>HG996486.1:17500000-18750000 GCA_905340225.1 Abrostola tripartita
TTCACTCTTATTGTATTCTCCATACAAACTCGTCGGTTTAGGTTATCTTTAAAAATAATCACTGTAAATAAAGTTTTAAGCCATAATCTTTTGTGCTCTCTCATTCACCTGCCGCTTGCTTAGAGCGACCCCGAACTTAACTTGCTTTAAAGCCTCGTAAAAAAAAGAATATCTTTGAAGAACAAAGACGTGAACAGCTCACCACATCGACATTAAATTCAATTAGCGTTAGCGGTCCAGAGTTGAAATTGGTTTCGTAATCAATATCACCGCAATTAATATTGAATTTGCAGATCAAGATACTGAACGGCAATTGTCGTAAATGTCTGTCTTACGATTATAACTTATTTCAAACTAGCTTTTGCCCGCGGCCTCGCCCGCGTTAAGAAGCCATCTATTGTCAACATTTAAACTAAAAATTATTTTGTTCGTCTTAATTTATTTGTTCCATTAGGTACTGATAGGTTCAAACTAATAAATTTACAACCTCCATCATCCCTTATTTTACCCCCATGGGGGTTGAATTTATCAAAATCCTATTTAAGCGGACGTCTTCATCATAGTCACTCCAATCTTAAATTTCAGTTCAATCAGTGGAAAATCTAAGAAGATTAATACAAACTTTCATCCCCTATTTATCCCCTTGGGGGTAGAATTGATCAAAATCCTTTCTTAGCGGATGCCTACGTCATAACATCTACCTACATGCCAAATTTCAGCCCGATCCGTCCAGTGGTTTGGGCTGTGCGTTGATAGATCACTATGTCAGTCAGTCAGTCACCATTGAGTTATATATATTTAGATAGATATATAATTGACACCGAAAATAAATCTTCTACGGTAGTGACAAATACAGATAGTCATATTTGTGCTATTCATTCAGTAATTATACCTGCTTGAGGAGCTCGTTGGTACGTGGCTGCCACGGATTAGTCGATTGGCGATGTTAAACCGTGCTCGTCGCGATCAGTCTTGTGGTGGGTGACCGTTTGCACATGTCGACGCCGTAAGCCGTTGGTCCTGCACATAATCTCTCTCCGGTCGCTTCGATCTACCGTCCCATAGGATTATGAGAGTGAGGGAGTAGAGTGTAAGTTATTAAATTAATTTTTAATAAATTAATATTATAATTAAATTATTATCTACTTAAAGACACAACTTGACAGTTTTCTTTAAGTTACTGTCTGAAACCAGACATCACTGTCTGCCTACGAAACAGATACCTTGAGTCCATCTCAGCTTGTCAGTGTCAAACAGCATGATGATTATCAAAGACATCTTTAGCCTCGAGAGTACGCTTGACTGCCTGTTCATACCGTAAAACACGATTTTACCTTTTATTTTTTTCCGAGAAACCCAATAAATATACTTGTTAAAAGATTTCGTGGTTTAGTGAATATTTCACGAAGTGATGTTCACCGCCATGCCTTTTAGCTAAAGATGTTTTATCTTTTTGGTCGTTGATTTTCTTGATAGACTTTTTTTAACCCCCGGGCCCTGACGCAAAAATAGGAGTGGGTGTGTATGACTGTGGGATCGTGATCCTAAACGAATGGACTGATTATGATGCGTTTTTGTTTGAAAGCTTATGTGATCGAAAAGGTTCTTAGCTATAATATATGTTGTGTCGGGGGTTGCTTCAAATTTATAATTTTATATTTACCTATAGATACATGAAGCAGCTTAACCTAATTCAATGTAACCGTGCGGGGATGTGACTTCGTCACGATCTTCACCTTAAATATTTTAGGGACGCTATGACTAATTAAGTGTCACCTGCTCAAATGGCTATAGACTCAGCTATTACCTACCAAGTAAGAGTACTGATAGCCGAGTAGTATCACCGTTGGACTGCCAAGTCAAAGGTAGCAAGTTCAAACTGGCACGCACCAATGTCTTTTCGAATTCATGTGCGTATTATAAATTTGTTATCAGATGCTAAAAACGGTGAAGGAAAACCGGCACACCTGAGAGATTTATCTTTAGGCGAACAGGCGGTTTAAACTTGGACACTAGGTTGTTTATCCAACATACGATAAGAAAAAGACCTACCAAAAACAGGTATAGGTAACTGTGTGACACATGTTATTTGTGCATTAGCTCACCTCTGCTTACTCACACGAGGAATTCAGTCGAGTTTATATATCAAAGCACTGCTAAATCCCGGGGTTGGGGTAAAGGCGGATGATTGCGTGAATTTGAAACGATTACGCCCGTAATTCTGCTTTGAATCGGTTTTGATTGCGATCAACTGTCAATTCAGGTGAACGGATTACGCTAGTCGGTCAAAGTCCGTACATTAGTGGATTGATGTAGCAAATATGTTAGAAACATGTTAAAAATTATCTATCATGTATTTATGCGGGGTTGCTTAAGCTTCACTTGACGCACACGTAAATGTTAAAAATGGCGATACCAATTTGGTTTTCTTCTAGCAGCCTAAATATCGAAAATGTTTTGTTTTTTACTTGCAGCCCTAATAACGTTGATAATCGGGTTATTTATGCCATGAAACAAAGCTTCATATTTTATGTGCGTTATACATTTCCTGCAATCGTAATTTTTTTAAGAATGTATGTAACGTTGACAGACTTTTCAAACAGTCTATTAACGTTACATACGTCTGCAACCCACCCTTATCTATAGACATCGCTAAGAAAGTTGCGCTACTATTTTAAAATCTGTAAACCTTTACCCTCTTATTCATGAATGAGGATAAATCTTGTATTAACTTAAACCCGTCTTCATTCTATTGACATTTCTCTTCTCTGACATGCAAACGACAGTGATAGGTTTAATTTAATCCGTGATTTAAAATTATTTTTAGTAAGTATATTTTATAAATTATGATTGTAGTTTCTCGGATTTGAAAATGAACCGAAGTCTAGCAATTCCATTTCTGTTAATAGGGTTATTTGAGGGAAATTGCTCATCGTATGCCCTTAGTATCTTGACCGTTGTCTCATATTCCTTAAGCAGTACGATATCATTGGTAATGTCACATTGCAATTACGGGAAAAAATAATATGGCGACATGGCATAACCTATTTAAAACCAGTGGCTGATAAGCATGTAGACCTTTATATAAACTACTAGCCTATTGCCGGGACTTCGTCCCCGTGGATTTCGATTAAAAACCTGTATAAGCAGCAGTAAGCAGATTTACTTAATTGAATCTGATTTTGTTAACAATTTTATCGGTTTTGTTTTCTCCCGCGGAACCCTAAATATTTTTACAATTAAAAGTAGCCTTAGATACTCTTCATAACATCAGCTATTTGCTAGTGAAAGCCCCATTAAAATCCGTCCATCATATATAATCGTGTATCTATTACATATGTCAATCATACAATTATATTTTTCATTTAATTGGTAAACGTTTTCTTTGACCAAATAAAAAATGTACTGAGTACATTTCACTTATTGTAATTAATCCTTCAAAGGAACTATAGATTTCTTAACCATAATTATTTTAATTGGACGTTTGACTATAGGTCTCATACGTGGGGGGTTATAATAGCAGCACTATGGCGACAAAGAGATGGCCTATTGTTTTTAATGGTTTCCCGACGCCTCGGCAATGCGACGCGTCTGATTGAAGGAAGGACTTGCGTGTATTGTTTTACGGTATCATTTTGTTTTATAGGCAGATACATCGACATATCGAATTTAATCGTTTTTCACCATTAAGTACCTAGTATATTTCTGTAAACATACGCCCACATGTGATGTCGCACTAATAATTAATTCGGTAAGTGGCGCTCGATATTAAAATAATTATCAATAAAACATTTTCCATGTCACCTACTTGTATTATTCTTAGACCGATTCATTTTATCAGAATATCACCTTAGTTTACCTGTTTCACCGCTAGTGCGTTTAAATTTTAGGAATTATTTGAGGTTTATTTGGTGTAATATCGTGCCCGATAAATTGCATTAGGCTCGCCCTATTAGGGTAGTTGACAGAATTAACAAACAATTCCAAGAATACTTCTCTAAAAATGATTTATTTTAGCCTTAAAACCCTATACATTTCTTACAACCTTGCCATTCGAAAATACAGGTGTGCTAAATGCTAATACATAAAATTAACATCTTCTTTTGTCTTTAAGCGTTTCATGCTTGATAAGTAATTTTCCGACTCGATAATTTCCTAAGCAGCCTTCCCACTTCTATTCGCTTTATCTATCGATGCTTAGCATATTAACGGTCGGTGTGGAGTTGAGAGCAATCTACTCCATTGTCTAATGAAGTAGAAAAACGCCATCAAGGATTTTTCCTAGACGTTGAATTTGTTTACGTGTATCTCTTAAGTTTGTACGTATAATGGGCGCGGTATAAATGGTGAACAGTGTTTTGACACAACATTCCCATTAATGGTTGTCTGGAAGAAGTTGCTTTAAGCAATAAGACCGCCACTTGCACTGATTCTAGTTTTAAGTTTTTTCTGCGTTTCTTAGTGTGCATTATCTGGTATCTATATATTCTACTTATCATTAAGGACAAGTTTTACTATGGGATAAACTCCAAAATCACAAATAAATACATCTTTTCGATGTATTTGGTCCAGCGTCATTGGCTTTAATTATACTGAACAACTGTATTTTAGGGTGATTTTGCAGTTGGTTCCATGCTAATAATTTTAACTATAGACGATAATTTGAATGTTATGTTAAAATACTGCTCAGTATTTTAAAGTCACCCTGTATAGGTCGGTATTGACGTACGAGTACATTGTTTGATAAGCAGCCCCTGGAAAAAAAATAATGTTTAAGTTGTTTATGATCTGTTAGCGCTGTGATAACTTGATAAGTAATTGGTCTGCAGCGCTAAGGGTCGTTGTCTCGGTTACCGCAAATAATAGTATGGGAAACTTTAATAACTTATTCTTTATCATTGTACAAATATAATTCATAAATAATGCGGGCTCAACCGCAATTGTAATTCTTAGGGCCTGTTTCACCATCTACAAGTAGTGTCAAGTAGACTAACCACCATTTAAAGCCAGCTGTAACCTCTCATATGAATTTCTTTACTTGTAACTTTTACTCGCCGACTAGTGGTAATCAAAAAGTAACTATTCAACACTTTACTTGAAGATGGTAAACAGGCCCTAAAAAGGATATTTTCCAGACGAAGCAGATATTTGATACACTTGATATATTCTCCCGTAATTATAAAACTAATTAACCAACATGTCTCGTCTGTTTACGAATCGCCACTCTCCGCAACGCATCATATTAATGTGACACTACCATTCGATACACATCACAATTAATTGCTTTTTAATTAACGTTGGTTCTGACCAACGATTATACAGTTGATAAAACCTTGCTACTAAGAGTAGATTTCAAAACATTTTGATCTGATTTACATACATAAAGTCACGCCTATTTCCACGAGGGGCAGGCAGAGACCACGGATTTCCATTTGCTACGATCCTGACATACTTCTCCCGCCTCATTCACTCGCATCACATTCCTCATACACGCTCGTCGGTTAAGGGTACTCCTCACTGATTTACAATGTAAAGAATAGAAGATGCAACGTTACTTCAACCTTAGATGTTACATTAAATATGTATAGCTTAGGTTGAAATTACGTTGCATCGTTAGAGGGATAGGTGGCGGATTAATGATAATTAATCAGTCAGTGGTTACGTTAAATATAGCTTTATTAAGCTCATAGGTTGTGGGTATTGAGATCTTTGTTTCTTTCATCTACCTATAAAATATTCTCTCGTGCCGGTATAAGTTTTACAAAATAATTTAATGTCGCAAAACAGCTTAAAGTAACCCCTGAAGGTACCATCAAGTGTGTCCCTTTCACAGTTGTCTATACATTCACATTAATTTTACCGTTCTTTAGTCTCATTTAATAAATAATTAAGTGTTTTTGGAAAGTCTATTGCCTGTTATAGTAGCTACACAGCTTATATTGCCTTTATATTAAACTAGCTTTTGCCCGCGGCTTCGCTCGCGTTAAGAAGCCATCTATTGTCAACATTTAGAACTAAACATTATTTTGTTCGTCTTAATTTATTCGTTCCATTAGGTACTGATAAGTTCAAACTATTTACATCCTCCATCATCCCTTATTTTATCCCCATGGGGGTCGAATTTATCAAAATGAAGACGTCCGCTTAAATAGGAAGCTGACGTCTTCATTATAGTAGCTCCAATCTTTAATTTCAGTTCAATCAGTCGAAAATCTAAGAAGATTTATACAAACTTTCATCCCCTATTTTATCCCCTTGGGGGTGGAATTGATCAATATCCTTTCTTAGCGGATACCTACGTCATAACATCTACCTGCATGCCAAATTTCAACCCGATCCGTCCAGTGGATTGGGCTGTGCGTTGATAGATCACTATGTCAGTCAGTCAGTCAGTCACCTTTGAGTTATATACTATTTAAGATTCGAAATTATCTATTCTATTACATGCATTTGACATTGTAACGACCGATTGACAGTAGTTCAGTCATTGAACGCGTGCGATAAGGATAGCAGTTTCGATTCCCGACATCAAATTGATTCTATTAAAATTTTTGTCCCGCTCGTTTCAAAGTCAAGCGTTTGTACTTATCACTTAAAAGCGATTCCCGTGAAGTACCCACGCAGGTTTAATTTGGCAGAGCAAAACAGAAAAAGATTGTATCTTTGTGATTGTATGCTGTCTGTAATTCTATGTATTTACAGTATCTACTTACATGGTTATTTTTGACACGTACGAGTATCTTACAATGATCTTACATGAGGATCGACTCCTAATATCCCTGGTCTTGCCAACAACGGTCAACTGGCATAAGACCGAATTACACCCGACTCACAATCATGTGTCAATCGATTTACGCCGTCACCTAGCAACGGGTCCTTAAGCATGGTGCTCGTAGATTGTCAAGTAATTGGAGATAATGGCACCGAATAACACTCAATAGATTATAGTCTAGGGTTTAGTCTTACTATGTAATTCTAGTGTAAACGTGAGGAGATAGACGTGTTTTTGTCCGTACTCCTTTTGGCGCTAAAGGGTACATGAGTCTCTTTTGTTCTCTGTGGTAATTAGGTTAATTTTTCGCGGTTTTCCTGCCAATAACAAAACATTGACTAATTTGACATAATATTTAAAGTAGAAGTAAAGTATGGTAAGTGGCACGACGTAACTTGGAAAGGTTTTGATGTGGTGGGAGTTAGCTCGCGCACTACACTTTGTTCAACAACAACAACGACCTTATTGGCGCAGTTAAGGGTTGCGGATTCGATTCCCGCACGGGGCAAATTTTGTGCGAACCGTATATTTTTGTCCCGAGTCTGGGTGTTTGTGTATGTGATATTTCATTTTTGTGGGGCTCGTAGCTATGCGGCTGCCCGGCAGATCAGTCGATCTACGAGGTTAAGCCGTGCTCGCCGCGGTCAGTCTTGTGATGGGTGACCGTTTTCACATGTCGAGACCCCACCGTGCTTCGGAAGGCACGTTAAGCCGTTGGTCCTGCGCCTGATCTCTCTCCGGTCGTGTCGGTCTACCGTCCCATCGGATTATGAGAGTGAGGGAATAGGGAGTGCACCTGTTTCTGCGCGCATACTTGTGCACTTTAATATCTCCTGCGCAGATGGCTAGTCTCAGCTGAGACAGGCCGCCGTGACCGAAATTCGGTCAGGAGGACATTATTTCATTTTTGAGAAACGCACCTACGACACAGGAGAAATTACTAGTGTGGGGCGCCGTTTTTTAAAAAAAATGTCACTTTTGCTTGTCATTATTACATGGGTAATGTCATCAGAGCTGTAACTAGCCTTTTATGCGCTCGGTGCGAGCTTTTGTGGGCCTGGTCTGGTAATTTCTGCGTCCTCTAGCGTCTGCGCCCTGTGCCTGGGCACCGCTGGCACCACCCTCTTTACGGCATTGATTGCTATATGTTATTTCAAGCATGTATGTTTAATAAAGTTAAAGAAGGAGAGGTTATTAGTGAAGTATATAAGGCAAATAAAATAAAATAATTATTCAGTTAAATAAATATATACAACAATAGATCTTAGGTAGCTGCCGTTAACAATCGTATTATTATGTCGTCGTCACTATCGCATTGTTAAACTGTAGCCCCTTGGTGTTGTCTCAGTATAATGATAAATCCTGATTTATTTGTATAGAGCCATGCGCAAAATTCCGAAAGCCTGACCAAAATTGACCAAACTGTACACTGTAGTTTAAGTTTGTTCATCGTAGAGTGTAACAATAGGTATATCCAATACGCAATCATCGGCAGAAGCAAATACAATAGATAAACTGTTAGTGAGTGAAAAATATGACGTTCAAACTTGAAATTCAGCCCCTAATCCTTTGTCTAACCATTCTATTAAATATTATTAACCATAGAGTTTCATTACGTTCATATGTACATCGTGGTCTTTTATTGTTTCTTTAATTGTTTCGTTTTGACGCAATTTTGAAACAATCTCATTACGGTAATTGTAGCAAAAAAACTCAGTTTTGGTACTCAAATGTTATAATATTGTTGTCTACTAAGTGACTATAATTAAAAATAAGCTGTGCGTAGATTTCCAAATAAATTCCTTGACACATTTGCTTGTGGTATATAGGACTGCTGCGCTGAGCGATACGGGTTCTATCCCCGCACGAGACAAATATTTATGGTTTCACTTTATTTTTACTTGGACTTGTTCGTGTCATAGTTTCATCAAGACTAGGAAAATATGTTATGAGTCCGAATGTAAAAGGCCTATGCCACTAATCTACACTCCTTGCTGCTATTAAAATTACCTAACGTTAAACCCAATAGGTCTGCCCGACCAGGGAATCATAACCAGGACTTTACGCTCAGTATTTGTGCTGTGCGACCACTAGACAAACTAAGCAAGCAGGCAGGACGAACATTTCTAAAGTTAAATATAGAAACATTTTTCAAATAAATGTACCAGTGATGTTGGTTATTCAGTTTGTTTCCCGTTTCAAAGACAGCTTTGTGAATTGTTAATGCGACGCGACTGTTAAATAACAATATTGATCCTGCCAAGCACCTATTATGGTGGATTCTCACGGCCCGCAATACCATGAGCCGCACCGTGCCGAGCAGAGCAACGCGCTGTGAGAAGGAATGCCTCGGGCTCGCTCGCGGTATTTGCAGGCCCGTAAAAATTGAACCCGGGCAGCGCGGCCTGTGTTATAACGTACCGTGAGAAGCCACTATTATAGTTAGAATACCTAAGTGGTCGATAGGTTGCAAGACAGACAATCATCAGGTTTGTTTCTGAAATGTTAAGCTTCTATTTTAAAAATTGATAGGAGCTTAGCTTTTTGGTACCGTTACGTGGTTCTATTACGAATGCAAACGTGATGAGTAGTGAAACAACGAGTAGAAAAACACAGAATTTTATTATTAAATCTACTCCAGTTGCAGATTTAAATTCAGGCAATGTTATGGATGGCAATATTAATTACAAGAGTTGACAAATGGGTTCGGCTGTGTCAAGTCCTTCGCGAACACGCGATGTGTTGACCCTTTGCCTACGAATCAGAAAAATATTCGTAATAGAATACAAAGCCCAAACAAACGAAAGCAAATTGCTGATTTAATGCACTGCACTAGTTATTTATTCTCGTGATCTCGTGGTGAATATTCGAGTCGCATTGCACAGAACATCTGTTTCTATTTCGCTAGACTGTGTATCTAGCGAAATAGAAACAGATAGGTGGCGTTGTAGTGTTTACTCTTTTGTTTTTTTCTGTCTGAAGAGCTACGCGTTAACTGTGATGGTGTCAGAGAATTGTCTTGGGTACGTTAAGTCCCTGTTTCAATTGTGACTGTTTGTTGTATGTTGTACTAAGAATGCGATAGTTATTGCAAATAATTATACTTTTTAGTTATTATACCAAAACAGCAGATTTTTTGGTTTATTTTTTTTATTTTTTAGGGACTTTTAGTCAGCATATAAGATCATGTCAGCTCCATCATAATCTACAGTTACAGCTAATGCCTTACATAAGCTAAACATTATTTAAAAAATAAGATATTATTGTTCTTGTACCTATATTTTTGCATGCTGCGACGGTCACATTATTTTTATTATTATACTCATCCTTATGCAAGAGAATTGAATGTAATTGATATGTAAAGAACAGGCGTTGCATAACTGCGATGGAACTTGTTATTTATATGTTAGTTCTTTTTATTCATAGCAGTGGTGTTTTTGTTTTTTGAATAATTTTATTTCGTTTCAGGTTCCAAGACAGTGAAATCATTTCTCTGGGACGCCTCGATAGTTATTAATCCAGGCGTTACAATGATGGGACCAAGAAGTGAGCTTGACCCTTTAAAAAACCTTTAATGAGGACAAGGACATCCTTGTCCACCCTCAAGGTCTTTTCTGGGATGAAGCTCGAGGCATCCCAGAGTAATGATTCGACTGTCTTGGCACCGACAAAGTAGCCTTTGTAAGCTACTTTAATCTTGAAAACAAAAGACGAAAACTAAATAAACACGTTTAAAAAATATGAATACTGATTTACAAAATATTATTATTGCGTTCACAGTCGTGGTCTCTCGTCGGCATCGTGTTGATGATCGCGGCCGGGCTCATCATGTTCACCTACAAGGCGACTCAGTTCAATCTCCTTGGATTTAACTTCCTCCTCATCGCGTCGTTCGCAGCCGGCCTGCGCTGGACCTTCGCGCAGCTACTATTGCAGAAATCCAAGCTCGGACTCCATAACCCGGTGGATATGGTGTTCCATGTGCAGCCGTGGATGTTCGTGTCCCTGCTGCCCTTCACTATTATGTTTGAAGGTGAGTTTTCAGATTTGTAAAGGATTAAATTATACCTGTCACTGTAATTCACATGTCAAAGAATAAAGATGACAATAGACGGTGCCGGTATGATCCTCGTTTATTAATAAGAGGGATGAAGTATCATACAGCCTTACAAAAAGTCTCACAAGATTTATGCAAAGCAGTTACAAAAAGTTAACTGTAGTCGTACCTTGAAATATAAGATTAGTAGCCCGTAAGTTGGTGTATGTTTGACTGCCCAAGGTGAAAGGTGCGATCAATTGGAAGAATGTAAAATTGTATAACACAATTAACTGTATCATAATGATTTTAGTGAGGAGAAATTAATAAACTATTTACTGTATATTCCGGTTATACTCACGTGTGTATTCAGTAATGCCCGACTAGTTTCGAACTCGAACGGAGCCCTTATTCATAAGCTGGTTACGCGGCGGAGTCGCGAGCCGAACTAGACTCGAATTCCCGAATACACACGTGAGTATAACCGGAATATACAGTAAATAATATGGATAACACTCACGAAAGTTATTACAGTAAAATAAATAAATGATTATTATTAATTAAATATCGTCTTTCGTGCAGTCTTTATGATTGTTTTGTTTTTGTTTGTGTGTTTCGATGGTCTGGTAAAGGTCGCAGAGCGCGACTTCTAAGCATAAGGTTCAGGGTTAAAAACCCGGGTCGGGCAAAGTGTTATTGGGTTTTCCATCAGGTGATTCTCAGTACGGAGTCTGGATTTGTGCCCGAGTGATGGCAATAGGCTCGCCCCCTGTTTTATTGGGACCTATAACATAACTGGCGAAATATGGGTGTACTATATAGTATACACCTCTGGCTAACAATGTTTTTATGGGATAATGTAATTGTTCCTCACTGCTTCTCAGTTTAATACTTGACGTCACTAAACAGAACGATGGTAATTGGCATGATGTTAGCTTGAACCGTGAAGGACAAGGCTATTTTTTATCCAGGAAAAGCTACAATATCATCTGCGTCTTTTGGTAACCGATAGCAATCAATCAATACGTAATAATTTATTGAATAAGTATAACACTGTATGATGTTACTATTGATACCTTTTTTTTAATCTATCTATTTATATCACTACATAGTATAAAACAAAGTCGCTTTCTGTGTCCCTATATCCCTATGTATGCTTAAATCTTTAAAACTACGCAACGGATTTTGATACGGTTTTTTTTAATAGACAGAGTGATTAAAGAGGAAGGTTTATATGTATAATAACATACATTAAATAGTGGAGAAATACTTATTATATATTTTTTATACCCGTGCGAAGCCGGAGCGGGCCGCTAGTAAATCTATATAAAAATGTATTGATTGTCGTTAGCCTCGCCAATTTTCGAGAACGGCTGGACCGATTTGGCTAATTTTGGTCCTGAAATATTGGTAAAAGTCCACGAAAGGTTTCAATGGTGCGGAGGCGGTACGAAATTCGCCGTGTCAGCTAGTAACTGATATAAAACGGTTTCATTTAAGAGGGACGTAGAAAAAACAAATTATTATTATATTTGAGAAAATTACGTAGAAATATCGTCAATAATAAGATACTGACAGTTTACTGGTACGGGTTTTTATCCAGGTACTTGAAACGTTACCCACAATTTCGTCGACCACAGTTTCGATATTTAGTACTTGGAACATTACTTAATATGAGCATACGTATATATATGTATGGTTTTATGCTAAGATAACAAGTAACTGAAGTTCCAAAATTAAATTACAACACGGGAATTAAGACGAAGACAAGTTTTTTAAAATTTTAGCTTGACGTTTCGACCGAGTTGCACCGGCCGTGGTCAGAAGCAGACTGCTCGTGTTCGCGTTAATTCCTGTGGTATAATTAAATTTTAGTATCATCAAGCAACGTGATAGTTTGATAATTAGAAAGTAACCTAAGACTTTTCCTATGCTAGGAGTTTGATACCAATTGACGACCCGGTTGGCGCAGTGGCTAAGCGATTGGACTGCTACGCAAAAAGGGCTGCGGGTTCGATTCCCGCACGTGACAAAAATTTGTGCGATCCGCAGATGTTTGTCCCGAGTCTGGGTGTTTATGTGTGATATTACATGTTTGTGAAACGCACCCACGATACAGGAGAAATTCCTAGTGTGGGGCGTCGTTTAAAAAAAAAAAATACCAACGCAAAAAGTTACCTATGTCCTTTCCTAAAGGTCGCCGTGCTAAGTCAAGCTATGTTTGTTTACATGGCTTCGTTCGTCATACATGTATTTACATAATTCAGTTAATTCATACATTATCAGCTGTAAACATTGCGTGTATTAGGTACCTACTCATGCGAAGTGGGCTAGCCTCACCTGTACACGTGTAACATATATGCGTATGCTCATATTATATCAACATTAGCTGTTCCCCACAGTATCACCCGCGTTTCATTTGCATTTTCGTAATCTCCATTAGACTTCTAATATCCTAGTACTGCGGACTCTTTTTCTAAACATTGCGAACCAAACCAAGCTGAAGATTAATCTCCATTATACTTCTGTTATCCTGGTGCCGGGTATAAATTATAGCCTATGTTATGTACTAGTCTGTTATCCTGATAATTTAGTTTGCTTTTGGTGAAAACATGGTTAAAATCCGTCCAGTAGTTTCGGAGCCTATTCGGTACAAAAAACAAAAAAATCTTTCTCTTTATCATATTAGTATAGATAGATAACATGACCTCCGTATTCTTCGAAAGGGTAGACAGAGGTGAACTTTTAGTCCGCCCACATTTCGCCCGTTATGTTATAGGTTCCTTCCTCTAAATGGGTTTGAACAATCCCTATATTAATTTGTTTATAACTGGGTGACGTTGGTATTTACTCATTTGAGAAGAAACGCCTGTTTTTAACATTTATAAACTTACTTGCACAAGTACAAGTAAGCTTTCAAAAATAATGTGTTCATATGAGTGTTAGTTAGCGACACGAAGCGAGTAAACGCGCTCAGTGCGAATGTGACTCTCCGTTGAAAGGTCCGGGGACTAGTTAAACGCGTGTAATACAACGTTAGCGCCATTCAATTCGACGCCAACGCCATCTAGTTATAAAATAGGAATTAAACATCGGGGTGCTATGAACAGTGTTTTTTTTCTGAAACTACGGAATAATTTCCATTTGTTTTAAACTTTGTAAGCCTATAAATTTTATAAAATACATAAAATTACCTTTTGACGGCAATTTTTTCTTGTCATGACGTGCTAACGTCGCTACACTTCATATACTTGTGAAAGCGCCATCTATGCGCCAACAGGGCGCATTGCTTAATGATATATATGAGTTGGGGTTTTCGGCAGCTGCGTTTATCTCTTCCGATCGTAAGAGGCGCTGGAGAGCACACGACGTCTGTGTTTGTGCTTTATTCGGCTTATTGTGCCTCAACTTTTAAGGCACGTTATGCAGTAGAAGTGAGCCGAGAGAAGCTGCTGTCTGTCAATTTGTGCTTGCCCAAACCACGAGCCGGATTACTTATATGACAGTACATGTACGATCTTGTTGATGCTTACGTTATTTTTAGTGTGAACGCGGATTATTACGAAATAGACTATTTCGGTGTTATTACAAAAAAGTAAATAAACGTCAGTTTGAACCTGGCCTTTCAAGTCCAGGCTTTACTGAAGAACCATGGCCTAATTTCCTTATTACAAAAGTTATAAAAACCGAGGTCTTCATATCACCGTCATTTGAATCATTGTTTGTATATCAACCACAGATTAATACAAACATCGTTTGTTCATCATGTTATCATTCTACAAAAACGTTCCATTTGCCCAGAAAATAAAAAAGTTTAATAATACACTAATGTTTAAATATTGTATAGAAGTGTTAAAAATATTGAGATTATTATTATTTTGCTTAGATTTTAATATCAATTATTTCGTCAACTGCAGTTTTTTTTTAATGAAGCTTGTGACTAATGTTGTATTAGCTAGTAATACAACTAAGTACATACGTGTAACGAAACGTAATGTTTGATTAACGTATTGTTTTGTTGATTTACGAGATGTTTGTTGACGTAATTTAGTGTTTTTTAAACCAAAAGTAGGCATTTTATGCTAGTTTATTTATTAATAAACATAAATAATGCGTTAGAACGGCATTTGTAGGAATATATTGTCTTACAGGGTGCGGCGTATGGCTCACAGACGAGAGGATCTAATAATTTCCTCTTGTGAATCATATTCTATTTCGTGTGATGGACCAACAAAAGAAAATAATATCCGTTTTATCGGCTTCAATATCAATTAAATCGACCATGATAATATCCATATTCAGGTAAAAACCACAACAATAGTTGATAACCTAAAAGATGAAATAAGACAGATGATATGATATTTTATACACTTCAAAACTAGGGGCCGCCGAAGTTTAGCGTTAGACCATAGTATGGACTATGGTTTATCGCAAAACCACTTTTTGTAATAACACTTTCCTATAAACTGTGGTTTTTAGAGATTTTAAACATGGGATTTTAGGTAAACAGCTTTTTGTAATAAGGCCATTTAAGTTTTTTGTTCTGCCTGAACACAGATAAAATGGACACGTTGGCTCTGGTACCCATTTACCCATTATTATAACTAATTTCTAGGAATTAGAAACCACTAGACCAAAGTGTCATTGTTGGTCTAGTGGTCGCTAAGGGCGACTGCTGAGCATAAGGTCCTGGGTTCACATCCCGGGTCGGGCAAAGTGTTACTAGGTTTTTCCATTAGGTAATACTCAGTAGCAAGCAGCACGGCGTCTGGAATTGGCCCGGTTGATGGCAATAGGCTGGCCCCCTATTACATTGGGACCCTAAATATAACTGGCGAAATGTGGCTGTACTCTTCTGTTACTTCTGCCAACCCCGTTCAGGGAATATAGGCGTGTTGTTATGTTTTTTTTTCTAGGAATTAAAACACCGCCCTATAATAATACCGAATGTAGCAAGTGGTAGTACGATCCTAATCTAAAATGTTGTTTTTATTCATTGTGAAAAGACCCAACAGGAAATCATCCATATTATAAAACGTGTGATATCACTGGCCCTAATTGTATCTAATACCAGTGATACGGGGTATAACAAGGCTTGTGTGCAAATACCTAGTTGTATCTACAAATTGCAGTTTCTTTTCAAAGCAGACCAGGATAATTTCCCAAAGGAATGTTAAGTGGGACACTGGTCTATAATTATAGAAGATTGTGGTTTCAACTATACTGCATTCGGCCTGCAATCTTTGTAGCAGAATAATCTTTTATGTAAAATGTATGTAACTTAGTCTTTAGAAGTCTTCGTAAAACAAATCAGGGGCTTTTCAATTTGTTGTTTATTTGTAACGCAATTGCTTCCGCGTTTGTAAACATTTTGTTTTAAATGTATTATATGGTCTTTTGATATGATCTTACAAATATATATTTGTATTTCATTCAGGTCATATTATTTCTTTTATTTAAAGCAAAACTTAAGCTAAAATAATTATTGTTACCATTGAATATGTAAATTTTACAAAAGATTTGTCGACTTTAGTAGCTTATACAAACGGTGGCTGACGGCTGTAAGTTATAGGTAGAAAACAGTTATTATCTGTTCAATTTTGTCTTGAAACGTTTTCAATATTAGACGGTTCATGTGTATTGTGTATTCTTTATTAATTTTCGAATACATACGCAGCTAGACTTCATCTTAATGATTCAAAGTTTCATATATAATAATTGAGGGACTAATTAGTTAATGCTTTTAGAACAGCTCCCTACAATCATGGCAACATGAGTTTTAAATGAGACCTTGCCATGAATGAACAGCAATCTGGTAGCGGAACTGACGTCAGGATTAGCAGTATGATCTACAAGCATATGAAGGATTGATTCACCGCGATACTTAAATGTGATCCTCTCGATTTCCAGGTTTCACCTGCTTCGACCACCTGCAGAAGTTGTCCGTGGAGAAGTTGGTGCCAACCATCATGAAGGTGTCCGTCGGCGCCACCATCGCCTTCGCCATGGAGATCAGCGAGTTCCTCGTGGTGACATATACTTCTAGTCTCACACTTTCCATATCTGGTATATTTAAGGTATGTTTTAACTGGCATTTGGCATTTTTTGTAGCATGTGTGTTCATCCCTTGTAGGGTAGCCTTTTCGGAGATAAGTAGTTTTTTGCAAACCTGTATTCACCGAAGTGGGAGAAAATGGTGTATCATCATCAGCCGGAAGACTTCCACTGTTGAACAAAGGCCTCCCTCTTTTAGAAGGGGGGTTGCCATAATCCCTACTCTTGGCAAGCGGCTTGTGGATCGCAGTGTTGGTGGTCAATTTACAGAAAACGCTGCTGCCCATTTTCTGGATTTTCCGTTAGGCGCCTCTTACGACACCCACGGGAGGACAGGGGGTGGTCTATTCTAGGTCGGATACCACATATAGTAGATACATAATACCCACATTTGGCCAGTTATGTTATGGGTCCCGTCCCAATGTAATAAGGTGCGATTCTATTGCCATCGTTCGTCGATATTCGACTGCCTGGTTGGTCTAGTGGTTGCTAAGTACGACTGCTGAGCACGAGGTCCGGGGTTCGAATTTTAGGTCGGGCAAAGTGTTACTGGGTTTTTCCATTAGGCAATTCTCAGCAGCAAAACGGAGTCTGAATTTGTGCCCGGTTGATGACTATAACATAACTGGCGAAATGTGGGTTTAGGTACTTAATCTGCACCTCTGTCCTCCCCTTCGGGGCATACAGGCGCGATGTGATGGTATGTCTATTGCTACTACCGGGAACAATTCCTCACTTCGTATTGCTAATGAGAATTACCTATGGGATAACCTAATAATACTTTGCCTGATCCGGGATTAGCGACCGCTACACTAACGCAGCAGCCTGAAATAGATTTTTTTCTATTTTATAAAACTAAAACTTGTTTGTAAGTTTTAATTGTATCTTCTTTATCACACTAATATTATAAAGGCAAAAGTTTGCGGGTGTGTTAGTATGTTTGTTACCTCTTCACAAACGGCTGGACTGATTTTGATAATATTTGGAATGGAGGTAGCTAACACCCTGGAATAACACATAGGCTATCTCGAAAAAATGTAGCATGTATCACAGCGGGCCGCAGCTAGTTTATTATAAAATACTTTCGCCGCAGGAAATCAACCATTTACAACTGTATAGAACGCAGATTCGAATGTATGTATTTTACAGTACGGTTGACAACCCTACTAACACAATTTTTTTTTAATTACGTCCTATTTTTTGGTATCTTATAATCTCCATATTCAATGCTCTCATAGTAGGAACGTAGCTAAGGTACATCCGTTGCCTCTGCATACCATAAATGGTTTTATGTTCTTTGGATGTTGATGGTAGGTAATGTATAGTAGTAATTTTCCTCATTCTGTTCACACCGATGGGGTATATAGAATTTTTCACTTTAATTGTTTATGAGCTCATTATTTGTTTGCCTCACACTCTCTATTACTTTTGTAATATAATTTATTTAAAGTTACACACTTCGTTCACTGTTTGAGTTTTTATTATCCCAAGTCGTCGGCAATTGGAACAGGTATTTTAATTAACTCATTAAATGGAGATATAAACATAAGACATATAACTATTGATCCTCTGATCTTTTTTAAAACCTGATGTTAAGTTATGAAACTCAAATCTGAAGCACTACTTTCTAACACAGTGCCAAGAATCAATGTCCAAACAACTTTCAGACTCATAACAAATCTATTCATAACACACTCCTAAAACATAACTTTGAAAATTCCAGGAAATGTGCATCCTAGTCCTCGCAGTGGAAGTGAGTGGCGACGTGCTATCGCCGATCAACGTGGCCGGCCTGGCCGTCTGTCTCCTCGGCATCATCGGCCACATCACCCACAAGGTCCTCTTCATCAAGTCCGTTGCTGGGACGGTACATGCCATCGACGAAGACTTCGAATCGATCAAGGATTTTGAGTCTATGCGACGGCCTCCGAAAGTCAAGGGGGAACATGATGAGCCGCTTTTGGAGGACCAAGCGTGGCCCGCGAGCGAAGACAGTGACTTCGACAGCAATGTAGTGCTATTTGAAGTGCTGCAGCGAAGAGATGGTAGGTAAACTGACACTTGGAGTTCCGATTGGTTCCGATTTGAGGATACAGCGCGAGGGGGAGTAAATAGAAGCACTATCGGTCACCAGACATGGATTACACCTGTATATTGGTCTCATTGCAGATAAGGAAAACAAATATTAATGTGCTTGTATAATATTACATTTTATTGCAATTAATTTGCGTTGAGACCTAGGTGACGAAAAGTACTATTTAATTTAGACTAATCTACGTCTAACTAACTCGTTATTAACTTAAATACTGAGTTCTTAATACTAGAATATTGGAACCGGTCCTTTTCCTCCCCCCCTAGCTATATACCTCACAGTTTTGTTCAGACGGTAACAGAGTTTGACTAAACATATTTTTGTAAGAGACTATCCATATGACGTCACATACTTCATCATCTTACTTTCTGCGTACCAACTTTAAGACTTTTTATTACATTTTCTCCAGCCAGTGTTTGAGGGAAACCTGTATTGAAACAAGAAGTAATACCGTTTTTCTTTTCAATTGTAATGTTGACTGTTACCGTGAAAATAATACTAGACGTACCATAGCCAATTTACAATAGTTTCAATACCTAGTTACATTTTACATAACGAAATAGTTTGGACTTCCAATATAATCTTAGGTTATCTAATTCTTTCTTTCAATCGATATTTTCATAAACTAAATAAAAAACTCTAGCCTTGATAGTTGCGTTTGAATAAAACATTTAAATATCATTACTAGTACTGGGAACCGTTACGTAAATTCAAATTAATTTATTTGCAAGAATATAGGTATACAAGTAGTAGGTAAACAAGTATATACTGATATCATTGGAAATTGACGTATTAGTACACCCGTTGAAAGGTCGGGCAAAGTGTAACTGGACTCTTCTATTAGGTTATTCTCAGTAGCAGCACGGAGTCTTGATTTGTTACCAGTTGATGGCAATAGGCTCACCCCCCTATTATATTGAACTTTCTTTTTATATAAAAATGTCGCCCCACACTAGGAATTTCTTCTGTATCGTTTCACAAAAATGTAATATCACATACCCACCCACACGCTAGCCGGGGATTATGGTACCCGAAAACAAATAAATGGACCTCCGGCCGGCGCGTGAGTGGATACAAAGACTCGGGGCAAATATCTGCGGTTCGCACAATTTTTTGTCCCGTGCCGTCGAACCCAAAACCCTTAGCGCAAGAATTCCAATCGCTTAGCTACTGCGCCAAGCGCGTGATCGGCGAAATGTGGGTGTACTATACAACTCTGCCTACAAATACAGGCGTTGAATTGAGTTTAAGTTAATGGCCCCTGAAGGTAGTTACTTGTTGACATTAGGCTTTAAAAATCTAGTTTTTTGCTTTTACTTAGTGTAACTAAAAACATAAATGGGCCATTCAACTCTGCGCGTTGAATATTTTCAGTGATAGGTTATAATTCATTATAATGCTTTTATAATATTGAACTTTACAGATAGGTGACATAGAGTTTCTTTTCATTTAAATGCCTCTTAAAATAAGGTTTGCATAAAGATCCATTTTCTTTTTCACCATGATTCTTTCCGGAGTTTGGAGACTGTTTGTAAGAAATGAATGAACAAACTGAAATTAAACTTTTACTTGTCATCGAATAAATATGTTAGGGTGAATGCGCCGTTGAGAGGCGCAAATTCATTTTTTTTGTGCTTGTTCCTCATAGCTACACAATACTTCTTGGGAAAGCAATGACTGACAACGCGACAACTAAGAGGCGGAACCCACTGGTTTTAATAGACAGTATCACACAGTTATATTTAATTACCCGACTGCGCCAGAAGGAGGGTTATTTCGCAACAAAGCTATCTCCAATTATTTTTATATAACATTTGGGTTAAAGCATCAATATAGATATTCGCGTTTTGGATATTTATACTGTAAGCATATATTTGATTAATAAATGAATATTAATTGCTAAATTTAAGTTTATTATAAGATAGTTTCAATTAAAACACGTGCGTTAGGCGTCTTAGTTGCAGTAAATTCAGTCATAGCTTTTCCAAGAAGTGTCGATGAGTTGTGATAAGCAAAACACCCAAAGAAGCTCACCTATCGACGGCTCATCTCCAAATCTATACTAATATTATAAATGTGAAAGTAACTCTGTCTGTCTGTTACACCTCTACTGCTAACCCGCTGGACGGATTTTGATGGACGACGGATGAATGTCATATCGTGAGATTTTGCCACCTAATAATATTGTTATTATAAAAAAACCGCATCCAAATCGGTTCACCCGTTTTAGAGCTACGGTGCCACTGACAGACACACAGACAGACAGACAGACTGACGGACACACATAGCGGTCAAACCTATAACACCCCTCTTTTTCCGTCGGGGCTTAAAAATTGTAATTAATACACCATATGCTAACAAAATGAACGAGAAAAGTGTTCCGAACTCTGAATCTGAACTGCACTAGTCTTATGTCTAATCGGACAACAATTGTACTACCCATGAATACAATTGTCCCCTTTTCGTGTCTTCAAAATGTGCCCGCTAGTAACATATCTGTACTTATTTGAAATATAATTGATGGAAGGACATAAATGAGACGATCATGTTTTCATAATTTTATTAGTTTCTGCTTATCCATCAAGCCTAAGCGTGCGAGTTTGAATGTATAAATAATAGACTGATATAGACGCCTTTTATAAAGTCATATATATATATTTATTTATATAGGAAGTTATTGAATGGAAATAGTCTACACAATATTTTTTATAAGTACTTATATCCGATTCTCGTGAAAAAAATGTTGAAAATATAGATTCAATATTTTGTCATGTCCAATATGTCATTTTAATATGTCAATACCCCCCTTATTTAAAAACTATGCTTCTTATTCTTCTTGTCGTTCGGTTGAAAGTATTTCTCAAAATAAATGTACGTAACGAAATGGTAGTAACGAAATATTGTTACGAAATAGTCCTTAGATGTAACTAAATAGTAACCATAAGGCTGGTTACACATTGGCGAAATATTGTGAATGCTCTTCATTTATTCAATACGAAATATTTGTAAGTATATACCCAAATACTTAAGGGGTTAGAAATAAAATAAGGGAGTAATCATTCATACTATTTTAATCAAATTATTTTTTTTTCCCAATCTTTTAAAAATGAAAACCTGACGTTATTTTAAACATAAAAAAACTTAATTAGAATCACTATCCATTAGCGCTTTATAAATTTCTTCCTTATCTTTGTAATAATTGAATTCTTTCCGAAACACATTTGGTTTGACAATCCGTTTTTTAATCTTTGGATCACATCGCTTTGGCGCGTGAAGATAATTATTAAGCGATAGAGGTTTAAGTCCTTTATAAACCACTTTCTTTTTTGTGTGTATATTTTCCAGTATTTCGTCGTTAAGAATAGTCAGTCCACATGTTTCGCCTTTGACTTTGTGAGTGCCTTCAATTGGTACATTTTCATTATTTTCATATTCAGTGTTATTTTTTGTTGCATTATTATTTTGTATTATAACATCTACATTGTCCAAATCATTGAAATTAAACTCCGGTTCATTAAATGACATTGCATCACTCATATATTTTTCATCCGTAGTTACAGCTTCGTCACTTATTAAATCCTCGAGAATTATTGGCTTTGTATTGATATCAGTTGTTGATTCTTCTTCCTCATGACTTTTTATTTCTTTACTTGGTTTGTCTGTTTCACCTTTTTGTTTTAATACATTCATTATATCAATTGGATATTTGTCTTCTTCCATATCTTTTTGTTGCTTTGCTGTTTTCTTCCCTGTTCCTTTTCCTTTATTCTTAAAGTTTTCTTTGCCTTGTTGTGTTTCGTCTGCCTTGAGGCATTTTACTTCAGTATCATAGAAAGCATGGTTTGCAGACATAAATCTTGACGAAGATAACAATGTTACTTGTTCTGGGGGTTGCCGTTTAACATTTTCCTCCTTTGATGTGTCCTGAAAATTAAAAACATGACATCAAAGTGTATTTAAAAATATTTTTTTTTTATGATTGATTTTGAAAGGTATTTATTAGTTTTTTATTTGTGTTTGACCCTAAAATACGTCAAAAATCATAAATAAATCTCTTTTATATTTGCTCTCAAATGGACATTCACCTCTAAGTCTTGATCACTCTCTCTGTCATCTATCCTGGGTAAATCATTGTCCTCACTCCAAAAATCCGCATCTATCAGATCTGAATCACTATGATAACTTATACTGACATCACTCTCCGTCGTAGTAGAACTATTTATTCTTTTGAATCTTTTCGCTGCTGGTTTTTGTTTTTTCAAGGCTTGCGGTTTGTTACTGCATGATGCTTTTGGTTCTGATAGGGTGTTGGATAGAAGTTCATGTTCTTTAGTGTAGTAGCAATCACAGCAGATGTTTTTCTGGCAATCAAAGCAGCTCAGCAATTTATATTTAATTGTCGTGTTGCCATCCGTTACAATCTGATGCAGCTTCATTGTTCCTTTTATGGGAATAATATTTTCAGGGATATTTTTGGTCATCTTCTGAATGTCGTTTTCATTAACATAAAACATTTTTACTTTACTGTTAACCATTAAATAGTCATATGCTTCTTTTGCGTTGGTTATGTCATTGCCATGTGAAATATGATTGTCAAGTTGGCGCTTTAATGCCCCACCAACCCCGTCAGCTGGCCCTTTGCCGTGAGAGGCTTCAAAAAAATTCCAAGTTGCATATTCAAATCCGTATTCTTTTATATTATGTTGGAACAAGAAAAATTATGTTTTTGGCGGTACTGAGTTGTAGGGCTATCAGAAAATATATGAATCTTTTTAATGGTAAAGTGTTGGCACAGTTTCATTATTGGATCCAAATGGGCCCAGATTCCTCCAGGACCATGTTCATTATTTGGGGATATGGAGCATATCGATTGGGGTTTCACATTTTTTCTGTAAAGGACGCAAGTGTGCAATGTGACTTGATTTCTAGACCCTCCGAAGTGTATCGCCTGAATTTCTTCAGACTGCTTGCACGAAAAGTTTTCTGAAAAATCGCAAATCAATGCAGCTTCGTCTTCATCAAGGTTTTCAATACACTTTTTCCACGCCAAGTACTGATGTTGAACATTGTAGTAGTGAGTTTTAAATTTTTGAACATCATTTTGAAATTCTTTTATCAATGCATTCACTGTCCCTTTCACTACCTGTTTTGAATACTTTTTCGTCTGTTTTTCTACGCATTTCTTTTTGTCAATTTTAATATAAGTGTGTGTGCCTATTTTCCATTGAAGCCACTCCACAGGGCTGTCTTCATTTATTGTCAAATCAACAGCTAGTTTCTTATTTTTGCATTCAGAACACTCAGAGTACATGCATTTAAAACATTTACTGCAAGTGACATTTTTCATAAGTTCGTCAATGTCAGATGTCTGAAGCAAACCTAGCTTCTTCAACGATATTGCCTTGAAAGATAAATTACTATGCTTTATGCAAGCACAAGTATTCCTATCTTGAAGTCTTGGTTTCACAACGGAGAACGGTCGAAAACGATAAAAAGTTTGCAAAGACGCTTTACCACCCTCTAACCTGTATTTTCTATAGAGCTTGTATATTGGTTCCATTAAATATCTCTTTTGCACTTTTTCTTTGTTTCTCGTTATGCACTCGTTTTTTCCCGCACTAGGTCTACTTACATCTTCTCTTTCAAAGAAATCTTGTATATCTTTCATGAATTTCTTTTTCATTTCGTTTATTGATTTCGTCTTTCTTATTCTTCCTTTCAGACCAAGAACATTAGAAATAGCTGTTTTTAATTTGTATTTATTTGCAATATCGTTGGTAGCAACTTTTTTTAGTACTTTCTTCTCTTTGGTATCTGCTTTATTAAACTCTGTTTTTAAAGAATCTGTAATTGTGTTAAGCAAAATTAACTTATTTTTTACCTTTTCTTTTTCCGTCACGGACACATTTGGTAAAGTTTCTTCTAAAAAACTATTCGATTTTGTTAACGGTGTGTCATCACACTGACGAGTTTCAATGGAAATAGCATCATTATCAGGCCTAATTTGTTGGGGTAGTCGTTTTTTCAGAATTTCCACTCGCTTTTTCATCCGATTGCAGGCCTGTCTTAAATTTTTATTTCGTCGTTTTAATTGAGTATTTCCTTCAGTAAGCTTTTGTAGTCTCTCCTTTAGGATATTTGTATTATTTTTAGCATTTTTTCTTACTTCCAATGTGTTGTTTTGTTTTGTCGTAGAGTAGGCCTTTTTTTTTCTTTCAGCTCTTATAGCATTGGCTTGTCTCCACTTTGCTCGTAGCTCTTGTTTTTCTTCTTCTGTAAGAATTTCTTTTTTCTTTTTGATATTTTCTTTAACTTTTTCCAAATGTTTGACACGGATTTCCTCATATTTATTTGGTTTATCCTTTTTGAGTCGTTCTCTGTAAGCTTTTTGCCTTTCGGCATTGGTTTTTGGCGGCATTCCTTAAAAAACAAAAGAAGTAATGCAGTTGTATATAAGCAGTTGTAAGTAATAACCAATTTGATAAGTCAAACCAACAAGTATAGTGGGCATCTCTACAGAAGTGTCATTAGCAAGAGTGTTAAGTATTTGTAACAATCGGTATAATTCTATTCTCAAGCGAATTGAAACAAAGCCGCGAGGTTTTTTAACCGACGAAAAGGAGGAAGTTCTCAATAGAACTTCATGTAAGTAATATCAGGGGTAAAAAGTTGTTAAATCACATAAAAACGTAATTTAAATTATTTCATTATTTTTTGCTGGTGGCACTTCTATATAGCAGATAATATCCAATCCTTTAGTTATTGACGCTCTATATATTTTTTTTTCATAAATTAAGTAGTGAATATCACTATGCTTAGTCAGGTTATAACAGTATACACTCAGCTTTATGTTGTACTTTTTCGTTACGTAACGAAATTCGTAAAAAACGTTACGAAATATTAGACAAATTGAGGTCAGAAAAAATATATTTATTGATAAAAGCTGTTACAGCAAATATAAAAGCTTATTAAATATTCGTACAACACGTATTACAAAAAATGGGTAAATGAAGACTTACCGTTCTATGAAAAATCGCTGATTTTACTTCCTGTCTCGAAAAAGTAACCCCACAAAACACACACGTTCTCACTGATTTTCACGATAGATGTAATGGCGGAGACGTCAAACTAATAGCCAATCAGAGTGAAGCTAGTGTTGTCCGTGTAAAAAAATTACGGAATCGTTCAGAAATCATGGGAAAGTAGAAATAAATCGTAACTAAAGAGTAATAACTAAATAGTAAATGAGAGCGACTCATTTTGTTTTTTTGCTTTAAATTGCCAATTCACTATGACACCCCATAGAAAATCAATTTGATACAGAAACTGCGATTACTGTAGAACGATGATACAAAGAAATTTACAATAATTTAGTTACGTATCGCATTTTATGAAACAAAAACACATGAAAAAGGTAGAGTGGCAAACAGGTTTTTGTATGAAAGGTAAAAAAAGCTATTTTTAAAATATCGAAATATTTGATAATAAGTATGATTATAGCTATAATTCTTCGTTATCTTAAAGATTAATATTCATCCTACAAAATTGAGTGTGTGTTTTTTTTGTGTGATGATTTATAAATATAAAACTTTTGAACTGTTTCAAAGCACACTTTTTTTTTCAAAGATGTACATGTATTTTGAGAAATACTTTTGATGAACATCCTGGTGTCAGAGTTAAACCGCCTGTAGGCGTCTGACATGGCTTTACACACCACCGTTGAGAAATCTGTCAAGTGTGCCGGTTTCCTCACGATGTTTTCCTTCACCGTTTTTAGCAACTGGTAACTAATTTACAATACGCGCATGAATTCGTAAAGATATTGGTGGCTGCCGGGGTTTGAACTTACGACGTTTGATTTGGAAGTCCAACGGTTATATCACTCGTCTATCGGTAGGTAGAATTCTATCAACAACTCTATTCTTTGACATGCAAACGACAGTGACAGGTATAATTTTAATCTAAGATTTAACATTGTCAATTATAAGCTAAGGTTATCTGATTATATTTACCTTGGGTCATGGGTGTGTTACAGTCATGAATGCCTGCCAGTCAATTATATTTGAGCCGCGCTGGAATGCAACAAAACCTTTAGCCACGGTAATATTATAATACAGTACTCCAACTTCATACAAACGGACGAAACGCGAGCTATACCTACGCGCCTCGATCTCGGGGTGCGCTCGGGGCGCAGACAGTTACGGCTGTACCGCAGTGTCGAACGGACGGTGTGTTGTTTTTTTAACAATAACCGCGCGATTTTTTCTCTAAAAATCAGTTAATATGACGAGTAGGAAATATTGTGCTGTTTTTGGTTGTATGAATTCGTTTGTGTTTTTGTTTTGTTTCCCAAAACAATTTTTAATTAAGCTTTATATAAGAATGCGGATTTATTATACTTCAAAATTGAACAATAAAGCATTTCGTACGACTCAGTCTAGCCGCAAATATTTTTCGGTCGCAAATTGATAAGCCCGATTTGCTTTTCAAACAAAAACATGTTATTTTAATTAAATCTACCAATCAAAAAACAACACGAGTTTTTATTGAAAACTTCCTATTCAATATACAAAGTATTTCATTTATTTATATAAAAAGGATAATAACAATCACAAAACTAAATAGAAACAGAAAGTAGGCAAATGTAATTAAAATGCTGGAGACGGGCAGCCCTAACGCATGTTTACGTACCGCGCGGCTGTAGGCATTTATTTCTATCATGCGGCCGAGTTACACTACTGTATTATAATATTACCGTGCTTTAGCGCAGCAGTTGACACTTTTGACACTGTGCCAGTGCTGTCAATGTCATTATTGACATGTCAATGACGTAATTGTAACTGTATTTTAGTCATTCTACATAAGAATTTGGACTTGATCGTATACGTATATAAACGTTAAAACAATTAGTTTTGATTAGACATAAAGAAAATAATCATAGATTAAATTGAAGCTAAAATATAATCATTATTACAAACATAATTCTATGTTAATCGTACATATCACGAAAGATTTTGATAGTAGACAATGGACAAACATACTATTCAGATTACCTAGTTCTAAAAGTAGGCTTGATATCCATTTAGATCTATACTTACAGTTAGCTTACGCGAGATCGCGACAGTCACATGTTTATAGCTCAATATAATGTATAAAAACTACTAAGAGAAATTATAGAAATAAAAAAACAATAGTATAAACTCTTGCACGTTGGTAGTTCCTTGTAGCGAAGGTGGTTCCAGACAAAATATTTACGAGAATGTTTGTTCGTTTATTTGTAGTTCCTGCTAATTCTAAGAGATGGCGCTGTGGAAGTCGCAATGAAACGCCTTCAAAGAGAAGTTCACATGGCCGTATGTATACAAGTTAATGATTATAGGATTTTTTACTAAACTATATGGTAAACAATAAACATACGTTCTAAACAGATGATCGGTGATGTTTGGTAAAAAAGAATGCACCGAGTATTTTTGTAGTTAAAAAACAGCACAAAATAATCAAAGAATATTTATTTTTATAGAAACAAAAAGAAAAAATATATCTACTAAAGAATGTTGATAAGAAAAATAAACACGCTTAAAGCAAAAAAAAAAATACACTTCCAAAGTATCTAGCAAACAAAACAGTTTTTTGTACAGTCAGCTACAGTAAATTATTACACTGGCAAAGAAAATTTAAATAAACACAACTGTACTCGTGCCACATTATATTTATGCATGTGTGCGCAACAGTACATCACGAGAATGCAAACTTTTTGTAAAACAACTCAACACATTACATTTAATTATAAATGGAATATAGTGTCAAGAAATAAGAAATGTCATGAATTATACAAAATTAAAATTAAGCCTAAAAAGGATTATACAAACAATGGCAAAATCACGATTATTATAAAGGCAAAAAATTGTCAGTGTGTTTGTATGTTTGTTACATCTTTAAGCTCAAACGAATGGACCGACTTTGCTAAAATTTGGTACGGAGGTAGCTGACACCATGGATTAACATATAGGTTCTTTTAATCCCGAAAAATGTAGTGGGTAACACCGGGGCGCAGCTAGTTAAGATATCTATACATTAAAAACGAAGCTATTTCATATTATGACAATGACTTTTGTAAGTACCAAACCTTTTATAATATTTTACGGTGAAATGCATGAACTCAATTGGAAACTCATACATTTTAGTGATTAATTATTAAAGTTACTTTGCTACTGTTAATTAGTTATTTTTAAATAACAAATGAATCAGTTTGAAACTTGTAACGGTTCATTAAGTTTTGGGCACCACGATGTAGGTATGGATAATGGGCGGTGTGTTTTTTTAATATTTTATTTATTTATTAATTGATTGACAATTGATGTACACACAGGAAAGAAACATACAAAAAGAAAGAACATTAAAAGTAATATTGTTTGTTTTGTTTAAAAAACGCAGCCCCACAAGGAATTTCTCCTGTATCGTAGGTGCATTTCACATTCATGAAATACACACACACCCAGACTCGGGACAATCAAATGTGGATCGCACAAATTTTTGCCCCGTGCGGGAATCGAAACCGCAACCCTTAGCGCAGCAGTCTAAACGCTTAGCCACTGCGCCAATCAGGTCGTTGAATATAGTACAAAGGTACTGCTTATTTCATTAAGAAATCTCTTCCAGCAGACCTGCGAAAGGAGAAATACATTGGAAATGAAGACGATATGGTGTAGGAAAAATAAAAAGAATAGGAGTTCAAGAAAATAAAATAAATACTAAAATAATACTAAAACAATAAAATAATACATACAAATAAATATGTGAGGAATGATCTTTGACTCTTTTCTTAAAGACAGAGACAGTTTGTGAGTTTCGTATGGTCAGAAGTGGGTTCCATAAGTTAACATGCACGGAAAACGAATAGGAAAATAAATCCGTTTTGTAAGGCAAGAATTTAAGGATGGTTCTATATTGGGATGTGCTGCTAAGCTTAATGCTTAATTTTAATTTTATATAATTCAAGATATGTCTTACTTGACACTATGTTCCATTAAAAAAGGTCTGTAACACGTTGGGCACAAAAGTGAGCGTTCACCAGAAATAAAAAATATAGGTCCGTGTTCTCATTTTTTGTAGCTGCCTGAATCTGAAAGTTATAGCTATAGGTATATTCTATACACATTTTATATACATTCGAATGTTACTATCAATACTTTACTCAATGTTACTATAATTAAAAAATGGAGTGTGCGTTACCTTATATTCTCAGGCAGAGAAATCATCAGTGTCATAGTTTTAATAATACAAAAGTGAGATTAATATTAATAAATACATATAATAAATAATATACATGAAACGAACAATCCAAACGGGAACTGAAATGCATTTAACTGCGTCAAACGCCTGTAGTTTTTTATGATAATATTATCATAATTTCTCATATGCCTTCCGAGATTTTCTAAAGTAAAATAAGTTGTTCAGATATCATACAAAGCGTAGTAGAAATGCGTGGTCATATTATGTAAAAGGTTATTTTCTACATCAATGATACTAAACTAGTCCTTATGCTAGTAAGCTGTATCATTCATATCGTTTTTATCTTAAAACAATGAATATGAATGATACATGATAATGATGTTTTTTATGATAAAAACTAACGTGTATATTTCAAACTCAAATCCAAACAGCTAGAACCTTTCCTACGATCGTTATTTAAACTGTATTGCGAACACGACACTAATCTAGAGAAAAAACGGCTTACGGCTTAAATATTTTATTAGAGATCTTCACGATCCTAAACACGACTAAGGATTGATGTTACATTCTGTATAGTCAATACTTTTAGGCATCATATTGTAGCACTGCTAAAGGCAAAACAGAATCATACCGGGGTTTGACGCATTTAAACGCACATGCACCTTGATCATCACCATGGAATCAGTAATATACCTATTGGTTGTTATCTGACATAATTTAGCAGAATACGACCGAGAGAGATTGTCGGATTAGATAGCAATTGTAAAACTAAAAATGTTGCTGCGTTCAGATGTTATGAAATTAATGTTCAATATATGTCGCATGTTAGCGAAGTAGGCAATAAAAATCACCATGTATCATTGTGTACAGTCTGCACCAGAAGTAGCTTAACAAGTTAAAAAATTATATGTCAAATAATTGAAATAAATAAAATTCATATTAAAATGTTCAGCTACTTTTGTTCTTGACTGTACATTGGACAGACATTATTATTATCTGCCTGACATCAGCAGCTTAGTTTTCTAAATTTAAGCCACAAGTTTTGTACAGTCGGACCTGTCACACTGACATTTCCACTGTCATTAAATAGCTGAGACAGAAAAATGTGTTTTAAACGTAAGATAACTTTATGGAGTAATTAAGGGGATCAAACTTTATAATGTGTGATCGCGGCAACAACTGGTCGTAAATAAAACATGATTATAAAACCAATCGGAACTCTACACGAAGTACCTAATAACAAAGCGTTTAAAATAGTATTTTTAATATATCGATATTTTTATACTAAGGCAACATTAAATCTAAGTTTTTAAAATATAATGTTTTTGTTGATTGTTGAACTTTTTTTTGTTTTGTCAATTAGAGCGTGAACAACGCGAAAGTGATTGATGAAATTATTTTTACAAACACAAAAATAGGTTTTAGGTGAAATGTGGTTCTAATTTCATACAGAAAAGTAAAGTCGCCTCGAAAGTATACATTTTATATATATTTTTTATATATAAATAACATATTGTAATATTATATTGCTTGATATATATTTGTGTGTGCATATAACAAACGTTCAATTCGTTTTGTAAGTAAATGAAATTAAAATGATGTATTTTTATCGTAGTGACTGTATTTACATTCCAATGTCCTTTAAAATATTTGATGTAACACATTTTTGATTAAATGCATTTGAAATTGCCTTATGTAATTGTAACGCTTATTGTGATTGTGTGTGTTAGATTAATTATAATATTTCATGTAAAATTCCGTTTTTACCATACTTTGAATGTATATTTTCCTACTTAATTTTCTTTGATTCTCGTAAGTTTAAATCGCAGTGTTATTCTAGTCATCGATAATAAAAAAAAACATTAACGCATTTATATTCAATGATGACGTTTATTAAGGCCAATGTCGAAATGTAACTATACAGTACGAAAATGTAGACCACTGCTGTTTTAAATATACGTTAATCATTTTTGTAAGTTCCAAATGAATTGACTTGTATTCCTATGATTAACATTCCTTAAAAATAACTACTTATATTATTTTGTAATCTGTAGCTTTTTCCCTAGGTATTAGGGTTGTACTCTTTAATTCAATATAAAATATGTGTACCTATCAAATGAGTGGTTGTAACTATTTTAGTCATGGTAACAGTAAGATTTAGGGACTTGAAACGTTATTAAAAATTTCGTTAGTTTGGACAACGTTATTTAGTAACTTCCAAGTACTAAATAACGTTATCCGAACAAAAATAACGATTTAATGAGTAACGTTTTAAGTCTCTGGTAAGATTGTCACTGTAAACTGTCATAACCGAGGTCCATCATAATAAAAATGAAATTGCACTGAGAAATGTCTTAATAACACTACCAAACTGTTTTATTTTAATTTAAGTTCCACGAATCATGTTAACAATACTAAAAACTGATTCTACGTTATATCACGACAATTACCAAATAACAGACTATTCTCCATTTGTTATAACATTACAAAATAACGTTATAACATTAACGTTGACGTTACAAATCATGTCATTTAAGCTCATAACGTTTCCTATTTACCGTTAAAATACTATTATTAACTCTTAATGTATCCGTCAGTTATTTCATTTTTTTTCATTGTTTTTTGAGTAATGTTATACAAAATGAAGAGTAAAAAATAAAATTATAGTACAAAGCAGAGTTATAGGACAAAACACACTTGTTTTCTTAATGCTACTGTTTGTTCATGGAAACTTAAGGTAAAGTCAGATATCGTCGTTGATAGTCCAATACCGCGTAATTAACAACATTCAAAACCGTGAATGTACAAAAAAAGCAAAAATTGATTTTGAAAATATTCTATTAGGAATATTGACTTTAAAAATAGTATATTAGATTATTGAGAACGAAACGGTCCAATACTCAAGTTGGTTTTAAAGTTCGGTCGATTAGTTTATTAGAAACTTAGTTTTTTTGGCCTTCATATGAAATTAGCGAAAGTGGGTGCGAGCAGCCACACGGTGGCTCAGTTGGATAGAGCAGCGACACGGTACGGCGAAAGTCGCGGGTTCAAGGCCCGCTCGTGTCCATTTTTTCAAATTTCCTTCTTCAATTTAGCGAACGTTTTCATACGCAGTATTTAACAATGTTAGTTACGCGAAATTGGACTATTAACGACGATATACAACGCTCTATAATATATAACAGCATTTACTATAGGTATTTTTACTGGCATTTAAAATAAACTTAGCTTCAGTTCATTTAAATTTCGTAACAAGTGTAAACATCAGACATTTATAATATTGTTTATAAGAGTGCGTAAACCTACCACTAAGGGGTATAGATGTGTTGAAATACAATCACAGGACAGTGTTAAATACATTAAATTATTATATTTAAAAACCTAAATGTGCTCTGCAAAGCCTATATATCCATTTTAGACTATGTTATGTTAACAAGCCCCCTTGCCATGAATTAAAAGCAGGATATTTTCCGTTGTGGAAGCGAGACGCCGCTACGTTCAGTGTATTGTGGCGTCTCGCTTCCATAACGGAAAATGGCCTGTTTTCAGAGGTAATTGGAAGGAGAAGAATAGCAATAAATACATGTAACATCGTATTTATTTATTTGTAAATATGTGTCCGATATCATTTGGTTTTGACAACGTTTTTTAGTATACGATTTAACGTCAGTTAAGCAAAGTTTAGTTAACAGTGGCCTGTGGTCTAAAGAAATTTACTACCTATAGTATATTTTTATAGAATTTGATATTAGATTTAAAAAAAAACCATACTTTTTGGATGTTAAAAGAGTTAGTAAAAAAATAATCATTTATTGAATTATAGAGGAGTATTTACCAATTGTGTTATGCAATATAAAATATATTATTTCTAATTTAAAAAAAGTTACATCTGTTGCAAATTCTATTAAAATGGACTATTTATATTTGAATAGAAATTATATGTTTGATATTCGTATAATTATGTCATATTCAATATCAATATGTTTGAAGTAGCAGTGTCTAGAATAAATTCAGCCAATCAAATTAAAGTAAACAATACAGGGGCCCTAGCCAAGCCAAAACCCTAGACGAGTAGAAATAGAATAAAACGAAAACTATATGAGATTTACATGTCATAGAGTACATAGTCGAGTCAAGTACATCGTAGAAACATTATTGTCATCCACATTCTTCATTCTGTTCGATAACTATTCGTCTAGCGTTTTGCTCCTGGTCTAGCGTTCCAAACGTCGAAGTTATTTAGTTGAGGGTGAATGTCATATTAGATCTCACTTAAATAATAGAAAATGCTAAACATATATTTGCATAAATATGTTAAAAATGGAGTTTGTGTGGAGAGTAAAGTTATTCTGTTTATAAGTAGAATTTGCATTTACCATTTCTTTGAGTTTTAAGTAATACTCACTTCAGACAGATTAGTGCAAGAGCACTATTTAGAGTTATGAGGATTGCAGAATAATTTCCTGTATTATCACTATTTAAGGGGATGTTGTCAGTTGTATACCTATAACCTTAAGGCGACGTATTGATTTTGTCATATTATTGTGTAAAATTATATCATTTAAGAACCTGTACCTGTTTTATTTCTTTGATATTTTATTTGGAGACATTACTTGCGCGTACACACACAACCAAACACAGACTCACGAACACACACACGCACACACACACACACACGCATACACATACAAATACTACACCACCATCACTTTCCACACACTTACTGCAAGACGCCATGTATCATCTTGTTATACTTGTTTTACGTTTTGTTTAACTTTTCTTTTGTTATCACTACATAGTATAAAACAAAGTCGCTTTCTCTGTCCCTATATCCCTATGTATGCTTAAATCTTTAAAACTACGCAACGGATTTTGATGCGGTTTTTTTTAACAGATAGAGTGATTAAAGAGGAAGGTTTATATGTATAATAACATCCATTAAATAGTGGAGAAATACTTATAATATATATTTTATACCCGTGCGAAGCCGGAGCGGGCCGCTAGTAAATAATATAATACATTGTATTTTCTTTTGAACCTCGATGAAAGAGACTGGCCTCCACAACACAGGGAATCCTAGTGTGGAGACCAGTGATTTATCTGATTGAAACTATGTATTTTCTGAACAATAAAGATTATTATTAAAGATATATTGGAAATCGTTTCGGTAGCTATTAAGTCATGTTTGAGAGATAGGTGAAACTAGTTGGGTTAAAACCTGTCTTAGATCAAACACAATTTAATATTAATTTAGATTATTGTCGAGAATAGAGTAGTATTAGAATTATTTAAGTCTTTAAGTTACCTTTGAGATAATGTTTTACAATACACGTCGGCTCCAAAAACAACTTTCGCTGGTCCATTCAAGTAAGTATATTTCTAATATATTGATAATACAAACGCAAAAATTGCAATAAAAGCCAAGAAATCAAACAACAGCGTTACTTATTTTAAATTACGCGCCTTTTACCGACTCGCTTCAGTAAAGTTAAAACTAGATGGCAGTGTACTCAATAATGTAGTTTCCCGGTTTCACCGATAGATGGCAAAATGGAGTCCTTGTTGTCGTGCTTAAATAACTTCGAAAGTTCTCGAGCCCGGATGGCCCAGGCACCTGGTAGGTAAAACAAACGAAGCCAATACAAAATGTAACGTATTCCATGCACAATACGGTTCATTTTCTATTAAATATTTCGAGCTACGGATTAAATTTATATAAATTCTAGGAATTTGAACCAATATTGTGCTAGTTCATTTCCGAAGGCTTCAGAGAATGTAAATTCTATTTAAAATATGTTGCTGAAAGCACTGGTTTGGTAAAATGGGATACGAATACAGCTTTTCGTTTTAGTTATGAAACATGCATCGGTAAGAAATTGAGAAAAATTTATGTAACAGCTTGAACAAAGGGCCTAGCTAAAAGGAAACTGCGATCTAGCGCAAGGAAAGTGCGTACATTAGAGTGCACGTTTTACAAATTAAAGTATTGACCCAGTACTGAAAGGAATACAAAATGTTTGATTCCTTTGTTACAACACTTGTATTAAGTAGGACGGTATGTACTTATTCATCTTTAGGTACTTTTGAAAACGTCGTCCCACGCTAAAAAATTCTCCTGTATCGTTAGTGCGTTTCACTAATATCCAGATTTACAACAAACATCTTTGGATCGCACAAATTTTTGTCCCGTGCGGGTATCGAACTCGCAAGTTTTAGCGCTGGCCGCTATGTACAGTGTGATGCGGCGTCTCGTTTCCACATCGTAAACTGTCCTGCTTTAAGAGTTCATGGTAAGGGGTCTGGTAATTGTAATCTTGTACTGTCATTCCTTTCTCGGTTTCGTGGTTAAGAAATATGAAACCTCAAACACCCAGACTCTGGACAAACATCTGCGGATCACACAAATTATAGTCCCGTGCGGGAAACCCGCAACCTCTAGCGCAGTAGTCTAATCGCTTAGCCACTGCGCCAATGAGGTCGTCCGTAGCTATAAAATCATATTTTATACTTTGATTTGATGTCAGTGATACCTTCACTTATTGATCGCAAGCCCTATTTAATCATTCATGTCTTGCAATTATTACTAGCGCACCACGTAACAAAGTACCGCCCACGTACGTCAACCCGGACACGCTAATGATAGTTTATTAAATTTAAAAATAGATCCCTTTCATTTCTTACGACTTGGAACGGTGCACATTTTGTTATGGACTCAATAAATTGCACGTGTAAGGAACAGTAATATCTTAGTACGTAATTGTACCTTTTGAAGAACTTCCTAAGTGGGACCACAACTTTGATTTGAATAGAGAATAGAGTCATTTCATCATTCATCATCATCATTTTCAACTTTTGTAACTAGTTTGCAAAGCATTGCATGGGAAATATAATTTAGGGGTAACCAGCCCCCCTAGACAAGTGTTTGGGCATGTGATATTTCACGATTGTTAAACGCATCCGATACAGGAGAAAATCCTAGAGTAAGGATACGTTTTTAACTTTTTATTTATATATGTTAAACATACCTGCCCTCTAGACAAGTGGCAAAACGCTTGACGAATAGAAATAGAATAGATCGATAAATGTATGGGGATGACATAATGTTTCGACTATGTTATCGATGACATATGTCAAACCCAGACTCGGTATCAAAATCTTTTGTCCCGTGCGGGAAACGAAGCCTGAGCGCTGCAGTTCAATCTCCAGTCCCCTGCGCCATCCTGTTCTTCGACTTAATTTTAGCTACACGTAATTTGGTAATAGTTAAAGTTTGTAATAGGTTTGGAGATCGGGTGTAGGTAGGTGAATTGAATTTATAGAGAATACTTCATTACGATAAATTATATTGGATACTTAATTACGATCGACGTTCGAGTACCGGACGAGCATAATTATAATTAAATACGTAATTTAATAAATTGTATTACTGAAATTATTTTTTATCATAAAAGCTGCATTTTCCGAACTCTAGAACATATTTATTACCCGTTTACGTATGTACCCGTTTTTATTCAAGTGCCGTGCTACTCTAGACTCATCACTTACGAACTCACTTCTAAATCCGCGGTGAGGTTTGACACTAGCCACCAAATATGATGATGATAACAGCGAGGTGGCGTGTGAGATAACTTTCGAGATGATGTTAGTGTTTCAATATAGCATAGATGTACATGAAGTCATGAATGAATGTCAAGACAGGTCGACTGAAGCCTGATTTGGATTTTCGGATCTCATCACCATCAACCATCTCGGACAACCTACATTGTTCTCACACAAACTTACGTTGGTCTGGACTTTAAAAGAGACATTGACCCCTGAGTTTGTTTCGGCATTTCTTCTCAGAGGTAGTCAGGGAATGGCGACGCCATCTATTTTCTTGTTGATTGAAATCTGACGTGGAAATGTGATACAAGCCTACTTACAGAAATAAATAATATATTTCATCATCATCATCATCAGCCAAAGACGTCCACTGTTGAACATAGGCCTCCCCTTAACGAGGGGGGGGGGGGTTGCCATAATCCCCACGCTTGGCAAGCGGCTTGGGGATCGCAGTATTGGTGGTGAAGGTACAGAAGACGCTGCTGCCCATCTTCTGAATTAATTTTCCCTTAGTCGCCTCTTACGACACCCACGGGAAGAAAGGGGGTGGTCGATTCTAGGCCGGATACCACACGGCACCAAATAATATATTTAGCCCTCCTTTATTTTACATTGTTGGCATTGCTGTTGGGCTTACATTAAGCTCTGATGCGCATTTACGGTTAAATAGTTCGTAACTAAAATAAACTCAGTCGAAACTGTTTAATGTTAGCATTTGGATAGCGGATATCGATAATACGCGCTTCAATACCTGAAATCACATTCATGAACACACACTGTATCAACGGTAAGTCAATAATGAGAGGTATTTATTTTAATGTAAAGGTCAATTACGTGATGGATTTGAACGGTATATTAATCCTGTGCTTTCTATTAATGTCACTTATAAAATATGTTACACCGATTTGGAAAGGTAGGTCTGGCTGGGAACTAAGAGACTAAAGAAAGACTCGAGGGATGGGGTAGATAGGGGCTCACGCGTATTTTTTGTTATGTTTAAGCTTCTTCTTATTGTATGGTTGATGAACAACCTGGTGTCAGAGTTTAAACCGCCTGTAGGCCCCTGGAATGGCTTTACACACCGTTGAAAAAACTCTCATTTGTTTTCCTTCACCGTTTTAAGCAACTGATAAGTAATCTTCCGCAAATGAATTTGTTATGAGTTGCTTAAAACGGCGAAGGAAATGTTTAATTAGTTTGTTTAGTTAGTATTATTGGCCTGTGGCCATTCTAACTAGATTAAAATAAATTTATTGAAAATAGTTAATCAAAATAGTAGGTATTTTCTGAACATAATACAAAGACAGCCCCTAAAACGCTCACTTATCTACACTTCCTTGTGGCTGGGAAGAATAAATGGCGCAACAAATTCTCAAAATTTGTATAATAACGGCACCGCGCGGCAGTGAGGCCGCAGCCATCATAGCGTCCGCATCTGTATGCGGCTGCAGCGCCGTGAGAAAAGTCATTACTTTTCAAACGTTTCCCCGATTGCGGCCGGCTGAACAGTGCGTACTCCCCTTTTATAATACATATTTTTTTTACAAATTGATTTATGCGTATCTATTCTTTTTAAATTTATTAATATTATTTATTTTGGGACTTGTACTAAACATTTTAGTTGGGTATTTAAACCAAGAAAGGTTTTAATCAGTCATTCCGCCCACTCTTTCACATATACAGCTTCAACCGAGCATTTTCATTTAAAATTAAATCCTACTACAGAATTCTTTTCATAAGCTTGTCTAGACGAAATTACAATTATTTTCTGAATGTTGTAGAGCTATATTTTGTACTTTAATATTACAAGATGTCGAATGTCTCAAAAGGGGCTTATATTGATTAGGAATGATGTACCAGGAACCTTCCCGCTGCCTTGCTGTAGCCGGGTACTCACTAACGAGTTGAACTGTAATAACCGTTGCACGTTACTGAGAGCGGAACGCACTGTGCTCGCAATAAGCCGACGACATGCCAAGCGCTGATCCACCGTTGTGGGCACGATAGGCATGCGCACAACCAAAATAGATATATTGTTACAAGGACCGGCTTCCGGTACCAACGCGTCGTATAAATAAGATGGGACCTGTTATAATTAATTAATCTTTTATTTGTGTAGTACATTTAAATATTTATTTTTAATGAATACCAAAGTAATTATTAATTATTCACAATGTTTTAGTATTAATTGTTACCATTATTTATTTAAGTTATTATTGGATAATATGGAACGTCACTTTTTGGGATTGACATAAAAAAGGGCGGGAATGAAATTAAGCGGGTTTCGGTGGAGAGATTTAATTATTGATAATAAATATTGTTTCTGCAAACAACTAAGTTTTATTATATATGCTACATCACCGTTTCACTGCTTTTCCACGTGCTTTTACAATATGATGTCACACTTTCTCGGTCTATTGAAGTTGATAGGCTGATGATAGTATATCCATCCTGAATAAAATAATAGATTCAGTAGTTAGTCTACGACGAGAGTACGACGTAAACACATTTACGATTTCAGCGATTCTTTGAGTGAATTCATACGCCGACTCGCACTTTGCCTATTTTTGGATGGCTGTGACCACAACCTTGTTTGAGGGCTCGATCCGCGCCTGCCGCTCTTTGGGAGAGGCCTATGTCCAGCAGTGGACTGCAACGGCCTGATGATGATGATGATGATGATCCGCGCCTGCGACAAGCTATGCTATTCTGAAACAAACATCCCGCCAGTCACCTCGCTACTCATCGTTTGATCGCTAGTGTTGAATCTCACTTGTAATAATAATTACAAGTGAGAACGTAAGTTGTCTTTAGAATACGGCTGGTACGGTGATAGTTACAGCTCGCTAGTAAGAACCCGGCTATATTGGCTATTGAGATCATTTCACGCGTACACACTGGAACCTCGAACTGGAAATATACTTAGAAAACATTTTGTTATTAAACTGTGTACCTCACCAGCAGTTGTTATCTGTTCGGTTGTCGTTAGGTACCGTACCTACTGCTTGCTAGTGAATACCCTGTTCTAATAAGTCGAAGGCAAAGAAAAGATTAAGCTTCGCGGAAATTTTCCCTCATATTTTTATTTGAATATTTTTTCTCAAGTATCTTCAATGTACAGTTTTGACTTCGTTACTGTTTTGTTATATCTATAGATACTGTTTTTTTACCCCACCTACCAGTAGCCTAAATTGATTGTTACCATACTGCTCGCTAGTGAGAAATCGGTTCTAATAAGACGAAGTCAAAGAAAAGATTAAGCGTCGCGGAAATTTTCCCTCATATTTTTATTTGAATATTTTTTTTTCAAATATCTTCAATGTACAGTTTTGACTTCTGTTTTGCTATATCTATAGATACTATTTTTTTACCCCACCTACCAGTAGCCTAAATTGATGGTTACCATACTGCTCGCTAGTGAGAAATCGGTTCTAATAAGACGTAGTCAAAGAAAAGATTAAGCTTCGCGGAATTTTTTTCTGCCTCATTTTATTTGAATCCTGTTTTGTTACCCCACCCACCTGGCCTTAATTGATTGTTATAAAAATATGTGGAAAACGTTTCATAAAGAAAGGATTACTCCAATTGGTATTCTGGAAAAGACGCTGTTTTTTATACCACTGACTAATTACTGCCGTATGAAAGATTCACTGGAATAAGCGAACTTTATCACAATGTCTGGCAAAATGTATTCCGATACCTAGTGGAGGGAAAGTGATTTTAATCTCGAAGGGTAGAATTTAAAATACAATTTCTCGGTTCTCGTTTATGTGACGATACACTAGGGCAACAGTGCCCGAACATATAAAAGGTAAAACCAACCACGTACAAAACATTATATTTTATTATTGTGAAAATAATGTAAGTTTAATTTTGTAAAAGTGTAATAGTTCTGCCCATATAAACACTTCTATGTACCAAATGTTTGCAGTCATATTTATACAGGTAGCAGGTATGTGTCACGTATCGATGCTTCGTGTGGTGATTGTAATTCCGTCTTAGTTTTTCATGATTCCAGTGCTAAAGCTGAGCTGGGAAGGAGTTCGGGCAACCAGCTGCCCGCTCAACCGAAACAGCTTGCCGTTAATCGACGTCGCTGCTTCCATTTTCCTCAAAAACATGTTCTTGCTAGACGTGTTCAGAGTTTTTTCCGTCAAAGTCTTGTTCGACTCAGAATCCAGCGAATTGATGATAGAGTCCGCATCCGTATCCATATTGAAGATATTCGTATGGGACTCCTCGCGCCAAAGCTTCTGCAAGTTCAGCGCCATCAACTCCAGCTGCACCTGGGACAGTTCCCTGATGACGTCAATCTGTACTGACATCACGTTGTCACACGTCTTCAGTAAGGAGTTGAGCGTCTCCAGTACATTAGCACGTCTCTTCTGAATGCTGTACTGGTTGTCTATATTTCTTTCGAAGAAAGCCAAGTGTTCATACAACTCTGCAAGCTGCAAGGAACAGGATATGTACTGGGCAGAGTGATGTTCAAAGTCGTAGTAATGTTTTGCCCTCATCAGCCATTTGTATGTAAAAGCGAACAGCTTCCTAGCATCCTCGACGCTGCAAACGTTTTCTAATGGCACTTTACCCTCCATGTCTTTTAAATCCAACGACGGGAAGGTAAACAGTTTTTCCGGTGTGCAATCTCCTTTGCCAGCTTTTTCTGCACCCAGATCTTTAATGTTTTCTTCTTCAGACTTCTCAGAGTTATCCAGCCTATCTTCGAGCAAGTCTACTGTCTTCCAGAGGTCCGCACCTGTAGACGGTTGTGTAAAGTATTTGTTCAAAATCTTCTTCTTGGACAGTTTAAAGAGCGTCAATCCGTATTTCACCCAGTGATGGCTCAATTCCAAGAAGTGGATTTCAAAATCTGCCTTCTGCAACACAAACTCTTCAGGCATGAGTTTGCAGTTGTCATGACAGGTTCTCAACACGTGGTAGGCAGCGCACAGGTGATGCCGTGCGTTGCCTATCTGGTTTAGGTACGTGAAGTAGTTTCCCAACCTTGCAGTCCTTAACGCCCAATCTTGCGGCGTGCCTTCCTTCATTTCCAATTGCCTTCGTAGAGCGGTGTGGTTGTATAAAGTGTATTTATTCGGCAGGTTGATTTTGTTGTATAAGAATGCTTGCATTTGAACGTTATTTGTAATGACTTTATCAATTTTTTCTGGATTAACACGTTTGATATTACTCACTGGTTCGGCTGTGAATAAGTCTTCAGCGTCGAGGAACTTGTCCGGCTGAGACTTGCTGATCTGATCGTACAGGTCTTCCATGCTTTCGAGGATATCACGTGCAAGATTTATTTGGTCTAACTGAATCAAGTAGTAGCACAGAAGATTCTGAATTCTGAGTAAGATAAAGAGACACTCATCCCTTAGAGCATATTGCTTTAATTTTTCAAACGACGTTTGTAGCATGTTTCGTTTCTCGATGAGAGACAAGGGCATGGTTTTAGCGGAGAGCAGGGCCAGGTAGCCCTCCATGGCTAGGGACCTCACGTACTGATCATGGTTTTCCTTCCCGAGGACCACCAATTCATTAGTGAGTGTTTGAATATCTTTCTTCAGATTCTGGAGGCGTTCTGAAGAATTCTTACTCTTAATATTCGATCTTACGCTTTCAAATGTGTTCGTGATCCGGTTTAATGTTTCCATTTTGTTTTGTTATAACACTTATAATTTTTCATTACGAAGTGACATCGAACGTTCAAAGAATTTTGCATAAATTCTTGATACCTGTCACATTCAATTATTAATTTTGGTTTTCTGCAGAATTCGACTGCGTTGTGTCCTTCGCCAGCCAGCACTGAGTGTGATGAAGGCAAGGAGAATACTTTTTAAGCAAAGAGTATTTTTATTTTGATTATTATTTTCTTTATTTTCTTATTTATTACATTTTTATAAAAATAAATTATTATATTATAAAAATACAAAATATAATATTATAATATGGTTAATATTATCTTAGGCTATACACCTAAAGACTGTGGAGTGTTTTGGTGTTCAAAAAACCTCGCCCACGACTCTTTTGTGAGATGTAGAGACTCATTACCGACGAACGTAGGTGTTGCGTCCGATTTGCTTATTTTGATTCGTTATTATTATCTTGAACGCTTAGAGAATTTAACTTTAATATGGATTTTTACGATCACAATTATTTGTTACTTAATTTTTATTCATTATAGATTTTTATAGCCTTCGGTCCTTAATATTCGATTATATCCTAAGCGGATTTTCCTTTTAGATTATGCCCATGTCCTTTACTCTGCTACAGTTTCCAGAGATTATAGGTAAAATCTAAAATCAGGACTTTGTTAACAAATTAAATACAAGGGCTGTTTTCTGAAAGGGTTCGGTTTCCAGTGATATTACTTTATACTTTTTCATGAGTGAGCCGTGGAATCGCCATACTCCCTTTCTCAGCGACGAAAAGTTTGCGTTCTTTAACCTTTATCCCACGTAGGCAGGTGTCTAAGTAAAACCTATGGTAAAACGTATCATCGTCATTCTGATGCCTGTATCAGTCCTCTGCTGGACATAGGCCTCTCTTTTACGTAAAATATATAATTATATAATATATATTTGTATAAATATTATATAATATATATTTATATAATAATATAATATATATTTATATATTTATATAATTCCCTAATTATAAAGGACTAGCTGCGCCCTGCGGTTTTACCCGCTACATTTTTCGGGATTGAAAGTAGCCTTAGGATAAAAAATCCAGGATATCTGCTCATACCAAATTTTATTAAAATTTGTCAGCCGCTTAAGCGTGAAGACCTAATAAACATACAATCACAAACTTTCGCACCAGTGTGATGGAATGATTAAGTGTAAGCCTTAACTTGTAAATCAAAAGTCGATGCACGCGCAGACTTAGAGTAACCATTTAATTACCGCAAGCTAATTACCTACTGCTCAACATTGGCGTATCCCAAATTCCCATCTGAGACGGCTCCATTTGAGTCCGAAACTAGTAGAGCACACCCGAATATTCAATTAAGTAAAAATTAAGTAGAAAAGGCTAAAAAAATATCGATAGTAATTGTTATCAATAACACTCACGAAATACTACCTATGTTTAACAAATAAATTTGATTTAATTTGAAAGTTATTAAAGGTATTTTTGGCCATAAAAAATATTTTATACACTCTAAAACCTCTTTATACTCGTGGTTGCGCTGGAGTCACTAAGTCAGAGTGCACTATTGTACTTGTCTGATACAACATAACCCGCCCCGCGCTACCCGCTACCTCTCGTAGCAGTCACTCAGTCAGTCGGCCGATACCATTCGCACGAGGAGGTTGTGTCGCTCCGTGGAAAAGTTCGCAAATTTTACGCTCGTGACTTATTCTTTGTGTGACGAGAGAGCCAAGTTACTGTAAGAAAGGGAAAGCCAATGCCAAGTATGGGCAAAAAAACTAGGCTAAAAAAAAATTTGTAATTGTGAACTTTAACGGACGTGTCTGGACATATTGTGCAATATTGGCACAATCAGGAGGGATGAAAGATCTTGTAATCGTGTCGGACATAATACCGCATTGTTGGTGACCGACGACACGACTTTGGAGACATTTCTTGAAGCTTTCATTAGCCTATCGTTAGTTAGTAAGTATTTGTAAAAAAAATATTGTATACCCGCATGATCTCTGGACCGCACTGAAGTCAGTTATGTTCGGCGTTGTAGATGTATTTAATGTTATTATAAACCTACGTCATTTCTTTTAATTTAATTAAATAAAAAGTAAAACTAGCAAATATATTAGTTTACAGGATACACTTTTACACGTCATCCTTTTTAAAAGACTATATGCCGTCGGCATTTCCTAATTGACTACCTCTGAGAAGAAATGCCGAAAAAATCTCAGGGGTCAAGGTCTCTTTTGAAGTCCAAACAAGTATGATAAATTTATGTGGAACAGTGTAGGTGGTCTGAGATGTGGTCTTTTGAAGAAAGACCGCAGGTTTGAGTCGACCTGTCCTGAAGAATGACCGTCTCGTACCAGCTGAAGGGCATTTGCGTAGGCCGCATGAAATACTCAAACTGCCAGAGAAGAAAAAATAATAAAAGGAAAAAATTAAATAAAGAAAAGCCTACACTATATTTTAGTTTGTTCAATGTAGGTTGTACAAAGTACTTTGAGGGGTATGGACCATTGCATGTGAAAACGTGTTGGACAGTTCAGTCTCGTGTAGTGAACGAGCGTGGACTGTAAGAGGTTCTATGGTTGATTATATCCGCGAAGAGAAAATTTTGCACCCCTCTTGTACGAAAATTACGCAAAATAGAAAATTACGAAAAAGACGGAGCACGATATTTGGCACAGTCAAATTTCGTATGGATAAGTAGTGCAGAAAGCTAATATCCATACGTAATCCATACGTAATAAAATCCATACGTAATCCATACGTACGTAAAGCGCAGTTTCAGTACATTTTTACGGAAATTACGCTGACGGAGGAGTATGAATTTTGGCACAGTCAATGTTTGTATAGAAAAGTAGTGCAGTAAGCTAATATTTTTATACATACATTAGAAATAAATTTAATAAATAAAATTATCATTACATTTATTTTGGCACATACAGATTTATTTGATCTTCTTCTTATCGTATGGTTGATGAACAACCTGGTGTCAGAGTTTAAACCGCCTGTAGGCCTCTGACATGGCTTCACACACCGTTGAAAAATCTCTCAGGTATGCCGATTTCCTCACGATCTTTTCCTTCACCGTTTTTATTCGATAATGTCATATCTTTAGATTACCTAGATGGAGTCTCGCGCTACTATGAAACAAAAATCAACGTGCCAATTGTTTTTTGCACGTGTGCGTGACAGCTACATCTTACACAAGCGATAATATGTCATTTTGATTGTCTTAGTGTGCGTGCGCAATGATACCAGTTGATAAACATTACAACTAAAATGGGTACATATACCGGTGACAGGATACATATTTATTAATTTTCAATCGGCCTCTGTAATTTCTACAGAGTTTAAGAGCCATTTTACATTTTTACACAGTTTTCTAAGATTTCGGACGCCTAATTTACCATCTTAGGTAGTATTTAGGAATTTATATATAAATGTAAAATGTAGACCAATTTTTCGCATTGACACATAAGCTAATAAATTTACAAAAAATAACTTAATTGCTATATGGTGATCAATCTCCCGCAACACGTTTTCCGAAAAATCATCGCAGTGTCCATTTCGGGCTCCAAATTCTATCAATTACATTCACAAATTAAAACGATAAAAATACAATAAGCATTAGGCATATATTTTTATTGAAACTTACGGTGCCAAATTTTCGATTAATAACACTTTTAATTGAAAAATAAAATAAAACTGAAACCTATTATCACGGTTTATACTGTAATTTTATCGCGACTTTTTGGTATGAATAAAGGTATATTTTAATTTTAAAATCATGACATAATAAACTATGCTCATTAAGAAATCTAATAAAACAGTGATTTTCGAAATTCCTTTATTTAATTAGAAATCATATGTATCATTTTCAATATCACTTCAAATCACAATAAATTACGATGCACAAACCTAGAATGATCAGTCGGGCCCGAGCGCCCAAAGAGGTTGGATCTGTGTCACTTTTTTCTCATTTCAAATTACGAAAATTCGTATTGCAAACGTATGTTTATACTACGACCACAACGTTTTCATTTGTTATGTATTATTTTCATTCGGTTTTGTTTATTATCAAGTCAAATATATTATTTTATTAGTTTATGATATTTTATCAGATTAATATTCAGCTACTTTAATCTTGACTGTACTATTTTTGTCCGCGACTTGGTCCACTTGGAATTTTTTTACGCATGGAAAGTAGCTTGTAGCCTTTATTATGTTAATCCAGGTTATAAACTATCTGTGTGCAATTTTTTTTCTTTGTCCTTTTTACTGTTTTTGCGTAATTGAGTAATAATCCTCCAAAAAAACAATCGCTTACATTTATTATTAAAATAAATTTTACAAAACATGATCTGTTTATAATTGGTGAATAATTTATTATTGTAGAAATTATAATTTGTCTAAATAAATTACTAAAGAAATAAAAATATTTTCATAAATCTCGAATAAGAAACATTGTCATAACGATCAAGATCTTATGTCCGTCTCAAAATTCTCGCTACACTTTTTGCATTGTTTTTGTGTGGGTGTGCTACGCACACATGGCAATTTTGACAGAATTCGAACGTCACAATTTTGTGAAATGGCTCTTAATAGCATATATCGCCATTTTTATGACGTTATTTTATGATAGAAAAACAAGCATTCTCCATTGACAACATAATTGACACTAATGGCGCCAAGATGCTATAGTGCCTCAAAGTTGGCGCTATAAATCCTGACGCTGTCAGTCCATCTAGACATAATAAAAACCAAGATCTTATCATTGACGTAATGTAAGTGCCATTTTTGTATGCCTTTGTTTAAGATTAAAGTCAATGGTCGAACTAAGAAAATAATAATGTTATTTGTCTTTATTGTCTACAATATAATCTTACTGAATGTGTAATATAATAGTCTAACATAGTTCAAGATCATAAAAACGGTCAAATTTCGGCCGCAGGGCAACGTCTAGTTTGTTATTTTGCTAAGGTAAACAAGGACAAATTAATTGCCATTCTAAGAAATATGATGGAACATGAGAAATGATTGTTTACGTCACTACATCTCGAAGGGCGCGGGCGCTGTCTTCGTATAAATAAAAATTATAACAATATGAATAGGATACCCTAGCATAGGTCCTAAGCATGAGGTGAGGAGGATTTGTGCCTGGTTGATGGCAATAGGCTCGCCCTCTATTACACTGGGATCTTTAACATAACTGGCGAAATGTGGCTGTTGTGTGTAGGTACTACAGACTATAGGTACAACTCTGACTACCCTTTCGGGGAAAGCCTATTGATAGTTTCTGTGAACAAGCGGTGGGTGCAACCCGGGCCGGCTACGTTTCCAAGCTGTAACTAGCACCTTAAAGACTTTCGTGTTCATTCTAGAACTTAGCAAGTGTTGTCTCAACACTATAAGATATATTAGGAAAGAAAAAGGTTTTAAGTTAAAAAAATGTTTTTTTTTTTAAATTAAATCCTTTATCCATTTAAAAAGCTCACTTAATGCACTATACATTCGGCTGCTTTATTTATTTATTTTAACTATTTAACACTGGGTAGCTAGGTAGTGGCGTTCTAAGGGGGAGCCCTTTGTCCAGCAGTGGGCGTCTTCCTGCTGATGATGATGATTAATGGGATTCGAAGTAGCGCATATCTAACCACACTTTATTTATTAGGTATTTATCATTATCAGCTGGAACACTGTTGAACTAAGGCCTTCCCCTTAAACAAGGGGGGGGGAGTTCCCATAATCCCAGCTTTAATAGGTATACCTCAATCAAAAATTACTAAAATCGGAAAAATCAACTTTGTTTTTCCGTTCCTTTCACGTGGAACGCCCCGTGTTAATTCGGTGCTTTGTGTTTTTGTCACGTGTTACCTTTTCGACATTGACGTTTGCGCGGCCCCCGCGTCGCGCGTCGGGGCCAAAGCTTGCAACTTCTAGCAAAGCCGCGTTTTCACTAGTGGAAATTTGTCCACTCTGTGGCTCGACACGAAATTTACGTGTCCCGCGCGATGTCGCCCGCTTGTGTCATCTAAGGGTCGCAGGACTTGCAACCTCCGTGTCCTTTGACAGCTGCCCGACATGCTATGAATAGTGAGGACGCGAGTCGCTTTATGTAAGTCGCTCTGAACGACACTAACCTTTTCGAGCGACATACTATTCACAACTGGGCAGTGTGAACAAGGCAAATATCTCCTGTATCGTGAATGCGTTTCACAAACATCAAATATCACATACACAAACACCCAGACTCGGGACAAAAAACTATGGATCGCACAATGTTTGTCCCGTGCGGCAATCGAACCCGCAACCCTTAGCGCAGCAGTCCAATCGCTGAGCCGCTGCGCCAATCAGGTTGCCGGCATTGCCCCACAAAGTCGCAAAACACACCACGTGAATGTTAGGCGACATGTCCTCTAGTGAAAACGCGGCTTTACTTTGTACTCAAAGTCCGTGTAGCCTTTGTAATATCGTCGTAGCTTCGTAGCGGCGTAGCATTGTTGCGTCGGAGAGCCGTAGCACTTCAATGCTACGTTTTAGCTTCGTTCTGCATGCCTGCCGCTTCCTTTTGCATCGGTAGTCTGGACAAGTGGCATTTTATTATTTGTAGGGCAGCTGTGTGCTGACCCTGAAGGGAGTCCCATTCCCTTTAAGATTAAAGTTCTCAACGGGCCTCTGCGTGTTGGACCTGTGTTCCACGTAAGCCTTTTAAAAGACCGGGTATCCTCCGCATGTTTGATAGCCCGAGTAAGAAATATAGAGATCGGTACATAATAATAAGAATGGTCTCCTGGCCGAATTTCGGTCACGATGGCCTGTCTCAGCTGAGACTAGCCAACTACACAGAAGATATATAATTATAGTGCACAAGTATGCACGTAAACACACGTGCACTCCCTATTCCCTCACTCTCATAATCTAATGGGACGGTAGACGGACACGACCGGTGGGAGATTAACCGCAGGACCAACGGCTTACCGTGCCTTCCGAAGCACAGAGGGGTCTCGATATGTGAATATGGTCACCTATCACAAGACTGACCGCGAAAAGCATGGCTTAACCTAGCAGATCAACTGATCGATATCCACGGTAGCCACGAACCCCTCTAAAGATATATAAATATTTTTTTTTAAATTCACTCCACACCAATAATTTCTCCTGTATCGTCGGTGCGTTTCACAAACATGAAATATCACATACGCAAAACACCCAGAATCGGGACAAACATATGCGGATCTATCAAAGTTTTGCCCCGTGCGGGAATCGAACCCGCAACCTTTAGCGTAGAAGTCTAATCGCTTAGCCACTGCACCAAACAGGTCGTAAATTATGTTATGAATCCCAAACTTAAGACCTTACGTTTAATAAACAACTTTTAAGCCACGATATAAAAGGGACACTCCCTTTAATCTCGGTAAGGGTACTCTCTGTACGAGTTTAATGAGGACTTTTAAGTATCTGACAGATTATTATTTTATTTGAAGTTACTTGTGGTATTTGCTGACGATATTTGAAAACCAAGTTCTGTGTGGTGTGCCTAGAATTGACCACCCCCTTTCCTCCCGTGGGTGTCGTAAGAGGCGACTAAGGGAAAATCCAGAAGATGGGCAGCAGCGTCTTCTGTTACTTGACCACCAACACTGCGATCCCCAAGCCGTTTACCAAGCGTGGGGATTATGGCACCCCCCCTTCTAAAAGGGGGAGGCCTTTGTTCAACAGTAGACGTATACGTCTATCGGCAGATGATGAATGATTTGAAAACCAGTCGTGATGGTTCTGAGGTTACAAGAGATTTGTATGCGCGAGCTATGGGTTCACATCCCGGCACTCTAATTTCACTATTTGGCTATGCCATTGGACTGCTGCGCTAAGGGTCGCGGGTTTGATTCCCGTACGGGGCAAAAATTCGTGCAATCCTCAGATGTTTGTCCCAAGTCTGAGTGTTTGTGTATGAGATGACATGTTTGTGAAACGCACCCACGATACAGGAGAAATTCCTAGTGTGGGTTTAAAATTCTTTGATCTTTATCGGCTAGTGATAGCGACGTGTTTTGGGTTTAAAGAATTTTATTTCTCATAAGAACATAGGTTCACTTACAGTTCAGATACAGTAAATAAAAATTATTAATAACATGATATTACCCCTAGTTTGTTGGAAGATTTATACATAGCAATTTAAAACACTGTTACCAATATAATTTATATATACACTAGCGGCCCGCTCCGGCTTCGCACGGCTATAAAATATATATTATAAGTATTTCTCCACTATTTAATGGATGTTATTATACATATAAACCTTCCTCTTCAATCACTCTATCTATTTAAAAAAACCGCATCAAAATCCGTTGCGTGGTTTTAAAGATTTAAGCATACATAGGGATATAGGGACAGAGAAAGTGACTTTGTTTTATACTATGTAGTGAAGATAAAAACTGTCAGCGCTTAAACGCTGCACGGACCGTGTCATTATATTAAAGTGAACATATTATTATTACTTGTATACATTCATGCTCTCGCAATTTTTTGCTTCACTCGGTAACCGGTTATAAAGCTGTACTCCTTCAAACAGTATTGTTCTTCCTCCGTAATTTGTTTGCACTTTTATTAACTCGAGTTCATTTTTATTTCTAGAGTTATGTGTAATTACCCTTTTATTTATCTGTATGTTACTTTGTATGGAGATAGTTAAAAACTTTTTTATTAAAATGCAAGTTTAGTAAACATGTAGTCGTTTTAGGTTCAGTAGTTTAGTTTCGTTGTATAATAGGATTGTTGGAGTAAGGTAATGGCAGCGAAATAAGACTTTGATTATTTTATTTTGAGATTTTTGCAGCGAGTTTAGGTTAGTTAGGCCAGCTGATACCCATATTTCTACCAAATATTCAAGGTGTGATTTAACTTATGGGTTGTATATAAGAACGCACTTTGTATTGCAGACAATTTGCTACTTTACGTAATGCACCTAATATAGATGTTAATTTTGTTTTAACGTGATCAATATAAGTTCAACCGAGGTAAAAATGACACTTTTCAGGTCTTATTGTACTTCGTTTTACACGTGCAGCCTGTGGGCTGACTATACTCAAAAGTCTTACAGTGCCCTCCGAGTCCAATTTAATAATGCGTTTAGGGTGCTGATGGGGCTGCGGCGATTCTGTAGTGCATCGGAGATGTTTGCTGAACATCGCGTCGACTGCTTTTACGCTACGATGGTGCATAGAGTACGTAGCAGCGCCAACAGCATCATTGCGCAGCAGTGATTGATGAGTTACTACTTTTTTCTTGTTATGTTGTGCTATGGGTAGTTCTAAGTATTACTAACACTAGTCTATAAGAACCCTGTTACTAACAAAATGGACACCTGGTCTGAAATAAAGTATTTATTATTATTATTATTAATATGCAGTTTCCAGGTTAATTTCTCATCCACCCACAGTCCCAGATATTTTTCATGCGTTTTTTGTTTCATATATTTTGTTGGTTTTTGCGGAAAATATAACAAATGTAGTTTTAGCAGTGTTTATAGTAAGGAGGTTATATTCATTTCCGTCCAAGGATTTTCATAACACAAACATAAAGTTATATAGGTAGTCAGTATCCAGTGTAATATGAGTGCAAAACGCCATCATCGCTAACGGGAAGGATTTATAAATATCCGTATCTAAAAGACTTCATCGATTACTTATTAAACTGTGTCTAGTACCGAGAAGTACGTATTAAAACAATGAAATTACCCTCTTAAGCATCTCTTGAAAATAACAACCGTAATTTACAATAGATGTTTGATTTATACGAGACCAGAAGAGAAACAACCAAAGTACACCCTAATGCAATTGAATATACACTTTATGTCGCCGCAACAGAGACCAAAATTAATCTACCGGTCTATAATACGGGGGAACGCAGAGAACTTCGTGTTTCGAGTCAATTAATTGTGCTGTATTACGTCATCTTGATTTCCGTGTGTTCACAAACGTGTATCTTGGCGTCGGCGACATGATAGGCGCAGTGGCTAAGCGATTGGACTGCTGCGCTAGGTTGCGGGTTCGATTCCCGCACGGGACAAAAATTTGTGTGATCGGCAGATGTCCCAAGTCTGGGTATTTGTGTTTGTGATATTTCATGTTTGTGAAACGCACTCACGATACAGGCGATATTCCAAGGAGAAACTCCGGACTTGCACGCGACAAAAAGCAACTACTGTGCGCTCGTACTTAAAAATAATTGCGTAGTGCTTACTGCTACAAATACCTCTCGTACAGAACGAAAGAGCATTGATCACCACGATAGCTCACTGCGAGTTGGACATTAAAATACGCTCTTTAACTGTTAAACTTATAGTGACGTGTAGCTAAGAGACTGATCTAACTAGTGAGCTACTTCAATTAAAAAAATCAGTTTAAGTAAATTGACAATAATCAAATTAGGAAAATCTTTTTGCAAATAAAAGCTAAAGGTGTGCACGAGGTCAACGACCTTTCAGTGTGGACAAAGGCGCTCGTCTGTTGTCTCAAAATATCCAAAACTACTCACAAGCGCCCTTGCCCAAATGGATCTCCAGTAGCTGAGCACGAAATCTTGTAAGCATTTCTACTGGACTTTAACACGTTGACTGCCGTGCGGTAGACACAATAGATAAACTATTGTTTGGGGGACACCAGGTGTTATCTATTGTGTCTGGCGTTTATCTATTGTGTCTGGCGTCTGCGCTTAAAGGGTTAAAAGTGTATTGATGGGTATGCTTGAAGGTTGGAAGACTGAGCAGAAGCAAACCCTGTCTCAGCTAGTCACCGATGTAGCCCAACTTAAATCACAATGTTCTGAGATACAAAAAACAAACAACGACATAGAAAAATCAATCGTGTCTTCTAACCAAGACTACGAAGATATTCGTGTAAAGGTTTCCCAATTAGTAAAATAGGCGAAGAGAACAGGCACAATATAAACAAACTTGAAACAACTCCAGGAACTGCAAAAAACATGTCGCCCTTCTTCAATCGAAATAAGGAATGTACCCATAACGCCTAACGAAAGCATTGATAGTTTCGCATTTGGGAAACCTCATTCAGATCAATTCTTCAAGCTTAAACATTCGTGTCATCTACCGCCTGCCTGGAAAACCAGGACAACGTAGATCGATATTTATTGAATTCTCCTCTGTATACACCAAAAATAACTTCTTATCGGCAATACGTTATTACAATAGAGAACGTCCAGTCAGTGAAAAGTTAAATACAGGAAACATCTAGGGGCACGGCAGTGCTCCCGCAAAGTCGAGCAAAAAAGCGGCACGGCCGTACCATCCTTTTCTCGAAGCTATTTATGTAGACGAATGTTTGCCTTCAACATCCAAAAAAATATTTTACTTAGCGCGTGATTTTGCGAAGCGTAACAATTACTTTTGTTAAATATCGAACGGCAAAATATTACTACGCAAAAGCGCAGATACAAAGGAAAGTCATTTGGTTAAAACAGAGCAGTGCCTCTTGGACGTGGAATCTAATTTAAATGACTATACAATTATGAATTAGATTTGATTATTATATTAATTAACTCTGTTTATCCCTATAAGTTTCTAAGTTTTTGGTTATATAATTTTGATATCGAATATTTGTTTCTCAGTGAAAATTTCTGTAGAAACTTATTACTGCATTATATCAGATCTAAATCCGACTGTAACCCATTTTGCCGTGTGGTATCCGGCATAGAATTGAACCTCCTGTGGGTGTCGTAAGAGGCGACTAAGGGAAAAAAACCCAGAAGATGGGCAGCAGCGTCTTCTGTAACTTGACCACCAATACTGCGACCCCCAAGCCGCTTGCCAAGCGTGGGGATTATGGCACTTCCCCCCCCCTTTAAGGGGGAGGCCTTTGTCCAGCAGTGGACGTGTTCCTGCTGATGATGATGATGATGAACCGATTTTAATGGTAAATATTTATGTGGACTCTAAATGTGAGATACATAATGCATCTGACGTTTTCTTGTCATTGTCCCAGAGACGAAAAAAATGTATTCATAGAATATTATTGCCTTATAAATTATGCATAATTTTAAACAAGTATGATTCTGTGATTGCGTTGCAGATTTATTATGACAATCAAACTAAAACAAATAATGATATCTATCACTTATGCGAATATTAGATATTTAAATAAAACTATTTTTACGGATTTTATCGCGGTTTTAATTTTGTTTTTTGGTCATACCACCTGCTTGGAATCCCATCCCAGATTCTATTAAAGTTAATTCCAAGCGTAAAACTGCAAGACCGAATGACACAGTGAGCTCATTTTGCGTGAATCGGATTGTAAATAATAACTAATTATGTAAGGTAGTTGATAGTCATTGTTCAAATTAGACGTTTAACACCTCAATTTGCCCGTGACCATGAATGCTGTAAAGGATTCGAAACGTCGGGACCAAAAGCAAAATTAAAACCGCGATAAATTCCGTAAAAATAGTTTCATTTAAATAAAACAAATAAATTACTAATAATGTAAATTGTCATCAACAACCTAGATCGCACACGCCTAAAAGTATTTCTTGATAACATTATTCAGCAACGCATACACACGAACACAGAGCTGCATTGGATTGGTCGTTTAGGCATCCCTTTCCTCCCGCCGCACGCACCCCTTTCTCTAGCTGCCCACCGCCCGCCAGTGATGACCGTGACCTAGATGCGTAAGCGCGTGCCATTTTTTTGTCGCTCCCGAATCACCGGTCATCGTCGCGTCACGTCGCCTACTACTATGGCGAATAAATCAAATGTCCAGTATAACGAAATGGTGCCGTGCTATGTTTGTTCTGTATTCTTAGGTTGCTTAAAAGTTAACGTAGTGCGTAAAGTCTACCGTACCGGAAATTTCACGTGCCTACAAAAACAAGGAATCAATACAATAGTGTCTAACAGGTAGACAATTTTAGTGTCAAATCAAATCAAGGCCCTGTACCTTGGTCTCCTAAGCTCTAGACATGCCCCCACTGGACTTTCATTTATGAAGTGAAAACACACGTTTACGTTGGTAGCCACAAAGTGCATCAATATAACAATAATAGAAAACGTGCATGATTGTGTTGTGATTGTGTATTGAGAGAAACGTCCTCCATTTTCAACAATTATTTTTAAAATACTTGTAAGTGTAGGCTAATCGAGTTGATGGGATAAGTTTAATTGTTTTAAATAGTTGATTTTAATTATTTTTAATACGCCATAGTGAAAGTTCTAACTGTATTGAGTGTAAAAGACAATGTTTCGAAACAGAACTGTAATCAAAATCAAATCAAATCAAAATCATTTATTGGAACATTATTTAGAGTATAATATTAATTATGCGCTAACAGCTACATTGGTTTGGTAAACTGTGTCGCAATTGTTAGCGCCCACCTCCAAGATGGGGAGAGCAGTGTTCCAACATTAAATACAATGAAGAAAACTAACAAGGAAGTAAAATTATGATGAATTCATTATGATATATAAAAAAATATTAAAATTATTTGTGGTGTGTGTGCAACTATATGATTGTGTAGTGTATGTGTGTGCGTTGTGTGTGTGTGTGTGTGTGTGCGTGTGTGTGTGCGTGTGTGTGTGTGTGCTGAGGAAAAATATTGATAATTGTCTTAATATTATGCTTTTATAAAATTTTCCAGTTTTTCATAACTAAGGGTACTGAGCCAATTATTAATTTTTGTCTTGCATTCATGATAAGTAAGGGGATAAATGTTAATGATTTTGTAAACTCTATTGTATAAAATGCAGCTTATGAAGTGGCTTATTGTCATTTTACTGTCACAATATTAGAAAATTATATATTACAAACCCTACCCGATCTGCGATTCTGTCTGCTTAAGTTAGGGTCAAATACAAGTTCCGCTACTGCAGTAGGTACGAGGTACTTATTGCTATCCTGCTTTCAGTACAAAGCATCACAGCATACACAGCATCAGTACAAAGATGCCGCGGCGCTCCGGCGGCATCGGCAGTCGAATCGACTGATCACCGGTTAAAGGCCTCACCTAAAGCCAAAAGGCCTTGTGTAAACTGACTCTTAGAAATTGTGACATTTTTACCTACGCAGATGACACAGCCTTGTTTGTGTATGGGAGAAATTGGGCTGAAGCAAAGTTGTGGGCTGAGAATGCTTTACGAGAAGATTGTTTTTAAATCTGCTTACCCTAAACATTGATAAAACCAATTATATTCGTTTTCATCTTCCAAATACGCCCAACAACTCTAACCGCGCACTATTGTTGTGCTATTTCAACACCAACCTGCTTCTGCCCACTTTTGACCAATGTTACCAGCACGAAATATCTTGGTGTGCTTGCTGACGAAAAATTAGATTGGCGTCCGCAGATAGAGATGCTCGTAGGGAGTGTTCGGAGACTGATATATATTCAAAAATTTACGTCATTCTGTCGAGCTTTGAGTAATGATAACAGTTTATGTACCACTGTGCCAATCACTCCTCAGTGATTGCATCTCCGTATGGGATAGAATTTACAAAACCTTATCCTGCAATTAAAGAGAGAACAAAGATTTTTACTTAATTAAGGTAATACTTTGCAGGCCGCGTTTTTACCCCACGACTGTCGTTTATAGGGAATGCCAGGTCTTAACAGTTAGAAAACTATTTATTCTTCGTGCTATGATTCGTCGACAAGGGGCGTCTGTAAGGACAGGTCGACTCAAACTCGCCGTGGTATTTTCTTAAAAAGACCTCTTCTCAGACCACCTACACTGTTCTCACATAAATTATTCTTTACCTGTCTGGACTTTAAAAGAGACATTGACCCCTGAGTTTGTTTCGGCGTTTCTTCTCAGAGGTAGTCAGTTAGGAAATGCCGACGCCATCTATCTAGTTTAAAAAAAATGACGTGTAAAAGTGTTTTTTTAAGACCTATTTACAGAAATAAAATCATTTATCATTATCATTTCACATATAAATCTCCCGCTAGATGATGAAATTCGGCGAAAACGACATGGTGCACCCGTTTGTCGCCCTGTTAGATGCCGGACAGCCTTTGCTCAGAGACAATAAAATGCACTAATTTCTCATCTCTACAACAAAATCAATAAAAGGATCTCACTTCGCACATTAAACAAACATAACATGAAACAATTGAAAAAATGGTTACAGTAGGAACAGAATATCTTATAAAAATAGTTAAATGAATCTATAAAGCAAATTAAAATAAAGTTAGAAGTACAAATGAACGCTTACTTATATTATAAATAACTGTATATACATGCTACATTTAGATAAAGGATAATAACTATAGACCTACTGTGTTAGTTATAAGTTGATCTTGTTTCATTGTGTACTTAGTAAGTAGTATTATTGATGTGCCCGCGAAATGTACTTGATGGTAATTTATGACACAATTTATAGAGAGCTGCTGCTTTCCAAAATACGAGCATGTCTCCGTTTGGAAACCAGTCATCCACTGACATAATGCCTTTGTACAACCATCTACTTGCGTCTTACTTCTTCTTATCGTATGGTTGATGGACAACCTGGTGTCAGAGTTAAACCGCCTGTAAGCCTCTGACATGGCTTTACACACCGTTGAAAAATCTCTCAGGTGTGCCGGTTTCCTCACGATGTTTTCTTTCACCATTTTTAGCAACTGATAATTAATTTATAATACGCACATGAATTCGAAAAGACATTGGTGCGTGCCGGGGTTTGTACTTGCGACCTTTGACTTGGCAGTCCAATGGTCAAACCACTCGGCTATCATACTACTTAATACTACATGTTGTACTTTTTGATGCAATAAAATTTTACTATTATTATTATGTATCTGTTTCTTCTTTACTCGGGCTATCCACCATGCGGAAGATACCCGGTCTTTTAAAAGGCTTACGTGGGGACACTGATCCAACACGCAGAGGCTCATTGAGAATTTTAATCTTGAGAATGGGACATCAGCTAGGGACAACACACAACTGCTCTATAAGAACAGCCCTGATAAGACCGCAGAAGGTGCAGGACTATTGTGAAATATGGATACTAAACCACTTAATTTGGTCTATTGTATTGTGATGTTTCGTGGATTCATTAAGTTTATTATTGAATAAAAACGGCGTCTGCCTTTTAACAACAATATTGTATATATAAACAGACAGACGGTGACTCGCCACTCACTAGATGGGCCCCCTATATGGTCACCACTACAGGCAACAAGGGAGCAACACCGGTGTGAGTGGCTAGGGGTGCAGAGCGGTGCGGCCCCGGTTTTACCATCTCGAAGACTCGGAGCGGGTTACCCCGCTATTACGCCATTATTATTATAATTATTCAGAGTGTGGGGCGACGATTGTTTTTTAATAAAACTGTTGACGTCACACATCTATAGATTACGGTTTTGAAAGCTGGCTTTTCGGTTTGGGATTTTAGATTGTCGTACAAGGATCAGTAATTCAATAAAAAGTAGTTGAAATGTATCCTTTTGCAGATTCTCTATATACGACTGCCTCGATGGTCTAGTGGTCACTAAGCGCGACTGCTGAGCATGAGGTACTGGGTTCGAATCCTGGGTCAGTCACAGTGTTACTGGTTTCTTTTCATTCTCAGTAGTAACACGGAGACTGGATTTGTGTCTGGTTGATGGCAATAGACTTGCCCCCAATTACATTGGCACCTATAATATAACTGGGAAAATGTGGGTGTTATACACAAGTATAGGTCTCTGCCTACCGCTTTGAATAATACAAGCGTAGTGTTTATAATGTTTTATAACACATTAAATAATAATAAATATTAATGTCTTTATTTCTCCTCACAAACAATTTAACAAACAATTTAACATTTGCAAACATAAAATATACATTTTTCAATACTTAATTAGTTTGTATACTTATTCCCTCGTTTTCATAAACGAGGATCATACCGGCATTAACTAAACCCCGTATTAAGTCTATTGACATCTCTATTCTTTATTATGCAAACGACAGGGACAGGTATAATAAAACCTACCTCTCCGGAGAATTCAGAAATGTACCATCAATTAGTAACATTCGTTTCAAAACGTCATACGGACCAGAACAATGCAAGGTAAACTGCACCTTATTTATTTGGACATAAAGTTTAAATTCCAACAAAATATTTAACATTTTGATTTCTTGCCAATCCGTTTACTGTATTTTGCGTAATCGGATCTTTTGAACCCTTACCCTATTGGCACAGTTGCATGATTGAACTACTGCCCTATATTACGAGTTTGTGTTAAATCCTATGTGAAACAAGTACTAATTAAGAAAGCCTACTACTATAGTATTAATAGTTATATTGACGATAGGGACGTGTGGCACTGATTTTTCCTTCTTCCCTGGCATACTGCCATTCAACCATAATTTGATATTTAATATTGTTTACTGATTATATTGAACCATTTCACTGTCATGTATTTTACCCAAATTGTAAATGAGAGAATAACCGATCTATATTAATATTTTTTATTTGACTTTTATTCGTATTCTGATTTTAGGTATATTGTGTAGCTCATTATTCTCTCATACTTGAAATGATTGTTAAACTATATTTTTAAAAGAGTAACTATGGAGTTTCTTGCCGGTTCTTCTCCATAGAAACGACTTTTTGGAACCGTGCAACTAGTTTGACGTTTTGTAAGTGCTCTTTTGTAGCCTATATGAAATAAAAACATTATGACTATGACTATGTGTCCTGTTCACGGCATTTATTTGTGTGTCAGCAATTGAAAGCTATAGGAATACTAATAATTTCAAATTGTTAATTATCAATAAATATTTGTAATTACATAATATGAAATCTAGAATCTCATATTTCGGCTAATGTTTTGTTGTTGTTTTTGTAACATATTATATTTTTTAAATCCGTGGTTTCTGCCTACCCCGTTGACTGCCTCGTTGGTCTAGTGGTCGCTAAGCGCGACTGCTGAGCAAGAGGTCCCGGGTTCAAATCCCGGGTCGGGCAAAGTGTTACTGAGTTTTCCATTAGGTAATTCTCAGTAGCAGCACGGAGTCTGGATTTGTGCCCGGTTGATGGCAATAGGCTCGCCCCCTATTACATTGGGACTTACAACATAACTGGCGAAATGTGGGTGTACTATATTATTAACACCTCTGCCTACCGCTTCGGGGAATACAGGCGTGATGTTACGTTATGTTATGTGTTTCTGCCTACCCTCTGCGAAGCAGTCATGCCTCTAGGTGCAAAACAGTAAAGATCATGATACTAGTTGAGTATTAAGCTTCAAACAAGTTTTATATTATCGGATATAATAATTAAGGTTAATTCGTTTTGAACTGACCTCTTTGGCAAAGAATCGACGTACTACCCAACATATATACCTAGGTACAGAAAAGTTTAATGATTGGCTTGAAATAAACAAACATTTAATAAAATTAAAATATTCAAATAATCTTAGTATAACTAAAAATAGGAACAATATCCACATTGAAAAATGTTTGTTGGCACCAGCTTGGGTTTGATTGCACATGCGTACAGTATACAAGAATCACGTCCGCCACAGTGGGCCACCCCGTTGCATCGTAAAGCATCGCCGCGGTCCTTTCATCCGCGCGCGCGAGAAATTTTGTAAGATTCTGGTCCTTCGATCTCGGGTTAAGAAACATGTCGTCTCGCGATCCGGACCGCTGTCAGCCACACAGCGTCCTACCACCTGTTGCTATGAAAAAGGTTTACCCCGAAAATACGACGGTTAAGAGACGCGCACAAAGGCTCTTAGAATGTTCGACGGCTGTTTTTCCCATTGGTTAAATAGTACATACGGACAAACATACGGATATAATAAATAAAATCAACTCAGTCAATCAATTTATCAACTAAAAATACCTTTATCAAAATATGTCATTCATTAAAAGTCACAATATTACAATTTATGTTTTACAAAATGTGATTCTAACTCCAAAACAAGGCCTTAATAAAGGCCTAAGTAGACACAGTTTGTCTTTGATAAATAATAAAATAATGTGTGATACTGGCAGTTGGCAGTTTCAATTAGGTCTCCATAATTAATTGGTTTCGCATATATTGTAAGTCGTTTAGTTTAATTAAAGGCCGATGCGATTGATGTATCAGCCGTGCTTTGTCGCTACCGCCCTGAATAGATGTCAAAGGCTTCACGTTAGCCTTTGGCCTCGGATAATTGTTGTACGATACAGCCCAAGACGCCGCATTACACTGCAAGTAGCGGCGTCCCGCTTCCACAACGTAAGCTGTCCTGCTTTAAGAGTTCATGGTAAGAGGGCCGTTTCGCATGACGATTACTCGAGGCCTAAAATAGCTGCGTCTTGACCAACATTGCGCCTTACTCTGATATTAATGTCTGTCAATGGAATCTAAATTGTTGTTATATGTAAGTGTAATTTAGTAGTCTATAAATGAACAATGGAGAAAATCTTGGTTATAGTCATCAAAAATGAAGCAGTGAATAATTCAAAAGGTTATGAATCAATCGAGATTTTTAATGCCTTATTTATTCTACAGTATCTAATAAACATAAAATCATGCCTGTATGCCCGGACGGTATAGGTTACACATACAGCACACCCATATTTTACCAGTTATGGTATAGGTAGTAGGTACCAATGTAATAGGAGACGAGAACTGAGAATTATCTAATGGAAAAACCCAGTAATCCGTTGACCGACCCGGGATAGACGCGCTTAGCGTGCCTACTAGATCAACGAGGCAGTCAGGAATCTAATCCAGCATAAGTATAATTCACTTGTTTTGTAAAATAAATATTATAAACCATTATTACTGTTGTTAAATATTGGATATATAATCTTATTGATATTCAATTAACATAAATTGTTCGACCCCTAAGCAAAGCGCACACTGTTAACTTAAATACCGTTCTTATTATAAAAAAATATATACAATTTATTTACAAGAACAGTTTACATTATATATCCACTCGAGTTTTTTCTAGTACCTACATTAAAACGAATAATATATACAACCAAAAAACATTAAAAAATTTACTGGTAGGGTGTCCAAAAGGCTGGCGGCATTGCCACGTTGAATAGCAATGCTAATTCATTGGCCGAAAAAAAACCAGCCCTTTGGTCACGTGAAGAGTCGACCAACCGTTTAGATATGTCTCTAAACACGCGCGCTCGGACCCCATGACCCGAGCGTTTCGACCCCAAACGGCTCAAAAATATAATTACCAATTAAGTTAATACCTACCGTTATATTTATGTCCAGTCTCGGGGCTTATTGACGTAAAACCTTTTAAATATCCCCGACCAGCGATAAAGCCGGCGCTCCGCTTGTTATTACCGATAATAATAGAACACTCAGGAATTTTAATTGCATTTCGTCCTTTTAAAATTTACAGTAGAACATAGTATATATACAGGGTGTCCAGTTAATAATGGATAACCTTGAAATGGCTTATAGTAGAACTTATGGCCGTTCAGAAAAAAATATGAAACAAAATATATCATAAGTAGTACATAAGATAAGTTGTTTTTAAAGAAATATCTGCAGTTGTTAGTCACACTATGTATTATGTATCTATCAGCATAGTTAGTGTATAATAATAAAACATCAAAAAACCGATGGAATTCAATCATTTCTGGTCGTAGTGTTCAAGAAAGTAAAATAAGGTAAAAAAAAATAGATATTTCTTTAAAAACAACTTATCTTATGTACTACTTATGATATATTTTGTTTCATATTTTTTTCTGAACGGCCATACGTTCTACTATAAGCCATTTCAAGGTTATCCATTATTTACTGGACACCCTGTATAGTAAAAAAAAACTTATTTTGTTCTGTAGGACAAAAATCGTAGAACATATTAGAATACTCTTACGTTAAGTCAACCTTTCTAACGTCCCTGTGAGATTACGTCAACAGGGCTCTAGACAAGAGGTAAAATGCATAACGTATAGAAATCTTATCGTATGGTTGGTGAACAACCAGGGCCTCTAGTCTGCTATTACAATAGTGTCAGAATGGTCTATCATTGATTTCATAATCGTTGATTTTGACAAGTTTGATAATCTGCTAACATAATGGCGTCATTATGACTTACCAGTGGTCAACCACTGACACTCCATTGAAAGAAATGACATAGAATGGTAATCTCGTAGATAATGACAAATGAATGACTGACTTACATAAAACACTTGACTTGTATAAAACACTAATAAGTAATATGTAAAAATACACTATATAATGAAATCTGGCATTAATAAAGTAGTGGTAGTTTTTCGAAAACCATTTCTACTAACGGGTTTTATAATGATGGCAATACGACAATGTCATTATGACACAATTCTATTACGAGACCATTCATCGCCATTAAGAATTTAGCAGATTACGAACTTTTAGCAAAATGACAATGGGATGGGAATGGGATCGTGTTGGAATGACGAATTTATAAATATAGCAGACTTGGGGCCCTGGTGTCAGAGTTTAAACCGCCTGTAGGTCTCAGACATGGCTTTACACTCCGTTGAATAAATTCTCAGGTGTGCCGGTTTCCTCACGATGTTTTCCTTCATCGTTTTTAGAAACCGATAGCTAATTTATAATACGCACATGAATTCGAAAACGCATTAGAGCGCGCGACTTTTAACTTGGCAGTCTTACGGTCATTCCACTCGGCTATGAGTGCTTTATTCTATTTATGTCATAGATTACATTCGAAACATTATCATTTTCATATATTTCACTTTCTCTCTCTTAGCCTACCGCGGTCCACTGCTGGACATAGTTCTCTCCCAAGTTGCATTTAACATAACATAACATCACGCCTGTATTCCCCGAAGGGGTAGGCAGAGGTGAACATATAGTACACCCACATTTCGCCAGTTATGTTGTAAGTCCCAATGTAATAGGGGGCGAGCCTATTGCCTTTAACCGGGCACAAATCTAGACTCCGTGCTGCTACTGAGAATTACCTAATGGAAAACTCAGTAACACTTTTGCCCGACCCGGGATTTGAACCCAGGACTTCTTGCTCAGCAGTCGCGCTTAGCGACCACTAGACCAACGAGGCAGTCGCAGTTGCATTTATCTACTCGATATCTATTTGTCGAATGTAAATGTCTCGTATCCCAGAACATAAGCAGTCTTTATTTATTTAAAAGTACAGTAGAAACGTATGCATGAAAACACAATAATCTCCTAGACGCGCAGTATTGAACGGTATGGAAAAATACAAATGTATTGTCCTCGCGCAAAGGATCGGAATAAGATGTTCCCGTTCATAGAATAAATCTATTGTGTAAACTCAGATGTTTACTGAGTTTGTTTGCGCACCGCCAATTACTATAAAAAATCATTTTCTAACAATTTGTTTAGTCTACGTCTTGAAGGAGGTTTTCTCATGTGGTGCAATCGTTTCTTTTTAAAACATTACACACCCCCCACACTATATTTTTTTCCAGTGCCATGTGTGCATTCAACGAACATGAAATACCAGACACCAAACAGGGCAAAAAATTGCGTATATTATAATGCTATAACGGTACCGTATTGTAACAAAAAAATTGCGAGGGGCAAATAAAATATGCTCTCTGAAATATCATGACTGACAGTGCCGCACATGTATCATTTTAAATCTCTATGCCTAATTGGCAGGGGTGACGAAACGAAAAAATATAAAGGATGTTTACGACAATGGATGCCAGCCTCCGCGCCGCGTACTATTCAAATTATTTGGCTGTTTTGATGGATTTGAATTTAAGTAGAGCGCACGTTTATTTAAGATCAAGGTTTAGCGCACATCGTATTGTTTAAAAAAAAATTCAAATCGGTTCATAAATCACTGAGTTATGAGGGAACATACATAAAAAAAAATGTCCCGATGAATTGAGAACCTCCTCTTTTTTTTGAAGTCGGTAAAAAATAACATAGTGGGCCCTAGACAAGTGATAAAACAGTTGACGAATTACAAATAGAATGGTACCTAAATGTCTGGGGATGACATAACGTTATGAATACATTTTTCATTCTATGCGTCTAACGTTTTTCTACTTATTGAATATATTGAAGCCCTTAGTTGTATTGTCCGGAGGTCCTCTGGAAAATACCTGTCATGTCGTTATATCTTAGCGTAGAGATTTCATGTACAGCACCTGGCGAATTTAAGTGCCATCAATAATACTTTTTTCTGCAGATCCATAATATTAAACAGTATATAAAAATAATATTATAGTGTGTTCATGTTCTCCTGACCGAATTTATACACGAGTATACCAGAAGAACTATACCAGAAATCTTATATTTCACGATTTTGTTCTCGAACAAATCAACACGAAAACGTATAGCTAGGATTAGCTACGCGCGAATAGCGGAGGGAGTGTGCCGAACGTAATACCCGGCAAAAAAACGTTGTTTTACAATCGGGTGGGTGCAGAAGCATGTCGTGTCAACTCTGATTTGTCGTATTATAGCGTGGAAAAGTAGCTGTCCATGTCAATTATAGTATCAATGTAGTTTGAAAACTTTGAAGTTTTGCTTGTCGGTTTGTTAGTTCTAATTGGTATACTGGCTAAAACTATTGTTTGGTTCATGTGGTGTTCTGAAAGTTTATTTAAACGTTTATAAAATCATTTAACGATAAAATGTTTTTTTATATGTTTATATTTGTGTACAGGTCTTGTTTTGTATTTATGTTAGTTTTAAGTTGTAAATAATTGTTACATAATTATGTAACATGTTATGTCTAAATTGATAAAGGAATTTTTAAATAGATGGACACGAGCGGTACTAGAACCCGCGACCTTCGCCGTACCGTGGCGCTCTAACCAACTGAGCCACCGTGTCGCTGCTCGCACCCATCGAATTTCAAGTTCCCTTTTAGTATTTACGTCTTAAGGGTGACGTCTTAACGTTACGTCACGTCTTAGTTATGTACTTAATAGTCATAATATTTATTTATTTATTCATTCTTAATGCACACATAAATAAAAATATGTGTACAAAGGCGGACTTAATGCCTAAGGCATTTTCTACCAGTCGACCTTAGGGCGATGCAGAGACAAGTATTAGGTAGATGCACATAATAACAAAAAAAAAACGATGCTAAGTTAATAAACATACATTAAATACATTACATACATACATGAGACAAAACAATACATATATACGTAGAACAATACAATACACACATAATTATATATTATAACAAACTATTGTGGAGATAAATCAGCAAAGGTTTTTGAGTGAAAGTAAGCTTTTACCTTCAGCTTAAAAGAGTAACGACTGTTGCTCATCCTGATTTCGATGGGAAGCGCATTCCATAGCAGAATTGATTATATTATTCGATGCATTTTAAGTTTCTGATTTAATTTCTTGTGTTGAGTCTATTACATCATAAAATGATAGGATTCCATTTTTATTCATTAAATACGCTCTATATTCCGTGCCTAACGGTGGTATAGTGATAGCTGAATGGACTCGTTATTCCTAGAATCGTAGTTGATAAAACGTGAAAAGGATTTTCTCTCGAGTAAATAGCTTCTAAATAAATAAAGATTTTTTAAAGTAGGTAGCTATTTAATCTGATCATATTTTTTTCCTGTTAAGTCGTTTTATTTTTAACTCTCCTAATCTGTATAAGAAGGATTAAACATTTATTTAATCATTAACAAGTTTATACTGAACTGAGAAATACGTTTCGCGGGAGTAGGGTTATGATATGGTATATAACTGTTGAATATGGAGTTTCTTGCCAGTTCTTCTCCATAGAAACGACTTTTTGGAACCGAGCAACTAGTTTTGACGTTTTGTAAGTGCTCTTTTGTAGCCTATATGAAATAAAAACATTATGACTAATAAAACAACAGGTACCCAGGGGGCAACACATCCGTGTTATCCCTTTATTGATCCAGTAAGGTATTGTCTATTAACCCTAAGAATAAATGAATTTAAAACATTATAATGTTAGTATATATTAGTTACTCTCATGACTGTACTACAAAACTGAAAAAAAAAACGAAAACGAGTCAACGCATCACAATAGACTCGCATTCTATTAACTAGGGACCTATAACATGACCGGTGAAATGTGCGTGTAATTATACACCTCTGTCTGACTTGTCGGAGTACGAGCGTGATGTTACGTTCTTATAATTTGTGACATAAAATAATTGGCAACATGTGGGTGGTACGAAAATGTGGGTTTTATACTGTCTACTCTGCCTACCCCTTCGCAGATTACAGGCGTGGTGTCATGTTATAAAAATATTTACGAAAAAAAATTATTTATTGTTACGCCAAGACACTTAAAAAGTGGACAGCGAATGCCGTACCGGGACGTCTATCAGTTATGAGAAATAATTCCTTGGATCATTCTAGTCACTTAAATAATGATATTTGACTACCTAATTAGCGCGGTGGCTAACCGTTTAGACTACTGCGATAGGATTGCGGGGTTAATTTCCGCGCGCGACAAAAATTTATACGATCTGCATATGTTTGTCCTGAGTCTGGGTGTTTGTGTATGTGATATTTCATGTTTGTGAAACGTATCTACAACACAGGAGAAATTCTTATTGTGAGGCGAACAAAGGGGTGTAAGAAGTGTGCTTTCATATGTGATATTCCTAATACCCTTGTACGTCCGGCGCACCCTGGGCGGTCAACCTCGCTACTATCTTTGTACACAATGTCTACACTGCAGCATGTCCATGACCTGTTTCCTGAGATATAGCTCATGCCGATACGAAGAAGAAGACTTAATTAACTGTGCAAAGCCGGCAAAATGCAGGGACAAAAAGAGAGGAAAATGAAGAAAATAAAAATAAAAGGAAAGTTTTAGAATTCCAAGCAACTTCAATGATTAAATTATTTTAAAATTCACGGTGTATTATTAGTCTTAAATAATACTGAGTGGCGAGTTTTATCGAGTCACCATCATCATCAGCCGGAAGACGTCCACTGTTGAACAAAGGCCTCCCCCTTTTAGAAAGGGGTGCCATAATCCCCACGCTTGGCAAGCGGCTTGTGGATCGCAGTGTTTATGGTCAAATTACAGAAGACGCTGCTGCCCATCTTCTGGATTTTCCCTTAGTAGCCTCTTACGACACCCACGGGAGGATAGGGGGTGGTCAATTCTAGGCCGGATACCAGACGGCTCGAGTATCTTTATCAAGTAGAGATATTTAAATAAATGTTAAAGATAAGTAAAGCACGTATAAGTACCTATATGTACTATAAAAACTATGTTGTATTATGTGGTAATATTATTAACTCTACGCTCTCTCATTCTGTATATTTATATCGAAAGTAAAAATAAGATTATATTAAAAAAATAATTTTAACTATAAGCTTTTAAATCAGCTATTCTCAAAGTACTATCGAAAACAAATTGAACAACCCCAAACACGATGGGATTGCGTCATCTCGTTACAGAGTTCCTACGACCTTCTGACTCCATCATCAGACCTGCTCAAAAGTACCATAATGATGTATTATCACCAAACTTATATAAGTATGCAAAATTTCATTTCAATCGGATGCCAAGTTGTTTTAAGTTAGATTGCGAGATTTGGCCGAAGCAAGCTAAAATAATCATCATCATTTCAGACCGGTATCACCCACTGTTGTGTATAGGCCTCCCTTTATCTCTACCAATCCGTCCATCTCGAGCGTAATACTTGTATTAACAAACTAATAAACATAGATACATACAAACATTGCAAGATAAACAAAAACCTAGTAAAAAAAATAATTCGAAGATGTCTACATTTACAAAACAAACGGGAATCAGAACCGTAGCACCGACCGTAGCAAGATATGTAGTACATTTGAAACACTTGATGCGTAGCCCTCGCTTCAAAGAGCTACGCGCTACGATGGATTAACACAAATAAACTGCGGAGTACACAGTGACCGTGAAAGCTTTGTAAGCTCTTAAGCCAGACAGTGCTGTATAGGGGTTTACAAATATATTGTATAGGAATGGATGGATTTCTGTACAGAGTGCATTAGATTTCCTGGGCACTAACAGCTCCTCATTTGTATAGTAGGTACTTTACTAAAACCGTAATCGCCTCGTAGGATTTATAATTTAAGTTAAAATGGTTAAATAAACAAACATTTTTTTTTATAACATCACGTTTTGTTTTCACATAGCTATTACCATAATTTTGAAACAAGTGAAATAAAACTTACCTTCCCGGAACCTTATTTAGCGAACATACGAGTATAATATGCCATTTACGTTCAACATAAACATTATACAACCAACAAATATTAAAGCACGTTCGTATCATTATTCGGTACTCACTGGTTTTAATTAATAGTTCACGTTCAAAATGTCACCCACACAGGTGTAATTATGTTTTATAGGACCCTACTATTAGTTACCTACCCTGTCTGTCTCGTCTAGACTGCGTGGCAATGCTACTAGTGTACTTTAATTACTTTTGCGTAAAATCAATACCAATTTTTGGCTCCATATTTAGCTTGGGTTTACAGGCTTCGAATTTTCGGTGCAATGCTATTATATTAGTGCACTGTAATTTATTATTAATTATTGTCGTTCATTGTGGGTTTCTAAGGGCGCCTTTGTCCAACAGAGGACATCTTCCGGCTGATGAAGATGATGATGAATTACCTAAAAATATAATCAAACCAAATTTTCGGCATCTTTGGCTATACTTTCTTAAATATAAAATTAACACTTTGTTTCAATATTATTCCTCACTAAGACTTAGTAAGCTCTAGGTCTATATTGATCACTACATGTAACCATTTTTAGCAGTAACAAACATAGAACGTTCGTTCGATATTTGGAAACGGGACAAAAAGACAAGGCCACGGGACGAGACGTGAAACGAGATCGTTCTAAAAAATCTCGGGTTCCTGACAACCCTAGTCTACACCGAACGCCACAGATTCAACAATTTGCTTAGAGGTGCAAATGAAAAGTGAAAAATTTAACATTAGTTTACGTATTCGTTCTCTGGAACTATATGGAGCATATATATCGGGCTCGTAGCTACTGCGCAGATCACTGACACTCTTGTGATGGGTGACCGTTTTCAAATGATGATGTCTCCTCCGTGGAAGGTACGATAAGCCGTTTGTTCGGCGCCTGAACTCTCTCCGGTCGTGTCTGTCTGCCGTCCCATCCGACTATGAGAGTGGGGGAATAGGGTGATAGGGTGCAGCTGTGTTGGCGCGCATACTTTTGCACTATAATATCTTCTGTGTAGTTGGCTAGTTTCAGCTGAGATAACCGGCCGCGACGGGAATTCGGTCAGGAGTAAGTTCTCCCGTCCGAATTCCGGTCACGGCCGCTTAACAATTATATTTCGAAAAAGGTACAGAAATGTTGATAGCGCGCTCATTTTGAAAACTCGAAAAGGGGGCATTGTTGTCTGATTTGACAAGACTAGTGCCGCTCGGACTCAGAGTTCGGAACAGTTTTTTCGGTCATTTTGTACGTATCCATACTTTTTACAAATCATTCATTATATTATTAAGGAACAGTTATCATTTGATTTTAGATCAACGTCGTCCTAATTTAAGTTACTTTTCTCATTAAGACTTTTAAAAGTGAAATTTCAGTTTAGGACTTTCGTGTAGTCCCTTAACTAAGCACATAGCTCGGAGGGGTCTCGACATGTGAACCAGCCACCCATGACAAAACGGGACCGCGACAAGCACAGTTTAAACTCGCAGATCGACTGATTTGGGCGGTAAACACGTAGCTACGAACCCCTCAGCTGCTGTAACAAGGGTATACGGTTAATCGATCGCTCGACTTGCCTACCTGTCTGGTGTCCATATGTTCGAATAGTCTGGGCTTTCGCGCACCCCTCGTTAAATCGCAAAATGACATAACAAAGAGTAACCGGGATATCAATAGCCAGTATTCATTACGTTGTTGACTGCATAAGATAAAGTTACAGTTGTGTTTAGAGGCGATGCCAGCAGTTGGCAGTTGTTTGAGAGAGTTTTTATTTCTTTATTTACTGTGTACAAAATCCACAGCTCTTTTATATAACAATTAAGCTTATAAACTCATCTTACAGCCAATTAGAGATTTATAACTTAACCATTCTTATGCAACAGATAAGTACCATCTTGATAAAAGGATGACACGCTATGCTAGCTAGTCTGTCAATGCCTAACAGTGTCTGAGAATGGAGTTGGGAGTGTTATGAGACGGCGTGTGTGTGTGTGTTTGTGTGTCTGGATTTTTGTACGTTTATTAGATAGATAGGTGTAGATTGAATTATTAGGTTTTGTTAGATTGGATTTTATCGCGGTTGGTCAATGAATGATGCCCGAATAGTAAAGTGTCTACCGTGAGTATTTGTCGTTTCATCCGTTTTGTCATTACAACCAAAAATATTTATTATTTCCATGGCAACCGGTACAAAACCCTTTGAAGTGAACGCGATGAACTAAAAGTGTAAGTGTCAGGGATTTTATAGATAATACTATAAAGAAGTATTGCAGGCGCCAAAGGTACTAGACTGTGTGCGGACCGCAGTCTGTTAATTTATTTTAGTTCATCAATACATACCGTTTAAGATTCTGGATGTTGCCGGTAAGATTTATGGTCCAGCTTCTTTTTATGCTTCTTCCAAGAGGACACCTAAGGAAATATGACGGATAGGTATGATTGAACAAATGCTGTACTGCTAAACTAACATTTTGCACACTCAGGTACCTCCAGCACCCGATCTACAGGCCATTTACTTCGCTAATCTCTTTTATCTCCCAATTAATACATCATGCCGTATTACTACTGCCGTATTGCGTAGGTAACATCATTATTAATTACCTGTCTTTTTAATTTTAATAATATAATAAATGCTTACTTACTTAAAAAGAGTTTTAAATTATAACTTTTTAACTAACTGCATTTTTCTCACTCGACTGTACAGATATCGAAATTAAAAATACTTTAAATATAATTTGTTCGTATCTATAAAGTTCTTTGTTGTCGGACAAACAGCGCGAAACTTTTTAAAAGCAAAAAAGAATAGTTTATCGCCCTTTGGCGTGGAGTGTACTCGCACCGTCGCATTTGCATCACAAAGCGTCGGATGCTTCGTGTGCGAGCGGTAAACTCGCGCACTTCACATGCCCACACGAATGACTTCATTCTAAAAACAGTGGACAACAATCCAACTCTCTTGTTTTAACTGACAGTTCTGCGCCCTCAAGGTCATAGCACACATAGAAACCCAAAAGGGATCGTAGTGACGATCCCTTTTGGGTTTAGATTACTGCACCGCTAGATGATCTAGTGATCAGCTCCAGCCGTGCAGTAATCTTTGTATAGAACTCCTTAATGCAACGCGTAATAATTGGAATCGTAACGTGATCGCCTCGCCTCGGGTTGACGCCTGTTTGACAGCGAGGCGAAAGGCGATACGGTGACAGTCCCTTTCTGAGTTGTTATGTGTGCTGTGGCCTTTACTTTGAGCTCTTAGCAGACCGTTTTTCGTTGCCGGCGAGGAAGAGGGTAGAGTGCTGAAGCGACCCTGTCTCCACGCCATGATAGGCGTCAGCAGAAATGGTGTGGTTTTTATTGGGTATAATATCGTGGCACGGTCCGTTTTGGTTCACGGTAGGAAACCCACCAAACGTCTAGTCTTCAGGTGGCGGGGTACGTGTATTGCATTTTCTCACGATAAAAACAGGGCCGTTTAGATAGATAGAATATACTTTATTGCACACCAAGAAACGAATAATACAGTATAACCTTAAAACTAGAATAACAGTGCAACTGGCGGTCTTATTGCTAAAAGCAATTTATTCCAGACAACCATTAATGGAAAACTAGACAGAAAAAAATATTGGGCCGATGGTGGTGTACATCATATACATTTATACGGTTAAACACAATACAAAAATTAAGTATGATATATATATTAAAAATATGTAACTACCACTGTTTACCACTGTGGAAGCGAGACGCCACACTACACTGCACTTAGCGACGTCTCGGAAAATGTCCTAAGCTTACATTTCCCATACTATGAGGTCTTAAAGCTTACCGATGAGCGAGACGCTGCTACGTGCAGTGTAGTGTGGCGTCTCGCTTCAACAATGGAAAACATCCTGAGTAAGGCGACTGTTGGTCTATTTACTAACGTCACCGTCAATTAGGAGCTGATACCTTAAGAGCGTGCGGTTGATGCACGTGCGAGTTCACGATAAATATCTTTTATTTGAATTAACGGTTGTCAGACCTTTTGCAATATGAGCGTGGAAATTGCAACAGACAGAATAATCCTTGGACTAGTTTATATAGTGCGATATTAAAACTTAGGTTGTAAATAAGAATTGTATCTCTTTATTACATTACCTAGGTTACTTATAATCAACATAGGAATATCATAACATCAAGCCTGTATTCCCCAGCGAACAGCGGTTTTGGACAAAAAAATATTAAACCAATATCAGTTTCAGCCAATATTCTGTGCCGGTGAGTGTAGAATGAAATCCTATAAAATGTTTCGCACAATTTTTATTTCACGTTCACAGTGGATGCAATGCACTAAAATAAAATCTGTTTGGAACGCGATCCCACCGCGTTACCAGCTCATAAAAAAGGGCTCCGTTTTCTGTAAAACATTCAGCATACACAAATAGACGCGTGAGTAAAACCGGACAACTCGTAAATGGTTTGGTTAAAGTTGGGAGAGCGCACGTTCATACACCCAACTTTTTGTTTTCAGATAGATACACATATTTATATTGCATCTAATTATATGTTTATGTTGTAGCCTAGTGGTTAATAATATATGTAACATTTCGGATTTATATGCAAAAGGTTGCAGGTCAAAACCCAGGCAAAGTATTAATGAGACTTTTTTAATGTGTCGTATTTAGTTTTTAGATATTCTAAGACACTACTGTCTAAATAGTATTCGTTCCAATTATGCTTGACCGTACCGGGCGAAGCTGTACGAGGCACGGTCGAGGCACGGACGAGGCACGGTGGAGGCACGGTGGAGGCACGGTCGAGGCACGGTCGAGGCACGGTCGAGGCTCGGTCGAGGCACGGACGAGGCTCGGATTCAAAACTTCACGAACATTTTCTTCCGTGACGGACGCCGCACGGTGTATCATGAACATACCGTTATCTCTGAACTATCGGCGAGTCAGATTCATAGATATCAGCTTTGATTTATTTTAGTTTACCGCGATCCATTAAACCGCCTTCAAATTCTTCGAAAGGCTTAATTAAACGTTAAAATATTACAAAACCAGAACGCGATGTATTTGTGGCTTGTATAATGTACATTTAATATTTTAGTGAAAATATATTTTGAAATTCGAAATTTTCAACTATAATATACAGTGTATTTGCTTTTATAGGTGTTTTAATCTACTGCCAATAAGGTCATAGTGTAAACGTGCGATTCACATCAATGTCTGGGTTCCGTGGAACATGATTATTTGTAATGGAATGGTTTGTACGCCCCTCCTTAGGGTAGGCGCTCCTTGTCACATTAAAATGTTGTTTTAAATTCTTCTATCGATGTAACGAATGACTATATTACCCACCCCATGTAATTACGTTCGAAAGGCACATAGAATGTGGCTTATTTTTTATTTACCATCAGCCGGTAGACGTCCACTGTTGAACAACGACCTGCCCCTTAGAGTTAAAGGTGGGGGGGGGGGCTTTAATCCAGAAGACGCTGCTGCCCATCGTCTGGATTTTCCCTTAGTCGCCTCTTACACACACGGGAGGAAAGGAGGTGGTCAATTCTAGGCTGAATATCACACGACAAACGTCACTAGTTAAAAAAAAAAAATACTTTAATTTTTTTGTCGCACTTAGTTTTACATTGAAAATTTCACATTAATACTCGCCTGGGTGTGCACCTGCAACCTTGTGCTTACAAATCCGGAATGTTAACTACTAGGCCACCACGATTTTTTCATAAAGAAGAAAATCTCAAAATCAAGTGTTGGTCCCCCATTTTACGACCCTATCAAAATAATTGGACAGGGGATTTTATAAACCGTTACAATCTAATTGAAGATTATACAAATAAAATGTAAAAAGCAATAAAATCGATGACGCTCGGAGTGCGTTATTGGAATTCACTCCATTGTCGACACTAGCGTACACACTGTACAAAGTCACAACAACATATTTCAGGAGGAATTTAATATCTGGTATTACATTTGCAGTGAAACATATTGGCTTGTAATGTTGAAGCAATGATTGTAATTTGAAAAATGATGGACACTTCGCCTCACTCGCTTCACTTCGCCTAACTGGCGCAGCACTTACAGTATCGTATCGCTATTTCAAGCCGAGGCTTGAAGACGAAGATCGCGGGTTAAAATACTGCACGCATCTATCATTTTTCAAATTTCTTTCATCCACTTGAGTTCGAGGATAAAAAGTTTGTGTTTATCCAGGGTGTTGGGTAATTCCACACCAAATTGTATTAAAATTGGTAGAACCGTTTGTGAGTAAAGATGGAACAAACACACATACTTTATCCTTTACTAGCGGCCCGCTCCGGCTTCGCACGGGTATAAAATATATATTATAAGTATTACTCCACTATTTAATGGATGTTATTATACATATAAACCTTCCTTTTCAATCACTCTATCTATTTAAAAAAACCGCATCAAAATCCGTTGCGTAGTTTTAAAGATTTAAGCATACATAGGGATATAGGGACAGAGAAAGCTACTTTGTTTTATACTATGTAGTGATAATATTAGTGTGATTTACTTACACATGCACAATTGCACACATACTACTCACAAAAATACACACACAGTGTGGTAAGCTCGCCATCAAAAACCAAACCAAACAGAACTTATATTTAGCGTCAGCACTTGGGCGTACGATCCTCGTAAAGACCACCTACCTATACGGCAATTACACGAAGACAGACGTTATACTCACAATTGTATGTTTAGCTTAACTCAGTGACTCAATGTTAAAAGTGTCATCCAGCCGTACGCCGTAACGACAAAAGTGATGCTTTAGACAGGAGCAAAGTGGCGCTTGTGTTGTAAATATATAAAATTGTGCCGCCAAGTCATGCGAGGGCAATTTTTTACTAAAATAATAATGCAAGAGGTGGCGCAAACTTAGTCAGTTTTTCTTTCGATATAACGTCGCCCCACGCTATGAATGTCTCCTGTATCTCGGGTGCGTTTCACAAACATGTAATATCACACACAAACACCCAGACACGAGACAATTTCACACAAATTTTAGTCCCGTGCGGGAATCGATCCCTTAGTGCAGCAGTCCTATCGCTTAGCCACAGTGCCAATTAGGTAGTCATATTCTCAATTCTTTATTGCGTACCATAATGTTACATAGTTTGTAGGGAAATAAATATATTAGTCACGATTATGGACCCTGTCGGGCTCAGCATAGATCAAGTAGGAGAGAGGATGAAGACACTGCGTTTTATTAGTCAAGAATAAATACTGGTTATTTAGAAATTGGATATTCATTGGTAGCTTGTATCCGACACTGGACATCAAAGTATCCACGTGTGCGCAGTGCCTAAGCCGTGGGCGCGCTGTGTTTGATTGTTCACAAGCGTTCACAAGTTTAAAAACAAATGCAATTACCGAGAGACTACAATATTCTTTTATCATATTTGCATTTATTAAATTAGAACAGCCATTAGGCTTTTCCTTTGTTCTAAGACACAACTGATTGTGGCTGTTGCATGGCAATGACTGCCTTCTTGGTCTAGTGGTTGCTAAGCGCGACTGCTGAGCAAGAGGTACCGGGTTCGATTCCCGGGCCGAGCAAAGAGTTACTGGATTTTTCCATTGGGAATTCTTAGTAGCAGCACGGAGTTTGAATTCGTGCCCGGATGATGGCAACAGGCTTGCTGCCTATTACATTGGGACTTATTAACATAACTGGTGAAATGTGGGTGTACTACATATGTGCACCTCTGCCTACCCTTTCGGGGAATACAGGCGTAATGATCTGTATAAATGTAGTTGTGCGCTTTAGTAGTCGAATGTAATGTAAAATGTATAAATTTAATAGCATTTGACAGTTTTAATACGAGAGGAATGAAAGGCCTTTATGACTATAAAACTCATCAGCGATTCCTGGAATTGGAAACTCGTTTGCATTTACTCCGTAACTTTATTTAAAACTTTCCAATGTAAATACTTTTAGTATTTACGTACCTAGAATGTACTTGCATCCCACGCAATAATCAATGACAACTAGCGTTTGGCGCAGATAAAGTATGTTTCATTTTTGCAAAGACTGTCAGCTTGACACCTGATACAATACGCACATTAAAATGTGTATCTAAGTTAGGGAGCATTGTCTATCCTTCTTGCGCGAAACATAATGGACGGGGTGATGAGAAATTTACTTTGCCACTACAGGACATTGACGTCATCACCCTATAGCGCCTAGTCTAACAATAAAATTAGTAATGCTTATAACTTTGTAATTTTTTTCTGTATTTGCTTGCTTCCTATAACAATGTTAATCCTGGCTCCTTTTTCAGAATTCTTTAAAAAAACTACGGTATAGAGGCCATTTTGAAAAAATAAATAGAACGTAATATAATACTTGGATTCGAAGCTTAAAACAATTGGCTTCGAAGCTTTACATTTCAAAGGTTCTGCGAAAGCCGAAGCCCCTTTTTATACCGGATTTCAGCGCTATTCGTCTATTTCAGTGCTTCCTGAAAATAATAAACTAGATTTTTGTACCATGGACACGTGTCAGACGGAGGCACAATGTCTAACTAAATATATAATGATATCAAGAAACTTATAGATTGTCTCCGAGGCGTCGGATCATTATCATCACCAAAAAATTGAGTCTAAAGAGACATTTGATGACCCGATGGGCGGAGTTCCTAAGCGATTGGACTGCTGCGCTAAGGGTTCGATTCCCGCACGGGACAAAAAATGTGCGATCCGCAGATGTTTGTCCCGACCCTGGGTGTTTGTGTATGTGATATTTCATGTTCGTAAAACGCGCCCACGATACGGGAGAAATGCATAGTGTGGGGCGACGTTTAAAAAAAACTTTTTTCTCTCCGGCTTACCAGTTTGAAGCATAATATTACAATTTTCACTGTACCAAGGTATATAAAAGAATGCAAGCGTAATTGACAACTGAGTCACCTTTTCATTAACGTACTTGCTTGACAGTAAAAGCTTTTAGCCAAGGCATAAACAAAAAATATCTTTAGAATGAAGATTCTTTTTCATAAACAATGATACATAGAGAGACATCGATTTTCCTTTCAACCTCTTCTAAGATGTCTTTCGAGATAAATGTAACTTGGCTTTTGTTTGAAATTACAATGAAATTTGTCTAGACTGCGTGAGTGTGAGTATCATGTTTTAGTTTGATTGACAAAACACAATCGATCCATCAATAATATTCGAAGTATAAGTGCCTCCCTATTTCCCAGGCTGTAGCTATTTATCGGCTCCCTCATTTCCACACGCGTTATATCCATAATACCCTGACTCCTTTGATTTCTTCTCTAAGCTTTCTCGATAAGTCGTTAACTAAGTGCGTAAAGAAAAATATTCCTGCTCATTTATTTAGATTTATACTTGGTAAAAGATAGGCCAATTAGTATGGCCTCCAGACTAAATTCGCAGACCTCGAACAAAAAGCACCGATTTAGATCTGCGCCGGCGCTTTCAACAGGAATTATAAGTTACCTGGAACGACTCTTTGATATGTCATAGTTGGAAATTCCAGGTCTCATTAACTAGGTGGGCGAAACAGCGACGTCAAGGAAAAAGTAGGGGCCTCGTGTTACGGGGTAGAGTCACCCCCATGTATATTACATAGCTTCCAAAGTATAAACCATATTTAGAATTTTCCAGAATTGTCGACCAGACTGACTTTTGTTTTTTTAAGTAGATAACTTATTCTAGAGTTTCGTCCTGCCTCTAAATCCGGATACGTTAAACTTGCACTATCAAACTTCGACATATATAAAGAAAACTTCCAATTAGTTGAATTTATTTATTTTTAGCTAAGTGTTGCTTGCCAAACGTGGGGATTATGGCAACCCCCCTCCCTTCTGAAAGGGGGAGGCCTTTGTCCAACAGTGGACGTCTTCAGGCTGATGATGACGATGATGATGATGATGAAGTGTTGTCTCCAGATAAACAAAAATCATCGAAGAATATTGAATAAGGTACTATATATAATACTGTAAAGGATAGTATATAATACCTATGTAATATATAACAAACACTTATGTAAGCTCCTTACAAGTACAAGTCTCTAATAAATATATGCAATGAATAACCGAAATCTACTTTAAATTATTAGTAGATACATAGAACAAAGGAATAAATAAAAGCAGTTTATATAAGTACCCGTGGTAAATATGTGTGGGCTTTATGTACAGCCGATCGAATATTACCAGGCACCTACGCAGGTAGCGGCGCGGGGCTTCAGAAACGATGAACGTTTATAAAGCCTGACCCCCCCGCTGCAACCCTCATTCGGTCCCGAACTACGCTGGAGGCAACATCTCTAGCGCGCGTGCGCGGTACGATCCACGACCAACCGATATAAAGAGCAATTTCCCAGAATCTAACTGTGTACACCAGCGGCGTTTCGAGATATCGGTAAGTTTACGTGCATTTCCTTGCCAAAATCGCGTCCGTAATTTTTTGGAATTTTTTCCCGATTTTTTAGACCAATTTTTCGTTAAGTGGTGAAAAAGTGATTTTTTTTGTGTTAAATTCGGTGGTAAATTCAAAAATCGCGCGTATTTAAATACCTTCGTGTGGTTTATTGTGTAAAAAGTGATTTTTGTGATATATTTTATTGTCATGATGTGTTCGTGAAGTGCGGTGAGAATGTGTTTTATTGTTGTTTCTAAGTGTTAAAATACAGTGCTAATAGTGTGAATTTAATTAATATATTACGGTGCACGTGATTTAATGTTAGTGTAAAATAAAAGTTAAGTGAGTGAGTGTGCGTTTATGTTGAAATACACGTTATTTAGTGTAAATTTATTGTATCTTATGCATTTTGTGGTCATTGTCATCATATTTTCTTGGTTGTACATAAAATGTAATAATGTCCTCCTGACCGAATTTCGGTCACGGCGGCCTGTCTCAGCTGAGACTAGCCATCTGCGCAGGAGATTTTATAGTGCACAAGTATGCGCGCAGACACAGGTGCACTCCCTATTCCCTCACTCTCATAATCCGATGGGACGGTAGACCGACACGACCGGAGAGAAATCAGGCGCAGGACCAACGGCTTAACGTGCCTTCCGAAGCACGGTGGGGTCTCGACATGTGAAAACGGTCACCAATCACAAGACTGACCGCGGCGAGCACGGCTTAACCTCGCAGATCGACTGATCTGCCGGGTAGCGGCATAGCTACGAGCCCCACATATGTAATACTCTGAATTTAAAACAAATAAATGGTTATTTTATAAATGGTGTTTTATTGCTAGGACCCAATTATTCCTTTCGAACAACAATATCAACGTGCTACGGGCTACGAGCAGCCACCTACGATTTCTTTGTGTAGCTGCTATTTTCCGGGCAGCATAGCAGCGCAGCACGACGGCTACGGCTACGGCGTAGCACCTTTGTTTTATTGTAACTGAAATTTGAGTGTGATTTTATGCTCCTAAAACGAATATACGACACAGAAGAAAATTCTTATGTAGGCTACGTTACAAAATTGTATTTATGAAATCCTAACTGCATATATGAAGACGTAAGACGTTAAGACGTAAATACTAAAAGGGAACTTGAAATTCGATGGATGCAAGCAGTGACACGATGGCTCAGTTAGTTAGAGCAGCGCCACGGTTCGGCGAAGGTCGCGGGTTCAAGTCCCGCTCGTGTCCATCATTTTCCAAGTTTCCTTTATCAATTTAGATTCAAGCTTAACATGGGCAACATGCTAAAATGGCACCAAAAGTCATATCCATATAATATGAATTTAAAAAAAAAATCTTATTGAATTATGATTTTACCAATATAGAGAGCGGCGGTCGAAATTGCGTCGAATTATTATCTTAGATACTCGATTCTGTGTCAAACAAAGAATAGAAGATATATAAAGGCATTATAAGTAGTAATAATATTCCGATCATCACCAGACACCAAGTAAAGTGTCAAGTAGACTAACCACTACTTAAAATCACCCGTAACTGATCATACGGATTTCACAATATCTAAGTAGCATTCATCAGGGGATAAACTGGCCTAACTAAGATACGATAGAAGATACTCGTAACGTTTACTCACTGATTAGCGATAATCAACAAGTGGTGGTGACACAGGCTCTAAGTTAGCATTTGAGAATACGATTATAGATTTACGATTTACCAAAAGATAATATATGAAATAGAATATGCTTAAGTATGCGTAATTTAAATGCAAAAAATATAAAAGCAAAATAATTGCAATCTGATGCAAAAGGTACGCTAATTAGGTCCTATCTAAATAGAACTTTCCGATACTATAAAATAAGCTTACTGAAATTAATTATCTGTAAGTAAGTAGGGCTCTTTCAAATTTGCCTTCGTACGGCTTCGCACGGTCCATACAAATTTTATACGTTTGTATAAACCACCACAGTGGCACGACTTTCACAGGCAAGGAAAGGGCACTTATTATCATACAATTATTATAAACGTTAAAATATCTATCCTGCTTCGTCCTGCTTTTACGCAGCAAGGCCTGCTTTTAAGCATATTGACAGAACTTTTTTTTTTTAAACGAGATGGTATTTTTGGCCCGAGAGAAGCATGGATTGGTTTATTTAAAAAATAACATTTGAACTCTACGGGGGTATGAAGGTTAACGATGACTTACCCACAGACAACAGTAAAAATAAATGTGCACTGATAGCCGAGTGGAATGACCATTCGACTGCCAAGTCAAAAATCGCAAGTTAAAAGCCCGGCACGCACCAATGTCTTTTCAAATTCATGTGCGTATTATAAATTAGTTATCACTTGCTAAAAACGGTGAAGAAAAACATCGTGAGGAAATCGTGTAAAGCCATGTCAGAGGCCTACAGGCGGTTAAAACTCTGATAACACGCTGTTTATCAACCATACGATGAGAAGTAGAAGTAAGAATAAAAGAATATCGGGTTCGTAAACGCCGACGCCATTTTGAAAACAGAATGCAAATGCAAACTATTTCTTTTTCGATTTTACATCTGTAACGCATTTTAATCACATCGGAATATGAATTCCGCAATAGACGTGACAATTTTCATGCGTCAATTTTTCGTATATATTTCGCAATGTCGCGGGAATCTAGTAATATCAAAATATTGAAATGCATAATATTTGTATACATAGGTACCTATTAAAACAATCTAATAAAAAGCTAAGGGCAGTGTAATTATTATGTTCTAAAATATGCTTTATTTTACACCATAACTGTTACACAGCTTATTTAAGTCATCCTGGCATAGATTTTCGGAACCCGAAGTTAAAACACTTAGACGAATAATTAAATTCTCATTAGCAGCAAGGAGTCAGGAGTTGTGCCCGGTTGATGACAATAGGCTTGCCCCCTATTATATTTGGACCTATAACATAACTCGTGAAAACTAGGTGTTCTTTACACCTCTGTCTACCCCTTCAGGGAAGACAGGCGTGATGTATTTTATGTTTAAAAAGACTGGACGTTAGGTTATACCAGGTGGTGGGTATGGGTAACCATTACAAGAAGCACCGTCGGCAAATGATTATTCATTTCCCGTTAGAAGACTTGGAGAAAATAAGGCATAAGTTTTCAAGTTCAGTCCGTTTTATTAAATACCAAGAACAGAAGCCTTACTCATACTTCAACTACTCGTTAGTCGTAGATAGAATAAAAACTTTTAAAGAGAAATTACTCTGGAACTTACTATTCAGACAAGATATAATTAGTTCTTAGGTACTAATAGATTTCTTCTTTTTTATTATATCCTCAATCACTAAATTCATTTAGGCAATCGAATATAATAATAAAAACACGGGATTTGACAATTTTTAGGACGATTTTTAAACCACAAATACATTTGGAAAGGAAAATTTTGACATCGGTCACAAAATGGCGGCTGCTCTCCGCCGTATTGTGACTTAGTCGATAGAAAATTGTCATCTTTAAATCGTTTTAACATCTTCTAATGTGCAATCACACTCGGTTAAATGTTATATCATACAGCAATTAACGTATTTGTCAATCATTAAAGAAAGCGGAATACATTAGGAAAAGGAATAAACAAATGAAAATCAGCAATAAACTAAACAACAAATCATTTTCAAATCAAATAGCGAACATATTCTTTTCAGTCTTTTGTTTGCGTTATCATTCTTTGTACCCATATTTTTCCCCTCACTTTCCCGGTAAATCCGAAATCAATACTAAGTTTTCACAGAACATTCCAGTACTTCATGTTTTCCCCCTTGTTTGACATAGAGACTACATTCTTCGAACAAAGTTTGTATTACAATAGACTTAAGCTACCACACCTACGAGTAATAAACACGATATTCAGGTAGGAACACAAAAGTTTCGAATCATACCATGTCGGGATTGTCTGATTGTTGTACTCCCAACAGAAATTGAAGATCGTTAACTTAGCTTTGATTCGTCAATTAGCACTACATTTCTCGATTCATATTCGGATGTTTTAATCGTGACTTATAAGATATAGGTAACATTATAATGTTAATTATAGCTAATCTTATAAGGATTTGGTCAGGATGCTTGATTAATCGGACGTTGGTTTAGAAGCAATTAAAACAAAATACACTACAAATATTCTTACACTTATTATGTTTTTTTTTCATTGTATTATATCATTAGAGTACCTACAACAAGCAATTGGCAGTACCTGTTTCCTAAACTTAAATTCTCCTAACTGTTTATCTCAAAGATTTTAAACAAGAGATTCTTTAAGTATTTGTAAAAAATACGCATAGTTTAATGTACTTTAAAACAATGGTAGCTAAAGTATAACGAAAAAAAGCCAAAAAGTCTATTGTAATCTGTGATTAATTTGGATTTAATAACGTTTCCTGAGTACCACTGACGATTTCGGACGACTACATTGCACTCGTAATTTGCCATATCTTATTGATATGACTTTTGGTGTCTTTTTCGCACGTTGCCCATGCTAAGCTTGAATTTAAATTGATAAAGGAAATTTGAAAAGTCATGACGTCATCCTTAATACGTTAATACTAAAAGGGATCTTGAAATTCAATGAGTGCGAGAAGCGACACGATGGCGCTTAGCACGTTATTAAATGTTATTGAGATTGATTGAATTGTGTAAAATATTTTGATTGAACACTTAATTATATATTTAGAAATATTTTATCGATACAACTTTTGGTGTTATTTTAGTATATTTGAGTTGGTATTATCGTTTTAGTCATTTAAAGCTGTAAGGGTATAACACTGAGTCTGTAATCATAGATTCCAACTGATAATACCTGACATCACCGTTAAGACGTAAATACTAAAAGGGAACTTAAAATTCGATGGGTGCGAGATGGCTCAGTTGTTTAGAGTAGCGCCACGGTACGGCGAAGGTCGCGCGTTCAAGTCCCGCTCGTGTCCATCATTTTAATAAAAAAAATATTTTATCGATTTAGAATTGGCAAAAAAAAATTAGTAGATGTAATTTATTACTATTCAGCAGGTAGATATATTATAGACTATTATCAAGCACAGACATTACAATAATCCGCCACCGAGTCTGTAATTGCACTAAGTGAGAAACACAGATTATAATTATGTTGGATGGATGTTGGATTCAATTAAATGTAACTATAGAATCATAGATAACGATCAATGTTAGCTAATCCACTAATTGTGTGTTAATTAATTATCCGTGCGTACTGTGCGTTTTGAATTCATGTGCGTACTATATATGAGTAATCAGTTGATAAAAACGGTGAAGGAAAACGTCATGAGGAAACCGGCACACCGGCGAGATTTTTCAACGGTGTGTAAAGCCATGTTAGAGGCCTACGGTGGTTTAACCTCTGATACCAGGGTGTTCATCAACCTTACGATAAGTAGAAGAAGAAAGCTAAAAAATAAAATACGATTGGATTTCCATTGCAGTGACTAGTAGCATTACTTACAAAATTTTAAAGTTAGATTTAAACTGCGTTTAAAATATAATCCAAATATGAAACATAACTTTATAGTCTTTACACAGCTCAACAAACAAATATAAAAAGTTTAATAACGACGGGGATTAAAATGGATTAGGTATACCGCATAAATATATTAATGTTCGTACGTCAGAGGGCCAGCAAATCATATTCAATGTTTCCATATACATCCTCAACACAGACATTAAAAAGTGTCAGACATGGCAGCAATCAGAAATTTAATAAAGGAAAAACAATATAATTCGATAATAAATAAACACGTAATCATTAAGTATGCACTGTGCAGCACGCAGCAAATATTATACCTTACAAAATACAAGACGTTTAAGCAGATACCTGTAGCAATATTATTGATTGTAAGACAATAAACAAACATAAGCATTATCCTTGAAGCTAATATCTAAAGAATAACATAACCTTCGTTATTTTGTGGTAAACAATCAACTCATAAATGCCAATAATATTGGATAAACAATCCACTGTCAGGAACCCGTGTAACGAAACCTAATCTGATATTTATGTCAAATGATATCCACAAGTCAAAACAAAACCTTCGAATATTTATTTTAATGGACACCATTAGGCATTGTGGTATTTGCGCACAAATACATAAATACATACATACATAAAGTCACGCATATTTCCACGAGGGGTAGGCAGAGACCACGGATTTCCATTTGCTACGATCCTGACATACTTCTTTCGCCTCATTCACTCGCATCACATTCCTCATACACGCTCGTCGGTTAAATACATAAATAATAAAAGAAATGTATTTTAATGCGGACCATACGCTTGGGCGATCATTTTACCAATGATAATGTCACGTTATTCTCTTTTGGATTTAGTGTTGCGTGTATAACTGCAAACAATCAGTAAATGAAATTCTAATTAAGCCTCAGAACAGTAACATGACATCTAATTTGAAAATACGACATTTGATTTGAATGCCCTGTCGGTAAATTTTGAGCTAAAATTATATTGCGACGAACGGCATCGAAATAAACATGTCCTGTGGTTTCTAATAGTCTACCTTAATTTTGAAATCATTTGCGCTAAAGATGATGTTTTGTTTTGTCAACACTTAATTACGACAAGTTTTCCTTCCACAAGCTACTGCTCTCGCTGCTCGTTGGTCTAGTGGTCGCTAAGCGCGACTGCTGAGCAAGAGGTCCTGGGCTCAAATCCCGGGTCGGGCAAAGTGTTACTGAGTTTTCCATTAGGTAATTCTCAGTAGCAGCACGGAGTCTGGATCTGTGCCCGGTTGATGGCAATAGGCTCGCCCCCTATTACATTGGGACTTACAACATAACTGACGAAATGTGGGTGCACTATATGTTCACCTCTGCCTACCCCTTCGGGGAATACAGGCGTGATGTTATGTTATGTTAATAACGACAAGTTTTCCTTCCACAATAATGACTGTTTATTTTATAATGAACGTTTCTAAGTTTTTACTTAAATGAGATTCTTTTTAGATGGGATTAGGAAAACCTGTTCATACCAACTTCTAATCTACCTGTGTAGCTTTCCCTTAGCATAAGTAATAACACGAGTATGAAAATTAAAAAGCAAAGTTATTTCCACATGTTTTTGCTGAGAGCTTTAAATTAACATGAAGAATTTCTTTGAGTATGTAACAATAAACCAACGCATAAATTATTCTCCGGTACAGAAATAGCTCGTGCATGTACGAAACGAAGCTTCGTTTTGGTTAGGCAACTTTAATTAATGAAAATTAACTGGAAGGAATGCTGTTTGCATCAATATTGCAATATCCAGCATATCGTTCGGCGTATTGTGATACAGTTAATGAAATCGGTAAGCTCATTAGCAAAATGTTTTTGATTAATTTACTGCGTAATTCACCCTTTGTTGCGATTTGTAATATGAAATATTATTGCAATAATTATTTATTTCAAGTAGTGAGTAATAATTTATTTATTGGGTTCAAGTACAATTAGTGATAGTAATTATTTTAATTTAATTACTGTTAGTAGGTCAAAAAAAGTTCATTTATTTTGTACGGAGTTTCATCCACTGGCGCCGAATCAGAGACTCCTGCGTATCTGCGAACATCCTCAGGACAGTGTTGGTCGCCGCGGAGACGCGAGCAGAGAAGCATTTAGCAAACCTTTTTCCAATGAAGGTTGTGAAACCGTTCATATGTCTTTAATCTTTATTTTTCTGCAAACATTTTTAACGCTCTACATCTCCATCATCTCCTTGGCGGCCCCAGTATACGGAGTGCGATATTATAATGAACTCAGATCGCAGTAAGCACGCTAATTGACAGAGTATACTCCATGTAATTTTGCAAAAAGTAGTGCCTTTATAACTTGAAAGTTCTTAGGTATTGATAAAATTATAGTCTAAAGTTTCACAGCTAGGCAAAAGGCCCTTTCTTTCCTTATCTGTCAAGGTCTGCCGATAATTAGTATTGATGGAGAAAAATCATGACGTTAGAACATTTGTCATAACTACCTTTAGTGCAGTTAAGTAACAAGAATAATATAAATGGATATCGATTGAAGTTTATATTGAACAACGATTGAGTTTAACGCGCTTTTGTAATATAACTTTAGTTCTTTGGGCCATTAGGTTTCTTTTTGGGCGACAGAAAGTTGTATCATCGATTTTAGGATTTGACCGTCACAGTGCACAGAATTCCTTTTACGCTCATCAAACATTATCAAAGGTATAAACTTATAAAGGGATTAGAGAGGGAGTAACGTTGTTCAAAAAGTTTTAAATGCACTCCAGTTTTTTGTACTTGTATAGGTACACCTTTTAGCTAAAAATATTTTACCTCTCTGACAAAAGGGAAAATATTAAAAAAAAATAGATGCTGCTAGGAACAAAGGGAATCACATTGGAAATTCGATATCTCGTGAAATATGTTACTTGTTGAGGAGGGTAGCGGCTGTGTGCCTTGTTACTGTATTTAAAAATGCATGAAGCAGTGGTCTTGGAAATGTACATAATATGTTTCTGTTAATTTGTTCGTGTGCTTTCATTCGGAACATAAATGTATTTTCGCGCGTATGAATAAACTAAATCATGATTATAGAAGTAGTTAGGTTGACTTTTAGTATTGTTAATATTATATTAGTATACTACTGACTACCGACTGCCTCGTTGGTCTAGTGGTCGCTAAGCGCGACTGCTGAGCATGAGGTCCTGGGTTCAAATCCCGGGTCGGGCAAAGTGTTACTGAGTTTTCCATTAGGTAATTCTCAGTAGCAGCACGGAGTCTGGATTTGTGCCCGGTTGATGGCAATAGGCTCGCCCCCTATTACATTGGGACTTACAACATAACTGGCGAAATGTGGGTGTACTATATGTTCACCTCTGCCTACCCCCTCGGGAAATACAGGCGTGATGTTATGTTTTTATGTTATGTATATTAGTATGCAGCCTTCGAATCTAGACGTTTGTGTTTTTCTTTTAACGATTCTGTCGATAATTGAAAAAAGCGTGTAAATAACCACAACAAGGTCAAGCAGAGCTCAATTAATTAAAAAAATACGTATAAAAAGAAGATAAAGCTTCCGCCCTATGACACAGGTAGGTCGTAGATGTCGGTAGAATCCAATATCCTTTATAAGAACAAAAATTCTTGTCTTGCAACTACATCCGTAGCAGTTCCGCGTATCGCTGTAAATAGTTTAATATTGCCTTCGTTAAGACCGTGATAATTACATCTATAAACCTTTTTTTATTTATTCAATACTTTATGCACAAAACAAGTGTACAAAGGCGGACTTAATGCCATAGGCATTTTCTACCAGTCAACCTCGAGGTGATGCAGAGAAAAATAGAGGTAGATGCACAGTAGAGTAATCATAACAACCTGGTGTCAAGCACACCGTTTTTATTCAATTCAACTTTGAGTTTCGATACACCCCGTTGTACTGGTACGTTGTCAGTTGTCAACTTGTCACCAGGGCAAAACATGTAGCCACAATGTAACGTTATCCGATATAGCATTGTTTGGTTTTCCGCAACAACATAAAAATACAGAGAATTGTTAGTTTTTCAAAACCTCGCCCAGGCTAGAAATTTTTCTTGTGTGTCGTGGGTGCGTTTCACCAACATGAAATATCACATACACTACCACACGGACTTGGGCACATCTACGGTTCGCGCAAATTTTCGTCCGGTGCAGAAATCTAATCCGAAACCCTTAGCGCAGCAGTCTAATCGCATAGCCATTGCGCCAATCAGGCCGTCACTTCCATTCGGGGAAGACTTTTGTCTTGTGTTCCCTTCTGATTTACCTGCAACTGTGTAGAAATTGATCCTCTAAGACCTAATGGAGCGTGCTGAGTTGTTGTTCAAAGCATGTCTAGTGTTTTACAACAGCGCTCCGATTCTTGGAAATTTAAATCTCTTAGTGCTTTTAACGACATTTTCTTATAGTCTTTCGTAGAGATGGGGATTCATTTAGTTAGGTTGAACTTATGTATTTATTTTTCTTGGAAATAATAGCATTAATTAATTCCTTTTGCAATTAAAACAATTTAAATAGCCGAGTAGTATGACCGTTGGACTACCAAGTCAAAGGCCGCAAGTTCTAAACCAAATGTATTTTCGAATTCTTGTGCGTACTTTATATAAGTTAGCAGTTGTTAAAAATAGTGAAGGGAAACATCGTGAGGAAATCGGCACACCTAAGAGATTTATCAACGGTGTGTAAAGCCATGTCAGATACCTACAGGCAGTTTAAACGACACCAGGTTGTTCATCATCCATACGATGAAAAGAATAACTACATTTTCGGGTAGAATAAGTAGTTAACTACATGAAAAAAGCTTGACTAGCAGACTTCATTTAAATACTAAAGAGATCTAAATGCGGCTGGTTACGCTGACCAACTAACCATGAATTATTCTGTAGGGTAAGAGTGTGGGACTAGGTAATGACTTTTCTTTTTTAAGCGTACCCGTGGCTTTTTAGAAATAGCTTTTTAATATTGACGCGCCCTTTACCTGCGCGTTCGTGATCCGATGCAACAATAATATATTTCTTTAAGTTTCGTTAAAGCTACTCATAGATCTTATTAGGTATTCCTCGAAGCGGTTTACACAAGTGTATTGCACGACAAGGTTTCACGTAATTTCATACTAATCTACTGCTTTTTAATATTAACTACTTAGACCTTCTTAAGGAGCATTAAAGAGCCTCCTTGTCTCAAAGTCGCCCCACTCTAGGAATTTTTCTGCATCGTGGGTGCGTTTCACAAATTTGAAATATCATTTAGACATCCAGACTCGGAACTATCATTTGTGGATCGCTCAAGGTTTGTCTCGTGTGGGAATCGCAACAAAAACCGTTCGCGTAGCAGTCCGATACTGCTACGTGGCCAAGCAAATCCGTAACCCTATGTCCACTGAGCCAATCTCGTTGTTGATTATATTTTATAAGTACTTTTAAGTACAAGATTTTAAATATGTCAGCGCGCCTTGCCGATCAGCCTCGCTACCATCCTCGTAGCTGGACAATCTTTACGCGACATGTAACCTGTTACTATGAGACAATAAATTATCTTATGAATAGAAACGACTCACGATCTATGTAAAATGTGACATCAAAATACATACAAATCTGATTTGCATGGAGTTCAAAACGCTTTGTGCTTAATAATCTGTTCATAAACCTCTCGAATGCGACATCGCATAATATTAATCCTTCATTTTGATCAATTCCTAGAATGTTGCAATGCTCGTTCACAGATCACAATTAATAACATTGAGAAGCTGTTTGATGCGCTTGTAACAAGGAATGAACTGAACTGCGAAATGTTTGCGTGTTGAAATATCCATTGGTATTTCCGAGTAACCAAACCAAATTATTTGCAGACTCCGTGAGCTTATTTAATTAGAAATAAGCTTCATAGTTTCAGCATGACACTAAATAAATTAGTGCCAAAGCTATTTCAATAGAACTGAAATTCTAGTCCATAAATTTATTCGGTTAGGACGCGTACGTTGAATTTCGTTACTTTAGACTTACTGAGAAAACAGAACTTGCGACGTAACTTGGCTATCCAGGAATCAATGTTCTAAATGTCTTGGTTTATCAAGTTTTCATTACATTTATTTTAATCATATTTTGACGGAGTGCGGTGTATGAATAAAACATACATATTCTATGCAGTACCGTGTTTTTATCGAACAATGGAGAAGTAATTGCAGTTTTTATAGTTTTTATTACAAAGCCGTAACAAGCACTTTATATGACAAAGGTCTTAAACCGAATTACTTGCGAATGTCGCTAGAAAAACAATATTTCTGTAGTTTTTAGCTTCTATACGCTTTTATGTACCTGTATACACCACTCTGTTTTAATCTAGGCAGATGGGGCGCACAGATATAAACCTTTGAAGCCTCCAGAGATGGTATTATCCAGCGAGGAGTATTATTCAATAACACAGTACGTTGTGCCGAGTATCGGCGTCCTATGGTGCGTTGGGTAGTATATACACAGATTTTTGTCTAAAAGGGTGAGCGGCCGATCGATATTGTTTGTTAAACTGTGCTTTATGCTATGCAAATAGGAAGTTACCCTTTTATTGAGATAGAATAGTGAAGGCCAGGTTATAGATATTTATAATGGGTTGATTGGATAAGCCAGAAATGTGGAGTGCAAGTTTAGGTTTTTGAAATGGGTCCTAGTTAAGTATGGGAACGAAATGGTAGCTTATTAGTAGACGACAATATATTAGTAGCACACATTATAATAATTAAAAAAATGACATGACAATTACATGTAATAAAAGACTAATAAGCATGTTCTATATTTACATATGGCGCCAGACGGTCTTTGTAAACCCGATGCCTACTTTATAAATATTTCCTTAAGTGACGTCGCGTAGACGGCTCAATTGCTAAAGAGTTTCTCGTCCAAAGGGGTTGCAACTACCGTTATTACCACATATTTAATGCAAGTCGTAGTTTAGTCGATAATGTTGTTTACTTGTTATTCTACCGTGTTATCACTCTCTTTGTGTTAGTCAACGTCAGCCTGTCTTTTAATAAATAACTTAAGATGGAACTATGACATACCTTTTTATACCGCATCTTCTCTGTTTATGAAGCCTTTGTCCTGTTATTATACGATAGGAGTAAACGACCGTGTTTCTTTTGTCTCAGAAGCCTTTGCTTAGTTCTTGATGCTTTATTTAACCTAGACATTGTCAGTTTATTAACACTTTGACTGCCATGCCGCAGACACAATTGATTTTTTATTGTTCGCGGGTCAAATATGACCCGCGTGGCGCCCAAAGACTTAATCAATTTTTAGCTACGGTGGTGGTTGTATTCAATAACCCATTATAGCTGTCAGTCATTTTGGCATGAACATAATCACGGCCGATGTAATTATACCGAGAAATTGTTACATAATAGTGTTCCGTCAATTTCAGGGACAAATATTGATTGCTTTGTACTAAGTAAAGGTTTTTTGTGTAAACATTCACGAGTATTTAATATGTTGAGAGCTTTTATTAATTGAAGTTGATCCGATTATTGGAACGCAGAATACGTTTTATTTATTTTGTACGGTACTAGTGTACTGTGTTGTGTGAGTGTTCTGAATTATCTGAGGATTATATTAAAGTACCACCGATACACGTGTACTGACAGAAGTGTGAATCAAGCTATGAGCAAATAGGAAATTGGAAGAAGCATGGTGAATTACCGAGAACCAATGATATGTCGAAAAGTATAGATACTTCATATGCTAACTGCTGAACTGATATAGCACTGATAGCCGAGTGGTATGACCGTAGTCCAAGTCCGCCAAGTCAAAAGTCGCATGTTCAAACTCCGGCACGCACCAATGTCTTTTCGAATTCATGTGCGTACTATAAATTAGTTATCAGTTGCTAATAACGGTGAAGGAAAACATCGTGAGGAAACCGGCACTCCTGAGAGATTTTTCAACGGTGTGTAAAGCCATGTCAGAGGCCTACAGGCGGTTTAAACTCTGACACCAGGTTGTTCATCAACCATACGATAAGAAGAAGAAGATATGCTAACAAAATCAAAGAGAAAAGTGTTTCGAACACTGAGTTCGAACTGCATAAACTGCAGTCTAACGTCAAATCGGACAACAATTGCCCTTTTTAGAGTCTTTAAATGAGCGCGCTAGTAACGTATCTGTACTTTTTTTTAATATTATTGCCGCAAACACTGAAAATTGTGTCACAAAGCTCAATCAATCATTTAAATAGAATCGAATATGAATCAGGGTTATATGAATCATTATATGGATCGAATATGAATCAGGAATATGAGTGTCTAATTACAGGTACTTTGTATCGGTGGTAGCCAAAAAACACTGAAAAGAACTTGATTAAATTCATAATAAATTTATTCTTCATAAAATGTGGTGCAGTATTGGCGACCTACTTATAAACGATAGGTTATTTAATACTATACCAGTGCAAGGTTCAGTTGCTTTGAAAAATCCTAAGTAGCTTAGAAATAGTTCAATGCAATATTGCTGTCATTTATATTTCGTGGAAAAGCATTTTTTCTTCTAGAACCTTGATGCGTGTACATTTTCCAGTAAGATTTTTTATAGAAAGTTTATCGCAACCTCTAATAGGATTTACTGCGTGGGTATCCCGTAGGCGAAGTAATGACGATTCTTAAATATTGGTAGAGTGAAGACTTAATATTTATTTAACTATAATTTTAATTCCGATGTTACAAGGTTGCATACACAATTTTCTAGGATAGGAACCAATTAAGTAAATTCGAAGCGCAATATTTGCGTCTATTTTTAAACTTGAATGGTATTCATAACTTTGCTGTGTATTCAAGTTAAAAGGAAGATTACAGTTTATGAAACGGTGGAGCAATACTAGCGAGTCTCGCGGTTAGGTTCGTTATTTGTGAAGCGTCAACATCGATGTAGCCTGAAATAGGCGTTCGGAAACGCTAGCTTAGCTGTTAGATGAAGTGTCATCTAACAGCTAAGCTGGCGTTTGAAGTTTAGGCGTCTGTTTTTAGGCTGCTGCATTTACATTCCTTCTGATTACTGGTTATATTGTTTGATATTAGGGTATAATATTATATTTGATATTATATATCGGCATTAGGTATGATGGTTTATTTTGTCAAAGAATTAGCGTTGCCATTCAAACTTCCAATGCGGCCAGTCTTCTGGGCACGTTACCTTTTGACAACGATGATGAAGAATACATTCATGCTTTTTAATTTAATTTTATTTTTAAATATTGTTTTTATACATTTTTGATATTTTAGTAGTAAGCTATTTCAATAGTATTATTGACTTTTATGCAAATGGCAAGTTGGCGTTCCCAGGGGGAGGCCTTTGTCCGGCAGTGGACGTCTTTCAGCTGATCATGATTGACTTTTAGATATTTTTTTTAACATTAACATACGTTTCTTCGGTTTTGCGGCCTTCGGTCATCATGAAATCTTACATTCTCAATGCGGAAAACAATGAGCAAACGTGCCGGAATCGATGCACCAACGTCGTAGTTTAATTAAGACAGTCGCCGCCTATCGTGTAGTCACATCTTATTAGCGTTTATATACGTAACCAATAAGTTAAGGTATCAAAAGGAAATGCTTTGAAACTTTTGAATTGTAATCGGGTTACGAAAAGTAAGAATGACGTACTTTTAAAACAATAATACAAAATCATTGACATTAAAACCCTGACACCTGTGCTAGGGTTAGAACTTGTGTTTTTGGTAGAAGGTTTATGTTTGCTCATTTAACCAATTATTTTCTCAAAATATAAATTAAAAAAAATGGACAAATCAATTGGGCACTAACAGTTGATTTTTGATTATGGTTATCGATTATACTTTTTTTATTGAATAAACGTCGCCCCACTTTTGGAATTTCTCCTGTGTAGGGTGCGTTTCACAAACATGGAATATCACATATACAAACATCCAGTCTCGGAACTAATATCGGTGTTCGTACAAATTCTGGCCTTGTGGGGGAATCGAACCCGCAACCCCAAGCGCAGCAGTCCAATTGCTTAACCACTTGGCAATTAGTAACTCATTTATTTTTTTAATCGAAAATATTCACTGATCAAGTAATTATTTTAAACTTAGATCCCTTTCAGTTACATCTCTTTGGTCGTTCTATTTATCGAATAAATTTCGGTAGGTCTTCTTCTTATCGTATGGTTGATGAACAACCTGGTGTCAGAGTTTAAGCCGCCTGTAGGTCTCTGACATGGCTTTACACACCGTTGAAAAATCTCTCAGGTGTGCCGGTTTCCTCACGATGTTTTCCTTTACCGTTTTTAGCAACTGATAACTAATTTATAATACGCACATGAATTCGAAAAGACATTGATGCGTGCCGGGGTTTGAACTCACCACATCAGTCATACCACTCGGCTATCAGTGCAGTGTAGGTAACTCAATGTATTATACCGCCGATCCCAGTGAATCATCAAATTGGAAGTACAGTTTTTATTTATTTATTTGGAATAGCAAACAGTTATACAATCCATTTTTATTAATTGATTACATAACAAAGATATTTCAATAAAGTAAACAATACAGACTGACTGTTATGTGACTAGCGCGCTCATTTTGAACACTCGAAAAGTGTACAATTGTATTCTTGGGTAGTACAATTGTTGTCTGATTTGACATAAAAATACTAGTGGAATTCGGGAGTTCGGAATACTTTGCTCGTTAATTTTGTTAGCATATGGCTATCTGACGTATTTGTCAACCCGCTTGGACTGCTGCGCTAATGGTTGTGGGTTTGATTCCGCACGGGACAAAAAATTGTGCGATCCGCAGCTATTTTCACGAGTCTGGGTGGTTGCGTATGTGATATTACATATTTGTGAAACGCACCCACGATACAGGGGAAATAATTAGTGTGGGGCGACGTTAAAAAAAATATCTTTTTAGCTTGATATCATTGTTGCATAACACAATTTCATAACCAACTGCGTTATTCACTGACTTAATCTGTACATTATCAAAATCTCAAGACATTAAATAATAAAGCAAGGCACATACAATAGAATTGTGCATAAACGCTCACCATAGCAAAGATACGGAATATTTTTATAATCTCTGTTCTTTATTCGTTTCGAATGTAAATAATTTCCTGCAGTGTCATCAGGTGCGTTCCCACAATAATGTCGCGGTGAATATAAACGAAATACGTTCTTAGTTGAATGCAATAGCGAACAGAATTGCACGACGTATGTTACATTGAAAAATTGTCTCACCGTAAACGTCTGCGTTTGATACCAGCGTGGACAGTTGAAAATTCTACCCTGGTACATTTAATTCGACTACACTTGGACGTCTCGCGTATTCATTTTGTTTCTAGAAATTCTTTAGTTTTACATGGAGTAGTTAGATAGATAGATAGAAATTATGCTTTATTGTACACCATATTACACACAACTTAACTTATTTAGGTAGGTTGCGTGTAAAAAATACTGGCTGTGCCCCGCAGTTTCACGCGCGATTTATATGCATTTGCGTCATGTCCGTTAGACTTCTGATATCCTAGTACTCAACGTTCGAAAACACGGCTGCTGCGGGTAATGGGAAACAGAATACTTAAAAAAAATCTCCATTATACTTTTGTTATCCTGGTACCCACTACAACAATTTTCGTATGGATCTCTAGTTTAAAAAAAAATGCCCTTAGTCACTTGATAGCTTCTATAGGTGAAAAAAAATTGATAAACATCGTCCAGCTTCGGAATAATATATAGCTGTAACGCTGAGTTGTGTGTAAGGTATAACGCTGAGTTGGTAATCATAGATTCCAACAGATAATACCTGACGTCACCCTTAAGACGTAAATACATAAAAGGGAACTTGAAATTCGATGGATGCGAGCAGCGACACGGTGGCTCAGTTGGTCAGAGCAGCGCCACGGTTTGGCGAAGGTCGCGAGTTTAAGTCTCGCTCGTGTCCATCATTTTTAAATTTCCTGTATCAATCTAGATTCAAGCTTAGCATGGGCAACATGCTAAAATGGCCCCAAAAGTCATATAATATTAGTACAGCTAACTAATAAGTATATAAAAATAACTTACTTACAATACATACTTAAAAGACAATTTAATATGACCATATAACCTACTTAAATATATATAGTTAATCGGTATAAAAAATAATTATTAATAATGGCGGGGATAACAAGTTATAGTAGCTCACAGTAGTAGCTACAGCAAGCAAAACTCGGATATCGATCCCCGAGTCAAGGCTGCATGGATGGAGTCCGGCGCCGCGAGCGTTTGCGACCAAAATTACATTCTACTTTCAAATGTTGCAGCTTTATTAATTTGTTTTTAAACGTTGCCCCGCCCTAGGCGTTATTCCTGTGTCGTCGCGCGTCGGTGCGTTTCACAAACATAAAATATCACATACATACACAAAAACCAGACTCGGGACAAACATCTGCGGATCACACATATTATTGACCCTTTAGCGCAGTACCAATTGCTTAGCCACTGCGTCTTATTATATTATTGTAAGTTTATACACAAAAAGTGTGCCGTGTGGTATCCGGCCTAGAATTGACCACCCCCTTTCCTCCCGTGGGTGTCGTAAGAGGCGACTAAAGGAAAATCCAGAAGATGGGCCAGCAGCGTCTTCTGTAACTTGACCACCAATACTGCGCTCCCCAAGCCGCTTGCCAAGCGTGGGGATTATGGCAACCTCCCCCCTTCTAAAAGGGGGAGGCCTTCGTTCAACAGTGGACGTTTTTCGGCTGATGATGTGACACAAAAAGTACATCCAATCAATATTTAATAACCAAAACACGGACGGTTATTTTTTTTGTATACGTCCGTGTGTCACTGTGGGGTTCCAATGCTAATGTGGTGTTCTACACTCAGCATATGCTGAGTTGGCGACCTTTTCGGTATTTCATGTTTGATAGTGCTACTGATGAGAAATTATTTGTTTGTCGAGTTTTCTATTGTTTTTATCTTTTGTTTGTACTGTAATGTCGGCTGTGTTGATTATTTTATAAAGTAGTCGTATTTTTCTCTATCTCTATTTCTATGAGAGGTTGTCTATTTTATTTTCGTATAAAAAAACCGAGTCTTGTGATCTGGATATCTCAAAGGAACTCGATCCATTGTAAAAGCTTCTGAGAACTCTTCCAAAGAATTTGCGTCTAAGCACATCAAGGAACTCATTTCTGATGCACAAACGAAGAATTCCTTTATGGAGTCTGTAGTCCTATTACATAAGTATGTTGTTTAAAGCAGCATCATTTCCTTGTATTCCATAATAATTATATTCAGTAGTCCAATTTTGTAAGTAGCACGACATGAGCGGTAATTCCAAGTACGTTATCCTTTACGTGTTCTGATATCAGGCACGGGTGCACATAAACAAGAGAGGTCTGAACAAAGCAAGCGACTAAATTATATTCCCGTGTATTTTGTGGGTTGCTGGAATATATGAAACCCTTTGAGCGCCAACGCGGTAACCAGGTGTCCCCTAAGCACTAGTTTTTCTGTTGTGTCTACCGCATGGCAGTAAATGTGTTCATGTTCAGACATATTTAAAGTTTTAAACTTCCGTACTTCAAATCTTTTGGGACTGCTATCTGGAGGTTGACGAAATGCCGCAGAGAACTTGCTTCAGGAATACTGAGTTGAAGCTGAGATTATGCTTTTGTTTTGAATAAAATGAACATGGAGCGTTGCTGCTCTCATCCTTTTGGATGGGACATTTTAGGTTTTGGATTTTGGGTTTTTTTCATTTCAGAGTTCAGAATTCTTATTTATAAGAACACTTTAGATGATTAGAAAGCGGTAAAAATTACCCACGTAAGTTTTATGTGTATTTTATATTCTGAAGGGCGTTATCCGGATACGTATTTGTTAGTGGAAATGCGCTCCAGTGAATTACATATTCTAAAATATACTCTCTGCGACAATATTGTTCGGATTTTCAAAGGATTATTATTTTACAAAGAGCTTTGTTCGATTACGCCTAACTGTATGCGGTGGGTAGTTTTTTCGCAGTACTCTAATCAAAATGTAATCCTAAAAGCTTGTGCACATAGGCTCAGGGCACGCTCTGCGATATTGCCCTGAAACTTGATGAGTTGAAAATAGTTTTTACAATTGGCTGTAACTGCCTGGTTAGATATTGATTTATATATTGCTACGTAGTAGTTATAACTATCTTGTCATCGTGTGCGGTAGTCGCGTTTTTCGTATGATGTTAGATTTGTTCGTTTTGGACTTCGGAATTTTCCTTGTTAGGCTTTCAGCTATTACAGTTTTGGACTTTTTTGTTTCAAAGCTTAGACTTTCTTCAATTTGCATTTTGGACTTTTCCGTCTTGGAGTTCATATTTTGTCCATTTTAGACTTCGAACATTATCAGATCTGGACTTTTTAAAGTTTTTTCGGTTTAGAGTCCAGACGTAGGTGGGTAGGTAGTTATAGGTATGGACGTCGGATTATTTGCCTTTTGGTTTTCAGTCTATTACTGTTTGAGACTATGAATTTTTGTTTTTGGACGTTGCGTTATTTCGGTTTCGCAATTCTGGGTTTTTCCGTTTCGGGGTTCAAATGTTTCCGTTTTGGAATTCAGGCTTTTTACGTTTCGGGGTTAAAATTTTTCCGTTTTGGACTTCAGTCAATATCCGCTTAGTTTTTTAGACTATTATCGTTTCGGAACTCGGATTTTTAGTTTTTTTAAATTTTCTTTTTAGACTTCGGACAATTTCTGTTTTCCAGTTCCGTTTTCTAATATTTCCCGTTTTAGTCTTCGTATTAGTTTCAAAGGGACATCCGTTTTTTCCGTTTCGGAGACCAGACTTTTTCTTTTTGAACAGAAAATGTCTGTTTCGGAGTAAGAAGGTACAGACTTTATTTTCAATATTTTATCTTCTGTCAACAGAGAAAGAATAATCGGTGTTTAACAAAATGTATTTGTAATATAGTAGTGTGTACATTGCACACCCACTGCAGCTCTCCACCTGGCCTTTGATCTGACTTTTTAATTAAACAATATAAACGGTTAAACACTTCAACCGTGATACTGTCCACGCAGTGTCAATACCAATATAAGCTATGTGTCCGTGTCGCTAACACCGTACAGTTTACAACAGTCTGCGCCGGAGGCAATACAAACAGTATTGTGATTCAAAACTGATTCAACGTTGGCTTTTCTGTATTGAATGCTAGTTTTGAGGTGTTGATAATGTTTCTGTTAGTGGAAGTATTTGTTAGTCTATTGAACCAATATCGATGAAAGTGCATAAATATAATCACGCTCTCATATGAAAAATAAAATCTCAAATATGTATTTGCTGGAAAAATAAAGAATGATGAATGATGAAATGAAAGGATGATGATGATGAATGATTATGGACCCCATAATCATTCTTTGAAATTGATTCTCGATACCAGCAGGCACTCCAGTGGTTTCAGGATACAATCTTATTTGATTTAGACAACTGATTGAACTAGTACTCGGGTTTATTCAAGTAAGTTTAACTCTGTGTTCAACGTTGTGAAGCGAAAACGGCAATATATTACGGAAAAATGCTATGAATTTTCCTGTAGTCACATAAGTAAGATGGAAATAGAATTACTTATGCATTTGCAACTAACGTACTGTATTTTCTTGATAAATCAATACTTCTAGTCTAGTTACATTACAATGTTAACTTGCAAGTTAGAGCTGCTGTTTCAGGAGAAGTCTCACCGCCGAACTCAGAGACATTTAATGATACCTTAAACTGAAGTAAGGATTATCTTTGTGAAATTTCTACTTAGTGACAGTTTAAGTAATCATTAAAGTCTCTGAGAGCGGCGGTCAGTCTGGTTAAATAATTATTAGACTCTCATGTACTTGCAAAATCTAATTAGGATCGCCTTCAATTCGGAAGTGCCAATGTGAAAATACTAGTGATATTTGGGCCGTATGGTTTCCGGCTTAGAATTGACCACCCCCTTTCCTCCCGTGGTAAGAGGTAAGGTCGTAAGAGGCGACTAAAGGGATATTCTGGAGGGATGGGCAGCAGCGTTCCGCTGTGTAGGTATCGTGCACCATACTGCGGTTGCTAAAGGAGACTAGCGAAAGAAAACGGCTCCCAGTTCTTGACCGATTACTATTCCAGGTAACTGGTGAGGACTGAGAGGCGGGGACAGCGGGCCTTGTGGCTTACCTTGGGGGAGGCCTATGTCCAGTAGTGGACTGCAATAGGCTGATGTCACGATGATGATATTAAGTCCGTTTATAGACAAAGAGAAAACATTTATCATCATCATCAACCAGGCTAAATAGTTCACGGGGTGGTCGTGGACAGAAATCGAACTCGAGAAATTGTAATCGGACTCGATCCCCTGAAGTAAATTATCGTAATCCATAAACTAAATACCGTGAAATTTTCAAATACGTAGGTTAGCTGACAGTATTTTTGACTATAATCTGACTATCGACGACCTGATTCGCACAGTAGCTAAGGGATTGAAAAATGTGTGTGTTCCACAGAATTTTGTCCCGAGTCTGGGTATATGTGTATGTGATATTTCATGTTTGTGAAACGCTCACAATACAGAAGTAGGTAATTCCTAGCGTGAAGCATCGTTTACAAATAAATCTATGTTAAAATATTACTTGTACCGTAAAATCTGTGTATTTTCTGCTTCACAAATATTTGTTAAACCCACTTGAGGGGGCTTAGTGCTCGTTGCCATAGCAATAATAAACGTTTTCCATAGTACCTGCCTATGTTAAAAACGTAACAACATATTATGGTATTCGTTCTACAGTCCTTTCAAGCGCATTCGTGTCATATTTCATATTGTAAAACGGATCTCTAACTATCACTAAGAAAACTAACTACTAAAGTCTTTAGTTAAATTATAGTTGAAGGTATAAGTTTCAGTTGTTATAACAAGATAATAACGGAATCTGACGTTTCATATCGTGTAACTTAAATCCTTAATAGACTTGAGGTAGTCTATTTTGCACTGGATTGTTTTACAAAGGCGTACTAAGAAAAGGATCATTAGAATGCACGATAATTAAGAGGAGGAAGGCTAGAGAAAGGAAGGCTAGCGGTGTGCTGCAGTCATAACATCTCACGTACCAAAGATTACTTTTTTTTAAAAACGTAGCCCCACACTATAAATTTCTCCCGCATCGTTGGTCTTCTTCTTCTTATCGTATGTTGATGAACAACCTGGTGTCAGAGTTTAAACCGCCTGTCGGCCTCTGACATTGCTTTACACACCGTTGAAAAATCTCTCAGGTGTGCTGGTTTCCTCACGATGTTTTCCTTCACCGTTTTTAGCAACTGATAACTAATTTATAGTACGCACATGAATTCGAAAAGTCATTGGTGCGTTCCGCGGTTTGTACTTGCGACCTTTGACTTGGCAGTCCAACGGTCATACCACTCGGCTATTAGTGCGTTGGTGCGTTACACAAACATGAAAAATCACATACACAAACACCCAAACTCGGGACAATCAAAGTGGATCGCACAAATTTTTGCCCCGTGCCGGAATCGAACCCGCAACCCGTACCGCAGCAGTCTTGATAGTTACATGCGATTTGTTCTTGGATATTCAACTTCCGTAATACATTCCAAATGTTGACAGATAGATTGTGCTGCTGGGTATTTCTTTGGACTAAAAACTGATAACGAATAAAGAAAAAAACATGAAGAAAGAGAGGGACTTAACATGGAATTGTTTAAAAGAATATTATAATTGCTCCTTGGTTTAATTAAAACTGTCCCTCAGGGAGTCCAATTAATTATAATTGAAGGTTAACCTGTTTACATCCCGACTCTTTGACGCTTCAGAATGTTAGGCTGTTACTTCAAGAAAATTCCGTTGCAGTTTGTTAAAACTGTTTTATTAAACAACATTATAATCAGGTTTTATAATGATAGCCTTTATTTACAATCTTTGACAGAATTAAGTTCTGTTTTTTACTTTTATTAGAGAAAAATAAACGAATAATTATATACATATACACATTTAAATTATACCTACTTCAAAACTATTTACAACTTAATATAAAATTAAAATTTAAAAGCATCAAAGTATTCTTCCTCATCGTTGTCAAAAGGTAACGTGCCCAGAAGACTGGCAGCATTGCCACGTTTCAACCTTCTTTGAACCAAAAATAAACCAGCCCTCTGATCACGCGAAGTGTTGACTAAACGTTTTGCTAGATCTTTAAATAAGGCTCGGGCGCTCGGACCCCATGGCCCAAATGTTTCGACCCCAAACGGCTCAAAAATACAATTCCCAATCAGATTATTGTATTTTCGCCGCTTATGGGTCTCCGCAGCAGCAGCAGCAGTGCCAGCGCAAACTGCTGAGCCAGAAACATGAGAAGGTGCAAGGGTATCGACGCACGTTGCGTCCCACACCAAAGGCCTTCTCAATTTCCATGGCAACAACGACATACCATCTGGTCTCTTTCCATCGTCACGTACCAAGCCATTTGGTTCTAATACAGCTGGTACGCCGGCGGTGACAAGAGCACGACGGATGATGTCATTCAAGGTAGCGTGTCTCGGTATGCGACCAGCACTCCTACTGCAGGACAGACCATGTCGTCCGAGGCTGTCGCCTGCTACACCACAGTGACATCGATGAGGAGCAACACTAGGAGCCCCTAAGCCTAAACTAGTAGCTACGCGGAATGTGTTGTCGTCCATCATTGTTCCAATGTTGGGCGACGGAAGTGCTTGTAACCAAATTTTACAATCTTACATAATACAATTTCGATTCTAAGACGGAAAAAAAAAATTGTGTTCCACAGATGTTTGTGAATGTGATATTTCATGTTTATAAACCGCACCGTTTTTATAAAAAACATAGCATTAACAACTCTTTGTGTCTAGCTTTCTTAGTTAAACAAACAATCCAAAGTAACTTATAAGAAAAACATTATTTCCTCAACATAAACTAACAAAACTTTCTGATCGACATGGAGTCCTTAAAACGCCCACTTTTTTATTAAATTTTTTGTCTGCGACCTTTTTATTTCACGATTTGATTGGCGCAGTTGCTAAGCGATTGGACTGCTGTGCTAACGGTTGCGGGTTCAATTCCCGCTCTGGACAAACATTCGTGTGATCTCCAAATGTTTGTCCCGAGTCTGGGTGTATGTGTATTGTGTATGTGATTTTTCATGTTTGTGAAACGCACCCACGATACAAAACTAATTCTTTATTACATAAAAAATATACAGTTTTACAATTAAATATCTAGTTTCTAACATTAGTTTTGAAAAGTGTAAGTCTGACGTCAGGGATGAGCGTTGAGCCGTAAATCACGTACAGGTAGCTGTGTAAAGGAATACCGGGTTCTTGGAAATCAACGCAAGCTAAGGCACTTAGCAAAGTGACGTCACTAGTAATAGCCTGGCCTGGATTTCACAGTAAATACGGATTGTGAAATTGAGAGAAACTACATTGTTTTCCTGACAAACATTGTTCGTTAGGCTACCCTTTTACAGTAGAAGGGTAACCTTATTACGTAAGCCCACGTCTCTATTTTTGCTGTTTTACGTTCGTACGAGTGAAACAATGCTGCGTCCCAAACAATTCTTTATTGCCAACTAATTGTTCGGTGTATTTGTTCTTTGTATTTTGTTCTTTGTATTGTAATTTCTGAAGTAAAAGCTTATGCTTTAGCTTTTCTGACCTTTTGGTACGCCTCCGCGTGCATTGCGTAATCATTAAACTAAAATTTGCTCAGTAACACGTTTTGAATGTAAATTTTTCCATTGTTGACTGTTTTCACAATTTCCCAAAGTTTTGTTCGCTTTTGGACCACTTGGCTTTGTTTCTCACAAGTTATTTCAGCAACAATTAAGTGTTTACGTCAGGAAGACGTTTTAATAATCAAAGCTTCTTTCAGAAACGTAATTTGATTTCACAACACTGTTAATTTGGCAAGAATAAAGAGTTATAGGTACTTCGTTCAGCCTTTTAGTAAGCGTGTACAATTTGATACAGGCAGAGAATAGCACCAATTTAAATGAGTCATGCAGTACTTTTCTGGGTTTGAAACTGTAGTTTGTAAATTACTACTTAATAATACGACTACTGCCTCGTTGGTCTAGTGGTCGCTAAGCGCGACTGCTGAGCAAGAGGTCCTAGGTTCAAATCCCGGGTCGGGCAAAGTGTTACTGAATTTTCTATTAGGTAATTCTCAGTAGCAGCACGGAGTCTGGATTTGTGCCCGGTTGATGGCAATAGGCTCACCCCCGTATTACATTAGGACTTACAACATAACTGGCGAAATATGGGTGTACTACATGTTCACCTCTGCCTACCCCTTCGGGGAATACAGGCGTGATGTTATGATATGTTTAATACGACTACACATTACATACGTCTATTAATAATACATGGATAAATCCCCCACACTCATATAACTTGTCTATAACAAAGAACTTAAAAGGCATAAGAGACTTAAAAAAACTCTTATGATCGTATAGTAGAAGAGAATATGTCTTATTTGTGTATTCAGTCTTATAAACCACGGGTCGCGTATCATATATGCCTTAAACCCTCGGAATAGCGCGTTGTGATTGGTACATACGGTTTGTAAAACTAAGCTCGGCGTAAATCGCTGGCCGGGACGCCACCCCCCGACTTCAGTCGAGCCGAGCTCCTAAGCGACGTCGGACGCTTGAAAATTTGAGCTCCAGAATATCGTATTCTGAGAAAATTTTGCGCGAGTAAGAAGCGGTCTATATTGTGAGTAGAATTATATTTTATATTTTTTTTTTCGAAATAATCAGAAATTGGTAGCTACTATTGCAAATTTACAAAGACTTTATTCCTGTTCGCAATATTTCGTGTGCACGTTTTCCTTTATGCAAAAATTTTTTGTTTTAAAAGTAATAACGCGGAGCTATATTGAAACTGGACTTGAAATATCATTTTTCATCAACAGTGCTGCAAAAAAGAAAAGATTTCAAAGGATTTTATAAAACTACAAGCTGGGTGCTTGTTTACATGGAATCCAATATGCCTAAACCTACCGTTTATACATTTTTTTTTAGTTTGAATGTGAGATTGGAATAGATGAATATTCACGGTATTTCTTATTTTCCGTTAACTACTTTTTCATGGTATGAAAAACTTGTTTGCAGACTGAAACCAGAGCTGTGTGCACTACATATTTTTAATTTTTCATCATTTTTAATTAGTTTAGTTGAGAATTTTTGTAATTAGTTCTTCGCAGTTGAATTTTTAGTGGTAACCTTACAGAATGCAATGAATAGGAATTCCTGTGTTGCTCGTTGCTCGTTGTTTATCCATATTAATTAATTCAAAGATATGCATTTCTGCATCACTATTTTAAATAAATAAGTGCAATCAGATTAAAACGTTGTTTGATCACATATTGCATAGGAATAAAGTGATTGATTAGGGGGCCTTTTTAGTGAGTGTTGAGTCACCGTCTACTAATATACAGCATATTTTATGGTAAAAATCGAAAAAACGAATTCACAAAACATCCTGACCAAATCATTTTAATATCCATTGTCTTTTCGTTTCTTTTTTATAGATCAGTCGCTTGGTGTCCCTAGCTGGTGTCTCATTTTTCAATTTTCCTGCAACTTCTTGGGGCATTTCGTGTCTTTTTTTATAGAGCAGTCGTTTGGTGTCCCTAGTTGGTGTTCATTTCCATCCCCTTTAAGATTAAAGTTCTCAACGGGCCTCTGCGTGTTGGACCTATGTCCTTACGTAAGCCTTTTAAAAGACCGGATATCTTCCGCATGGCTGATAGCCCGAGAACAAAAAAAAAGAAAATAATTCTGCTTCTTATCGTACGGTTGATGAGCAACCTGGTATCAGAGTTTCAACCGCCCGTAGGCCTTTGACTTTGGCCTTTGCACACTGTTGATCTCTCTGGTGTGCCGGTTTTCTAACAATGTTTTCCGCCACCGTTTTTAGCAACTGATAACTAATTTACGCACATGAATTTGAAAAGACATTGGTGCGTGCAGGGGTTTTACTTTGCGACCTTTGACTTGGCAGCCCAACGGTCACCACTTGGCTGTCAGTGCTATGAACGTAGAATATCATTTTATTATAGAGCCTTGTTTGATTGATGAGTACTTGAAAATTAATAAATTTACACATTTTTCAAGGAAATAAGCAGATACGGTACAATACGGTACAATCACACTCTTTATCACCAAATGGGTAGGCAGAGGATTTTTCAGGACCACCCATTATTCTCTGCTTATCATAAATAATCAAATTAATTTCCATCGGACATAGAAAACAATTACTTATTTTTTAATCCTTTACATAACGTCACGACTGTATTTACGAAGGGGTAGGCATAGGTGGATAATAAACCCACAGTTCGCTAGTTATAGTATAGATCCCAACGTATTCCGGTCGTGGTAGCCTAGCGGTTGACATACCGGATTTGTATGCACGAGGTTTAAAAATCGGGCAAGAATCAATGTGACTTTTTCGATGTCATAAATACTTTCTGACGGAAAACATCGTGAGGAAACCTGGATTTAATTATGTGAAATCGCCAACCTGCACTGAGCTAGCGTGGTGATCGATTCTCAATCCTTCTCTATACGAGAAGAGGCCTTTGCCCTGCAGTGGGACGGTTATCGTTATCATAGTCATCATCAGCCGGAAGACATCACTGTTGAACAAGGCCTGCCCCTTAGAACGCCACATTGAACGACAACTTGGCATTTGCGTCCACCGGTTGCCCGAAACTCTGACGATGTCGTCGGTCCACCTAGTGGGAGGCCTGCCAACGCTGCGTCTTCCGGTTCGTGGTCACCACTCGAGAATCTTTCTTCCCCAACGGTTATCGGTTCTTCGAGCGAGCCTGCCAATTGTCACTTCAACTTGCATATTCTTTGAGTTATGTCGGTGACTCTAGTTCTTTGTCAAATTTCTGTATTCCGGATCCTGTTGCGCCATGAAACTCCGAGCATAGCTCTCTCATAGAGCGTTGAGGGACTCTAAGCCTCTCCAAAAGGCCAACCGTTAGCGACGTTAGGGGCAGTTTGTTTATAATGTGTTATTATATGAGGGTGAGCCTGTTACCTTTAAAAAGGCACATATCTAGACGTGTTGCCACTGATTATTACCTAGTGGGAAAAGCAAATGACATTTACCAGTCCCGGAAATCAAACTCTGGACCTAAGCTTAACGCCATACACGGGACTATTGACCGCAGCGCTCCGTTGCAAAAACTAATCGTAGCGGCGGATCGCGCGTTTTTGCCAACATCGCAAACATGAAGCAAATCTTCATTGCATGTGATATTGCAAAACGCAACAAAACTTATGTAATCTTTGAAACCTCGTCTCTTTTGTTTCGTTTCAAACTAGTTTTTTGTTTCGTTTCAAACTAGTTTTTTGTTTCGTTTCAAACTAGTTTTTTGTTTTAAAACGTCAACTCACTTTATGAATTTCTCCTGTATTGTGGAACAAACAAACATGAAAGATCACATACACAAACACCCATATTCGGGACAAACATCTACGGATCGCACAAAGTTTTGCCCCGTGCGGGATTCGAACCCGCAACCCTCAGTGCAGCAGTCCAATCGCTTAGCCACTGCGCTAATCGGGTCGTCAAAGAAAGAATATGGAAGATCACACAAACCGACCGCTAATTTCATGTCTATTTAATATTGTATTAAAACAATCAAACACTCTGTGCTCCGGAAGGCACATTAAGCCGTTGGTCCTGCGCCTGATCTCTCCAGTCGTGTCGGTCTACCGTCCTATCGGACTATGAGAGTGAGGGAATAGGGAGTGCACCTGTGTTTATCCGCAAACTTGTGCACTTTAATATCTCCTGCGTAGTTGGCTAGTCTTCGCTCCTAGATCAGCCGTTGTGTCCGAAATTCAGTCAGGAGAATATTATTATTATTATGCGTCATAGGGAAACATCATGAGGAAACCAGCACACCTGAGAGATTTTTCACCGGTGTGTAAAGCCATGTCAGAGGCCTACAGGCGGCTTAAACTCTGACACCAGGTTGTTCATCAACCATACGATAAGAAGTAGAAGATAGGTCCCACAAAAGACACCCTTTGTTACAGTTACGGAGGAATGTTCGTTCAAATGTTACAAATGGAGACGCGCCTGTTTGATTAACATAACAATTAATTGCAGATAGATGTTCTTGTTAATTATCGTTGTCTATATTATATATATTGGGCGATCTAAGATAACCTTAGACAATACCACAATGAGTTGAACTTTATAGGAGTACAGCACTAATAGCCGAGTGGTCTTCTTCTTCGTATCGGCATGAGCCTATAGTCACATGAAATAGGTCATACCGTTGTGTAGAGATTGGCTAGTCAACAAGGATGTTAGCGAGGTGGACCGTCCTGGGTCATAGTCATAGTCACAGTCATAATGTTTTTATTTCATATAGGCTACAAAAGAGCACTTACAAAACGGCAAACTAGTTGCGCGGTTCCAAAAAGTCGTTTCTATGGAGAAGAACCGGCAAGAAACTCCATAGTTACTCTTTTAAAAGTATGTTGTAGGAATGTTTAACAATCATTTCAAGTATGAGAGAATAATGAGCTACACAATATACCTAAAATGAGAATACGAGTAGAATCAAAGTCAAATAAAAAATATTAATATAGATCGGTTATTCTCTCATTTACAATTTGGGTAAAATACATGACAGTGAAAAGGTTCAGTTTAATCAATATTAAATATCAAATTATGGTTGAATGGCAGTATGCCAGAGAAGCCACAAATGCAGGAAAAATCTGTGTCACACGTCCCTATCGTCAATATAACTATTAATACTATAGTAGGCTTTCTTAATTAGTACTTGTTTCACATAAGTTTAAACTTGCCGGGTGCGCCGGACGTACGTAAGTATTGTCGCACATGGAGGCTCTCTAATTGCAACCCTGGCGAGTGGTCCGACCATTAGACTGCAAAGTCAAACGTCACAACTTCAAACCCCAGCACGCACCAATGACTTTTCGAATTCATGTGCGAACTATATTAATATAATTATACTGATAAGTAATCTTATCAGTTGCTAAAAACGGTAAAGGAAAACATCGTGAGGAAACCGGCACACCTGAGAGATGTTTCAACGGTGTGTACAGCCGTGTCAGGGGCCTACAGGCGGATTAAATTCTGACAACAGGGTGTTGATTAACCATAGGATATGAAGAAGAACAGTAGAAATTATTATTGTTACAATTACTATAATTAGTGATAGTTTGCTTTGGCATGACATTGAAACTATTCATGAACATTACCTGAATAGCTATTCAATACTCTACTATTGTGTACCTAATACACTAGCAAATGCTCAAGTTTCTCATTTGATTACTCTAGTAGTAAACAATAGAATCAATCAATCAGTGTCCATGAGAAGCTCCTACAAAGCTACCGTACGGATTGGCCGATGCAAACTTAAGGTCAAGGGTCAAAGGCACACATATCAACCCGGAATGGACCTCAAATGCATTTTAAGTCTAATTTCACAAGAAAAAGACATTTTTAGAGATATGAGCAATTACAAATTAAGTATGTAGCAAAAGGACGAGCATGTTCCGGTAATTACGTACTGTAATAATTATCACTACATAGTATAAAACAAAGTCGCTTTTTCTGTCCCTATGTCCCTTTGTATGCTTAAATCTTTGAAACTACGCAACGGATTTTGATGCGGTTTTTTTTAATAGATAGAGTGATTCAAGAGAAGGGTTTATATGTATAATAACATCCATTAAATAGTGGAGAAGTACTGTTATTTTTGAGGTTTCTAATGTGATGTCGTAAATAATTACATTTTTTCCGCTTACATTGCAAACGCAGGCTGAACCCTACGAGTTTTATCAAAATAATGTACTAAGTATTGTACACATTGAAAAGATATACAGAAAACTCCGCTATGGTATATGTCTATGTCTTATGGATATCCCACAATATCATTTTTTGTCATTTACTTTTTACGACAAATAATGGCTAATTTTCGAAGCGATTTTAACCAATACAGCATTAATCCTTATCTAATTAAATACCATACATTGTTGATTTAATATAGATCTATATGGCCCTTTACAACATATGATTTAAATGAATATTTTCGAAGATATTACAGATTTAAAAATTGCGGGACGTAGCGTGCGGGCGACGGGCAATAATGAACAAATCAAAACTACTGGATCGATTTTAATCAATTTTTCAGTGAATGACATAGGCTATATATTTTATACCCGTGCGAAGCCGGAGCGGGCCGCTAGTAATAATATAAATAAAGGAAATAATAATATATTATAAAAATTATTGAGGCTCGCTTTAGGCGGCTGGGTCTTGGGCTTGATGCAGAAGGCGGTACTCCTTGACACGGCGCGCTTAGTCAGGTGGTTCCTCTCTCTGGAGTCCTAACCACTGGCAACTAGGGCCCTGTTCCCGATCCCGGTTGGCGACTATTTTTTAAACTTTTAAATATGAAAAGATAAAAAAACATCATGATCATTCCCTATTGAACACGTAACTCCCAGTGCAGGTGCAGCCGTCTTATCGCTTAGCCACTGCACCGAAAAGGTTTTCGTAATCATCCTGTGGATTAGAAAAGGCAACGAATATTGAATATTGCGGTATACATTTGTAATGTTAAAAATCACACAATGGCTCTTTGAAACCTGAATCTTTAGAATATCGGATACAGCCTCCTAACCATGATCTCTTGAAGCAGGGCAGTTTACATTGGGCAAGCGAGACGCCGCATTACGCTGCCCGTAGCGGTGTCTCGCTTCCACACCTTAAACTGTCCTGCTTTAAGAGTTCATGGTAAGGGGGCTGATTCTATAAATACAACAATAAGTATTGCAGTTCCACACAAAGGATTGCGTGGACAAAGGGTGCCAATGTTGCCATATGCCATTTTGCCATATGCTATTACAATAGTGCCATTAGTGCATTAGTGATTTGTGCCAGTAGTGACGTGAAAACAAATGTGGAAGATATTTCCTTTTTGAAATGCACACGTGAAAAACATTTCAATTTGAAGTTCTGAGAATCATTTCAATATGTAGTCCTGAAAATTATATTCAATATTTAGTGCGAAAACTCATTTTAATTTGTAATGCGAATAATATTTTAATTTGTATTAATTTTTACTTGTTTTATTTAAGCACACACGAAAACAGTATGAACATTTTCAATTCTCGCAATAATGTTTAATAATTCCTGGTAAACCTTTGAAATTAAATTTATATTTTTAAGCCCAACTGTTACGAACTACCATCGCTCCAAATGTAATTATTTTGTCTTGTTATTTTAAGATGCTGAAATCGTCATTTACTACAATCGTTCTTAGGTTACAGACATGTAAACAAAAGTAACATACCACGATGAAAAACACACTGTCAATTATTGTATTTTTAAAAAGGGTCTTTGTTGCCTGAATATAATTAAAACAAATAAGATTTTTAACTTATCTTTATTTAAGTTATAGTTTAAGCTTAAAAGACGTTCTAAACAGGTCTAAGAATATATTACACTATAAGATTTTATTATGCATCTAATTAATCATCAATTATTGTTGTTATTATATTGACTAAAATTGCGTGTTTTATTTTTCTGTTGCAGTACCGGATTCAAATGGGATTTAAATCAGGGCAAGTGAAAAAAGTATCTTTATCAATTCTAGATCTTGTTTAAATAAAGTGTCTTTGGATTAAACTTGTGTAACAGGACAGTGTAACTTTCTGTGTGGATATCCCGCCTTTACGCCGAAAAAGCTATTCGTGTGATAAACCCGTTGCGAGCTCGATAGGCTCGTGGCTGTGGAATGCACCCGCGGTACTGGAAGAATAACTTCAGTGAGACAATATTTAAAAAAGTCGCAATCCAACACTTCATAGGTACATTTACTTCGAGGCAAACACAAATGCAGTGCAGAACTGCCCTCTTACCATGAACTCTTAAAGCAGGACAGTTTATCATGTGGAAGCGAGACACTGCATTATACAGCACGTAGCGGCGTCTCGCTTTGACATGGTAACATGTCCTGCTTTAAGAGTTCATCGTCGTTCCGAGGTTGGACGGTAATAAATACTTTATCGATCCTCGACACAACATTAACGGTACGGTATTCAATTACTCAACTACAGAGCTTATCCTTCGGTTGAAAGTTATGAAACGAAACATAAAACCAACCCATATTCAGATAACTGTCTTTGACACGTGTCCACAACCTTTTTATATAAAAATTCAGCGGATTTAAATAATTTTCTCATTAATGTTAATATGTTCTCCGGCTTGAAATGCCGGCCGGCGTCGGCCAATAGAAAAGCAGCGGAAAACATGCTGGCCAATCCCGTTTGATAAAAACACATTTACTGAAAACCAGGGTAAGCCTGTTGCGTTGACCGAGTAGCAATAAATTACTTTGTCGCTGCCCCATTGGTCTGGTACGAAACTCCTCAACAATAACCGTCCCAGAGCGATCTTGCCGCGCAGACAAATATAAACTAAGCAGAGTATATTGTGCAGGAACTAAAAGGTGTGATAGTCGGTCGTTTTATTCACATAGCTTTGTATAATGGTCTACCATTTACTAACAGTTTATATCACACACTACATATATAACATAAAACATAACATCACGCCTGTGTTCCCCGAAGGGGTACGCAGAGGTGAACATATAGTACACCCACATTTCGCCAGTTATGTTGTAAGTCCCAATGTAATAGGGGGCGAGTCTATTGCCATCAACCGGGCACAAATCCAGACTCCGTGCTGCTACTGAGAATTACCTAATGGAAAACTCAGTAACACTTTGCCCGACCCGGGATTTGAACCCAGGACCTCCTGCTCAGCATTCGCGCTTAGCGACCACTAGACCAACGAGGCAGTCAATCAGTTATCAATAGTATAGTCAATATCAGACACTAGTGTGACTTATACACGACCTAAGATGCGATTGTGAGCTGTAAGTTTGTACTCCATACGCTTCGTCAGGTAGGACTTATGGTGGGTGATTGGTATATAGACTACCGGTTAATGAGAGTTTTTATTCCTATCGATTTGACGGACGTCGTTAGTCTCAAGCTGAATAGGTATATAAAATGGAGTAAATACGCGTTTTATTGCTGTTGGTTGCGTATGATATTGGAGTCATAATCATACATTTTCAAGGACATAAAGCGTTGGTCCTGCACCCGATTGACATCTACGCAGTATCGTCTCATTGGACTTTGAAAGTGAGGAAAAAACCTGGCTGAACAGCCAGGTTTTTCCCTCACTCAAGTCAAAAAATCAGATTTTTTGATACACTGATTCGCACTTTGAATCGTGCCAAGAGATTAAACTCGAGTTCTGAGAGACCTCCTCAATCGTGTCGTCGGCCTGTCTTTACTTCTAGCCCTAAAGGAAAGATACTTCTGACTGACATATGTATTTAAGAAAAAAAAAATTATAACCTCCTTCAAAAAACACAAAAGTGAAAAATAATATTTTATCACATCACTTTACATAAGTGAAGTGGAAGTCGGCGCCAAATCCCAACATCCATTAAGCGATTCAGAAAAATAGTACTAATGAGAATGCTGCCATAAGTGCGTGGTTCATAGTTTCAAAGCTAAAACTATAAACTAAGCGAACGCATAGGATTTGGCGCTGACTTCCACTTCGCTTATGTAAAGTGATGTGACAAAATATTATTTTTCACTTTTGTGTTTTTTGAAGGAGGTTATAATTTTTTATTTAAATTTTTTTATTTCACGATTTTTAGTGGTGTATGGAATTCATCCGCCCCAGACTTTTGTGAGACTAGTATTTGAAATCCTTTCACAGACAAAACATAAAGCCCTTTTAAACGATACCTCACACGATATATTTAATCCAGGAAAGTGATAGGAGGGTCAACGCACCCCCACTCCCTCGTAGGAGTAGTAGTCGCTAACTAACCACTAAAAATAACAAGAAAGACCTTGTTAGTGGTCAGTTATCGACTACTACTTAAGCAATATCATTATCATATCATCAAGATACGGGCTTTTTTCTGTGACCCTATAAGGAGTTCCGTTCCATATCTTCGAAGTTCATCATCAGGTAATGACAAAAATGTTAGGGGACCAATCGGAAAGTAAACCCAATCATATGACAAAAAAAAATCAAATCGGTTCATAAATGACTGAGTTATGAGGGCACAATATGTACATAAAAAATAAAAAAAGATCCCGACGAATTGAGAACCTCCTCCTTTTTTTGAAGTCGGTTAAAAAGCAAAGACTCCCCATTTTTGGAACCTTATACCTTCTTACTAAACGAATTTAGATTGGTTGAATAACATCTTAATTTTTTTAGATACAAAAAACAGTAATATTCGATGATTTTTTTCTTGTGAAAATTAACCTTTGGAGATTTTAATGCCTTTTATCTTAAGCACCTCATAAGTCGCTATATATTGTCATGCAACGACAGTGATAGGTATAATTTAATCAATAGTTAAAACACGAAAATTTTATATGCATATGTATAATATGCAAAGGAGCCAGGTGCGCCAAGTCACACATTCGTTTACAATAAATCTAGAATATGAAATGATTTATAAAGGCCTTGTAATCGACGTTGGACGATAATTAAATCCTATTGATCTAAGGGACAGCCTTCACTAGATAGTTACTCGCAAGACTTTCTATATTCTATGTCAATTACAAAGTACTGGAACTGGGTCTAGGCTACAGAAACAGGTCAGTTAGTAGTATGAGAAATGTATTGTTCTTTTTAAAACGTCGCCCCGCACTAGGAATTTCTCCTGTATCGTAGGTGCATTTAACAAACATGAAATATCACATACACAAACACCCAGACTCGGGACAATCAAATGTGGATAGCACAAATTTTTGCCCCGTGCGAGAATCGATCCCTCAACCCTTAGCGCAGCAGTCTAATCGCTTAGCCACTGCGCCAATCAGGTCGTCGTATTTCCCTTTCATTTAACATTACAATTTTACATTCTTTCTGGTTCCTTATCAGAAGTCGGTTGTCTTTGGTGTTAGCTACACCGTCACAGATATCTAGTTAAGCAGTCGCGTGTTTTATTGATTTCCTTAAAGTTGCTGCATACGGTATATGACTTTGATTCATAACTTGACATTAGTGAAGCTTATTAGATATTTTTAATTAAGTTTGGTGTTTGATGCACCAAGTTTCGGACTTTGAAGCATGCCTCGGCATTAGTGCAGCTTTTCGGGTATTTAGAATTAGGTTCGGTGTTCTTTGTACACAGTTAAGGACTTTGAATCATATCTCGGGATTAGTAAAGCTTCTCAAGTAAGTTTAAATTTGGTGTTCACTGCATAGAGTTTATGACTTTCTTCGGGTTTTTTTAAAATTAACTTTGGTGTTTGGTGCACCTAGTTTCGGACTTTGAAGCATGCCTCGGTGCATTAGTGCATCTTTTCGGGTATTTTAATTAGGTTTGGTGTTCTTTGTACACAGACCTTGAATCATATCTCGGGATTAGTGAAGCTTCTCAAATAAGTTTAAGTTTGGTGTTCACTGCATAGAGTTTATGACTTTTTTCGGGTTTTTTTTAAATTAACTTTGGTGTTTGATGCACCAAGTTTCGGACTTTGAAGCATGCCTCGGCATTAGTACAGCTTTTCAGGTATTTTAATTAGGTTTGGTGTTCTTTGTACACGGTTAAGGATTTTAAATCATACCTCGGGATTAGTGAAGCTTCTCAATCTCTCTCTCTCAGTTTACTTGCTAGTACCTACCAGTAATCATAAGAAGACAATTAGTACGTTCACTAAAACAATCATATCACTCCCGTGGGTGTCGTAAGAGGCGACTAAGGGAAAATCCAGAAGGTGGGCAGCAGCGTCTTTTGTAACTTGACCACCAACACTGCGACCCCCCTCCTTTTAAGAGGGGGAAGCCTTTGTTTAATAATGTACAACTATCGGCTGATGATGATGATGAATTGATATTTCATTAAGTATACTTTTGGATGGGGCGTAAAAAAATGGACCATCGGTCTTACCGGCTATTATTAAGAATGCAAGTATTTCCGAGTTTAACACAATAAACAGAATGCGGTTCTCTGCATACTCAATTACCTTTGGCGACAGCATTAATATTCCTTAAATGACTTTTAGTGTTGAATTTGTAGAAACCCTTAGTGCATTTGTATATTCACATGAAGAATGAGGCAAAGCGAGGGCGTTTCTGCGGTTGCGCCCACTAGACCAACTAATAGTTATTTTAGCATTATCTTTTAAATATATATAACTCAAAGGTGACTGACTGACTGATATAGAGATCTATCAACGCACAGCCCAAACCACTGGACGGATCGGGCTGAAATTTGGCATGCAGGTAGATGTTATGACGTAGGCATCTGCTAAGAAAGGATTTTGATCAATTCTACCCCCAAGGGGATGAAAGTTTGTATGGATCTTTGTCAATTTTAACCGAACGGGCTAAGACTTTGCATGCATAAAGCTACTATAACGTAAGCATCCCTTAAGAAAGAATTTTGATAAGTTCCACCCCCAAGGGGATAAAATAGGGGATGGAATTTTGTATGAAACTTTGTCAATTTTAAACCGATTGGGCTGAGACTTTGCATGCATAAAGCTACTATGACGTAGGCATCCCCTTAGAAAGGATTTTGATAAATTCCACCCCTAAGGGGATAAAATAGGGGATGGAAGTTTGTATAAATCTTCTTAGATTTTCGACTGATTGAACTGAAAATAAAGATTGGAGCTACTATGATGAAGACGTCCGCTTAAATAGGATTTGGATAAATTCAATCCCCATGGGGATAAAATAAGGGATGATGGAGGTTGTAAATGTATTAGTTTGAACCTATCAGTTCCTAATGAAACGAATAAATTAAGACGAACCAAATAAGTTTTAGTTCTAAATGTTGACAATAGATGGCTTCTTAACGCGAGCGAAGCCGGGGGCAAAAGCTAGTTATTTCATATTTATTCAGTGTTCATTTACGAAAAATTATAGCATGTGTATTTATAATAATACATATTCAATTAAATCAACGTCAAATCCATATTTCAGTAAACTATTTTTGAACGACTTCCACGAAAGGGTTATTAACTAGAATTATTAGAACAAACGAATTATTATGAAACCTCAACATTTGACTTCAGCAGTGTTAGTCGAGTGGTTAACCGTCGGACTGCCAAGTCAACTGTCGCAAGTTCAAACCCCGGCGCGCACCAATGTCTTTTGAATTCATGTGCGTACTATAAATTAGTAATCAGTTGCTAAAAACGGCGAAGGAAAACATCGTGAGGAAACCGGCACACCTGAAAAATTTTTAACGGTGTGCAAAGCCATTTCTGAGGTCAACAGGCGGTTTAAACTCTGACACCAGGTTGTTCATCAACCATACGATAAGAAGAAGATTTGGCTAGTTTTCACATACTTTATCTAGAATACAATCATGTATACTGGTCATCTTATATTTAGCTAATAAACTTATCAATTTATTTTTGTATTAAGAGGAGCTCGTAGCTACGTGGCTGCCGCACCAGTCAATCAAATCAGTCGATCTGCTAGGTTGAACCGTGCTCCCCGCGGTCAGTCGTGTAATGGGTGACAGTTGACATGTCGAGAACCCTCTGTGCTTCGGAAGCCACGTTAAGCCGTTGGTCCTGCGGCTGATCTCTCTCTGGTCGTGTCGGTCTACCGTCCCATCGGACTATGAGAGTGAGGGAATAGGGAGAGTACCTGTGTTTGCGCGCATACATGTGCTCCATAATATCTCCTGCGTAGTTGGCTAGTCCCAGTCTCAGATGAGATAGGCCTCCGTAACCGAAATTCGGTAATCATCATCATCAATCCACTGTTGAACAAAGGCCTCCCCCTTAGAACGTCGCAATGAACCGCAACTTGCTATTTGCAGGATAACATTATTATTATTGATTTGTATAGTAAGTTTCTATTTTTCTAAATATTTGAACTGCTTGTAAAAAATTGCCAGGTCAAATGTTGACGTTTATAAGTTGTTTGGTTTGTGTAAATAATTTAATTCGTCTAAACAAATTTCAAGTCATATTTATAAACAACAAACATTTATTGCAGACAAAACAAGACACTGTATTTTTTTACTTAAGATGACGATACTTAAGTTGTACGTACATTAAAAAAAATTAGTATTGTCTACAGAACTTGGCACCCATTTAAGTTTTTGTCATGTCAAATTTTTGTCCGTTAAGTCTATACCCCCACCTATTGAAATTGACCCCTTTTGTTTTGTCTATAATCCGATTACAAACAAACTTGTTACAGAATTGTATAAGGAAAATATTTATAAATCCACGTTGAACTTGTTGTGACAAGCGGGCACCGATATTAATTCTTATTCTTCTTCTTCAATGTCAATGGTAGGTCTTTGCCTATTTGTTTATTAATCTCATCTTCGAGTTTATTTCAATATGGGGGTGTGATAAAAAGAATCTTATTTAACGGAAGGACTTTAAGTTAGTTACTGAAAGAATGGAGATATAAAAGTATTTTATAACCTAAGTATTAACCTTTTTATTGCTATTTCACAATAAGGTCGTGTTGCTCCAAAAAGGCTGTAACGTTACATACGTACTTAAAAAAATACATTACAAAAGATGTTTAACGTACAATACATAAAATATGAAGCGTTGTTTATGGCATAAAAAACCCAGTTATCAACGTTATTAGGGCTGCAAGTAGAAAACAAAACATTTTCGTTATTAAGGCTGCTAAAAGAAAACAAATGGTTTAACCATTTTTAACATTTACGTGTGCGTCCAGTGAATCTGAGGCAAACTCGCCTTAGTATTTGTTCTGCATCGTGAGTTAACAGCCATTTTTGTTTTGGCATTTCTTCTCTGGGGTAGTTAATTAGGAAATGCCGAGGCCATCCGGTCTTTAAAAAAGAATGACGTGTAAAATTTTTACTGTAAAATATTTGCACATTAAAAATCATTTATGAAAAATATTTGTTTAATCAACAAACAATTTATCCTTAATTGAGAACCCGTTATTGAGCTCAAAGCCTGTTTATACAACTTATAATTATGCTGCTTGGTGGAGCTCGTAGCTATGCGGCTACCCGGCAGATCAGTCGATCTTCGAGGTTAAGCCGTGCTCGCCGCGGTAGGTCTTATGATGGGTGACCGTTTTCACATGTCGAGACCCCGCCGTGCTTCGGAAGGCACGTTAAGCCGTTGGTCCTGCGCCTGATCTCTCTCCGGTCGTGTCGGTCTACCGTCCCATCGGACTATGAGAGTGAGGGAATAGGGAGTGCACCTGTGTCTGCGCGCATACTTGTGCACTATAATATCTCCTGCGCAGATGGCTAGTCTGAGCTGAGACAGACCGCTGTGACCGAAATTCGGTTAGGAGGACATATTATTATTATAATTATGCTGCTAACAACAACAGCCTAACCTGTCCCACTGCAAGGCAATGGTCTCTTCATTTACAAAGAAAAATCAAGAAAACGAGTCCGTATTTATTCCACTTAAACAAAGTAATATTATACTGACGTACAGTTCTAATACCGCAAAGTTATGTCTAAATTACGCCAAGTAAACGCAAATGTTACAGCCATGGACAGTGATACGATCGATCTTTTTTTTTTTTTAAAAACGTCGCCCCACACTAGGAATTTCTCCTGTGTCGTGGGTGCGTTTCACAAACATGAAATATCACATACACAAACACCCAGATAATCAAATGTGGATCGCACAAATTTTTGCCTAGTGCGGGAATCGAACCTGCGACCCTTAGCGCAGCAGTCTAATCGCTTAGCCACTACGCCAATCAAGTGATCCGAGCATAATTATTAAGTAACCTAGGGAAAATGACTAACGATTGATTGGCGCAGTGGCTAAGCGATTAGACTGCTGTGCTAAGGGTTGCGGGTTCGATTCCCGCACGGGGCAAAAATTTGTGCGATCCACATTTGATTTTATCGAGTCTGGGTGTTTGTGTATGTGATATTTCATGTTTGTGAAACGCACCCACGATACACGAGAAATTCCTAGTGTGGGGCGACGTTTAAAAAAAAACAACGACGATACCTAGGTGCTACACGAGAAGTCGCGTAGCAATGAAATAAGCTACGCGGCTAATATGCTACGGAACGGCTACAACCTAAAAATTACATGAACATAAATCAATAAGCTTGCTCACTGATTTCGACTTTATTAATCTTACCACCACCACAACATGAATATATACATAAATGAATTTCTGTTTGTTGTCTCGCTAAAACTCAAAAACGGCTGGACCGATTCGGAAAATTTTAGTCTTGAAGTATTAGTAAGTTTTAAATGGTTAAAAGGTGGTATATTAGTTCGTTGATTTAACTAGTATCATACAATAAATTCTTACACTAAACTTCGCGCTACCAGGCCATTACAAAATAATATTCGGTTATATTTTGTTCACAGGTAGTACTACAGTACCAAGTAAAAAGTCAAGATGATGCAGCCTATTGACTCAAGCAGTGACGAAGGCAACGCTGAGTCTACGATAAGTAAGTATTTTAAATTCGATCGACTATTTAAAACGTTAGCATCTTACGCTATGGTCAATGTCGGTAGCTGCGCCAGGAAAATGACATTTTTGACACTTAAAAAGAAACTAATAGGTACCAACAATATTCTTTTAATTAAATTATTTTTTTCATTGTAAAGCAGTGGCAAGGTATAGGGCTGCCCCAACCTATACCTGGTTTTAATATGAGCTAATGTAAAAATCTTCACTATATAAAATACAGATGCAACCAACACTGACCATTATGTATTTAGCTTTAAGTATAAATTTTAGTTAAAATGATTGTTTATAAATGGAATTTAGTTGTAGGATGTTGCAAAATTAAGCTTACGTTTGACTAAATCGTATAATATTCTGCCATGAATTAAGATTGTAAGTAAGTGTTAAGAGCTAATACGGACTGTCAATTGGTCGCCGGTGACCCGGTCGTCAGTGACTGTGACTTACTGTAGTTTAAATAGGTGTTTACACACTTGGTCGCCGATCGGTCGCCTATGTTTTGGTCGCTGAAGGACCACGTCGCCGGTGAACAGTCGACAGTGCGTAATGAGTCTAAGGGCGGGTTGCTTCAAACAGTCTGTTAACGTAACATGCTTACGTCATTGCAAAAGCTATATAACGTCAGTTTTCAACATTATCAGGGCTACAAATAGAAAACAATACATATTCGTTATTAAGGCCGCGAGAAGAAAGCAAAATGGGTATCGCCATTTTTAAGTGACGCTGAAGCAACCCCGCCTAAGAGTATTGATGCGTGTGAGTCGCGTGTTCTGTCATCTGTTTAATGTTTAGAATGACGATGAAATAAACACAAATACAATATGACGTCACATAATGAAATGCATGAAAATCAACTTAACAAAATCTCTTATAACACATAATCAATGCTCTCATGCTTCATACATTTACCACATTATTTAGCAAGTAAGTTACAGCACCTTAAATTAGAATTGTCTATAAAGACAATAGCCCCCTTACTGGACTCTTAGCAGGAAAGTTTACGTAATGGAAGCGAGACGCCGCCACGTGCAGTGTAATGCGGCGTCTCGCTTACACAACGTAGACTGTCTTGCTTGAGTTCAAGTTATGGGGCAAAAGTGGTTGTGAATGTTGGACAGCTGGAGCCAGTGGCAAAATGCTAGACGAATAGAATGAAAAATATAGGGGTTGGACATAATATGTTATAAATAATTTATCCATTCGATATTACGTTCGGTACGGGACCAACGTTCACATGTTTGTATGTTAAGATTAATACCAATAAATATTATTATATTATTATTATTATATTACGTAGTAAGACGGGGTGAATCGGAACTCAAGGGTGATTAGAAACAAAACTGTGGAAGGGTTTTTTTTATTTTATTTTATTTTATTTATTTGGGAAAATAAACAGTTATACAATAAAATCATAAACTAAATTGATAAAGGAAATTTGAAAAATGATGGATACGAGCGGGATCCATCATTTTTCAAATTTCCTTTATCAACTTAGATTCAAGCTTAGCATGGGCAACATGCTAAAATGGCACCAAAAGTCATATAAATCATAAACTAAGTTATAAATATACAAAAGTAATAAATGTATAATCTACGACATTCTCCACAACATATTAAAAGTTATATTTTACAGTGCGCTATTCTAAGCTGATAAAACATAAAAATAGTTAACACTTAGCTTAATCACAGACAGGCATGCAAACACCAGAGAAAAAGAGACGGAGAGAGAATGAATCAATATTAAACTAACTATTATAATCTAAAATTCTTTTGTGGATAAGACTTCTGAATTTTTGAGCAGAAACAGAAAAGAAGTCAATGTCTCTTTATAGTAAAAAGAGCATAGTGTATCACCATTATGGAACCTATAGTTTAAATTGTACTGTAGACAGTAATCTAGAGTCATTGTTCACAACTATCTGTAATCATTTAATGTTAAAATCCGTGCCAGTGTTTTATTTCTATTCACCCTTGAGTTCCGATTCACCCCGTTTTACCGCAATATCAATGCTGTGATACTTCTATCACAGTGTTTGCACACAGGTGGTACACACACACACTTTCCCTTGTTGGACTTATATTTATCTTTTTATTTTTTTTCCCTTTTTTAACCGACTTCAAAAAAAAGGAGGAGGTTCTCAATTCGTCGGAATCTTTTTTTTTATGTATGTCATGTCATGATGAACAGATTTGAATTTTTTTTTCCTCTAAAGATTTTCATATTTTCCTTTCTCGTTTGTTTTTGTGTGACTTATGTCTGGGTCAAATAAAGCCTTTTTCTTTCTATTTCTATTTGTCTAGCGTTTCGCCACATACCTAGGGCCTCCGTCCTGTCGTATGTTCACGTCGTCAAGTTTATGACGTCATGAAATGCATGTGAACATCAATTGACGACCTGATTGGCGCAGTGGCTAAGCGATTGGACTGCTGCGCTAGGGGTTGTGGGTTCGATTCCCGCACGGGACAAAAATTTGTGTGATCCACAGATGTTTGTCCCGAGTCTGGGTGTTTGTGTATGTGATATTTCATGTTTGTGAAACGCACCCACGATACAGGAGAAATTCGTAGAGTGGGGCGACGTTTAAAAAATAAAATTGTACACAAACACTTTTGACACATGCTCAATTACTCACTGCTCAGTCCACTCACGTTTCACTTTGACACACTCAGCTTGTTTTTTAATGTACGTATGTTTCACTGCATCTGATTTATTGATATTTCATTTACCTATATTTATATTTTGTAAGCATTTTTTTATTTTAATAAGACATTTGTCGGCTCGTTTGTAACTCGCAGGCAGGCAGGTAAATTAACGGAAATTATATCAAAGATAGTTTTTTATACTATATTCAAATTCAAATAATAAAAAAAAATAAAAAAATATCAAAATTACATATATAGGCTATTTCTCAGAGGGTAGGCAGAGACCACGGATTTCCATTTGCTACGTTCCTGGCATACTTCGTTCGCCTCGTTCACTCGCATCACATTTCTTATACACGCCTGTCAGTCGGACCCTTTAAATTCAAAATTTATTCGCCAAATTATGTTCAATGGTGTTCTAAATACAGATAGTTCCACATATTTATAATTATTTAATGACATGCAAACATTCTTGATAACTTAACTAACATTTAAATTATATCAGCTTTCCTAATTTGTATAATTTATATAATATTAATGTCGTTAATGAAGTACATAGGTTCCTAGTACATATTCATTATGGGAGTAAAAAATAATTATGTTTACCACTGTCGCAATTTTAACCTACACCAAGACATTACTAGCTCATATATCAGCAATGGAAGTTTATTAAATATTCGTATCCACATGGTGTAGCAGTTTTTCCGGTACAACTCTGTTTTAATTGTAGGAAGTTTTAAATTGTTCGGGAATCTACATTTAAAAGAATAATTGTCTACTCTGTTTATTAAACATGGTTAGGGGCATTTAGTTAACACACTTCTTCTATGAATGAGTAATTATTCCTAAACAAAGGTTTACACGACGTTAGTGGGTCAACATTACAATTCGCCATTATGCATCGCTTCTGGGCAATGAAAACTCTTTTGTAATGTACCGACTTTCCCAATACTAAAATCACAGATCCTATAAAAGAATGGTAGGCTTGCATTGTTGCATTTTTATTTGCTATATTTGTGGGACGCCATAATTAGGTCGGGCATAATGGTCCGGGAGGTACCGTTGCAGTTTAGGTAGTTTACGCCGATCCATTGCCATGTTTTTCAATAGATCTCGAATGACTGATAAGTGAACCAAAAGTCAGCTGGCGCACCCGCGGTGGGTTTAGGGTTGGAAGGTTACGGATGTGGTAAAAAAATAATTGTTTAGACATAGTATGCCGGCTGAAACTTTTTTCATAAGTAGTTTACATCATACTGTGCTTTAAAAAACCGTCAGCTGCATGATGGAGGGGGGATTATGCGTCAGCCGCTTGCATGAAGTTGTAAAAGACACGTCCCTATTGTAAAATATATAGTACACTGGATGTAATTTAACAAGGTGATGTAATTTAACCCGGAAAGGTATCGTCACCGTATCAACTCGAGCCTTGTGTTCTTTACATAAAACCCCAGCACACTAATCGGAATCATAACATAATTCCACACTGGAACCGGTGAGCCGTAAACACAGCGTAGCCTAGCCGTAGCCGAGTCAACGTATATCGGAGCAGCTGATCTGCTTTGGTTACGTGCTTACGTAAGTTTGACGCCTGTTTGACGGCGAGGCGGAAGGTAATACGGTGATGATCCCTTTCAGATATGATATGTTGCCTGTTCTGTCTTTGTTAAATTTTCTCAAATCCTGTGAGTGAGTTGTATTTATTTTGTGGCCTGTTCCATGTGTCAATCGACTGTCAGTTGCTTTTGCAACGTAGTGATTGTATTCTCTTTGCTCTCGCATATTGAGTTTTCGTTTCGTTCCGTACATTGAACATGGGAAAGTGTTTACACAGTCAGACCGCCAGCCGTATTAAACTTTATACTATTGATTTTTGAGGTTAAGTCCGATTGATTGTAAAGAAAACATCTATAAAGTTAAATTAAATTGCTTTCCAATATATTCACTACGATGCCAGTTTTCCTTTTAACATAATACAACAGACTGGATTAAAATAACCCAAATAATAAAACCCAAAAAGTAGCGTCCTTTAATACTTACATTGAATTAATTCTTTTCATGGAAATTATACGACTTTATTTTTAAACCTTTTTTTTTAATTTAAGATCAACAGCTTATTCAATATAGCGGACCAGTTCCTGAAACAGTTACAGAAGCAACAATACACTCAGAAGCAAAAGTTCCAGAAGGAAATAAAGAAGTTACAGAAACAGACACGGATGAGGACTCGGACACGGACACGGACTCGTTAACGGATTCCGACCTTATCACGGTCATAGATGCTCGTGAACGTTCGAGTCTTTCTTCTGATTATCACAAAAATGTGATGTTACGAGGACAGTTCCCGTCTGGCCCAGAGGAAGCTTTGGCGAATGATCCAAGCGTCCACATGGAAAATAATGAGCAAGATCTCCAATATGGGGAAAATCAAGGTGTGCCTAATGAGTTAGCCGGCCTAGGTGAAGTGCCTAACGAGTTAGCCGGCCTAGGTGAAGTGCCTAACGAGTTAGCCGGCCTAGGTGAAGTGCCTGGTGGATTGGGTGATGACGAAGACGAAGATAACGTCGAGGACATCGAGGAAGATATAGACGACGAGGACAATTATTACGATGAGGGATACCACAATTTTATGCGCAGGCTTAACATCTATGAGAATTTTGATAATGATATGCCCAACGATTTGGATAACGTGTTTATAAACGATGCGCAAAATGGACATCATTACTTTTATGATGATATTCATCTTGACCTGGTTGATGAAGTGTTTGAGCCACCTCCACTGCCAGCAGAACCTCCGCTTATTAGAATAATAAGGCCTCAGGGAGATGAAGCAGAATATTATGACGCTGAACCAGCAGATCAACCTGATCCAGACGACCACCATGAGCCAGAAAACCAACCTGACGAACAAAACCAAGGGGAGCGAGAGGATGTCGCACCCTTCGTGGAATTGCCAGACCACTAAATACTAACACTAGCAACTAATTTTATTTATTATTAACATATTTAAGTATTTTAAGTATTTCATATTACAAACATATAAACTCATATTTCATAATGTCTGTACTTGAACCCACATGTCGCGTCACTCAAACATGTTTGAGCACAATTTACACAAATTCGCTCTTACCGCTGTTTCCAATTTGCTATCCAAATCAGATGGCTCTTAATGATCATTCACCCCAAACACGCCTCCAAAGTTGTTCCTTTCTAAAATATTACGGTAATGCCTCATGGGGACAGTCATTTTTCAGCTTCCTTGCTTTATCAATGTTACCACATAAGTATATACCTATTATTTAGTTTACCATCTTTATCAATACACTGTCCATAAGAATAAACTGGTCTAATGGTTCATTGGCTCAATTGTAACGGAGCTTTGTTGGTATCAGAAGTAACCAGGTTCAGATCTAATATGAAGAGAGATTCTATGAGTAATTTAGTAGAAGTTATCATAATTGGATCTTTTTAAATATCACCTGAATTTGAGGATGTAAGAACAGAGATACCTTTAATTTGGAATAATTATGTATGTACCTATTGGACCCAATATGATTAGATCAACGTATAACATATCGATAGTATTCACCTTCCAAAGACATCAAAATAGTTAGATGTTCCCCCATTGAGTTCATCAGTTCAAGAAGCAAGAACCACGTGACTAGCTCAAAATTTCCTCACAACACTGGTAAGTATCATTTTCTCCGTATTAAATATTTGTGGATTTCATTCGAGCCCGCAATGAGCTTTCTGTGCCAGCTCAATATTCATTCGAACAATTTTATTATATCGTGCCTTAAATTTTAATAGCTGTTCTTATTTTAGGTTGGTCGTCGATTATTTTCGAAAAATGATTTTCTTTGTTTTTTACCGACAAAAAGGAGGTTCTATGTTCGCTTGCATATTTTTTTTACCTGTGTTGTTTTAATTTTTACTAAAACCAATCATACTTATTCTAAACATCCATTAGTAATTATGTTATTCACGTGAAAATGTATTGTAGGATATTATACTCACATGTTACTTGCACTCAAGCACTTTGCCTCCTCTAGCGCTCTTGCTATTCCGGAGTTAGCTTGCATAGTTTTCATACAACATAACATTTCCAAGATTAATTTAAAAAATATTTAGATTATTTAGAATGCCTTTCTTGAATCGTGCATTGATCAACATATTACACATAAATATATTACAATTTGACACAAGACGTCAAAATTACTTGTACAGTTACGAAAAGGGCTTTAGATACATTACGCTGCGTACAGACTGATGAAAGATAACATTCAATGTAGCGTGAAAGGAGCAATTTTTCAGTGTGGACGCAGCGCCTGCGCGAACCGAACATGTATCTGTTACCGAGCGCGCGTCGTAACGTCAGTTAGATGAGAACACGCGAAGAGAAGAGACTGTGACGATCAACTCGTATCTGGTTCACTTCGTGTTCGCGCCCGTCAAGTCACAAGCTGTCCACACTGGCGCTCTGAGCTACAGAACATAATATATACCCTGCGTGAGCACACTGCTTGCCCCTTTGTGTACGTTCAAAAAACGGATGAACACGAATCGTTCCGCGCGTGCCTTGAAATGCTCGCAACGTGAGAATTTGTGTTACAAAACGTGTTACATTGCACTAATGTCATGGCAAATTCTTTTATTTCATGCACGTTTTATGTTACCTTGAGTAAGTCTGTACGCAGTTAAGTGTGGCATAGCATTTAGCTTCCTGCATATGTGATTAGACTTAACTCACATACATACACTCATTCAAAGTAAGAATGTAATATGGCAATACACGCGACAAAGTAATATTATACTGTTTTTGTAAAAATCAAGTTCGATTTGATTACTTTGTGTATGTACTAGTATGTAGGTATGTATAAGTAGGTATATAGTCAGTACTTTCATAGGCTTTTACATGGCAATCGATAATTACATTATATTTTTTTAGATATGCTAAAAATGCAAATATTTATAATGTCAGGTATTTAATTGATTGGGCCTGCGAATAAGGGGCAGTAGTACAGTAGCATTTTATGAATATCAAATAAAACCGCAATAAAATCTGTCACTTATTTGTTTAGCAGTGAGTGTTTACGTTCAATGTAGTCACGGTTACTCGCGGCGCGTAACAACACGAGCCGAGCAACGTACCCTACGAGTGGCTCGGGCTCGCTTGTCGCACTTGCTTGCCTGTAAAAATTTACTTCTGGCGGTGCGGCCTATGTTACAACGCGCCGTGAGAAGCCATTATTATAAGGGCCGTATTTCACTAGGATGCTATGTCAGGCACGCAAGCAGCGTCGCCCATCATAACATGTCAAATTGTATTATAACGTACTTAACCCTACCTCGCTTAAAATATGGTTTCCTAGGATAGCGATGCCGACATATAGCGGTGAATGACGTCACTAGAACCTTGCCTGTGTAAAAGCGTTCCAGTGACGACATTTCGACTCCCCCTTAGAAAAAGAGGGGGGGGGGGTTGCCATAATCTCCACGCTTGGCAAGCATTTCCTGGATTTTCCCTTAGTCACCTCTTACGACACCCACGGAAGGAGAGAATCAATAAAATTATTGATTTAATTTGATTAATTTCATATCATGTACATTAATTACTTATTTTTCTTTTTTATCTTTACCTCCAGATATTAGGTTGCCTACGGCTGAATTAAGAAGGGCTCCACTACCGGTAACAGCCACTACAGGTGACACGGTGTACTTCGATGTCTGCTTTGACCTGTTCGACGTTGTCTCGCTTCAATGTTTATCAACAATTTGGTTTATTGGGGATCACCGAGTTATCGTGTCGAACAGATATTTTGAAGTGAGTATTTGTTTATTAATAGCTACGTACTCTTTGGGCACCTTCATTATTATATAATACTGGCCTTTAGTCTGGCCTTATTTTTCCGAACAACCAGTATTTTCAGATAAATATCCCAAAAAAATCTTACCTACCAGAAAAAACTCTCGCGTTAATTTTTATTACATCAGCCTATTGCTACCCACTACTAGACGTAGGTCTCCCTCAAGGTACGCCATTAGGCTCGCTCTCCCGTTTTCACTACCCAGTTACCTGGTATAGTAGCCGGCTGGGCACTAGGGGCCGTTATTTTTGGCTACTCATGGGGGGTTTTGCCCATGGGTTTTGCCCATGCTGGGCATGCGGGTTGGCAACCCCAGTATGGTGAATTATACCTACACAAAGGAACGGTGCTGCCCATCCCCCCGGAAATATCCCTTAGTCGCTTCTTATGACACCCACGGGAGAAAAGGGGGTGATCAATTCTAGACCAGAGAAAACACGGCGATAATTTTGAGTTTAGAATAGTTTAGTATTGAATAATAATAATGATTATTGCATTTCAGATTGTATTTAAAAACGGCACGTCCGTTCTTATTATCAATCGCGTGAGAGCCAACATGGGTGGCATAGTGAAGTGTCACCTAGTGTACGAATCTTTTAATCAGTCAAAAATAATTGCCACTGTTTACAGTAAACTTAAATTTGTATTATCGACTGATATTATCCCAGTTTTTGTCGATGACTCCGCGTACTCACGGAGCATCTTGCGTCAGCTAGTGTGTGACAAAAAATTCTCCACACCAACGTGCAATGACAATAACGTATTTTATGCAAGGGTAAGTATTGAATTCATTTTTGAGTTTCGATTTTCTTACTCAATGACATTTTTCGTAGAAAACATGGATGTCCTTTTTAAGATTTTTTACGTCATTTTCAATGTGTTACCTAAAGTAGTTTTAATTCGTAGACGTTTTTATTGTTATTGTTGTGAAATTAAGGAATTTCTGTGTGTTTTTTGCTGTTTCTTGTGATGTAAGTTGAATGTTGTCTCTTCCTTTGTATTTCACATTTAATGCACCAAGTGGAATATTTCTTTATTTACTGTAACCGTCAAGTTTAACCCTCCATTGCTGCAGCCGGGACAAAGACTCAAAACTATTGTTAACTTTATGTGACGTGTCATTATTCTTTTAGGTTTTTAGGCTGTATAAATGGTCTTTTTAATATCAGCACGTAAGTTTAATCTGTCCAATTCTTTTTTGTTTTAAAAAAATTGTCGCCACACACTAGGAATTTCTCCTGTATCGTAGGTGCGTTTTACAAACATGTAAAAACATACACTAACGCATAGACTTGGGGCAAATATCTGCGGACTGCACAATTTTTTTTAGCCCTTAGCGCAGCTGTCTAATTGCTGAGCTACTACATCAATGGGGTCACTGTCCTTTTTATTGTCTTCAATGCTTATTTTGTAATAGTTCTCTGTCATCTTTTTTAAAGAATAAAAAAAAATAACGTTTCAGTATGTACTAATTAATTAAAATATTGGCATTAAATAAATCAAACTATTTTCAAACTTAAAGCAGTTTGGAGGAATCAAATGCCGCAATAAAAAGCTATTTGTCCCTATAAAAGACATCGACGCGCTGGAAATAGAGCACCTTTCTTGGATCTAAAAGTATATTTTTGTAAGAATGAGACTTTTTCTTTGTTGAAGCAGTTAGAATAATTTTTAGTAGACTTTTTCTTCACATTAATCTTTTAGTAATCACGCTAGGCCCAAAATTACTACATAAAATTTTTGGTGTTAAAAATGAAAGTAATTAAATATTCACCAAATATTATCTGACTAAACGTAAATACATATATTATACTGCTAAAATCATAACTCTTCCAGCTTTGCCGAAGTCGGGTAAAAGATAGGTAGGTCTAAAAAGTTATATCAGTCACTGTTAGATAACACAGATCGTATCTACAATATAATGATTGTCCCGAGTCTGGGTGTTTGTGTATGTGATTTTTCAAGTTTGTGAAACGCACCCACGACACAGAAAAAATTCCTAGTGTGGGGCGACGGTTTTATTAAAAAAAAGTATTACTATAGGGTAAAATCGTTTAAATAAATGTTTTTTATCAACAATACATAGATGAATTTAGGTCTATGTATGTAATGGTTACCTTGTGTATTATTGTAGCTTAGGGTATTGTTGCAATGTGTATGGTCATTGCCACGTTAGCTTACTGGTCGCGTGTTTGCTGAACAGGAGGTCCTGGGTTGAAATCCCGGGTCGGGCAGTGTTAGTAAGTTTTTCCATTCGGTAGTTTTTAGCGGCAGCACGGAGTCTGTTCTTTACCGATCGCCATTGACCACGGCTCGGTAAACGTAGTGTAGGCGTCCTCCAGCTAGGTTGGGTGACGATATATGGAAAATGGCTGGCAGCGGTTGGAAACGGAAGGCCGAAGATTGCGCCCAGTGGCGTGCCAAAGGCAGGCCTACGTCCAGCAGTGGACTGATATAGGTTAACAAGGATAATGGTATTTTACAAAAAAAATAATTGTATAGTCATAATGTATGTAGTAGTAGTAGCAGTGATGTCCCTATCTGTGTTCTCTTTTATTATTTTTAATCTTTGTACGTGTATCACTAACATAGTTTGTAAGTATATTGTTACTAACACTATGAGTCCTGTTGCTCGAATTAAACATTATTATTATTATTATTGCTTTATTAGTACTGTTTTAGCCTCATGATCCTTATGAATAGTGTAGTTTTGTGTATTATTATTGCAGCATTATGCATTACTGTGGTTGCTTTGTGTCTTTTTATTGTGTCAAGTGTATTATGATTGCAGTGTTGTGTATTATTATTTTATTATACTAATAATTGTGTATTTTAGGGGTGCCTATATTGCGATCTATTAAATGGATAAAAAGCGAATGCTAATGTGCACATTCAAGTTTAATTTAGTTATTTATTAGCCTGCGCAAACCATGTAATGTTTCAAGATTATATCTGTACGAATACGAGGTAACATTTGTCTGTATGTATGTAGGGAGTAATCTTGGAAACTACTTGTCCGATTTCCGAAACTTTTACACCAATATTTAATATAGACCTTTACAGCGGACATAAGTAACTTTAAGGCGGAAAAAGCTTTTTCTTTGAAAAAATTGACAACGCGGCAGTTGAAGCTATCATTAATATAAATAATCTTGATACATTATTATCATATTTCTACTACTTAAGTCACGTGATCTTTGATAAGAAAATAAAGCCTTCTTATCATGACAAGTGACGTCACGAGACACCAGCTTGTGTGTGAGACAGTTCAATCATTATATTATTTCTGTGCTTTTCTACACAGGTCGTTCCTTACTGCGAAGATACGGTGCCTATGTTGGGCTGCGTTCATCACGCCGGACACATAATCTTTTACGTCGATTTTATCCGGTAAGTGAACCCGGACCCATTGCATTCTTCTTATCGTATGCTTAAAACCTGTTGTCAGAGTTTAAACCGCCTAGCCTCTAACATGGCTTCACACCGTTGAAAATCCCTCAGGTGTGCCGGTTTCCTTACGATGTTTTCCTTCACCGTTTTTAGCAACTGATAACTAATTTACAGTACGCACATGAATTTGAAAAGACATGACCATTAACGAGTTCATTGGTGCAGTGGCTAAGCGATTGGAGTGCTGCACTAAGGGTTCCGGTGCGAATCCCGCACGGTATAAACATTTCTGTGATCCGCAGATTTTTGCCTCGAGTCTGGGTTGAACATAATTCATGTTTGTGGAACGCAACCACGTTACAAGAGTAATTCCTAGTGTGGAGCGACACTGTATAATATACATAATTATATGCAAATACTTTTTAATTTAAAAATAATTGCATTGGTGGGAAATATTTTGCGTTTCCTAGCCTTGGGCTTTTCACACTCAGAATACAGAACAAACTGTCACATTTTGTCATAACCGTCCAAAATATATCTTTTGTAAATCTATGTATATCCGTAGAACAGAATTTAGAAAATGTATTTAAATAACACACTAGACTTTTTAAAATTATCAGTGTGTTGTAAACCTAAAAGAATTGACCGTGGAAGTTTCTTTTTTGTGCAAGAAGAGGCCTTTGCCCTGCAGTGGGAGAGTTAGAGACGACAACCCGATTGGCGCAGTGGCTACGCGATTGGACTGCTGCGCTAAGGTTTGCGGGTTCGATTCCCGCACGGGACAAAAATTTATGCGAGTTTAGTCTGGGTGTTTGTGTATGTGATATTACATGTTTGTGAAGCACACCCACGATACAGGAGAAATTCCTAGTGTGGGGCGACGTTTTTTTTAAATATATATGTATATATAGGATGTAGGTAATTGCCTTACTGAATAAATGTTATTCTAATATATTCTAATATTTTTTGCAGTTTCATTAACGGGTCCTACTACTTGAGTGCTACAACGGATAAACAATCACCCACCGACGATGTTATTGTGTGTGTGCGATCGGCGAATGGTAACACTCTGGCCTCGTACAAAACAATTTGCTTCAAATGGTACGTACACTTATTATGTATATAGGTTATAGGTATACCTGTTTCGCTGGTCTAGTGGTCGCCAACGTCTTTGAGCATCTTTCTGGGTTCGATTCATACTTAGGACAGTGTTATTGGGTAATTCCCAGTAGCAACACGGAGTCTGCATTTGTGCCCGGTTGATGGCAATAGCTGGTGAAATGTGAGTGTACTATACACCTCTTCTATATGTATGTATATATATATATATGTATTCTTATATATCCATCTTATATATGTATGTATTAGAGAGTTCCAATGTAATAGGTCGAACCTATTCTGTTCAGTGTTTTTAACGCTCGAAGTTTTCTTTCAGTTTCACAATAATTATTTATTCATTTATTGTTATTAAATCCTCATTCATAACAATTTTTTTCTTAGTCCATAATTATTTAATTGCTAAAGTGCGGCCGCTCAGAGAATGCGTTCCTGAAGTCTGTCGTTTGGTCAATACTAGACAACATCATCATCTCACCCAAAAGACTTCCACTGTTGAACATGGGCCTCCCCGTTTAAGCAGGGGGGGGGGGGTACCATAATCCCCTCGCTTGGCAAGCGGCAACAGGGTTGACAGACGCTGCTACCCATCTTCTGGATTTTCCGTTAGTCGCCTCTTACGACACCCACGGTAGGGAAGGGGGTGGTCAATTCTAGGCCGGATACCACACGGCATACACAATACTAGTGATGGGCAATATATAACACTGGTATTAAATTTTTAAGCCATCCCAAAACAGAATAACAGGATAAAATACTTGTTTGTCTGGCCTTTAATTACTAATTGTAACTAGTGTAAAAAAATAAAAAAGCATTAGTAATATTTTGGAATATTATATTTTAATATAAATTAGTTCAATCACACCCATTTTAAGAAATAGATGCGACCGGGTTATTTTATAGATTATTAACACATCACTACAAAAATAAACATTTGACGTAACTTTGTAACTTCGAAGAATGCATTTACAAAATATTGTAAAAATTTAACCTAGCGCGAAATTATCACATTTATTTTAATATGAAATAATGATTTTAATCATATTATTTTATGAATAGATCAAATAAACGATTGAAATATTATTATTGAAAATGATCCGCCACTTCAACATTACATCGTATTTTCGGATACGACCTGTCAGGAACGCATTCTCCCAGCGGCCAAACTATACCTACGTTAAAAACAAAATATATGTACTTATACAGGGTTAAATTTTAAACACCGTTATCCTCTTTAGGGGTCATTTTACTCATCATTATGGACAACTTTTACTATGGGACCAAACCTGAAATCGAGAAAAAAATCAGCTGTTCCCCTTACATTTTGACGAGTTATGCGAACATAAATGTAGGGGGAACAGCTGATTTTTTTCTCGATTTCAGGTTTGGTCCCATAGTAAAAGTTGTCCATAATTATGAGTACAATGACCCCTAAAGAGGATAACGGTATTTAAAATTTAACCCTGTATATTATACAAAATATCTTAAACTTAAATTTACAAATGCAAAATCAAAAAAAATATGCATAAAAGTTTCCCTCGTAAGGTTGGTGGCATTGCCACGTTGAATGGTAATATACTAATTCTTTGGCCGAAAAACAAGCCAGCCCCTTTGGTCACGTGAAGAGGCGACTAACCGTTTTGATAGGACTCTAAATAAATGACGATCACTCGGACCCCATGACCCGGTTGTTTCGACCCCAAACGCTTCAATTTTTTTTTTTTGATTGTTAAATGTAGGTTGTAAACAGATAACTTATTTCTTTCAGGCGTGTCCCTCACTGCTATTGCAACTACATCATCGAGGCTGAGAAGTCACCCGGTGTTTACGTACAAGTGTGCACGACTTATACTCACTTCGTTGATGTAGTCGCGCCGGAGTACTCGGAGCTCATGTGCTTGCGCATACGCAGCTACGACCCCACTATACCCCGTTCCATCTGTCTCAATTATCCTCGGTCCCGTAAGTTTTATTGGTTTATATTTACCTCTATTTGATTAATTGTTTAAGGTACCTGAGTCACACAAATATTGTAAAGGTGAAAGTTTGTGTGTATGTTTGTTACTTCTTCACGCTCAAACGGCTGGACAAATTTTGATAAAATTATGTATGGAGGTCACTTACACCCTAGATTAACACATTGCTATAAAAGGGTTAACCCGCAGGTCGAAGAAAGTAAATTGAATAAGCTATTCTATTGATACTTTTATGAATCTGTAGGGAAAGATTAAGAGAACACGGTCAACCGGGACGTGAGACATAACAACCCTGTTGTTTACCGGCTGCGCAAGCCCTTGATAAATAATTAGCCGGACCAAAAGTAGGCTCAATTCTGATATAAATAAAGTATTTTATCTAAGGTGTCAGTCAACTACATACCAAATTTGCCAAAATCGGTCCAGCCGTAGGTATGTGCGTGACGAGGTAACAAACATACAAACACACTCACAAACTGTCGCCTTTATCATATTAGTGTGATAACATTATTTATACGTGCCGACTACTTATAAATTCTCCATTTAACAGGGGCAAGATTAAATGTGCAAAATAAAGCAAAATCCATCAGATATTACGGAAGATCCTTTAGGCATTTCTACGAAGTACTAGGATCAGGCTCGTTCGGCACAGTGTACCGACAATATGGCTACGACGGCAGAGTAAGCGCCGGCAAGTTCATCGAGCTATCCTCACATGAAAGACAGCAATCCGCATTACGTGAATTTCATACGCTCAGGCAGCTCCGAAACAAATACATCGTGAATCTGTTAGTCGGATACCATTCACTGAATCTCTTCATTATCTGTGAAGAATTGTGAGTATACATTTTTTTGTTTATAAGAGCAAAATCTCTTGTTTATCTGTTTGATAATTCAATATTTTCAATTCGAATTTTGGAAGAGGCATTATATTAAATTCTAAAACAATTTTTTACAGTCTCGCAGGCGGCACCCTGTTAGATCGAATAAATACTGAGAAATACCTTGATGAGCTTCAAATAATGATATACATACAACAGATAGTGACAGGAATTCAATTCCTTCACGAAAACAATATGATCTACATTGACTTGAAGCCGGAAAACGTGATGTTTATATCGCGGAATAGCCGACGTTTGAAATTAGTGGACTTCGGCCTGACGGTGCCGCTTAATATGACCCTATTATGGAGGCCCTCTTTTGTGTCGCGCGTCCATATGGCGCCAGAAGTAGTGTTTGGTGAGCAACCCACTACAGCAAGTGACATGTGGAGCGTCGGTGTCATGTTATTCAATTTGTAAGCATTACTTATTCCTATGATATTTAAGTCAAAAGAGGTAGATATGTTACATTCGCAACATTACATTTGTAACATACTTGTAATGTTACACTACATAAGATGACAAACAAGGAGGACGACATGAGGTTATTATGGGGAGTGAAAAAGTGAATGACCTGAGTTCAAGTGAGATAATATTAACGTACCAAGATGTTATGGAACTTGTATAACATATCTACATCTTTTACTTATCACATGATTACTTTAGCCTTACCTTAGCTACCTGCTGCCGCCAATGTTACATTTGCGCTGCGCGTAAAATACTTCTTATAGTTTTACCTGCTGTAAGCGAACTGCTATAGCTATTGATTTTACATCTGTGACTTTATCATGCTTTATGCGAATGACAAATAAATTATTTAATTAATTCAGAGTTTGCTTCACAGCCGGTATGTATGACAGTTTATTCATTCGTACTTCTCGCATGTTGCAATAGTAACGTGATCAATCCTTTATTATTATTTGTTTTGCAGACTGGCGACCATTTCAGGTATGGTCAGGGGATACCCGAGCGTACCATTGTTGAGACTTAGAACAACGACTCTGAAGCAAATTAAAAGGAGATTGCCTTATTCATCGGGACTGGCGAAAGACTTGCTCTCTAATTTGCTGAAGTTATGAGATACGGAGCGGTTCACGGCAACTCAAACTTTGGCTCACGAATGGTTTGCGGAATGCTCTCGTCGATTCTGGATAAACGACCAAGTATTGTCGACTGAAGAGGCTAGACGTCCATATATACAGGTTAGTCAACTATATATATGTTTTCTTTTGTCACAACAGTTAGCCGATAAATGTATGAGTAATCTCTCAAACAAAAGATATCAAAGAATTAACACAGTTGCTTATCATAAAGATCATTCAGATTCAGACTGCATTTTAAAACAAACGGCCTATTTATAAGGTACCTACTTAAGTAATGGACGTTGTTTAGCGGGTGTCTTAATTACTAACTTCACTTGGGTTAATGCTAATTTCATGTGATGTTTTGTTTGCAGCCCTCCTTATCAATCCAGTCATCCCTATACTGTATGTATGGCTGTTGCGAAGCCATACGAAATCACTGCACGGAGCTGCATCTCGCCTTGCAGCGAGAAAACAACTAGAGCCAAAAATGAGTTACGTGTATGAGCCAAAAATGAGTTACGTGTAAAATAAAAATAAAAGTACTGTTAATAATAACATCCCAGTTCCTAGTGATTAACGCAAGTCATATTAGACTATTATAGTGACAAATGGGAATAAACTGGAACAATTAAATGTTGTGATATGTGTGTAATAGTATAAGTGGTAGCTGAGCTGAGAGTGGGAGCTGTCTTTTCTCTTTCGTCACTGGCAACATTACAGGATAATGGTGAGTCATATGACAACTATGTAAGGTAACCGTCACATACACAAATATTATTTACAGCATTTTTTGTTTCTGGATCCAGAAAAATTCGCCTATCTATATATTGCTAAACTTTAACAACTCAGGTTTAGATCGAAGGTGATCTTCGAGCTATGAGAATACTACTTATAAATGATTTGAATCCATTACCGTCAAAAATAGCCTGATACTATATACCACAGGTACTCACCCCTAAAAATCATATTCAGTGAAAAATCTATTTTTTGACTTTACAATATGATTCATATTATTGTTCAAGTATGATCCTACTAATTAGTCCTCATTAACTCTACAGGTTTAAGGCACCAAAATGTAGCTGCTATCGAACCTCTCACTGTCGCCTGAAGAAAAGGACGGCATACTACGTCACTCAAGTCAACACAGTAGGCACAAATGATGCAATCACCGCGACCCTCAGCTTACAAGGACAACGATCCATACTGCGACCGCTTCTACATTCTTCACTAGTTTATTATGAAAATCATCTTTTAAATGTTTGCAAAATATTAATTATTTTAAGGCTTTAAAAAACTTAGAACTAGGAAGTAAGAATATTGAAATAGAAGATTGCAGAGAGGGATAAACAGGTCAGTAACTTCCATTGTAGGTCCAACTAATTATTATATATTTAAAATGTATCAGTAAATTGAAATAAATATATCAATTTTAGGTATTATTACTTTTACTAGTACCATCTCTTATCTACGATAATTTCTACTATTACTAGTTATGACTCTTGACAATATCGTGAAACTATTTTCACAGAGTTGGAATCTGACAATCAATCTCTGCACATCAACTTGACAACACCAAGATTGCAGATGAGGATAAACCCGTGAGTGAGATCATTTGTTTTTGTCTATACTAATTATGCCAACTACATGTGATGTTAATAAATAAAAATACCTTACTAAAGTGTTGTTCTTACAGGTTTGGGACCTCATAATCACTACTCTGCGCCTGCGCGTGAACGACAATGAAGACCAGTTTACTTCGCGCGTCATCACTTTCTTAGTATATAAGCATTAAATTTTTTTTATCTCAAATCTAGTCATAAGTATTTTGTGACTTCAAATAAGTCAATAAAGTTAAAATAATTTTAAAGAAATTTTAAACGTGTTAAAAATTAGTAATAAAAATTATTCTATTCATAATAGAAATACAAAATTTTAAAAAGTTACACTCAATGGATTTACGATGTATTTTATCTTAAAATTATTCTATTAGATTTAGATAACTGGTTGTCAATGTATCTCGGTACAGTACAGTTAAACAAATAAAATTTCAATTTGAAAACTGTTGTATTCTTTTTGGTGCCCCATTACTTTGGTCTCCGTCTCTCTCTTAATGGTTTGTATCCCACACATAACGACCACTGAGGTAAATACCAAGAGTAGGTAACTGAAGTCAAATAAAGAAAATATCATATAAACCACACACACTATCATCTGTTGTCAGGGTGTTAAGGAATATTGATTGTAAAACTGAGTACCATATTTAACAGTCGAAGTGCAATAACATTTCTCTTATGTCTGCGTATCAATTAACATTGAATAACTACTGAGGCCTTTTATTTATCTTCAGTTTGGGAAATTGTAAAAATCATTAAATTATATCTTACTCATGTTACATCGATAATAATGAACGGTAGTCATCATCATCATCAGCCCGTTGCAGTCCACTGCTGGACATAGGCCTCTCCCAATGTCGCCACAGAGTCCGGTCTGCTGCTTTATGCATCCAGTCGATTCCTGCCCTCTCAGGCAAGTTGTCCCGCCATCTGGCCAGAGGGCGTCCCACGCTACGTTTACCAAGACGCGGTCTCCACTCCAGAACATTCTTACTCCAGCGTTTATCGGTTCTGCGACATATGTGGCCAGCCTATTGCCACTTCAACCTACTAACTTTCAGAGCTATGTCGGTAACCTTGGTTCCCTGATGAATCTGTTCGTTCCGAATTTCGTCCTTCAGAGAGTCTAGCTCTTTTATAACACGTTGAGTGACTTTGAGCTTATGGATTCGCTCCACAGTCAGTGTCTACGTCTCGGCTGCGTGCGTCATTACAGGGAGGATGCACTGGTTGACCGCTTTTAAATTCAGGCTTTATGGTATATCCGACTAAAATATTTGGTACAACTTAATGAACGCTGCCCAGCTCAAAATGAATCTTCCTATCGGCTTCCTTTTTGAAGTTGTATCTACACAACTGGATTATTTGCCCGAGTTAACATACTCCTTGACAACTTCGAGAAGTGTGCCATCGACGATTTCTGGTCCCGGAGCGACGAGGTCATTATACATAACATTCGCCTTATCCAGGTTTATCCGGAGACCAATTCGTTGGGAGGCTTCATATAGGCTATGCAGCACCTCTAGAACTTCCTGCAGTGATTCTGCCAAGGCTATGATATCAACGGAAAAACCTTAAGTGCGAGATGTATTCGCCGTTTATATTGATGCCCCGCCCGTTCCAATTTAGAGAAAACGTCTTCTAATGCATTTGTAAACAGTTTCGGGATATCACATTCCCTTGTCTTACACCTCCATGCAATAAAATCGGTTTTGTTTGACTGTTATATACTTGGACGGACATAATTGCCTTAGCTTCTCAGCACCTTGATGTATCGAAAATCCACTTGGCACCGCTGCAGAACAGACCAAAAGCCTTCTCCCTGTATTCGAATTTTTTTCGTGAGTGCTTGCTGGTTTGCCACGTGGCCTGCGTATTTGCGTGTCTGTCTCTCATGTAGTTGTGTCTCAATATCCAGAGTCTCGTCTGACAGTTTGGACTTCATGCCCGCATGCCTATTTCGACAAAACCTGTTACTCATATCCCTCACGACTTCCACTACTCAACGTTGCGCTTGGTTTCCAGCACATCGAATCGGTTTTGAAATTCCATTTGCAATCTTTCAGAGCCAGTAATGGTTTGAAACATGGTAGGCCCTTTATCAGACGGGTATGTTCCAGCTTGAAGTTTATATTCAGAGTGCGTCGTACAAGTCGGTGATCACTTCCGGTGTTGAACCTGTTGATCTCTAAGACATCTCTGAATATACACCTCTTATCCGTTATGATTAAGTCGATCACTTTTTGGAAACGTTATCGTTGTTCTGCCAGGTCCACTTCCTCTGGGGCTTCTTCTTGAAGAACGAATTCATTAAGAATAGCCCCTCTCGCTCAAAGAAGTTGACCATTCTCTAGTCTACGGAAGCTTCAGATGTTCTAGTCTCCTCTGGCCTCAGTCATTAGTTGCCTTGTACGACAGCGGAAAGTGTAATGGGTCGGTGCTATTCTACTCCACCGGATCTGCCGGGAAGCCGCATAGCTACGAGCCCCACCATCCATCGTGTCACTCACTGACACATAACGTGCTCAGTTAGAGCAGCGCCACGGTACGGTGAAGGTCACAGGTTCAAGACCTGCTCGTCTCCATCATTTTTCAAATTTCCTTTCTCAATTTGTTTCAAGCTTTCCATGGGCAACATGCTAAAATAGCACCAAAAGTCATATTCTCGATAGTTTTCTTAGTAAATGTATTAGTGCTTTCTTATTGTAAATTAGTATCTATCAGTGAACTAGAATACGCTAGTGTCGTTTCAGATTTATCAGTAAAACGACTGAGAACTATCAATGTACTAAATTCCGTTAGGAAATTGTCAATTAAAAATGTACTATTGAATTCTTACAGAATTTCTTATCATTTTAGTATTATTTACAATAGTAGTAGTATAAAAATAAATAAATAAATAGTTAGAGTCTACTTCTGTGCTGTCAAAACGAGCTTAAAACAATAATAAGACATGCCGTGGCATAAATAACGACCAATCTGCTAGCTGCGCTGTATTAACACTCTTGAAGAAATCTTTGAAAAACAAAGGGGTCACAAAAAAACAAAGATAACTCGTCATAAAATTTATTTCAAATATCGAATACCTCGAGGTACTACCTGATGGACTATCTAACTTAGGCAACGCTTGAATAAAACTTTACAAATAAGTGGGACCTCTTTTATCCGGACTTAAAACATTCAGGTTATAAAAGAGAAATCAAGACACATATCATGCCTGTTCCTAGTGCGGGCCGTTTATTCATTATTTACTTCGTCGACGTTCCGTTAAACGTGTTACTTGTTTGCCACGCTTAATAATGACATAAGGTGAATTCCAGTTGCATATATGCAGATTTTTGTTTACCCGGATTACCAAGAATTGTCCGGATAATCGAGGTCCAAGGTCGCTTCACACGTCAAAATTTCACATTCATATTATTAAAATTATAGTTTCATTTTTCCAATATTTTACTCAATTGTATTGAAGCTAAATAATTTTGTGAACAATTTTGGAAATACTGAGTACTATAGTTAGACTTTAACATTATAATTATTATAGAAACCTATTGTCTTAAGTACTTAGCCATAAAGTGCACAGAAAAAAGTCAAGATCAATCTAAAATATAGAAATAGATTTGTGCCATTATTTTTTACACTAATAATTAATTTCACTATACAAATGTTCTACGCAGTAACAAACACATCCTAGATATTTTGCATTCTACAATTCATATTTCTAGGTGTCTACAATTCATGTTTCAGTGACATGTAAACCGACCACATTATGTAACCTAACAGAAAAAACAAAAACTTAACATTTCTTACCTCGCCATTTAAACAAAGTAAAATCATACGAGTAAAAAAGTAGTAAATAAAATGCACAGAAAATAAATTAGAATTGAAGAAAAAACTAAATAAATTAATAATCATTATTATAATCTTCATGCGCGATGTTTCCTTTCCTGAAATTAATATGTGTTATTAGAAACTGAAATAAATGTGAAACAAAAATCGCAATGCTAAAAATCGCAGCGCATGTCATACATTGAGATATGGGTACCCGAATTCGCATCGCATATAATTTCCTTACAAAATGTCGGTTGGTGTTTAAATTTTGATAAATAGAACAAAATTGTCAATAATATGAATGGCCAGTATCCAAAGGTTCAAAATTAGAAACACCATCCAACATTTCACGCCAACCAATATCCAACTTACATAATCAAACCGAGATAGATGTTCAGTCTTGTCTGGGGACCGATGGGTACCGTCGGTACGTAAGGGACTTTCTTGGCGAGGGACTGATCGCCCTAACGCCGGCATAGAACTTGCCCTTCTGCGTAATAACCTCCAGTCGTGCCGACGCCTCTGCCCTTCCAAATTCATTCTCAATAGTAATCCTATATATGCCAACATCTTCGATAGTGACTTGTTCGATCTCCAGAATCCTTAGAAGCTCATCCTTTTCTTTAATGGTAAATCTTGCTGATGGGGTGATGATGATGCCGTCTTTGTCCCACGTGGCCCACGGCGCGGGGAGGCCTTTCACTGCACACTTGAAGGTCACGTGGTCGCCTTCTTCCACGACCTTGTTAAAAGGGTACGTGTAGAAGGATGGCGGCATTTGTCTGGAGGGGCTGCAAAGGCGGCGGGGTTCAGGACCTAGGGACAGAAACAATAATTTTTAAGGTGACGACTATTGAGGACTTGACGAATGATATGAGGAGCTCGCCTCGTAATAATAATATTTCATCGCTGTTATTTGAGTGTGTGAGACTAATCCTTGATAGAGATACAATACCTTTGACTACAATCAGATTAAGCGCAATCGTTTATAGATAACCTACATTTCCCATTAAAACAACCACCAATGTACCAGTTAGTTTTAGGGCCTTACCAGGTGTCCTAGACATGGATCTAGCGGGCGTGCTCCGTGGTGTGGACCGCGGCGTGGATGCAGCCGACAGCAACGCTGGTGGGCGCCGGAGACGCTGGCTCAATGTGTTCGGTTCACCAGGCGCTGGAATTATAAGTAAAGCTTAAAGAAAGGTAGCAAGTATCTATGTCACGGTGGCCAATGTCTTATTTTTTTTTCCAGGACAAGCCCACCAGTCGCATCATTGCACTATCCATCATCGTATCTCCTGTAAGGAGATACTAGATAGTAGATCGTCTGAGATGGCTATTTTTTCAAGAAAAAAATCCAACGCGGACTTAGTTCGACCTGTCCTGACAGACGCCATGTCTCATACCATCTGCAGGACATTTGGGTAGGCCGTGTGAGATACTTAAATATATTAACTTTATTTATATATAAGATTACTCACGATAAACGACAAGGCAGGCACTGGATGTAGCCTTTCCAAGGTTGTTGGACGCCTCGCACAAGTAGGTCCCCTCATCCTCAGCCGTCACTTGTTTGATCTTCAGGCGAGCAGCACCCTCGTCAAACGAAGACTCGAAGTCGGAACAATCGCGTATCAACTGCGAATCAAACACGTACTTATTACGTTGGTAACAAGGTGGAAAGTTCCCTCACAGGCAAGTTTCAATATGACTTTTTCAATGTTGATCTTGATACACTTTTATACATAAAGCATTAACGTATACAATCTGATGAAAGCTGGATGTTTGGTCGGAAATCACTAGGTACTTATGTACGACCAACACTACTGAGGCTACACAGGTGATAAAATAATTATAGTGCACAAGTGCGTACACGTACACAAACACAGGAGTATTATTTATTTCCTCACTTTCATATTCCCATGAGATTTTAGGTACCGAAGCCCACAGTTCCAATGAGTTATGCGCAAAACCAACGATTTATTTCATACGCTACGCCCCGTGGTGGAAGCCATCAAATTTATTTTAGGATAAAACACCTATGTATTAATCCAGGGTGTCAGCTACCTCCATACCAAATTTTATCAAAATTGGTCCAGCTGTTTGCGGAGAAGTAACAAACATACAAACACACTCACAAACGTTTACCTTTATAATATTAGTGTGACAGTGTGATTATTTCTTAGTTGTACATACTAAAGCAGCGATCGTTTTCATTTTTTTTTAATTTGTGTAATACCCACCTCGTTGTAATGGAACCACCTGATATCAGGCTCTGGGTTGCCAGTTACATGGCACTCGAACTCGATCGCGTCGCCGTCATACGACAGCAAATCTGTAAGCTCTCTCTCGAATCGGGGAATCACCTCTACGCGGCTGTAACAAAGAATAGTACAGTCAGAAACATAAGTAGCCGAACATTTAATTATTACAACGTGCCATTAATTGAAGAACGACTTCTTACATGGTAAAATGTCTAATATATTCTTAGATCATCGTTTGGACGCTCCTATACTTTGAATTGATGTTTGTTTCTTTCAATTATTTGACATAAGGTTTTTTATCATGTTCAGCTACTTATTTTGCTGACTGTACCTCTTTATTTGTTAATCGGTCTTGGGTAGAACCTGGATATTTTTCTTTTGTCCAGTTTATTGATAACATAGCGATTATGCGTAATCCTAAAAATGATTGGCAAGAGAACTGATCAGACCTCTTAGACAAGTGTCAAAACGCTTGACGAATAGAATGGAAAATGTATAGGGATGACACATGTCATCGATAACATAGTCGAAAAATTATGTTATTCCCATACATTTAATTTAGCTATATCTAATAGCACTAGGAAGCGTGGAAAACTTGAAGTTGGAGATATTAGTGTTTTACAAAAATATTAAAAAAAAAAACGTACCCATATCTCACGTTGTGTGTATCGTCTGTCGATGAAGGATCTGAAATAAAAAATATTTTACATAAAAAAAATCTTGTTTCTTACTCCTAAAATAGAATATTATACACTCGACGTAGAAATTTAGCCTTTTTAACCCCCGACGGAAAAAGAGGGGTGTTATAAGTTGTCAAACTTGTAACACCCCTCTTTTTCCGTTATGTGTGTCTGTCTGTGGCACCGTAGCTCTGAAACGGGTGAACCGATTTGGATGCGGTTTTTTTTATTTGAAAGTAAATTTTCCAGCAATGGTTCTTAGATATGTTTTATCAAAATCGGTTCAGCTCTTTACAAGATATGGGGGTAAAAGTGGGGATGACAAATCGAATATTTTCATCCGGCTAGTAATGACGGTCTTGAAGGTGCACGCATAATTATTTTTTTTAAGTAATCACCGCCCCACACTAGCGTATATTCTGGTATACTCTCCTGTATCGTGGGTGCGTTTCACAAACATGAAATATCACATAACAAACCCCCAGACTCGGGACAATCAAATGTGGATCGCACTAATTTTTGCCCAGTGCGGGAATCGAACCCGCAACCCTTAGCACAGCAGTGTAATCGCTCAGCCACTGCGCCAATCAGGTCCGGCTTCCATTCCGAACAGGTTATTTATGGTTCTAAAATTCATACTTAAATTATTTAAAGATATACAATACAACTGAATTTAAAAAAATCGAACGTCTTTTTTATAAATTGAATTACTTTAAGATATTCTCCTAACGCTAAGGGTGTTTTTAATATCGTACGGGTTTCATCACGCATGCGGGATTGCCCCGCCTGCGTAAACCCGCAAATGTCCTTTTCATACAAGTATTTATTGTAATGCGTGGAATATGCACAATAAATTTTCTGGATGCGGGACAATCCCGCATGCGTGATGAAACCCGTACGATATTAAAAACACCCTAACATAAGTACTGGTGCCTAGAGATTTTCTTTATTATTTTATAAGTGTGAACGTTAGACCGTTATATATATAATAACCTATATATAGTCTTTGCTGCTATATATAATAGGTAACTAGGGGCTAGGGGCTCGTAGCTATGTGGCTAATCCGCAGATCAGTCGATCTGCGAGGTTAAGCCGTGCTCGCCGCGGTCAGTCTTGTGATGGGTGACCGTTTTCACATGTCGGGACCCCACCGTGCTTTGGAAAGTACGTTAAGCCGTTGGTCCTGCGCCTGATCTCTCTTCGGTCGTGTCGGTCTACCGTCCCATCAGATTATGAGAGTGAGGGATTAGGGAGTGCACCTGTGTCTGCGCGCATACTTGTGCACTATAATATCTCCTGCGTAGTTGGCCAGTCTTAGCTGAGTCAGGCCGCCGTGACCGAAATTTGGTCAGGAGGTCATTATTTATTATTATATAGTAGGTAACAGTTACAAAGACTTAAATAAATATGGATGTTAAAATATATTCGTGTTTCAACTGTTTTTTTTATTAAACCTTTTTTATTTACCTTTGCTTTGTAAATACGATGTATGTAGGTATACTTTGTGAAAACGTATTTTCGCGTTTGTTTACGGACGAACCGGACGTGTGTTCAACTTCCGTACAAATACATCTGAATGTAGTACATGTGGGTGTAACATTTTGCTTGTATGTGAATAAGTAGACACTCGAATGCAAATTAGGTGTAACCGCTATTACTTTAAAAAAAATTCACTGTTTAACAATTGATTAAAATATACCTGTCCCTATCGTTTGCATGTCAAAGCACAGAGATGTCGATAGATTTCATAACTTTACCCACGACCAAACGGAGAAGACGTTTGCACACATACAAACTGCCGTGAACCAGGCAGCAATCCAGACTCCGTGTTACTACGGAGAGTTATACTCGTAAGTATTTATTTTGATCTCAAAATAATGACAAATGTCAATTGATTTATTTAAAAAAAACATCGTCTCATACTATAAATTTCTTCTGTATCGTGGGTGCGTTTCACATACAAAAACACCCAGCCAATATCTGCGGATCGCACCAATTTTTGCCCCTTGCGGGAATCTAACCCGCAACCCTAAGCGTAGCAGTCCAATCGCTTAACCACTGCACCAATCGGGGCGTTGAGAGAAGGTAAAATATTAACGTAGTCCTTTAAAAGCAACACGACTTACCTCGGGCATACGATATAGCCTTAAACAATAGCTCTATTTACCGCATTATACAGTGGGCATTATTTGTGTCACCACCCAAAGATTCTCAGATAGGGCACGAAGGGGCGGGGGAGCTCCAATTTTGACCGTAAATCACGTTGCCTGACAGTAGAACCCGCCCTTGTACGTCGTAAAACAAAACGTAGCAAATAGAAGGGCATACCCTTATCACGTGAATATTGCGGGGCGTCACCCTGACACGGTTTTGGGGCGGTGTGTTGTGACGAGTATCCTCTTGGTAGGTACCGTTGGGACGGGGTGAGGATTTCGTGTTTAACGATGCGTGGTTCTTGCGCCGAAAATATAAGTTACAAAGTACAACCAATCTACCCATGTTATGGTTTTTTTATACTGTATATTACTGCTACCGTATATAACCGCTTACTGACAATGTTGAACAATTGATTCAATTATACCCGTCACTGTCGTATGTATGTAGGATTAATAATTAAAATAATGAAGGATTTTATTTTATTTTTACTTTTCTCTATATTATATGTCTGACGGTTTGAGTATCTCACACGGCCTACCCAAAAGTCCTGCAGATGGTACGAGACGGGGCGTCTGTCAGGACAGGTCGACTCAAGCCGGCTTTGGATTGTTTTTCTTAAAAAAAGAACCATCTCGGGCTACCTACATTGTTCTCACACAAACTTACGTTTGTCTGGACTTTAGACATAGACATTGACCCCTGAGTTTGTTTCGGCATTTCTTCTCAGAGGTAGTCAGTTAGGAAATGCCGACACCATCATTTAAACTAGTACATAAAAAATGACGTGTAAAAGTGTTTTTTAAAACCTATTTGCAGAAATCAAATCATTTATCATTATCATTTATGTCAAAGAATAGAGACGTCAATAAAACCCTTTCACTGTCCCCCCTTACCATGAACTCTTAAAGCAGAACAGTTTACGATGTGTAAGCGAGACGCCGCATTACACTGCACGTAGCGGCGTCTCGTTTCCACATCGTAAACTGTCCTGCTTTAAGAGTTCATGGTAAGGGGGCAGTGTACCGATTAATTCACAGCGATTGTTTAACTATTGTGTCTTAGCGGACAGTCAACGTGTTAAGAAATGGTTAACATAAAACACATTTATCACTACATAGTATAAAACAAAGTCGCTTTCTCTGTCCCTATATCCCTATGTATGCTTAAATCTTTAAAACTACGCAACTGATTTTGATGCGGTTTTTTTTAATAGATAGACTGATTGAAGAGGAAGGTAAATGTATAATAACATCCATTAAATAGTGGAGAAATACTTATAATAGGTATATATTTTATACCCGTGCGAAGCCGGAGCGGGCCGCTAGTTATTTTATAATATGTTATTAAAGAGCCGGGTATTACATTTACTTAAAATGAGGGCCCTATGTAAGATTTTATTTATTTGCGTTTACTGTATAAAAGTTGAACAAGTTTCTGCAGTAAACCTTTTTCATTTTAGCTTCGTTTATAAGTAAGAGGAAGTGTTTTTATGTTTAATACTGTATATTTGTTTCATTCAGTTAAAATATTGTTGTAGTTGAGAGTCTCTTATTGAATAGAAGAAGGAACAAATAGGGTAAATTACATAATTATAGGTACCTACTCATTGCATTCTTACTTTAGTTAGTAAATAATGTTGTTTTATCGGAAATAACGGTTTTCATTGCAAAGATGCTTTTATCGTCGGAACGTTCCAGTTACATTAGTAGTGGAATAATAGGAATAATACGAATTGAAGATTGAAAATACAAAAAAATATATATTTTACAGGATTCAAAACCATATTTTTAATGTTTTTATTTGTTTTAGCCGATGGTAAACGATTTATGTAGTGTAACTGTAGCGTCCTGTCATGTTTAACTTAATTAGAGACCAGTTTCATTTCTCATGTAATTGAATTTAATTGTTTTTGAAAAACAAAGTTCTTAAAATTTATGTGTTTTGCGTTTCTTCTCCATATATAAACGACACTTTTAAGCCGCGTAACTTCATCTACGTGGTTTTTAAGTGTAAGAGCACTCAATCTAGTTGCGCGGTTCATAGTGTTCTTTATAATATTTATTTGACCATCAATAAGTATAATTCAGGTTTTAGGCATTCTATGCATTGCTTAGGCATTGTATAGATTACCGGATTACTGGATACAACACTTTTGAACATTTTTATTGAGTATTAGGTACTTATCAATAAAAAACTTAGAACTATTTATAATATAAGGTAAATGATAGGACGAACAAGACTTGTTTATGCAAGACTGGTCATTGGTAGCTGGTAACAGGGAGATATGGAAAGAGAGTGGGAAAGCATTTGCCCAGCAGTGGGACACTTTAGGCTAATAATAATAATTAAGCCGGTAGACTATAATCGTTTGGTTGCGGCTATAAAAAAAGATCATAAACATACCTTTAGCCAATATCTGCAGGGATATAATAGCTTTAGCTTCTCCATGAACGTTCCTGGCGACTACAGAATACGCGCCAGTGTAGTCCAGTTTCGCGTGCGGAATCTCAAACCGGTATTCAGGTCCGTCGCCCACTCGTTTGAAATGAGACGCGTCCCGGTAGTAGTCAGGCTGCGGAAAAATGAATGATAAATACGTTACGTATTATCTACTTTCTTCTTATTCGTATACGAAGTTGAGCTATGTCTAAGGAAACAAGTCATGCTTATGCCGTAGTGTAGAGATTGGTCAGTCAACAAATATGGTAGCGAGGTTGACCGCGCAGAGTGCGCCGGACGTACTTAGGTACCGTCACGGTACGTAGGTACGTAGTGAGCGGGAATAGCCGGATAGAGGCGGGTCGGGACCTGTCAAGGAATGCGCTGTAGCGTGCGCAGGTCTCACTTCCCTCGACGTAGGTTGGTTAGAAGGGTATCCTGGGGTTTTAGCCGGTGGGAGTCCGGCATACTCCTTCGTCCGCCGTAGGACGGTGGAAGTCTGTCAGGAATAACCCGGACAAAAAAGGTGGAGGTACCCTATTTGCATCTCACATCTACTTACCATATAAATGTAACATTTTACCTACTCATGTTTCACGAATACAGTTTTATCATATCATACATACACAAAGTCACGCCTATTTCCACGAGGGGTAGGCAGAGACCACGGATTTCCATTTGCTACGATCCTGCCATACTTCTTTCGCCTCATTCACTCGCATCACAAATATCTTATCATAATTTACCTTCATCTATATTTGACTACCTGATAGGCGCAGTGGCTAAGTGATTGGATTGCTGCGCTAAGGGTTGCGGGTTGTATTCCCGCTGGATAAAAGTTTGTGCGATCCGCAGATGTTTGTCCCCAGTCTAGGTGTTTGGGTATGTGATATATCATGTTTGTGAAACGCACCCACGACACAGGAGAAATTCCTAGTGTGGGGCGACGTTTTTTAAATCTCGGGACTCGTCACAAACATCTGCGGATTAAACAAATTTTTGTCCCGGGCGGGAATCGAACCCGCAACCCTTAGCGCAGCAGTCCAATCGCTTAGCCACTGCGCCAATCAGGTCGTCACTGTGAATGTTTAAATTAGCGCCATCTGTACAATAATAACAATACTAGTATTACTATTATTTTACGATGGCGCCTCCCTTAGTTCCTCTACGAACTAAGTGGACGTCGAGACGACAGTGGGCGACAGATGGCGCTGTCATGTGTTTCAATGTACTATATATTTTATGTTTAAAATTCGTCAATCTTGTGTATAGAATCGGTTTTCTTGTTTTAAATAAAATCAGTAAGTGTGCCTAGTATGTAACATAATTTAAGTAAAAAGATTTGAGGTAAGAGATTCGATATACAAGGATAGTATGGATATTATAGAAATACCTAACATTTTGTATCAAGTGTTGTTAACATTAGCAAGCTTATTGTATTTTGGTTAAAAAGCCTCCAACCAATACGAGCATTAGATTTGCGCGCGTAAATCGTTGTGCTTCTTTATTGGGTAAAATGCTTCTTGTGTAAATAATATACATGGACTTTCAGTCTCACCTTAAGAAAATCTCTTAGCCAATAGACATCAGGCTTGGGGTCTCCTATGACCTCGCACGCTATGATGACTGTGTCGCCTTCACGAGCCTCGCTTGAGCGTGGCTTGCGGACAAACATAGGTTCTTTTGAGTACCTGTAACATTGGTGTAAGAGTTCGTTAATATTAGGCAATGTTATAGAGACTACGATAAGGGTTGTATCATGTTTTACTTAATGTTACACTAAATTATCTCCTAGAAAATTACATAATTAATTTTCTGTTTCTTCGTCTCGATACAGAGTTCGGGGGCTTGAGTGATAGATTTCCAGGCTTACACCTTATGAAATGAACCTCATTTTATAAAATGAACTTCATTTTGAACCGACTTCAAAAAAAAGGAGGAGGTTCTCAATTCGTCGGGATCTTTGTTTATTTTTATTTAATGAACTTCTTCATACACTTCAACACGCTTTGACACGCCTTAAGGCTACGTTCAATTGTTTTTGTTTATCTTCACACTGACAGTGACGTCACGGTAATAGGTAAACTTTTTGCGCTAGAGGTTTGCGCAAGTATGAAAGGTTGGATATGTTACGCATCTTACGTCAAGTACCAAAGAAGGTACAACAGAAGGAGCTAACACTTGAATTTCATAACAAAATTGACTTCTACTTCCAGATTTCCTTCACAAAGCAAAAATAACTTACGGGACATCAGGAGCATTGATCACAACTGGCGCGCTTCTCTTCTCCCTCGGCTGGTCTCCTTCGATCACCTCCACCTTCCCTGACGTGGATGCTCTTCCCACCTCATTAGAGGCTGTACACGTGTATACCCCGGCATCCCTGCCAGTAAGGGCGGCTAGAGCCAGCTCTATCTGCCCGTCTCTGTCGAGGGTCATAATGGCTCTGCGACTGGGTCTGAGTCGCACGCCGTCGCGGTACCAGGTGACTCCGACGGAGGGGTAAGCTTCTACGACAGCTGAGATTCGGAGCTCGTCGCCTAGAAGGGTTATGGCGTTTATTAGCAATGTGTCTATTGTTACAAGTGCAGTACAAAAAGTGTAACTTTAAACGAATTAGTTTCGATCTTCTTAAATATCTTAATATATATACCTAATTCTTTTGTATGTGTGTTTGTCACGTAACTGCTACTAAACGATGAGCCAATTTGGATAAAATTTTGTGTGTATGGGTTCCTGGATGGTTTGAAAACATAATTGGACCCGGTAGGTGGCGCTGCTTTTCCAAACGGCGTCTGCCGAGTCTGCTAGTTATTTTATGAAACTTAACCTACTTTGTATCCTAGTTACCAAGTCACAAGGATTTCTAGTATTTAGTCCTCTATTATTACTAGATTTTTCTCTGGTACCAATATCCTAGATGCGCATTATTGTATTATGGACAATTGTATTATAGATACACCTTTGTGAAGGGAAGGAACTGACCCTCAAGATACAGTATCTTACTAGTTTGGTGGTCAGGGTCTCACCTAAAAGATACACTATGTAAGATGTTCATAAAAGATTATTCTATTCTATTCTAAGTTTGTATGAATTTTAGTATCATCTGATTTATATCTCTACTTTTAGATTCACAATAATCTACGTACATCGAACATATTCACTAACAATTAATGTAAATCGATACTGCTAAGGTATACCTATATTCATTTCACTAATCCCGTTATCAGAACTTACCCTCAGAAAGTCTGTAGAGAGGTTCTAAGCCACAGCAGAACTCCGGAGCCACGTATGCCCTAATGCCCTTGTCTACGACCAGGCTGCAGCGACAGCTGACGGCGCCGCTGCTGTTGCGGGCCATCACCTCGTACACTCCGCCGTCCTCAAGGGTCGTGGGAGCTATCTCTAACGTGTGGAAGTGCTCGTCTTGGTAGTTACTGCGACGACCTGGAAATTATAGCAAGAACTTTAAATAAATTGAATTATTTTTTGTATTTACACAGTTTAGATAAACAGTTCCATATCATAACAGGTGTCAAATGAATAATCTTCACGCATCCAAAATGATTAATCAAAAAGAAAAATTAGTTAAAAGATTAAGGCAGTTTTCTATTTCTTTAAAGTGGCGCAGATTGTGCTGTAGGAGGTATGTAAATAAATACATTTACTTACTCCAATGTATGGCGAAAATACCATTAGCAACACTTATTCTGCATTTGGTGTCTAAGAAGACAGAAACTGATATATGTATAATCATTCATTCACTTAAACTATTTTCATTCTTTCTCCAACGAACATATGACTTTCTGAATGGAATGAAGTACCAATAAGTTGTTCTTACTGTCAAACACCAGCAGTTCTCCATCTTTGAACCAGGTGACCATTGGCGGCGGGTTGCCGACCACCTGGCACGTCAGACGCACAGGGTACGTCGCCTGCACGCGCCGGTCTCGGAGACGCATGGTAAACTGCGGCGGGTAATCACCTTCCGCGTCTTGAGATCGTTCCCTGCACATACAAATATTTATGAATAAAGAACACTTGGCTTAATTATTTACTTTTAACTTAATAAACGCAGTGATAGCCGAGTGGTAGGACCGTTAGACTGCCAACTCAAAAGTCACAAGTTTCAATACACCAATGACTTTTCAAATTCATGTGCGTACTATAAATTAGTTACTAGATCCTAAAAACGGTGTAAGAAAACATCGTGATGAAATCGGCACACCTGAGAGATTTTTAACGGCATTTAAAGCTAAAGCCATGTCTGAGGCCTACAGGCGGTTTAAACTCTGACACTAGATTCTTCATTAACCATACGATAAGAAAAACAACTTAATAAATCAAGAAATTAAGAAATATACACCAGTCCTGATAATAGCCGCCTGACAGAATTTTGGCTGTCTATCTGTCAATCTATCCTAGCTGAGACTAGCCAATTACACAGGAGATAATAGAGCTTACTTGCATGTCTGAAAGGAAGACGGTGAGCCGACACGACCAAAGAGAAATCAGTCGACGCGCGTAAGGGTTCGACATTTCAAAATGGTCACTCACCCATAGACTGACTACGACGAACACTGCTTATCCTCGCGCGATGGTTATGCAGCTAGGAACTTTACTAACACACGTGGACTTATACAAATACCGAAGATCAAATCTTCACAGCGCGGTCACCACTATTAGTGTGGTTTTATAGTGACGCGTCTGCCAGCGCGGTTGGTAAGCGTCGCGGTCCACGAGCTTTGAGTGCCTTAGATCGTTACATAGTAAAATAAACCGCGCGGATGGCCCGCGCGGACGGTGTTTCGGCCGCGGTTAATATTGCGACTGTACAAGGTGGCAAACCGCGTGGCACTGAATTCGTTTTATAGTTTCGAGCGGGTCATCCGCGTACTTGCGAGCCGCGCGTACCACCCGCGCGGATGGTACGCGTCACTGTAAAACCAGCCTTAGGACTCAGGTGGATTCAAACGTCCGGTTTGGGATACTGGACAAGACTGACTTTCATCATGACAAGAAAATATAAATCTACTTGAGAATTATAATGATCTTAAAACATTATCAACTAATCAGCGCGCGGTTAGTGTGCCGTATTTACTCGGAACTCACGACGGGGCGCCACCTTTGCGGTAGTGGCAGCGGAGGCCTATGTAAACAATTAGCGGAGCGCTAGGGCTCGCCAGTCGGTCCATGTATGTTTATGATTACAGCTACAATACCTTACTTAGGAGCACTCTTATCTACCTATTAACGAGAAATATATACAAAAACATATATTATAATGCCGTATTTAGCGCTCTATTTTTTCGGAATAATAAGCCTATATGTTAATCCAGGGTGTCTACCTGCATACCAAATTTCAGTACAATCGGTTTAGCCTTTCAAGTGTGAAGAGGTAACAAACATATAAACACACAAACACACTCACTAACATTCACCTTCATAATATTAGTGTAATTAAAGATATAAAAGTGTTTAGTTAATTTTCCTCGTTGGTCTAGTGGTCGCTAAGCGCGACTGCTGAGCAAGAGGTCCTGGGTTCAAATCCCGGGTCGGGCAAAGTGTTACCGAGTTTTCCATTAGGTAATTCTCAGTAGCAGCACGGAGTCTGGATTTGTGCCCGGTTGATGGCAATAGGCTCGCCCCCTATTACATTGGGACTTACAACATAACTGGCGAAATGTGGGTGTACTATATGTACACCTCTGCCTACCCCTTCGGGGACTACAGGGGTGATGTTATGTTTTATGTTAATTTTCCGGAATACAAGACAAGTAAGTGACACTAAATAATCGAATCAGCTTATATCTACAATTAATGCAGACTTTTTGTACAAAAAAGTCACTAGTATTGATCACCAAAATTTAATTAGTCATAAAAAATTACCTTGGTACGCAATCCATTTTACCCAAAGTCCAAATAATTCCAACAAATTCTTCAATACAACTCACTTTCTGTTGCTCAATAATTTTAAAATACTTGTACTCACTGTAACGTACCTATCTACCCTCAATATAAAATGTTGCCTCACGTTTGTATCTGGCGGCGTTAGCAATGCAAATCATGTACTCTTCAGACACACCTACCTCACCTACCTACGTCACGGGTACATCGAATTGATCGGAACCTTGGCAAACAAATTTAAAACTTATCTATTTATAGAAAACAAACATAAACATTGGTTCAATGTCTTTTACTCATCAACTGTCAAGCCTTTTCTTAACCATTTTGAGGTCGGTCCCAGGGTAACTGTACACAGTTACCAACTAAATGCCAGTACATTACTCCCTGCTCCACTGACCGTCTATCTGATCTCCTTAACCGTATTACTGGGCATTATACACTGGGTAAGATAGGTTGAAAGGACTTTCGGGCATCCAACCTATAACATCTATAAAATTCTTCAAATGACCAGCAAGAACCAACAGTTTTACCGTCTTTGGGGACACTATGGGTTTCGATAAATGGATGGCACGCATCAACCAAGGCGTGTCGAGACAACTCTAGTGTTATTTTATTAACTTCCCTCGAAATAATCTTAGTACACTTCCGTAGCACTAAAATACACGTCATAAATAAAAATGTGAATATTTTTTTCTTTCTAATTATTTTACACGAAACACGCTCAATTATTGTACAACGAAAAAGAGTTTAAAAAAATACGTACCGGTAAATCGAAACTCAAAGGTAAATAGAAATAAAATTTAGGAAATAATTATACTGTAAAAACAGTATAAATTACCATTAAGGACTTTAAATTATATTATAGACAACAATCAAGAGCTATTTTTGACAACTAACAGGTATAATTGAATGTTAAAATCATTGTAACTGATTTGTTTAATTTTGTTCCTATTCACCACGTTTTACGATACCTACAAAAGCGAATTAATAACAATGCTGAAGCCTACAGAATAGACACAGTCACTTCGCAAGCGTATTTAAAAATAAACAAAGCGAGTTCATTCACACCACATAACAATGCAGAAATTAACATAATTCACATCTTACTGTAATTGTTAGAGGTAGACTTACCTCTTCAACTTAGCATCTGCTTCCCAAATCAGTCTATCGGTGACGACCGCCAGCCTGGCGTAAGTAGACGCCCGACCATGGACGTTTGACGCTTCGCAGCTGTATCTCGCCTCATCTTCGATACAAATATCCTTGATAGTCAACGAACAGTCCTGCCCATTGTACGCTGTCGAAATCCGGCTTTCTTCCTCAATCTCATGTCCATTCTTCATCCAAATAACCTCAGGCGACGGCTTGCCTTTCACACTGCAGCTAAGATTCGCCGTTTCGCCAGCTAAAATCTTTAGCTGTCCAGGCAATATGTCTACGAACTCAGGCCTGTCTCCAGCCAGGCCGATGCCGACTGGGTTTGATGTTTGCACTGCTTCGCCCCACCCGTATCTGTTCCTAGGTGTGACCCTGAAGTGATATTCTTCTCCTTGTTTTAGATTGAAGGCATCGAAGGAGTTTAATGGTGTGATTCCGAGCTCGACCCAGCGCGCGCCGCCTTCTTTGCCGAGCAGCCAGCTTTCTATCTTGTAGGCGAGGACAGGCGCGGTGTCCCGCGGGTCAGCTTTCGACCAGGCGAGCGAGACCCAGTTGTTGCCTCCGTCCACGATGCTCGGCTCACCCGGGATGCGGTCCGGCACGGCTAAAACGAGAACCGATGCGGCACTGACCTTAAAGAATACTTGACGTGATGCCAGATGGGACTGCCAGATGACTTATTGAATTGATTTGAGATTGATCGAGCCAGAATTGGCAGGTTGGGTTAAAAATAAATAGGGGATACGATCTAATGATTTGTTCCTGAGTGCCCAAAGTTGTAGACAAGCAATGTTGACTTGTTGATAGGTTCCTTATCAACGACGTGTCAGTTGCATAAGAGCGTAAGTAGAACTTATGCTTGATATAACAGCTATGTGTCAGTGTTTTAAAGAGTAATATACAGGCACTTATAGCTTGGGTTTAAAATTGATAAACATAGTGGATTATCGAAGGAAAGCTCCTTTACTTGTTGACACGAAGTCAGCATTGAATTGACAGGTATTCTGTATTTGTTAAACATCAAAAGTCATTATTTACTCTATAATGATACTTACATTTGTATTTTCTTTCAGCAATAGACAGGGGATCATCGACGGGATACGTCCAGTCCGATATTAAATTGTCAGAAGAAGCTCGTTGTCTCACCTAAAAAAAAGTTTTTTAAAGAAACTTATAAAACATGTGTCATTATTATTTACTGACAAATTTAGGTACTCACATTAGTACGGCGAAAAAGTTTGTGACGAGTAAAAGACGTAAATTATAGTAAAAAACTAACTTGGTAAATACAACCTATTTTCTTTGAGATATAATGAACGTTTGTGTACATATTATCTCAAAACCTATTTTCCATGTTTATTAATTTGGTACTTTATGCACATGGCGGCAAGACTGAATCCAGGCAACCTACCATTGTGATTTGTTACATTCGAAAATTGCCATAGACTCGCCTCTTTTGGAATTTTTACGCTGCGAATTGAAAACTGCGAAACCGCACATTTTCCTACTTACAATACAGGCGTTATTTACGCTACACATAAAAAAAAACAAAAGCCCTGTTTCAACTAGGCATTCTTTTGTGTCCGCGACTCTGTTGCTCCACACGAAATGTACGTGTCCCTTTAAGTCGCACTGAAGAACACTTACCTCCTAGGTCGACAAACTATTCACTACTGGGTAGTGAGAACAAGGAAAATGTCGAGCGACATTTTCCCACAAAGTCGCAAGGATATCCCACGTTGTTACCTCGAATGTTGAGCGATATGCTTCCGTGACATGTCTCTTAGTGAAAAAGCGGCTTAAGTTTGCATTCCCATACTTACCACAACAGTAACGAACGCGCGATCGCAACCATAGGCGTTTCTGGCCAGTATGCAGTATGTGCCAGCATCCGACACCACAGACCTCTTCAGCGTAAACTTCACGTAGTCATCGGAGGTCATCTTGCACACGCGCTGGTTGGTCGTAATATCGCGGATGCCCTTCATGAACACCACTGCCGGAGAAAAAGAAGTCTGTTATATAAAACTGTTTTTGGAGTTGACTGCCTGGGTAAAACCCCATAATGTCATATTTTGCAAGCTCTCTAGATGGACCCCATGTTTTAAATATAAGTATAAAACATTTTTTGTTTGAGGTATAATTTAAGAAACGTTGAAAATTCAATCATCTTTGTACCTTTTAAAAGGGTGTATTTCTTATTCAAGATTTATGCTAGACCAACTTAAACGTTTCACTTCCTCATAATACATAATATAATTTCGTAAATTTAATTAAATCTACCACTAACTACTAACCTTTAGGCTTAGGTTCTCCTTGAACCCTGAACGAAATATTGACATCTTCGCCGACTGATATAAGAATGTCCTTCTCCGGTCTTCCGACTATTATCGCTGGTTTGCCATCCAACTCGTTCGGCGGGACAACAGTAATAGCAGCATTCATATCTACATTGCCATGAGTGCTCCAAGCTCTACAGGTGTACATTCCAGACTCTTTTTCGGTGACGTCAGAAAGAGCTAGCGTGTACAGTCCTTGCTCAACAAAAGTTTTAGCGTTTCTGTATATTTCGGTAACGGAACGACCTTCTCTTAGCCATTCTACCCTGGTAGGGCAGCCTCTGATTTCCACCTGGAGACCAATGGTCCCCCCTTTGGCTACCTTGTAGTCGCTCAACACGTTGGTGAAGTGTGGACGTCTTGATTCAAGCGCTTGTCGGTTGAAGCGGGATCTTTCTTTTGTGGCGATGTTAGGGCTAAGACACCTGTCCTTCCCTGAAATTAACAATAAGAATTCATTATTATACTTGAATTCGATAAACATAGATTTGAACTGTAACAAATGCCGTTAATGATTATGACATTGTTAATCATTAACTGCATTTATTACAAGTATAGTTTAATTAGTTATTTTAACTACACGTAATTGATTTGTATTTCTAATCCAATTTTTACTTTAGCATATAATTAGACGAGAGCTACTTATGTACTGTTTTGCTGGGACTCCAAATGGGTAGTTGTGAAGTTATAGAATTAGGTACATACGTACTCAGAACAACTAGTATCAGTAGTAACCAACATTCCTTATCACGAAACTAAAAGAAGAAGTTTATTTTTATTATATATTTATCAGCTTTAAATGCAAATAAGTGTCAGTTTCGTTCTAGACTCTCATCAAAAGTGTGATAAAACATGCTTTTTGGTTTTAGGTACTTAAGACTAGGCATTTACTTTGTAAGAATATCCTACCACAGAGGTATAAATTTCCATCAATCAACTTTGCTTTGCTAAGTTGCTCATGGCCATGCCACTTACCAGTAAAACTGACAACATGAGTTATCTGGTCTGACCACACGGAGTTCTCAGCCTTGCAGGTGTACTTTCCGCTGTCCTCAGGAGTGGGTGAGCTAATCGCCAGCCTACAGACACCGTCAGCTAGGTAGAACGCCTGGTACCTCTCGTTGCCTGCCACTGGCTTGTCATCCTTTAGCCACGAGATCGTTGGTAGCGGCTGTCCGCGGATCCGGCACTCAAGAACCAATTCGTTTTCAGCGAGGTGGTATGTGTCTGTGGAATTGTGGATTGTGTTTTATACATTCGTTAAAAACAAAGGACCGTAATCGGTATTCGTTAGTCTATTTTTTCGTCCGCATAATTAAATAGAACTAAATTGAAAGCACTGATAGAAGTCGCAAGTTTAAACCCCACCAATGTCTTTTCAAATTCATGTGCATACTATAAATTAGTTATCAGTTGCTGAAAACGGTGAAGGAAAATATCGTGAGACAACCGGCACACTTGACCGATTTTCCAGCGGTGTGTAAGGCCATGTCAATGGCCTACAGACGGTTTAAACTCTGATACTAAGTTGGTTATCAACCATACGATAAGAAGAAGAAGATCTGTAAGGTCGCTCGTTTTTCGTAGGGGATGAATACCCGCGATGGCACATTCCGTTTCTTCCCTATTATTAAAGCCTTACAAGTTATACACTTACAGCAGTAGGACCTTTACTGTAAGTGCGGTACCAAATAGGTATAGATATCTTTCATGGTATGTTCATAAATCCAGCAGCGACAATATTTAATGGCAGGGGTATACTGTCACATAATCACATTATATTGGGAACTTTGCAACGTGTTGCTACCTGTTCAACCCTTCTATAAAATAGCCATCATAAACCAGCGTGTAAACGCAGCCATTACACAATGGGCATTATTTAAAATTGCTAAATAGCGCCATCTTTTAGGTTTCATTTGAACCACGTGTATTAGCATGTTACGTTCGTTAACTGACACAAACAACGAAAACAGGTAGATGGCGATACTATAGCGATGGCTGTGTATTATAAAAAACATCATATTCTGAGAGGGATTCACGGATCAAAATTAATCTTGATACAAATTGAGTGGTCCGTTAGCCCGGTTCTACGATATAAAGCTAGCTAAGCCCCGTTAGCTATCACAACCGAGAATTTTTGTAAGAGAAAAGTTGGACGTCTCATCAAAATGAAGCTACTTACGGAAAATAAGCTTGGCAGTAATCAACTTCAAATTTGGTCCGTGGTCCTATTATCATGTTTATTTTTTACTATTATTATGTAAGGCAAATATTAATTTCATTATTCAATATTGAGGTTTTACGTGAAAGCCTAATTTATAAATCCAATCACTTCTATTGCATCCATGTAACAGCGGATAAACCTAGCTGGCTTAGATTAACAAAAAATACTGTACTATCAAAAAGTTTAAGATTAAGGCTAGCTTAAATAGGTATTTATCATTTTCAATAAGTAAATCTAACTATGTACCTTATTAGCTATTTTTCTAACCTTCTCGACATCGACTATTCGACTGGCACAGTCATAGATACTACGCAAGGGTTTTTCTGGGAAAAGGCGAAGTTATTCACCTATGAGTCACCTCTAGCCGTAACCTCGAATTTAAACGTGACGTAATATGGCTACGAAAACCGTGTTTCAGCCGTTTCAAAGCTGACAATTATTTAGTCTCTTCTCATCGCATGGTTGATAAAAAACTTATGATATGATGATATTTAGTACAATGCATATAGAATTAAAGTAAATTGATAGAGCGACTAAGAAAAGTGGCATAAACAGGGTAGTCTAGGTTAAGATTTTTGTTTTCAAGTTTCTCTCATAAATATTACTCAAAGCACCATTCATATCTTTGAGTATGCAAATTGTATGGGTATGTACTCAACATAATGAAACAGCTATTTGCATGATGGACCGTAAGATACTAAGATGTCTATCACAACTAAGTAATCACGAGGCAGATCCTATTCAGATAATTATGAATAGATTCTATCTTCGACGCAATCAGCCAGTCTATTTGCAAGGATGGAATGGAATGCATGCTATTGGAAATGTCATAATGTATGATAACTATAATATCATATACTGGATTTCTGATAGTATTCATATTGTTACTTCTGGCCTTATAGTAATTTTATAACTTGTATAGCCTGTGTTTTATGTATAACAACTACCTAATATACGCATGCCTGTTAGGGTTGGTTATGTCGGTTTTTTATACTTATCATCTTTTGTAACATTCTTGTCGAATAAATGATATTGTAATTATACTGCGTAAATGGAAATTTAATTTTCTATTTAAAACTAAGTAGTAGAATATTCTACAATGCTTTTTATATTATGTGCTGAATCTTTATATTTCTTAACCGACTGCTAAAAAGGAGAGATTCTCCATTCAACAGTATGTTTTTTTTGTGTGCATTATAATATATTATAAATTAATATCAAAAATAATGCTTACCGCGTATAGATCTTGTAAATGTTGGCGGAATAGGTGAGGCTTCAAAACTGGGGTACACCTTCAGATTAGCAGACGTACTAACAGATCCATTATCATTCTCCACCGTGCAGCTGTACTCCGCCGAGTCACTGACTACTGCGTTCAAAACTTCTAGAGTTATCAAACCATCAATAAACTTTGTTCTATATTTTAATTTGTTGTCCAAATCCGAGCCGTTTTTATACCATGTTATTTTCGGGTCTGCTGATGATAGAACGCTGCAAGTTAATTTGACACGGGAGCCTTCAACAGCGGTCCTATCAGTTAAGTAAGTCGAAAATACTGGTTTCCTCTTCAAGTCGCGAGAAACGCCCGAACGTTTCTCAGAAATCATACTTCTCGCTTCACTTAGAGCCTTCGATTTGTGCCTTTCAAATCTTTTTTCAGACTCACTCCTGTCATATAGTTGTACCCCCTTTTTGGCTTCACTTTTGTGGTGTGGCTCCTGTTGTGGAGGAGTAGAAGATCTCAGTTGTGAATCTAATATAAGAGTCTGGGCTTTGTAAATCGTGGCATTTCTCCCTAAGGATTCCCTTTCAGAAAACTTTTCATGTTCAAAAGTCCTCTCTCTGTAACCAGATGGCCTTAAAAATTCCATCGTGTAATCCCTGTGGTTGTGGTCAACGAATTTAGATATTTCATCAGATTTTTGTCTTGATGGTTCGTACTGATACTCCCTAATGTAGCGATCCTCCACATTCGTTCTTTCGCTTGTAGACATGCCTCCGTTTGCTCCTTTACTATGTTTGAATTCTGTTACAGTTTCTACTTTAGAAGCTGTGTAGTTTTCATTAAGGTCTTTTTCAATTTCCCGTCGCCTTTCTTCTCTGATCTTTCTCTCTTCTTCTCTTACTTTTTGTTCATGTATATCAGCTTCTTCCTTTTCTTTCAGTATTCTTGCTTTTTCTTCATCCTTTTTCTTCTTCAAAACATTTTTCCTAGTCATTTCATCGTCTTCAGCTTGTTTCTTTAATAATGCTTCCTCCTCTTCTCTTTTTTTCTTAGATATTCTTTTCTTTTCCTTAGCATTCTCTTCTTCATTGCGTGAATACTCTTCCTCTTTTTCCTTCTTAAGTTTTTTGGCTTTAGCTATGTCTTCTTCTTCTTGGCGTTTTCTTTCAGTTTCCAATCTTTCTGCTTCATATTTCTCAACTTTAAGTTTCTCTTGAGGCTTGGCTTCTTCTTTTTGTTTAAGTTTTTCATCTTGCTTCCGTTTCTCTTTGGCTTCGAATTTGTCATTTTCATTATCTTCATGTTTTGTTTTAATTCCGGCTTCTTTTTCTTTTTTAAGCATATCCTCTTCCTTGCTTTTTCTCTTAGCCTCTGTTTCTTCTTTATCTTTTATTGCCTTGGCTTCTTTTTCTTGTTTAAGTTTTTCTTCTTCTTTTCGCTGCTTTTTAGTTTCTAATTCTTTTTTTTCACGATTCTCAGCTTTTTCTCTTTCTTTCTTAGCCTTGGCTTCTTTTTCTTGTTTTATCTTTTCTTCTTCCTGTCGTTTCTTTTCATCTTGCAATTCTTCTTTCTCACGTTTCTCAGTTTCTTCTATTTCTTTTTTAGTCTTGGCTTCTTTATCTTGTTTTACCTTTTTTTCTTCTGTTCGTTTCTTTTCAGCTTCCAATTCTTCTTTCTCACGTTTCTCAGCTTCATCTCTTTCTTTCTTAGCCTTGGCGTCGTTTTCTTTTTTAAGCTTATCTTCTTCCTTGCGTTTTCTCTTGGCCGCCGTTTCTCCTCTGTCTTCCTCAGCCTTACCATCTTTTTCTATTTTCTGTTTTTCTGCTTTGAGTTTGTTTTTAGCCTCCAATTGTTCTTTACTACGTTTTTCAGCTTCTTCATTTTCTTTCTTTGCCTTAGTCTCGCTGTCTCTTTTTAGCTTTTCTTCTTCTTTAAGTTTGTTTTCAGCCTCTAACTTTTCCTTCTTACGTCTTTCAGCCTTTTCTTTCTTTGTTTTTGTCTCCTCTTCTTTCAACTGTTCTTCTTCCTTGCGTTTTCTTTCAATGTCTTCTTTTTCTTTTTTTGCTTTTGTCTCCTCTTCTTTCAACTGTTCTTCTTCCTTGCGTTTTCTTTTAGTTTCTTCTTTATCTTTTTTGGCTTTTGCCTCTTTTTCATTTTTAAGCTTTTCGTCTTCCTTACGTTTATTTTCAGCTTCTAATTGTTCTTGTTCACGTCTTTCAGCCTCTTCCTTTTCTTTCTTTGCCTTTACTTCCTCTTCTAGTTTTAGTTGTTCTTCTTCCTTAAGTTTTCTTTCAGCTTCCTCTTTTTCTTTCTTTGCATTTGTCTCCTCTTGTTTCAGCTGTTCTTCTTCCTTGCGTTTTCTTTCAGTTTCTTCTTTATCTTTTTTGGCTTTTGCCTCTTTTTCATTTTTAAGCTTTTCGTCTTCCTTGCGTTTATTTTCAGCTTCTAATTGTTCTTGTTCACGTCTTTCAGCCTCTTCCTTTTCTTTCTTTGCCTTTACTTCCTCTTCTAGTTTTAGTTGTTCTTCTTCCTTAAGTTTTCTTTCAGCTTCCTCTTTTTCATTCTTTGCATTTGTCTCCTCTTGTTTCAGCTGTTCTTCTTCCTTGCGTTTTCTTTCAGTTTCTTCTTTATCTTTTTTGGCTTTTGCCTCTTTTTTATTTTTAAGCTTTTCTTCTTCCTTGCGTTTATTTTCAGCTTCTAATTGTTCTTGTTCACGTCTTTCAGCCTCTTCCTTTTCTTTCTTTGCCTTTACTTCCTCTTCTAGTTTTAGTTGTTCTTCTTCCTTAAGTTTTCTTTCAGCTTCCTCTTTTTTTTTCTTTGCCTTTGTCTCCTCTTGTTTCAGCTGTTCTTCTTCCTTGCGTTTTCTTTCAGTTTCTTCTTTATCATTTTTGGCTTTTGCCTCTTTTTCATTTTTAAGCTTTTCTTCTTCCTTGCGTTTATTTTCAGCTTTTAATTGTTCTTGTTCACTTCTTTCAGCCTCTTCTTTTGCCTTTATTTCCTCTTCTAGTTTTAGTTGTTCTTCTTCCTTTAGTTTTCTTTCAGCCTCTTCTTGTTCTTTCTTGGCTTTAGCTTTTTCTAGTATTTTAAGCTCTTCTTCTTTCTTCAGTTTTTTTTCAGCTTCCAATTTTTCTTGTTCGCGTTTTGCGGCCTCTTCTTTATCTTTCTTTGCTTTTGTTTCCTCTTCTAGTTTTAGTAGCTCTTGTTTGCGTCTTTCAGCTTCTTCTTTTTCTTTCTTTGCCTTTGTCTCCTCTTGTTTCATTTGTTCTTCTTCCTTTCGTTTTCTTTCAGCTTCTTCCTTTTCTTTCTTAGCTATGGCGTCATTTTCATTTTTAAGTTTTTCTTTTTCCTTACGTTTATTTTCTGCTTCCATTTGTTCTTGTTCACGTCTTTCAACCTCTTCTTTTTCTTTCTTTACCTTTGTTTCCTCGTCTAGTTTTAGTTGTTCTTCTTCCTTAAGTTTTTTTTCAGCTTCTTCTTTTACTTTCTTGGCTTTGGCTCCTTTTACTTTTTTAAGCTTTTCTTCTTTCTTTATTTTCTTTTCAGCTTCCAATTGTTCTTGTTCGCGTTTTTCGGCCTCTTCTTTTTCGCGTCTTGCAGTCACTTCTTTTTCACGTCTTTCAGCCTCTTTTTTTGCCTTTGTTTCCTCTTCTTGTTTCAATTGTTCTTCTTCTTTGCGTTTTTGTTCAGCCTCTTCTTTTTCGATCTTGGATTTGGCCTCGTTATCTTTCTGAAGCTTTTCTTGTTCTTTACGTGTATTTTCAGTTTCCAATCGTTCTTGTTCGCGTTTTTCGACCTCTTGTTTATTTGTCTTTGCTTTTGTTTCCTCTGTTAGTTTAAGTTGTTCTTCTTCCTTACGTTTATTTTCAGCTTCCAATTGCTCTTGTCTGTGTCTTTCAGCCACTTCTTTGTCTTTCTGAAGCTTTATTTCTTCCTCACGTTTATTTTCAGCGTCCAATTGCTCTTGTTCACGCCTTTTAGCCTCTTCTTTTTCTTTCTTTGCCTTTATTTCCTCTTCTAGTTTTAATTGTTCTTCTTCCTTTAGTTTTCTTTCAGTTTCTTCTTTTTCTTTCGTGGCTTTGGATTCTTTTACATTTTTAAGCTCTTCTTCTTTTTTTAATTTTTTATCAGCTTTCAATTTCTCCTTTTCACCACTTTCAGCCTCTTCTTTTTCGCGTTTTTCAGCTTCTTCTTTATCTTTCTGTGCTCTTCTTTCCTCTTCTCGTGACAGTTGTTCTTCCTTTGTGCGTTTTATTTCAGTTTCCAATTTTTCTTTTTCGAGTTCTTCAGCTTTCACTTTTTGGTTCACAGCCTTAGCTTCAATTTCTAGTTTTTTAGCCCCGTCATTTTCTTTCTCAACTTTAGTCTTTTCTAGTCTTTCTTCGTTTTCAGCCTCTTCTATGTGTTTCTTAGATTTGGCCACTTTTTCTTTTGTAAAATTATCATCTTTGAGTTTTTTGTCTTCTAATTTATTTTCGTCTTGTTGTTCGGCCCGTTTTCCTTGCACAGTTTCTGCTTCTTTATCTTGTTTAAACTTATCCTCGTTCTTCCGTTTATTTTCATCGTCAAATTGTTCCTTTTCGAGTGTTTCAGACTCTTCTTTTTTCAGTAACGGTTCTTTTTTATCTTTTCCTTTCAATTGTTCTTCATTTTTAGCTATGACTCCCTTATCTTGTTTTATTATTTTGTCTTCCTCAAGTATCGCATCAGCCTCCAGTTTTAACATTTCACAGTTCTCCGTTCCTTTCATAGTTTCATTATCCTTTTGGTGTTTTTGTTGTTGTTCCTCCATCTTTTCATCTTTGGACAAGTCTTCCTCTTGTTTAGCTCTAGATTCCTCTATTTGTTTGTCTGCCTTGTGTATTATTTCACTTTTCTCCATATCTGTTTTATCGACTTCTAAATGTTCTGTTTTAAGAACCTCGTCTTTCTTTGTTTTTAATTGTTCTTCTTTGATTACCTTATCTTTTTCCTTCTTTGCTTTGGCCTGTTCATTTTTAGTCACCGATTCAATTACCTCACTTGTTTTTTCCTGGGTAAGATCTGCTTTCGACTTTTCTATTGTTTCATCAGCTTTCGATTTTGATGGTGTGATTTCTTCTGAAATAATTTCATCAGCATTTTGCGGTTTTTCATGAATATTTTCTTCTTCTTTAAACATGCTAGAATTTTCATCTTTTTTAAGAGCTTCCACTGTTTCTGTACATTTTTGATTTGTTTCGTCAGTTTCCTGTTCAACTGTGGTTTTTTTATGTTTAACCTCAACCTTGTCTTTTACTTCTTCTTTTGCAACTTTATTGGTAACTTTTTTTGAACCACTTTCAAGAATTTTGACCGATGCACCTGCAGTTTCCTCAAATTCATGTTTTTCTTCTTCAACATCAGTACCGAATTTGCTGTGTTCTTTGAGCTGTTGATCTTCAACAGCTTCTCCAAACATAGATGGAGCCTCCTCTGTAGTCTTTTTATCATCACCTTTATCAAGTTTTTGAGATTCGGATGACAATGTCCGTGGTTTAAGTATTTTGTCACTTTGTGTATCATGTTCTTTTTTAATTTCTTCTTGTTTAGCTTGGCTCTTAGAATCATCTTCAACGTTAGCTAATTGTTGCGATTTGTCTTCACTGGTTTCCTCCTTATCTTTACTTATCGATGGTTTTTTAGTTTTTTCCTCTATTTTCTGAGTATCATCTGGTTTTAGAACTTGTTCTTGAGGTTCCATTTCTAAGGTTTGAGTTTGATCCAGTTGTTCTACATGTTTATCCTCCATTTGAAATTCAGGTTTTATACTGCTGTCAACGTCAGCTAAAAGTTCTGATTTTTCTATCTCAGCTTTAGATTTTTGTAGGGCTTCATCTACCGTTGGTTCTTGTGCAATTTGTTGCATTTTTAATTCTTCTAAAACGAGTTCGTCTTTAGTCTCTGTTAAACTTTCATGTTCCCCATCTTTTACCTCCGATTTTAATTCTCCAAGTTTAGTTTCTAATTGTTCAACAGCCTCCGTCGACTTGCGTTTTTCAGCAGAAGTACTTGCTTCTTGTTCTTCCTTTAATGAAGCAGTTTCTGTAGCTAAGTCTTGTTTTTCTCTTTCTGCGCTTTCATTTAGTATTTCAATAGATTCTTCTTGGGAAAGCGATTCAATCTTTTCATCACTTGCTTGACCTTCAATTCCTTGAGAAGTATCAGTTTCAAGAGACTCGATTTGAGATGAATCGGGCTGTGCAATATTGGCTTCCAAAATCCCTGTTTCTTTTAAACTCCGAACAACAGCAATTGCTTCTGATGCTATGTCTGCCACTAATTCTGTTGCAATTAGTTCTATTTGAGTTTCAACATCTTCTTGAATCACTACTTTTTTGCGTGGTTTTGAGTCCAGTCCTTGTGAAGTTTGACTAGTACTGGGTTCTTGGATATTTATTTCTTCTTTAGTAGTATCAAGGTAATTCTCATCGGTGATTATTGCATCTAGAGAGGTTACCGCAATATCTTGCGAGTCTAATTTAATAGCTTCAACCGAGGCAGTTGGTTTATCAGGTAATTCTTCAACAGATATTGCCCTAGAATCTTCAAATTTAAGATTTTGTTTAAAATCTTTTTTGGATTCTTTAATAAGATTTCCTTTTTCATTCTTAATAAAGTCAGTAACATTTAATATCAGCAATGACAGTTCTTTGAAAACGGGAATTTTCTCCTTGACCTCTAATGTTAACTTAGATTCGATATTAGCAAGGTCTTTATTAACACAACGTAAAAGAGTGTTTACTTGTGTACTTGCTTCGGTTCCCAATACTGAAGCTTGTGGTAACATTACTTCACAAATATTAGATTTCAGTTCTTCAAGTATAATTTTAGTGAATGCAGCATCACTGGGTAAACGTGCTGTTTTATCTAGATTAATGTAAAACTTGATATCTTCAAAATGATTTAAAACTTTACGTATTGATTTAGAAAGCTTTTTCCAAGGCTGTTTATCGGAATCGTCAATTTCTAATATTCCCGTTATATTTTTAATAGAACGCAGTAGATTTTCGGAAGGATTTCCGTAATTCTCAAACATGAATCTCTTTTGTATGCTGGAAATTGTACTACGCATATTAGAAATACTGCCGTATACAGAATGTACGGCTGTAAGAATATTGTCTCTGGTTTCTATATTAAGATTAGTTGCTTCAGCCAAGTCTTTTTCAAGAATAAACACTTTATCTTCTAATTGATCTAAGCATTGTACAACCTCAACACCTTGTTCTATTAAAACATCAGCATTACCTACGAAACTTAATTTAAGCGATTTCATTGTGTCTTTAAGAATATTTAAACTGGACACTATACCAGTTAGATTACTATCTTTAATATCGACCTTGGAAGCCAATTCTAACAATTTCAAAGTTTCGTCTGTTTCAATTGAACATTTTTCCAGAATATTCTCATTTTTGACTTGAACAGCTACAGTTTCAACAACCTTAACCCCCAGTGTTTCGTTCATATTGTTGACTAATAATTGTAATGTGGCACAGGCTTCTTTAAGTAACTCAGGCGGGCTATCTTCGTTAATCTGAAGTTGAACACTCCTCACGCTGCACTCTAAGTCTTCCAGAGTTTCATTGAGAGTGTCATCTGTAGCTCCATCATAATCCCGTTTGAGTTTTATAATGACTGTCTGTACTTCATCGAGGGTGTCTCTTAGGTCTTCTGTATCTTCAGCATTTCTATCAGTTGGTAGATTTATTTTGTCAGTCACTTTTTGAAGCAGGAGATCTAATTGTTTCATTGAGTTTTCACCCATTTCTGTATATTGACCTATTTAATAAATAAAAAAACGTTTTTGTATTATTTACAGATATTATTTGCGCTGTATTATAAAAAACATTTAGCTAAATACTTAAATGGGTTCAGTAAACGACTATGTAAAGAATATCACATAGGTACTTCATCGATAAGCTATCATTTAGTTAATTATTGTATAAAAGTTCTTAAAATAATGAAAACAATATAGCGTACCTGACTCTGTTGCCTTAAAAACTTCAGGTAACCCAGATACCATAGCAGTCTTCAGATCTTCTTGTAAATTAGTTATTATTTCTGAGACGCGTTGGAGAGCGTCCGACTTTACTACTAGTGCCATTTCTTCGGCTCTTTCCAAGGCTTTAGTATGCAACGTCGTTAGGGCATGCTGCAGCTGTTCCAGCAATTGAACTTGTTGTACTTTCGTCTCTGCTAATACACTAGAATCTTCCATCGAGGCAATTTCAATACTTTCTTTTAACGCTTTAGCTAGTTCCACGGTACTCTTCACTTCTTCAGAGTTAGTTGTTAGCGCTACTTCATTAATCACGTTACATATTTCTTCAGATAAAAACTCCTGTATGTGTTCAAATAGACTTGCTTGAGCTGAAATTAAATGACGAATTACTAGAAATCTCTGTAATTAACATTACAAGCTAGTCATAGCAGCTGTGCGATTATGTACTTGTGTGCATGTTAATAAATGTATTTGAATACGTAGTGTTTTATTAAATGCTGCTAAGATTAATTAAAACGCTAAATACATTGTATATTATATTAAACAAATTTAAGGTACATAGTATTATTATTTAATAATATGAATGTGTATTACGTGTTTTAGGCATATAAAGACATCATAATATAACAGATATTAGCGATATAAAGAAAAGTGTTATGCATGATAATATTGAATGTATTAAAAATGTGTGATGTGTAGTTATATGTAAGTATGTTTAATATGCAGGAATAAAAAATTAACCACTTCACTGTCCACGATGCAGACACAATAGTTAAACAATGACCATATATCACATGTGACTCACGGGACAGGGAAGTTATTAACCAAGAAAAGTCACTACCTATAATAAATATTAAAAGAAAACAAGGAAATAGAGGAATATATAATGTATTTATAATAAAACTAGCTATAAAACAGCATAGATATGAATACAAATCATACATTGCGACGCGATAAAGTATATATAACAATACGACAATTGTAAGCGTAGCGGCAAGTGCTTTTTTTATTTTAATTTAAGCGCGTCATCTGTACTCCGTTTTAAGTTAAAATACATAATAAATCAGCTGCCTAAAGCAATATCGATACAAGTTAAAATTGATGCTTGTAACTCTACATATTATAACTAAAATAGCCGCACAGTCAGCACTATATTTTTAACAAGTAAAGAAGAAAATTTAACAATAGACTGATATAAATAGTAAACACAGCTCAACGCTAGGTACTGGGCCAAAATCCACGCAGGAACTACTGAGACCCACAATATTTTAATCAAACACGCTAATAAGTATACTATTTAAAATCATGTTGTTATTCATTATTTTTACACTGTTGTGAACTTTACCATACCTACTGTGCAGCTATTTATCTAATTCACGAAAGCTTACTACAAAATTAAACAAAATGTTAATAGCATCATAATATTTATTATTACCGCATTCAGTATTTGTAACTTCCATCAGTTCTGACGGAATTTCTTCTAACGCAGCAGTCACTGGTGTATCTAAAGCTTCACATAGTACATCGCTAATGGTCGTACTTTTATTATCCTCATTTTTAGCTGCCTTGATAACATTTGTATCTTCCGTGGGTATAGGAATAACATTTAGTTCTACAGGCAACTCTTGAGTAATTTTATATACTTCTTTTTCTATATCTTCTACGGCTGCGATATCAGTATCAATATTAGCGCTTACATTAGTTGCTGACATTTCTAAACTAGCAACGTCAGACACTAACTTTTCTTCATCTAATATTTGAATCACTTCCGTATTAATTGGACTACTGATTTTTACATTATCTAAACCTTGTTCAACATTTGCTTGCTGTAAAGTTTGAGATTCATTACAGGTCAAACAAGTTTCAGTGCTGGCTGCTTCATGTTGTAATAGTGTTGCTTCTTCAAAAATCATTTCAGTGATAGGTTCCATACTTGCTTGTTCATAAACGATTTTTTCAGATGCCTGCAGGTTTTGTTCTAACTTTTCAGGTATAGTAGAGATAAAAGGGTCAGTTCCAATTGCAGTTGGTTGCTGGGTATCAATATCTTCTAGATTGTTTGTGAATTCTTCAGCAGAAACTATTTTAGTTTCAACAGCTTTTACAGCCAATTCATCAAGAGCAACTGCAGTTTTTTCTGCCATATCTAAGGACTTTTCAGCTACCGCTATATTATCATGTTCAGTATCTATTACAAGTTGTTGTATATCGGTTGTTTGACTCTTTTCTGAGGTGATTAGTGTTATAACTTCTGATAAAATATTTTTTTTATCAATACCTTCTACAGCAACTGCAGTTTGTTCTGCAGTATCTAGGGACTTTTCAGTAACTGTCTCATCAGCATGTTCTGTACCTATAATGGGTTGCTGAATATCTAACGTTTGACTGTCATCTTGTTTGATTACTGCTATTTGTTCCGCACTCATAACACTAGTATTAACGCTATCTGCGGCTAACTCTTTAACTAAAACTGCCGTTTGCTCTGCCGTATCTAAAAACTTATCAATAACTGTTACCTTCGCATGTCCTGTATCTATAATGGGTTGCTGAATATCTAACGTTTGACTGTCATCTTGTTTGATTTCTGCTGTTTTTTCCGCAGTAATAACACTAGTATCAACGCTATCTGCGGGTAACTCTTTAGCAGCAACTGCAGTTTGCTCTGCCGTATCTAGGGACTTCTCAGTAACTGTCTTATCAGCATGTTCTGTACCTATAATACATTTCTGAATATCTGTTGTTTGACTATCCTCTTGTTTGATTTGTGCTACTTTAGCTGAAACGATACTAGTATCAGCGGTCTCCGAGGCTAGCTGTTCAACAGCGACTGCAGTTTGTTTCGCCGTATCTAGCAACTTTTCAGCAATTGTTACATAAGCATGTTCTGTATCTATAATGGGTTGCTGAATATCTAACGTTTGACTGTCATCTTGTTTGATTTTTGCTATTTTTTCCGCAGTAATAACACTAGTATCAACGCTATCTTCGGGTAAGTCTTTAGCAACAACTACAGTTTGCTCTGCCTTATCTGGGGACTTTTCAGTAACTTTCTTCTTAGAATGTTCTGTATCTATGATAGGTTGCTGAATATCTGTTGTTTGACTATCCTCTTGTTTGATTTGTGCCACTTCAACTGAAACGATACTAGTATCAGCGGTCTCCGAAGCTAACTGTTCAACAGCGACTGCAGTTTGCTCAGTCGTATCTAACTTCTTTTCAGTAACTGTCACATCAGCATGTTCTGTACCTATAATGGGTTGCTGAATATCTATTGTTTGACTGACCTCTTGTTTCATTTCTGTTATTTCCGCAGAAATAATACTGGTATCAGCGGTCTCTGATTCTAACTGTTCAACAGAAACTATAGTTTGTTCTGCCGTATTTAAGGATTTTTCAGCCACTGTGACATTTTCATGTTTGTTAACTATCACGGATCGCTGAATATCAGCTATTTGAATCTCGACGCTTTCTACAGCTAACTGAGCAACTGCAACTGCAGTTTGCTCTGCCGCATCTAACAATTGCTCAGCAACTGTCACATCTGCATGTTCTTCATCTATGACGGGTTGTTGTATATCAGTTACTTGAATCTCTTCTTGTTTGTTTGGTGATATTACTTCAGCAGAATCAGCACCAGTATCGACGCTTTCTACAGCTAACTGAGCAACCGCAACTGCAGTTTGTTCTGCTGCATCTATCAATTTCTCAGCAACTGTCACATTTGCATGTTCTTTTTCTGTGACGGATTGCTGTATTTCAGTTACTTGAATTTCTTCTTGTTTGTTTGACGATATTACTTCAGCAGAAACAGCACCAGTATCGACGCTTTCTACAGCTAACTGGGCAACCGCAACTGCAGTTTGTTCTGCTGCATCTATCAACTTCTCAGCAACTGTCACATCTGCTTGTTCTTTTTTTGTGACGGTCTGATGTATATCAGTTACTTGAATCTCCTCCTGTTTTTTTGGTGATATTAGTTCAGCATAAACAACACCAGTATCAACGCCTTCCACGGCTAACTGAGCAACCGCCACTGCAGTTTGTTCTACCGCATCTATCAACTTCTCAGCAACTATCATATCTGCATGCTCTTCATCTATGACGGGTTGCTGTATATCAGTTACTTGAATCTGTTCTTGTTGTTTGTCTATGGCCTGTTGTTGTATATCTGTAGCTATATTTTCTTCCCGATTGATTGTTATTATTTCTTTCCCAGAAATAATACTAGGATCAATACTTTCTACGGCAACTTCCGTTTCTGAGAACTTCTCAGTAAGAGTTTCATCTGAATGTTCTTTATTTATGCTGGGTTGTTGCATATTGAATGTTTGACTGCCTTGTTTGATTACTGCGATATCTTCAGCAGCAACAATACATGTATCAACGCCTTCTGCAACAATTTTAGTTTGTTCTGCCGATTCTAACAGGTTGACATTAATTGTAATATTAGCATTCTTTGTACCTTTGACAGGTTGCTGTACATCCGTTGTCTGACCCTCTTCATGTTTTATGGGTGTCATTTCTGCATCAGACACTATACTTGTATCAACGTCTTTTATAGAGTCCTGGTCAGAAATAAAAACCACAGACTGTTCAGCCATATCAAAAGACTTTTCAGCATTTTCCACATCAGAATGTACTTTATGCGTATCAAGTTGCTGCATATCTGCACTTTTACTCTCTTTTGATTCGATTAATATAACTTCTTGAGCAGGAACAATACTACTACCGTCTTTTTCTTCGGGTAATTGATTAACAACGGCTGTAGTTTGTTCTGCTGCATCTGTGATTTTTTCAGCTATCGTCAAATTAGCATGATCTTCATTAGCGATAGATCCCTGCATATCTGAAGCTTGTTTTTTAAGAATTGTTTCTTCTATTTTCTTTTCATCTACCATTTTATGTACAGACACTTGAGATGCAAGAACACCCAACACAACAGATAATTGTGCTGCTGTATCAACGACGTTCTGCAGTGCTTTATTTTCAATTACATGTGATAGTTCATTTGATTTTTCTAATATTAATAGTTGCACAGAAGATAAGGCGTCAAGCAACTGTTGAGCTCCGTGTTTTTTGTTCCTTGTAACCACATCTGTCAGGGAACCAACCTCAACATCAGTAACTTTATCCACGATGACATTTTCCCGTAATTCTCGCGCAATATTTACCGTTTGCTTAAGTTCATCATTGACTAAAATAGCAGATAGTTGATCGATTGTTTGAATAATGTTTTCGGATAAGAATTCATCAATCTTTTGTAACAGTGTGTCTGAAAATATGTAATTTTAATGTAAAGTACAATCAAAACAGTCAGTATTGAAGTTAGTGTAATGGCTTAAAGAGTTTTCTTGTTATTTGTTTACTCACTTAAGTATTTGAAGGAGTGTACTCACTTTTAGAATAGTTTCAAATACAGAATATAAAGTAAAATGTGATGAAAATATATTTTAAGGTCTAAATTGATAAAGGAAAAAATGTGTACCTAAATATAAATAGTGTCTCAGTATACTATGGTGTGGTACGATATAGTTCTTCATGTTTATAAAGCAAAATAATCTGCAATAATAATTCATACGGGAATCTCAAATGATAAATCAATACTACTCATTAAAATACAACCGGTAACTGCTATTTTTAGTATAATAGCAAGTCAAATAATAATGAAAAAAACATTACCTGTTTTAGCCTCTGCCAATGCTTGTTCAGTTTTTTGCAAAGCTTTTTCAGTAGTTAGAGTTTTCACGTCACTACCAGTCACTTCTTCAAGAGAAACTGACTCAGGATCTAAACTGACAGCTACTTTTTGTTCTCCAATGTCAGCAGCCTGTCTTCCTAATGATGGTAACGGTTCAACTAATCCAGATGGAATTGCTGATTCGCTTTGGCCCTCTTGCAATAAGACATTATCAACTTCAGATTGTATTTTTGTGTCAACACTTTCTGCTTCAGTAGACTCCAGGGAAGACACTTCAATCTCTGCGATTTGAACTGGCCCTGTACACAATTGCGGCTTATTAAGATCTTGCTTAGAATCTGTAATTTGAGCAATAGCAGCAACTATGCCTTCTTGTTTAACTTTCTTAGCTTGATCGATTATATAAAGTTGTGTTGTAACTGCTGCAAGATCGGCACGCAAATTGTCTGTGATATCAGCAACACGCTGCACTGTTTCTTTGGTGATTGAAGGGATTCCTGCTAAAGTATCCAACGGTAAATTTTCTAGTGCTGCAAGAGCTGTATGAAGTTTATGTGCTAGCTGAGCTCGCTGTATGTTTACTTCTTCCGTTAGAACATCACTAGTCTCTGCTTTTAATCCGACTTCAGAAGCAGCGATGTTCTCCCGTAGTTCTTTAACTATACTAATCGGTTGCATCAATTCCTCAGCGTTGGTGATATTAGATAAGTTATAAATAACTTCAGTAATATCATCTGACATAAACTCGTCTATATGTTGTACTAACACATCTGAAATATTAAAATATCTATTAATTTATTAATATCAATTTAAAAAAAGTCGTCAAAGTATCAGTACTTAATTTTACTTTATCTGGATGTATTGTCTGAACAATGTGGATGACAATTTTTAAGTTTGTATCAATTGCTATGTTTAAATAATAATATAAACCTAACATTATGAGAAGCGCATGGGTACAATAGAAAATATATTACCAATAGTCGCTTTAGGAACCTCAAGGAGCTCAGCGGTTCTATAAACCACCTGTTTATCATCATCAGTGACTTCATACAGCACTGGCCCGAAATCTTCTACTACTACTGCACTACTTGATTCGGTTGTCAAAGTGGTTGAAGATGCAACTTCTTGCGTGAGATCCGACATAACTGAACATAATTTGGAATCTTCAATAGCCAATGCTTCCGTTAGTACTGCACAAGTTTGCTCCATAGCAACAGTCTCACTTCCCTCAACTGCAATAATCTCTTGAGATGAAGTGCTAGTAGAATCTATTACGGTTTCAGGGCATAGACGAGAAGCATCTTCCAATGTAACAACTTCTTTTTCTACTACTGTCTGTTCTGTTTCTATAACCGTCTGTTGTTCTGCAGCCGTTACTTGTTCTAGGGGCAATGACTGGGCTACATCTCCTAATTGTTCTAAAATAGTTGGTTCTGATTTTGTAGCAGCTGCCAACTCTGCAGTGGTAACACTGGCAGTACGACTTTCCATAGATTCTAATGGCTTTGCAGATTCTAACAATTTTACGAAATCAGCAGGAGCTTGTAAGGCGATTTGGACGCCAGTTACTGCGACCAAATCAGCCTGCAATTGAGCAGTCACTTTGGCAATTCGCTGTAATACATTAGGGCTGAGAGCTGGTGCCAACTCCTGTGCACTGTCAAAAACTTGTACTTGCAAAGCAGATAACGCAGTTTGAAGTTGCTGAGCTAATTTGACCTGTTTTTCGCGAATTTCTGTTGTTTTTTCATGACTAACTTCTTCTGACATTGTTTCCATGGCAGCAAAACTTTCACGTAACTCCTTTGCAATATCAATTGTCTCACGCATGTCATCAATCTTTATAACAGCAGATATTTCTTCAACTATTTCAATAAGTTCTATATATTGATCGATATGTTGAACGATTTGTTTAGTTTTTTCTGAAAATTAAACATGTACATTAGTAAAATAGGTTTTAAACTAATGCAATAGAAAAAAGCAGATTGTTTAAAATGACAAGTGAGAGTAAAAATATATACAATACACAAACAACGAAAAGCCGTAGATATGAAGTCGTCTTAGTTTCTTCTCTCAAGACTCATTCTAAGTACATAATGACACGCCTGTATTCCACAAAGTAGCAGAGAGGCAGAGGTGCACATTAAGTACACACTCCCACTGTTTTTTAGGTCCCAATTTAATTTAGGGCGCGACTATTGCCATCCACCGAACACAAATCAGACTTCGTGCTGCTACTAAGATTTATCTAATAGAAGAACACAGTACCAATTTGCCCAAACCGGGAATAGAACCCAGGACCTCATGCTCAGCAGTCACGCTTAGCGACCACTAGAACAACGAGGGTGATGCATATTTTTTTTAGAAAAACGTCGATGTGAATTGCACCCACATTTATGTCTCTTGAAAGTTGCATTTTTACAAAGCTTTGATTAATATCGATGCCTAAGCCAGATTATTGACATCCACGCAAACTTTACCTTCTTTAACTTTTAAGTTATCCGGTATTTCAACTTTGCCTAACTCAGCCAATAGCTGATATGCCGTAAGGAAAAGGCTCTTCAACTTTTCTATTTCTACTTGATTCTTTTCATTATACACATCTGTTCGTTGCCAATCGTATTTCGACAGATTGAATAATAATTTTAATTTTATGTTCTTGATTTCTGTTACTTTAGAAGCAGTTAATTCTTCGGGAATAAGTGCCAATAGGTTCTTTAGTTCAGTTGCTAATTTAATGCTTTCAGTTAAGTCAGTAGTTGATAATGAACCAGATGTGGCAAATAATTCAATATCACTATTTATGAAACGGCCTATTGCGCTTTCCAAGGAATCGACATTAGAATTGACATCTAAAAAAACCATTGATATAAGTAATTTTGAAGTTATATCAGCGGGACCAAAACAATGTATATAATAGAATTTTTTTTATCAATAACGTTACGCTTTATTTTTAGATTTACGGGTCATTAATATTATGCACTATAGGTTATATAATTATTCATTTTATATTCTAATAAACAGTGTTAAATACCTTGCATTTTGTACACCAGAAGTAAACTGATAAAAAATCAATTATTTGATATCTATAACTGTACCCACCTTTCGGAAGTTTGTCCTCACTGTACATTGTGACTTGTTCGGAGGATAAAATACAATTCAATGATTTCTCAATGTCTCCTACGGGCTTAGAGATTTCTTTTACTACTTGTGCCACTTGCACGCCTTCCATGGATTCTAAACTGTCTTGTATTGAATGTATCTCTTTATCTACCTCCATTATCAAAAATATTTCCTCATTGGCAATAGCTTCCTCAGTTTCCATTCTTTCAATTATTTCTTTGTGTTTTTCAGTCATCGTTTGAACAAGAGATTCGGTCGTGGATACATCGACCGATATAGAGTCTTCATCAACACCACTAAGGACCTGCTCCTGGACGCTGGTGAGCTGTTTGTGTAGCGCTTGAAGAGGTTCAAGCATTTCTGTCAAAACTACTTTCAAAGGTTCTTTTTCTATTTTTGGTTTCGTAACCTTTACTTCGAGAAGGCTTTCTTGTAACACATCAGTGCAGTCGGACAAACATTTTAACATAATTAAAGATTTACCCGTTCCACTAGCATCTTTGTAGTCTTGATGTTTACCAATACAAGTTAAAACTTTTTCTAGAATATCTCTTGTTTTTGAGTCTTCATGTTGTGTTTTTTCCTGATCAATAAATGTTGCAAACTCTTCAATCATATCTGCTAAAGTACTGGACTGAACAACATGAGCCTTAGAGGTCTTAATTTCGTCCAAAATATCGGCCTGCACATTTTGTAAAGAAGGCGTAGCGGTTTCTAGTATTTCAACAAATTTATTCACTGTTTCTGTCATTTGCACATCTTGTTTGTTTTCTTTTGCCGCTTTTAATACTTTAGCTGAGTTTTCGAACTTAGCCAGTGGAGCTTCAATAAGTAGCTCTGATTGAGAATCTACAATTTTAACAAGAGAAGTCTGAACATTTTGCAGACAATCATCTGCATGGATTAAAAATGTAGCTAAGCAATCATTAACATCATCTGACAGGCTTAATTCAAATCTTTTAACCTTAAATTCATTTATTGTACTTTGTAGAGAATTAAATTCTTGCAATAGCCTTATTATCTTTTTATGAGTTGTAGCTTTTGAAATCAGGCAACGTAAAATTGTAAATTCATTTTTGCATGTCTTGAAAAAGTCTTCAACAATCATAAGGTCGGCTATTGGCGTCTCTTGTGCTGAATCTTGCACAACATTTACAGCACTATCGACTATATCTTCCATAAGTAAAAGAGAGTCGGATTCCATTTCAACCGCTACCTGCGGTGACGTAGGTGAAGTCAAGTCAGAAGCCCGAGAGAGGTCCACAAAATCAAATTGTTCTAGCACAGCAATATTATTTTGCAGTTCATCGATAGTTTGAATTAATTTAGCCTCTTGCGCCAGTTTTTCTGGTGCGTGTGGCGTAAACTGAATGATTTCTTCTTGAACTATTGATACTTTTTCATATAGTTCTTCTGATATAGATTTAACTTGATCAATTTTGATTCCCTTGGAAATATCAGTAGCGTCAAGTAAACTATCAACGGTTACTACCAAAGCACTTACTTCTTTTGGTAAAGAAGTAGCGTCAATAGCTGTTGTGGTTTCAATGATGACTTTCAAATTCTCACATACCTCTCTTAGAGAACCAACTTTGTTTGCGATTTCAACAGTATTATCAGCATTATGCATAGCAGGAAACACAGAGATCATACACTTATCTATATGCTTTTTAAATTCAGACAAGTTCTGAATTACGGAATGTATTTTTTCCGTCGGCATTTCTAATATATTTTCGTATATTGGAATGTTGCTTGTGTCTAACACCGACAAACTTTGCTGTATTTCCTGCATCGGCTCAGCTATAGCTATTAGCTTGGATGGATTTATGAGGTTTCCTATTTCGTTGGATCCTTCCATTAGCAAAGGATGCAAGACTTCTTCAATTCCAGAATGTAATTCACCTAAACCTACTACAAACGATTTAAGACTAGAATAATCACTGACTTCTGATAACGTGTCCAATGCATCAATGATATCAGGATTTTGAAGTACTGTAATGTGTTCATTTAATGTTTGTAGAGCTTGTGCAGTGGCAGTAGTCTGTTGTTCTACGTTCAACATAGAAATATCTTGCTCAATTGCGGATTCAGTTGCAGCAGCGGGCACGAATAAACGGTCAGATGCAATGGTATCGGCAGCTGTCTTTATTCCTGATATATCTTCAAGTGTTGACATCTCGTCTACGGCTTCTACTCCTGCCTGCTCTTGTATCATAACAATACAACTATGCAGATTTTGAACAGCACTGGCTATATTAACGCTTACGTCATAGGCAGTGAGATCTTCATCATATTGAGAAATTACATCATGCTGTAATATTTCTAGAGTCGTGTGTAACTCGTGAAGAGGTTCAGCGACCGTAGCGATTATTTCACTACTTTCTTTCATGCTTTCAATATTTTCGACTATCTGCTGATTCAGCACAATTATATTTTGATTAAGCTCACACAGTGGTGTAGCAAGTGTTTTAGCAAAAGAGGAAACGTCCGACATGTCAGAGATATGTTCTTCATCAACTCCACTAGCTTTTATAGATGCGACACTGCGTTTAAGTTCTTCTAGAACTGGACAAATATTTTCTAGTGTAGGAGCTATACTCAATTTCAACTCCTGTGTTGACTCTACTGCTTTCATATTTTCAATTAAGGCTATTGCGTGGTCGATATGTTCAACAACTATTTTAGCTTTCGTTTCATTAAATATATGTGGGGTTAATTCTTGGACATGTTCGGACTCAATATGTATGCTGGTCTCTTCAACAGAGTTGATAGCTTCTTGTATATCAACCAAAGTGTCGGAAATATTACTAAGAATAGAACAATTAAGTTCAGAGTCAAAAACGTTTGAAATGAATTGATCTTGTATGATTCTTAAGGTATTATTGAGACTTGCAAGAGCCAAAACGCTGTCAACATCTAGATTCTTTATCGAAGCATTTATTATGTTTACGGCGTCACAAATTTCCATAAGGCTGAAGTATTTCTTAGATTCATTACTTTCTATAACATTTTCTAAAACTTTTGTCAAGTTTTTATGGAACATAGTCATATGGTTTTTAACGTCTGGCATCTGATCTAATCTAGGTAAATTGTTTTCTAAGGTGATTAAAATCTGAGCCATCTTCTGGAGGGCGTCTAACTTATTATCACTTTGTAACACATCAAAAGTACCCACATTTACTTCAATAGCTTCGATTTGCGATGCTATTTTGTGTAAGTTTTCTTTTATTAGCGCCACAGCTTGTTTTAACACAATCTTATCTTCATTTCTAGATTCCGTTGACAGGTGTTCAAATGAGTTTCTCAGCTTCACTACAGATTCCATAACAGTTTCAATAATTTCAGTGTTGTATTTATGCAGGGAAGATGTCGATTCTTTCACTGATAGAGTTTCAATTTGTTCCAATGCTGTCTGAAGATCTTGTATGGATCCTGACATATCATTAAGTATCACCTCGCTGTTACGTACTTTGGAAAGATCTATAATTTTTCCACTGTCAGCACTTTCAGCTATACAGAGGAGAGAGTTCAACGGACTTTTTAATTCGAAGACAGCCTTTTGTGTCTCTCTGAGATGCTTGACTTCAATAGAAGGCTCTTCAAACTTAATTTCACTTGCCTCGTTAAGGAGATTTCTAGCTTTTATTGTGTCCGCTGAAAATTTAATAACAGCAGACATTTCTTGATTTATTGTCTCGATCTCTGTTAGTACTCTCTCTTCAGTCAGCAAGTAATCTTTAGATAATATAGTGTTAATATCCGTGAGCAAATGCTGCATTTCACTGCCACATGTTTCAATAAATGCGACGCAAGTTTTTTTCACTAAAGTTTTACTGTCACTTTCCATATCAATGCATTTTTCAATTAGGCTCAATGATTGTTGAAGTGCTTTTAATGGTTGCGGGAGGTTATTAAATAATGAACTGCTGACTTCTTTAGATTCAGACACTGATTCTCTAGCGGCATCTGAAATACTATGTATTTCTGTAAGAGGTGATATTAAACTACTGATAATTTCCAAGCTTCGCGATGCAGTGGCCGCCGATGTCATCAGTTCTGACTTAAGAATAATGTCTCGTTCAATAATCTGAACATCGTTTATTACTTTGGATAAATAAGTACTTACATTTATCATCTTTTCTTTGAATTCATCGTCAGACATTTTTGGTTTTTTAGGTATTTCGATTTCAAATGATTCCTTTTTGTGGAGGACTTCTTTTGATTTACTTACAGACTTTTCGCTTGAAGTAGATCGTCTGGAGCTACGACTTGTTCTTCGTTCTCTCTTAGGTTTTATAACTGGAGATAGTTCAGCATCCAGTGAAGGCATAATGGCTTCATCTTTAAGTAAAATAGTCTTTGTGGGTTCTGATGACTCTTGGCCATCTCCTGCCGATGGTTTTGAAGATTTAGATTTGGGTTTGCCAGAACTGTGAGCACTAGCAAAGCTTTCAGCTTGAGTGTCATCGTCTCTTTTATCTTCCGATATCGATGGATCACGTGATAAACTATAGAAGTCATCGACGCTTCTCTGCGAATCTGACTTCTTTCTGTTAAATTTGAGTGGAATATCAGATTTCTCTTCTGATAACAACGCCATAGTTTTTTCCAAATAGTCTTCTCCGCCAATTTCGATGTCTTGGTCTAAAGATAGTTGAGGCGGACCATTCTCATCAGCAATTGATATATCCTCTATATCAGCTTCGGTGCGCATATCCTCATCCGGAGAAACAAAGTAATCCGGTGAAACATCTATTATAACTGCCTCCATTAGTAAATTTCCTGATGTAGAAGTTTCTTTCACAAATCTGAGAGGGGGCAGTTCTACTACGTTGTGTTCTGTTATATTTTCTGAAAGCTGATCAGCGTACATTTCAACAATTTGTAACGCTTCTTCTTCTGTTAAGTCAGGAGTCTCGTAAAGAGATACAGATACTTCCTTACCATCAAAGGAGAACGAAATCTCTCCTTTGTCATCAAGAGTTGTGATATCACCTACAGGTGTGTCATACATTTGTGACGTTCGTTCTTCGTGTATGGTACTAAGGGACAAGTTCCTCTGTAAAGCTTGTTCTTCAGCTTTTTTCTTCTTGGCTTTCATTGAATCATCAAAGCCGAGAAGTGAAGCAGAGCTAGCAGCAATTCCCATGCAGTTCTGTGCTTCACAAGTATAAGTACCTAGACAGCAAGTGCCGTCTTGTCCAGATATAATACGGTGAATATCTCCAGGTTTCAATTCTTCACCATCTTTATACCATTTAAGTATAGGTTGAGGAACACCGATGACCTTACATTCCAAGTTCACCGCTCCTTCGTCTGATAGAATAGCTTGAAGGTTTTCTAAAAATCTTGGTTTCTTATAATGTCTAGGTATGATTAGTTTAAGGAAACATGAGGTTACGCTATGACCGAAGTCATTCATCGCGACACACTTCCATTCGGCTTGGTCGAGGAACTCAAGACTTTGTATGTCCAGGTAGAATACCCCACGGTCTTCCCGGCCATGGTGACAACGATTAGACTCGTCCACCGGCTGGTCGTCTCGATACCACAGTACCGACGGTTCAGGCGGAATCGCGACTGAAAAATAAAAGTAATCAATTTAGTATAAAATAATTTATTTGTATACTTTAAATTTAGGTATATAGAAATATAATAATAATAAAGAAAGTTCACTGTAAGGCAAAGGTTTTGTTTTCTGCAGAGAAAGAATGAACATTGACCATCACACTTTCTCACGACGATTGGTATACATAAGTAAATCATATAAGTAAATCATCCCAATATTTTCCTTCACCGTCAGTGTTAGGTTTTCTCAGTCAGTATATACTTAATGGTATTGATAAATTTACATGAAACATAGCTGGGTCCATCAAACAATAGGCCACCATGGCTTCATCATTATCAGCCGGAAGACGTCCACTGTTGAAGAAAAGCGTCCCCCTTAGACCGCAATGGCTTAGAGCCATATTATTATAGTGCCTAGGTATATTATAATGCCTTTTATATTTTTTTTTTATAATTTAACTCACCTTTTATTGTAAAACGGAATGGCTCATCAATCTTCGCTTCGACGCTCTTCAAGCCCTGAATGAACTTCGGAGCCTGATTCTTGGAGAACAGCTGCAGTTTCTCTTCCTCATTTAGCTGGTTCTGTATATCTTCTACAGTGAGCTCAGCAGAACTGCTGGCTTTTCCCATGCAGTTCTTTGCGATGCAACAATAAGAGCCTAAGGAGTTGGTGCCTGTCAGTTGGTATACATCACCAGGTTTCAGCTCTTGACCGTCTTTGAACCAGCTGAGGACTGGCGTGGGAAAGCCCACGACCTTGCACTCGAAGGACACTAAGCCTTCTTCCGTCAGCACTGCTTGTAGGTTCTCCATGAATCTTGGCTTCCGATAGTTTTTGGGCACTGTAAAAAAATCTTTATGCAATACCTTATAATATTAGCTACTTATTATTAAGCATAAATCAATGAAAATAAAGAAAACCAATGGTGTGTTCCGTTTCAACCTCAAAGACGAATGAAATATGCGCATACCTCCTTTACATAAAAAATTTAGCAATATTACATCATTAGTAAAATTATACATGTCTCTACAAGCATGTTAGTGCATTTTAAGTCAAAAGACGATTAATCTTCGGTTTATAAGTAAGAGGCATACAATTTCACTTCTGAATTGGTATATTCATTTTTCAAAGGGCCCTCCGGACTACCCAAGACTTTCAGTTAGTACTACAAACACCTTACAATGCTTTGTGTTTGCAAACCCTCCAGGAACTCATTGAAATATACACACAATATGGCATCCAAATCGGTCTACCCCTTTAGAAGTTAGGTGACATACACGTACCGAAGAATTATATATATTCTTCTTATCGTGTGGTTGATAAACAATCTGGTGTCAGAGTTTAAACCGCCTGTAGGCCTCTGACATGGCCTAACACACCGTTGAAAAATCTCTCAGGTGTGCCGGTTTCCTCACGATGTTTTCCTTCACCGTTTTTAGCACCTGATAATTAATTTATAATACGCACATGAATTCGAAAAGACATCGGTGCGTGCCGGGGTTTGAACTTGCGACCTTTGACTTGGCAGTCCAACGGTCATACCACTCGGCTATCAGTGCTGTTATTATTGTATTGTATTATATATATTGAGATATAGATGTTTGTTTGTCTCACCGTCCATGGTGACGTAGCATGTGGAAATACCGACGCGGCCGCCCGTGCTGGTCGCCACACACTTCCATTCACCCTCGTCGGGCCACTCCGCAGACGGCACCTCCAGTAGATAGCCACCGGCGCCATCTTCGAGGACATGGTACCTGGAAACATTCATTTCAAATTATCAGTATTATAATAACTAGCTTTTTTCCGTGGCTCCGCTCGCGCTATTTAGAATTTGATTGAATGATTAAGCAATTTGGTTTAGACCCGTTAGCTTGTGACTTCGGATTCTCGGAACCCAATAACATTGAATGTATTAATTAAAACCTTTTCCATCACGTGTTATATTAAATAATAAATGTTCACCGCCATCATTTTTCTGACCGCTGTTTTTTTTATTGTTTTGATGTTCCACTATATTAAAATAGAGATCAATCATCGCCCATCGCTGGAGCTGGAATGGTTTTATATAAATAGATTCAAAATAATTGGGTTCCGAGATTGCGGCCTTTTTAATGATAACGCGACTGGACTAATTGTAATCAACGAATGTTATTGTTCCTTCCTCGGAAACAGACAATTTTTTCCAGCTTCGATACTATTTAAGTATTCCAAATACAGCACTAGTATTCAGAAAGGTTATTAAAAAAAGTAAGTTGATTTAACTTATTTGAATTATCCCGCCGCGCGCCGCTGCGCGCTGCTTACGGCGGCGCGGCGTAGCAAGTGGGAATATAAAATGTTACTACGGCGTAGCCTTGAACTACCGCGGTGAAAGGGAACACGATTAAGTAATTATATGTCAGTGAGTTGAACATCTACGCCGTAGACCGGGAATTACGTCGAATTGTCATAGCTTAGTGCAATTGGTTATTGATGACGTATTTCCCTCGTTCTCTTGTTTCGTGAAGAAAAATAATTATGTCATATGATTGCAAATTAGTACAACTTTTGAATGTTGACTCATCTACGTTCCTGACGACTATTATCGTTAGAAAAACCCTGAAATTCTAATTTTTCGGTTTTCGGTTCAGTTTCGATAATTGGATGATTGTGTATTTGTATAGAAATTCATATTCATACTAATATTATAAATGTGAAAGTAACTCTGTCTGTCTGTCTGTTACACCTTCACGTCTAAAGCGCTTGAAGGGTTTTAATGAAAGGCATGTAGAAAGTTTAAGACCCGAGAAAGAACATGGGCTACCTTTTTTTTTCATTCAACAATCTAAGTGGTTTAAATAGGGGTTAACGCGGGTAAAGCCGCGGGCATAAGACCAATGTGGCTTAAGTGTATTTGTATTATTATTATATTATTGTAAATTAATAAATAACAAAGAATTGATTTGCTGATGTAGACACGTAATACTCGCGGGGTGGGGAACGATGGTGGAGGGGGGGGGGCTTCATTCACACATCCAGTTTTAAGGGAGTCAGTCTCCCGCTGGCCCTCGACAGCGATGGACGTTAAAATAGGGGAACCTTACGAAAACTGACGAAGAATTCACGCAAAACTTCCAAAAAATGTTAACGAAAACGTTTTGCCTTAAAAAATTCACAGAGAAAACATTAAATTGCTCTTTTTCCTCACCTTTTTAGACGGGTCTGTTGACCTCTGGTCTTTTCTCTAACTAAATAAATTATAGACTGTAATAATAATCATATTAAAACCTGGTAACTCATGAATAAGGTTTTTGATCTACGCAAAATAAGAATGCGCCTGCTCATTGCATATACGCAACCTTTTCTCCTATTGAATTATTACAGCACCTTACTTATCTGTTATCTCATCATCACTGAACCGATCTCAATAAAAGACATGGAGACAGCTTGGACACTAAATTGTCCTAATTTTGTAGTCTGATTTTCCCGGCGTATTCGGCTGATATGACACACCATAAGCGCGCAAAATATACGACAGAAATTCGGTTTCACCCGATCTGTCCGGTTGAACTTACGGCCGACTGGAGTTTGCCTGTACGCTACAACGCAACGTAATTTCGGCCAATGTGTCGTAAGTAATTCAAATAGGAATGCAGAAGCGACGAATTTCGGTCGCGTATTTTCGGCGTAGTATATTTAGAAAGGACTAAAACACTAAAGGACATATTGATGGAGCGCATCGTTAATTAGTTTTCTTACTTTCGAATGACAAGTCATTGTTGTAAACACTGTTACTTGTTATTACTTAAGACAGGTTTATCCATAATCTGGTTTTAATTACTTTAAAGTCCCGATTAACTCTAAATTGATACAATTATCTTTTTAAATTGATCGGCGATGTTATGGAAATAAGTCAATTTTTTTAATTTCTGAGTTCTTAAAATTCACGGACGTCTTAAATATGAATAGTAATATAATGTGTGAGGCGAAAGAAGTATGTCAGGATCGTAGCCATTGGAAGTCTGTGTCCTCTTATAAATCAGGGGTAATTTATACATAATTATATATACATACACTTACATAAAGTCACGCCTATTGCCACGAGGGGTAGGCAGGGACCACGAATTTCCTTTTGCTACGATCCTGACATACTTCTTTTGCCTCATTCACTCGCATCACATTCCTCATACACGCTCGTCGGTTAAGGGTACTCCTCACTTGACTCTTTTGTAGAACATCTCCGATCTGGTCCAAGTATGTTCGCTGAGGTCTTACCCTTCCCGATATATATATATATAAAACATAAACATAGTAGGTATCTACCTATAGTAGTACACCAACGTTTCGCCAGTAATCTTATAGGTCCCAATGTAATAGAGGCGAGACTATTGCCAACAACCGGGCACAAAGCCAGACTCCGAGCTGCTACTGAGAATTACCTTATGGAACAACCCAATAAAACTTTGCCCAACCTGGATTCGAACCCAGGACCTCTTGATCAGCAGTCGCGCTTAGCAACCACTAGACCAACGAGGTAGACAGTAATATTGGATGTTTATAATATGTATCAAATGAATCAGTTTATTATATATATAAACACAAGGCACGCAATAAGTTAGCAAAAACTGCACCGAAATATATTCAATGAGTTTCCATTTATTTATTTTTTTACCAGAATATGGTCTACTATGGTTAAGCTTAGGTTTAAATTCGCAGAGTATTATATTGGCTGCCGCTGTGCGATACCCTGTCAATCATATTCCAATTATTCGTATACAGTGGACTAACTTTTTTCACGGGCTACGCGCAATATGACGTAACAGTGAGGAGTGATATGTGTGGTACGAGCTGATACTGACGAAACGTAATATTAATTTTTTCAGATACGTTGCCACTCGCTTTGTTAAATTTCGACCGAAACTGGATTACTGCGTATCGCCAATCGCCCCGTGACTGACGAGTCATATTCTGTTACCGGGATGGTTAAATTGTTGAGGTATTCGTTTTAGGATATCCACTATAGCACAATATTTATTAGCGCGCAGGGTGAGGCAACGGTTGCACCTATTCTGAAAAATTGATCTTGGTTTACAGTAACATTGCGTGTGAGACTCGCAAAGGAAAAATATGTGTTATTTATTTCTCAACTTAAAACTACCTTTACAGGGATTACCTAATGCGATAGTTAAGAGAAATGTTCTCCTCTGATAGTTTAAAAAAATAATTATTAATATTGAACTTTTTTGAAGGTTTGTTCACAGTAGAACATGCCAATCCCGTAATTAAAATATACACTAAATTACAGTCTTCTTCATAAACCTAAATTAACAATTTGAACAGACCAATATGAGTTGGGTAGGTTCTTAATTATTTTGAGACATGAAGGCTGTTCTATCAGGTTCGTTGCGGACACACGCCACCAATGTATGGTTGACGTCCTCGACAACGACGCACTCTGTACAGTATCATATGATACTTACTTACATACACGACTTCATAATTTATAGATACTGGGGGTATCTATATATTATGAAGTCGTGTAGTAAGCAGCAGCTGACCCGGCGAACTACGTACCACCTTCTCATCTCAAACCTTCCTTGAGCTTTGGACTTATTATTAACCAAAATTAGCCAAATCGGTCCAGCCGTTCTCGAGTTTTAGCGATAAGATAAGATAAAACTTTATTCGTGAGACATGTGTAGGTAAAAGGTGTTACATACAATAATACTAATATACTAAATAGACTAACAAACGTCAATTCATTTTTTTATTTAAACATACACCTTATAAAGCCAATGCGATTTCTTTCGTCCTTGTAACGCGAATAACCGTTCTCATTACTTTCTTTCTGTTGCACAACTAAAAAAATCCTGTCCACTTATTAGTTCTTCATCAAATTCATGCTCACCCGATTCATGGTTCGGCGCGTCACAAGAGCCGTCAAGAAAAAAGACCGCTCGATAAAATAGTCAAAGAACTTTATTGGACTCTTCTTTCTTCTTATCGTATGGTTGATGAACAACCTGGTGTCAGAGTTTAAACCGCCTGTAGGCCTCTGACATGGCTTTACACACCGTTGAAAAGTCTCTCAGGTGTGCCGGTTTCCTCACGATGTTTTCCCTCACCGTTTTTAGCAACTGATAACTAATTTATAATACGCACATGAATTCGAAAAGTCATTGGTGCGTGCCGGGGTTTGAACTTGCGATCTTTGACTTGGCAGTCCACCGGTCATACCACTCGGCTATCAGTGCTTATAGGACTGATGTGTCCTGACTATAAATTGTCTATTACATATACATACATCTAGACATTACTGTTATCCTGTCCAGTTTACAATCACACTAATATGATGAAGGCGAAAGTTTGTGAGTGTGTTTGTATGTTTGTTACCTCTTCACGCACAAACGGCTGGACCGATTTTGCAAAAATTTGGTATTGAATACATACAGCGAGTCAGTAGACGTTAACTTTAACTCGTTAGCCCAGTTTCGGAAGGAGCTAGGAAAATGGGCTTTGATAAAAATGATCATTGTTTAGTTAGTAAGTAAATATTAAGATACATAACCGATTTATTAAAAAAAGTTTGTTTTTGTACAAGCTGTGTCCACCTTAAAAAATTGTGCAATCGATCATGATTGTTTGCTTTGTAATTTATTTTACTATTTATTTTGTAACAACTACTGGTGGTCCTAATAAATACACAAAATCGGTCCAGCCGTTTGAACGTGAAGAAGAAACAAACATACAAACACACTCACAATCTTTCGTCTTTACAATACCCGACACCATACATATTAGGTATGGTAACATATCAGTCCCTAGAATTAATCTAGGAGAAACCTTAATCTAGTCAAATACTTCATACGCCTAATCATAGCCTAGCCATCTGCGCAGGAGATATTATAGTGCACAAGTATACGCGCAGACACAGGTGCACTCCCTATTCCCTCACTCTCATATGATAGTCCGATGGGACGGCAGACCGACACGACCGGAGAGAGATCAGGCGCAGGACCAACGGCTTAACGTGCCTTCCGAAGCACGGTGGGGTCTCGACATGTGAAAACGGTCACCCATCACAAGACTGACCGCGGCGAGCACGGCTTAACCACGCAGATCGACTGATCTGCCGGGTAGCTGCATAGCTACGAGCCCCACAGACACGTACTGCGCCCTCGTCAACGTCCACTTTTTACAATCACTACAAAGTCCAGCACTGTCACACTTTCCACAAGTCCACTGTATCTAGCACTAACTATTATTAATAATATACTATTATTTGATGAATCAGCTTATTTATTTTCGAATACGGAACCGAGATTCCTAGACATAGCCCGTTGTTACCTAGAAAGTATTGCTACACCTAGCACTATTAATTAATTTTTAGAACAAACACGATTGTATTTTTTTATATTCCTATTTAAATAAGTATAGATAGGTAGTTAAATACTAATAACATAAATAACTATACATTCAATCTTAACCTATAACTTATATGGGTACATAATTATGTGTTAGTATAAGTTGGTGGGACGAACTCGACTTGTTTATGCAAGGCTGGTCGTTGGTAGCTGGGAACAGAGAGATGTGGAAAGAGAGTGGGGAGGCCTTTGCCCAGCAGTGGGACACTTTAGGCTAATAATAATAATAAGTTGGTTAATAAATAAATAAAATATTAGTGATATTGACTATTTTTAATCATGTTTCTAACTTAGATACTTATCTCTGTCGTTTGCGTATTAAAGAATGCAGACCCCAATACTCTTGAGAGGTGTTTTTATCGCCGTCGTAAATAAGAAGTTGGTGTATCTGTCGTGTATATTTGACCTTATGTTTAACCATTGATTAAATTATATCAACATGTCACTGTCATTTTTAGTTAAGAGGAAGGAATGAGCAATTTTTTAAAAGTCCTGGCCTAGTCAGTGGATTAGAACTAATATTATTTTTTAAGAATATAACATGAATCGAGTTAAAAAAAAAGGTCGCGCCACTCTAAGTATTTCTCCTGCGTCGTGGATGCGTTTAACAAACATGAAATACCACATACACAAACATCCAGACTCGGGACAAATATCTGCGGATCGCACAAATTTTTGTACCGTGCGGGAATCGAACCCGCATCCCTTAGCGCAGCAGTCCAATCGCTTAGCCACTGCGCCAATCGGGTCAGTATTACTAGTACAATGCAAGGGAGTTTCAAAATGGATGCATATTTCATAGTTTTTTTTTTTTTAAAACGTCGCCCCACACTAGGAATTTCTCCTGTATCGTGGGTGCGTTTCACAAACATGAAATATCACATACACAGACACCCAGACTCGGGACAAATATCTGCGGATCGCACAAATTTTTGTCCCGTGCGGGAATCGAACCCGCATCCCTTAGCGCAGCAGTCCAATCGCTTAGCAACTGCGCCAATCGGGTCAGTATTACTAGTAGAATGCAAGGGAGTTTCAAAATGGATGCATATTTCATAGTTGTTTAATGTATTTTTAGTAATATTTACCAGCGTGGAAAATTCCCACAAATATTTAAACTGTTGTTGCGTAAATACCAGATAGTATTAAATATTTCTCTTTACAAAATTACTCAAATCAGTGTAATTTATAGCTTTGTATTTACAGTGTGAGTAATTTCAATTTTTTTTTAACCGTCGTCCCTCGTTACGAATTTCTCCTGTATCGTTGGTGCGTGAAACGCTCTAATGGTTCATCATCATATCATCATCAGCCGGAAGACGTCCACTGCTGGACGAAGAGGAGACGTCTGCAAGACCAGTTTGATGATGTGGTAAGATATGCTTCCTCTCCGTTCTTCTCAAGACTTAATTACTTCTTCATTCATCATCATCATCATCATCAGCCGGAAGACGTCCACTGCTGGACAAAGGGGAGGCCTATGTCCAGCAGTGGACGTCTTCCGGCTGATGATGATGATGATGATGAACCATTAGAGCGTTTCACGCACCAACGATACAGGAGAAATTCGTAAAGAGGGACGACGCGACGGTTAAAAAAAAACCTTAGAACGCCATAATGAACAACAACTTGCAGTTTGCATCCACCAGTTGCCCGCAACTCTGACGATATTCCCGCACGAGACACACATTTGTGTAATCCACAGATGTTTGTTCCGAGTCTAGGTGTTAGCGTATGTGATATTTCATGTTTGTGAAACGCACTCACGATACAGGAAAAATTCATAGAGAAGTGTAAACGTAGGAAGTTTAAAAAAGTCATAACTTCGTAACAAAAAATACATAACATAATAACATTACATAACATCACGCCTGTATTCCCCGAAGCGGTAGGCAGAGGTGAATATATAGTACACCCACATTTTGCCAGTTATGATGTAAGTCCCAATGTAATAGGGGGCGAGCCTATTGCCATCAACCGGGCACAAATCCAGACTCCGTGCTGCTACTGAGAATGACCTAATGGAAAACTCAGTAACACTTTGCCCGACCCGGGATTTGAACCCAGGACCTCTTGCTCAGCAGTCGCGCTTAGCGAACACTAAACCAACGAGGCAGTCAACAAAAAATACATGAAGGTATAAATAATATTGTTTTGTGTCGATTTAAAATGGCTCTGCATCTATGTCTACCATGAGATACAAAAATAAATAACGGGAAGTTTTCAAAAACGCGGGGCAACTGGCATGAGTTTACGAAAGTATTTGTATTGAAAAATCTGTCATAGACCGTCGCGTTTTCTGCATACTACAGATTTTAGTTCAACGCCGTAACTCTAGCGGGCTTCGCGCCCGTTGCCATGGCAATAACTAAAGTTTTCTATTTTTCGACAGCTCATAGTACCTACTGTCGCAAAAGTTAACGCGAGTGAGATCCATTTACAACATTTCGGATAGGTACCTGAAATTATCAAACGAACTCCGACATTCATATTAAATTTAACAGCGTTCTACGATACGTGTAATCAAATGCATTACAGAGGCAAATTTAAAAACCACACTTGTATTTAGCCAAACTATTAAACTGTGTAAGGGCGTAAATAATACGTAGGGCGTATGAGGGGGTGAGCCAAACTTATCAAACAAGTCGCTAAATTCATCGCACGTAATTAATGGACGCCCCCTATCATGTGAAGTAACGCATCAGCTTTTCTGTCTAATAAAGAATAAATATGCACGTGTTTTCGGAACAAAGATGATAATAGACGGCGGCGCTTAGATTAATTATTTGCAACATCATCGTCAAATCTTCTCTCCGATTACATTGGGACATTATCATTGGTGTCCCTTACACTATACACTTATATCCGAGACACAGGTTTCTGACTCGTTCGGATGTAGATGTCCTCAATTCTTATGTAAAAATAAATAACTTAACATAATTTACAGCTGTTAAAATGTAACACATTTGTAATTGTACTTTGAAACTTATAGTAAACAAAAAATAATGATTATTCCCTTCAGGGAATACTATAATATGTTGCATGTATTTTTATATCTATTTATAAAGGTACAGTTCCCGTCACGTAATAAGAACGCTGTCCGATAACTCATTAATTTGAATTCCTGTCTATTCCAAAGTGGTACGTAATTAGTAAAGTACCTATAATGATTCTACATTTCCATGTCTATAATTATATCCTAGAACTTGCTCTATTTGTCAAAACCAACCAACACCTTTTCCCTTCTTTAGAAGACACCAGAAAAAGAAAAACTAGTTTAATATCACAATACAGTAACTTGTTGTATACAGGTGGATGTAAGACAGCATTATTGAAAAAAAGTGTAATTTCTATGGCACCTACTGTATATAATAAGTTACCTAATGGTATCAAAGAGCTACCAGTAAGGGAATTGAAAATAGATAGATAATAGAATGTACAAGGATTCTTAACATGTAACAAACATCATATTGTAATACCTACATTCTAAGCAAATAAACTATTCTATTCTATTCTATTCTACAATAAAACAAATGCACTCAATTATAAACCACAGTAGCCTAGGTCCATAGGAAGCGGCTATCCGAATGCAAACACAGTCGCTGACAGTCGCTCCGCTTTCTTTTAACGTGACGGGAACTATATGTACCTATATTATTATTATTTTAAATAAAGGGTAACAAAGTAAGACTAACCTTTCACTGGGTTCCACTTTCCCCTCCTTGTTGTACCACACCACGCTGCGCGGCCAGGGCGGCACCACGATGTGACAGCCGAGGGTCAGCGGCTCGCAGACCCTCACGAACTGGTCCTCCAGCTCCTTCGTGAAGATCGGAGGAGGCTCCGGCGTCACGCTGCTGAAATATTTCAATTAATTCATATATAGATACCTAACAGAACATTGCCGGACCCGGGAATCAAGGCCTGGACCACTCGTTTACCAATCCGACCTACCGACCATTAGGCACAAGCAATATTATTCTCAATATTATGTAGTTATTTAAATAAACACCAGTTTTCAAATTAGGCATTCTTAAAAGAAATGTTTTTTTTTTTTACCAATATACATCGAAGCAGTTAGCAACATTTGTAAAATTAAATTGAATTCTGTTTCATGAAAACCTGTCCCAACCTTAGCCCCATGTTGACAACTTTACGACGTGTTTAGAACCAATAGGATTGTAGATCCCTCTTCAATAATCTCAGGTAGTTGACGGACAGGTTTAGAAGCAGGTGCTGCGCAAACGACGGTTTTTTTCTGCAGTTCGGGGACAACCAGACATAAAACAACTCGTGCGTCTACTTTATTTAGTGCTACGAGGGAAAAGATTTCTTTTATCACCTTCAAAGAAAGAATTAGGAACTATATTCAACTGTATCTGTATTTTTTAATAATGGCGACGCACGAGGCTATTAGTGTCGGCTATAGTGCAATTTCACTTTAAGTATTGTTAGAGGAGCGATATTTGTTAATGATTCAGTTATTGGACAACGAAAAGGGCACAGAGGTCACGCAGATGTGCAGTTATTCTCGTGGCCGACATCAAGACGTGTAAAAAGGTAAGATTTTATTTTTAGTAACTACCGCCATTGTATTTTTAAATTAATGTATTCTGGGTTTTAAACAATATAAGTGTGTGTTCTATCTGTTATGTCTGAGCGGCGAGCCCCGTATGCGGAGAAGCTTGCTGCTTATTACGTGGGACTTTTAGTGATAGGCGCAACCTGGGTGTACACTGCCCACTTCACTGGCCACGTGGTTCACAGGTGTGATTAATTGATAGTTCCTCTAAACTGAATTCTGTGTTTTGCTCCAACCTATTTGACACAACTTAAGATGGTATAACATCACACCTGTATTCCCCGAAGGAGTAGGCAGTGGTGTCCCTATAGTACATCCACATATCGCCAGTTATGTTATAGGTCCAAATGTAAAAGGGGGCGAGCCTATTGCCATCAACCGGGCACAAATCCAGACTCCCTGCTGCTACTGAGCATTACCTAATGAAAACCTATTAACACTTTGCCTGACCCCATTCGAATCCAGGACCTCGTGCTCAGTAGTCGCGCATGGCGACCACTAGACCAACAAGGCCGTTAACCTCTTTCAATGCCTATTTCAAAGCCAATGTAACAAAATTAACGCCGTTTCTTTTGTTTTTAGTACCTACACCGACTTGTCGAGCGACACAGACTAATCTGTCGCAGAGAGCGTTGCGGCGACAACGCAACTTTGTAAGTGGGCCATATCATTCGAGTGATTGAGAACGAGGTACTCCGAAAAGTCGATTACCTGGAAGTAGGTCTTGCTGAACCTTCTCGGCTGCCGCGCCCAACAACGTGCACCTTCGATGATGAGTAAGCTCTGCCCATGCAGTTGACGGCTTCGCAAGTGTAGGTACCCAGGGACGTGGGATCCTCAGCGTTCGCTGTTAAGGCGAAAACATCGCCAGCCTTTATTTCACGACTGTCCTGAAATCGAAACAGATGATTGAATTTTCAACCTGATTAGGTATTAATTGTTGATTCGATGCCTATTTATTTATTTGTTTTATTGCAATTTGATGATGACAGCTAAAAGGGGCTCGTAGCTCCGTGGCTACCGCGCAGATCAGTTGATCGTTAAGCAGTCAGTCTTGTGATGGGTGACCTTTTTACATGTCGAGACCCCACATTTATTACAACAAGTCTGCAATATCGATCATTGCTATCTTAATAGTCTTCTTTGAATAAATTATTATTCATCTTTCTTACATGGATTTTACAACATTTTTATTGCTGTTGCCTATTGTTATGTAAACAGTTTACATTTTTTCATTTTTGTATTGTGGTGTTAGGTTTAATTTTTTACTTGTCTTTTCTGTTTTATTATTTATTACAATTGTTAAGTAGTTTAAGTTTAGTTTAAGTTATAGTTTTAATTTAATAGTTTTCTTTGGATAAATCATCCTTATGTATTTTCTTTCGTACATGTTTTAACTACTTTTTTTACTTAAGTTTTTACTAAAAAAAAATATTGTTGTGTTAGAAATAATATAAATATAATAGTCTTCTTCGAATAAATTATCCTTGATCATTCTTTTCTTTCTTAAATGTTTTACTACTTTTTTCATTGTTTTTATAGTGCTTTTGATCGTTTACAATTTCATTAGGTACTTACCTACTTTTTTAATTTTTTGATCATTTTGTCAATAGTTTAAATTGTTACCATTTTCATTTGCGTTATTATGTTAAATTGTTTTCTTTTAATAGTCTCTTTTAACTAGTCTTTCTTAGGGTTTCATACCTCAAAAGGAAAAAAGGACCCCTTATAGGATCACTTGTCCGTCTGTCTGTCTCCCGGTCAACCCCGAGTCCAACACGCGCCTTGACCGGTTTTATATTTTCTCTTTTTTCTTTTTTTAAATTAGTTTTAAGTTTTAAATCATTCGTCTCGCCGTGGTTCTTTCTTTGACATACCATTTCTCAGACGTTTATACAACGTCCATCTGTGTGTATACTTTTAAATAAAGATAGTTTTCATAATTTGGTTAATTTATTTAATCCAATCCCTACGAATTTCGTGTATGGAGATTCGTAGGCATCCTTCACTGGAAGGATGCCTACGAATCTGACAGAAAACTAGTGTTCTATGGACAAACGCTGAATAGCTGTACTGCCCCCTTACCATGAACTCTTAAAGCAGGACAGTTTACCATGTGGAAGCGAGACGCCGCATTACACAGCACGGAGCGGCGTCTCGCTTCCACATGGTAAACTGTCCTGCTTTAAGAGTTTATGGTAAGGGGGCTGTGTTCCCTTACTCGTTTAACATAAGGCGGATGGCACACTGCCCCGCACCCTTCACCGCTTACTTTTACTCGATTATAACTGCACACTAAGCGATTATAAATTGATAAGTATGGTAGGGTTATTAAACACTAGCGGCCCGCTCCGGCTCCGCACTGCTATAAAATATATATTATAAGTATTTCACCACTATATAATGGATGTTATTATACATATAAACCTTCCTCTTCAATCACTCTATCTATTAAAAAAAACCGCATCAAAGTCCGTGGCGTGGTTTTAAAGATTTAAGCATACATAGGGATATAGGGACAGAGAAAGTGACTTTGTTTTATACTATGTAGTGAAGTAATGTATTATATAAATAGTTCTCCACTGCACAAATATTTTACCCTAAATCTATCCCTAGTGCTGCAGTGGAATCCCCAAAGTCAAATCGCAAATAAGTAAGTTTAAAAGTTAATCACTTTATACACAACTGATTTTCGTTGTAAATTATATATTACTACTTGTTTAGATGGGTACTTATTAGCGAACCGCCACCTTACCATGAACTCTTAAAGCAGGACAGTTAAAGATGTGGAAACGAGACGCCACATTACACAGCACGTAGCGGCGTCTCGTTTCCACATCTTAAACTGTCCTGCTTTAAGAACTCATGGTAAGCGGGCTGTAACAGTAACCATTGCACGTTACTGTTGTCAAAAATTACAGCGTGTATGTGGTTCACGAGCAGAACGCGCTGTGTTCGCAGCAAGCCGATGACAGCCAGGTATTCATTCTGACGAATGAAGATCGTTTGTGTTCGGCTACAGTTACAACTCGCTGGTGAGTATTTATTTATTTATTCAAGAAATACACCAACAGTATATAGATAGAGACATTTCGGTTAACAAATTTAGTACAAGTTCTTATATACATACAATTTAAAGGTATACATGACATTCGATTAAGAATAGTATTAGGTGTAAGGGCGCCCACACAAAACCGCGATGCGATGCGATACGACGCGTATCACAGGAATTTGCTCGTTGCAGCTCGCAGATATTTGCGATGCGTTGCGAATTCGCAGTTTTGTGTGGGCCCTTATTAATTGCACATTTAGCCCGGTTTTTCCGAGTATCTACCACAGCTATCCCTTAGCTAAATCGTGAATATGAGTGTCAAAATCCTAATATTTACCTTGAACCATCGCAGCAACGGTGTAGGGACGCCGACAACCTTACACTCGAGTGACACGGTTCCCTGCTCAGTGAGGAGGGCGCGAAGCTCTTCAACGAATTCTGGACGCTTATACGCTTTGGGTACTGAAGAACAAAGGGTTTACACATTATTTGGCAATACAAGGGGCACAGGCAAACATAATTCTGTCAATTAAGGTGTTAGATATCACAACAAAATATTGCCAAAACTTGGGAAAAATTTAATTAAAAAATTAACGTTGTGCAAGCGAGGCGCCGCGTTACACTGCACGCAGCGGTGTCACGCTTCAACAACGTGAACTATCCATCTTTAAGACTTCATGTTAAGGAGCTAATAACGAAAACCGTGAACTTAAAATGTAATAATAAATTGCTTGATTAATAAATATTTCGTTTGGCTGCGTAGCCAACGGAGTATTTTTTAACACAGTGTATAAACTTTATGTGTAAAAAAAGAGAGGTTCGGAAGAACAAAGGATAGGTTTGGCCCAGCAGAGGGATTCAATAGAGGCTAAAAAAAATCATATACGCCTACCTAAAACATTGAGGTGGGCCGAACAGCTGGCTCTGCCACCAGCGTTCTCCGCGGTACAGGTCCAGCGGCCAGCGTCATCGACACTGACAGCCGCGACGTCTGCGCACCAGAAGTTACCATCGCGAGCCAGCGCCACCCGCTCAGCCTCCAGCAAGCGACGCTCGTTCCGGTACCAGGTCACCTGGTAAATGTAAATCTATATTAATACTAGTAAACCTGGCAGACAAGAGAGCGCTGCACAATATACTTTGACAGTTTACACATCATCATCAGCCCGAAGACGACTGTTAAACGTAGGCTTGGGGATCGCAGTGTTGGTGGTGAAGTTAGAGAAGACGCTGCTGCCCATCTTCTTGATTTTCCCTTAGTCGCCTCATACGACACCCACAGGAGGAAAGGGGGTAGTCAATTCTAACCCGGATATCACGCAGCACGACCGTTTACACATTATGTGTCAATTAATTATTGCTACAAATAATAGAGGAAAGTATCCGAATATGGAATAGTGCCCTAAAATGTGATACCCTTTTCATTAAAACGAATTCTTCCAGTCGTAAAAATCGGTGATCTTATATGTATTACCATCATTATATTAGCGTACAGGTTTCGACTTCACAGTCAAGCGAGCGTTGTCTGCAGTGAGGGCATTTTGAATTGACGCAGTGAGAAAAGATTTTAAGGTACGAAAAAACTAAATATTTATATATCTTGTTTGCAAATAATATCGTATATTATGCCTGTGAGACAGGAACACAAACAGAGTAAACAGGAGAGTAGGCTACCACATATTAATTACGAACCATATTTACAAAAGCAATTTAGAAACGTGTATGCCTGTATTGTACAACAACGGAATTCAGTTTATTAAATTCATTAAACTGCTCTCAGCACAACTATACAACCAACCGCATTAGAACACGATACCGGGCTTTGATTGTTGTAAAACTAATGATTGCACATTTTGTGCCTTTCGTAGAAATAGAGTGAAATAATTGTGCCCTTATTCCGCTGTCTGCTGTACTTTATAATAATCACTACATAGTATAAAACAAAGTCGCTTTCTCTGTCCCTATATCCCTATGTATGCTTAAATCTTTAAAAGTACGCAACGGATTTTGATGCGGTTTTTTTTAATAGATAGAGTGATTGAAGAGGAAGGTTTATATGTATAACTAGATGTGCCCGCGACTCCGTCCGCGTGGAAATTCGGAAACAGCAAAAGTATTTTTAAATTGTTTTCAATATATTAGCTAAGTTTGAGCGAATTCGATTTAGTAGTTTTTACGCCATGCCGTAATATTTTATTACAGGTATAGCTGTTGCCCGCGACTTCGTCCGCGTGTATTTCGGATAAAAGACCAGTAGTAAATTGAACTTTTAACAGAAAAAAATACCTACCAGGCAGGCTTTTTTAAGTAGGTTAAAAATCTTTAAACCACTTATTTAACTAAGAATACATTCCGGTATTTTAAAAAAAACCGCAAAAATTGAACGGTAATTACGGAAGTTACAGAAAGTCTATTGAAAATAATATATAACTGAAGAAGAGAACATAAATAAATCCGTTTTGTGCGTTTCTGAGTTCCTGTACATTGAAACTACTGTAGAAAAAAAAATACCAAGGATAAAAGACAACCGTGACGACCTGATTGGCGCAGTGGCTAAGAGATTGGTTGTGGGTTCGATTCCCGCAAAAAAAGTGTGATCTGTAGATGTTTGTCCCGAGTCTGGGTGTTTCTGTAAGTGAAATTTCAAGTTTGTGAAACGCACCCACGATACAGGAGAAATTCCTAGTGTGGGGCGACGTTTTAGAAACCTATACAATACAACCCATTTCTATTATTTTGGATATTTTGTCTGTGTGTCGGTTTATTCGTAATTAAGTTAAAATAGAGAATCATTGCAGTTGACTCTTATAAAAAATATTGTTATAAAACATACGACAACGACACGCTTGTATTCCGCGAAGGCGTAGGCAGAGGTGCACATTTATTTATTTATTTAACACACAAACACAGCTATCATAACAGGTACCTACTCCCACAATTTCGCTAGGTTTGGTGTAGATCCCAATGTATCAGTATCTCAACAGACAAAATTTATAGAGAACTCGTGACCTAAGACTAAGCGTCGTACGATTGTGTGTGCGTGTAAGAAGCAACTAAGTATTCGTAAGATTAAAGGCTACTTTAAGACTGCGTGAGTCAATGGTAATGGTTGATGTTGATGGTCATGGCGAAGCATAAGGCTGTACACTCAGCCGAAATCGTTATACACAGGATAGAAAATCTATCTTGCTGCTAGAATGTCCGCCTCAATGATGTTACAGCTGAAGGATGCCTTTTAGCTAGAAGTCGTTAAATTACTTTGACAGAAATAAGTTCCGGAGAACCGTATGTGTTACTTGCTGCGAGAATTACAATTGTCTATGACGTAATGAGAAAAAATCTATATCTATCCATATAATAAAATCGTAAACGACCCGTGTCTGCACATTCAATTTTAAAAAAGAAAAACCATTTATACCGCCGTACCCATACTGGCGCGGCGAGATTTGGAAGTTTTATTTCATCTATATCTTATATACCGATTTCTTTTTTTTTTATAAAATAGATATTAAAGTGTACTTTTTGAATATTGGAGTTTGATAACGATATATCTATGTGGAATACAATATATTTATATATTTTATTAATACACTTGAAGAAGTGCCTAACGATTAAACACGTTATTGTGGCTAATTTATAAAAGATAGATATATACTATTGAGGACTTTTTTGTAGATCTTTTAGAGACCATCATTTTTGTAATACATACTTTTGGTGTATGATCGACGTATGCGAGGATAAGAGCTCGAAAGCGCATTTTCATCCGACTTGCTTCAAATTTATCGTTACTGCTCAGCTGCTATGTGTTTTAGCGTTATGTTATATAGCCTATAACCTGCCCAGGCGTATGGACTACAATCGTACCAAGTTTGGTTAAAATCCTTTCAGTAGTTTTTGACCCATGCGTGCACATACAGACAGACAGACAGACAGACAGACAGACGGACAGACAGACAGACAGACAAAAAATTTACTGATTGCATTTTTGGCATCAGTATCGATCACCAGTCATCCTCCAATATTAATTTTGAATATATATTCAATGTACAGAATTGACCTCTCTACAGTTTTATTATAAGTATAGAAGATAACATCCATTAAATAGTGAAGAAATACTTATAATATATATTTTATACCCGTGCGAAGCCGGAGCGGGCCGCTAGTTTAATAATAAAATTAATGTATAAGAAACAGTCGGACAGCACTCATACAGATGAATAATTATGAATAGAATAGAATACTTTTTTATTTGCTCAGAATAAGCTGGTTTTATAGTTTTATTAATGAATCCTTGCATATTCTACCATTTTGGCATGCAGGCATTGATGCAGTTCCCCTTCACATATTTAAAGAAAACATTGATAATCAACTAAAATGTATCAACTAGATAATAATAATAATGATAATAATGTCCTCCTAACCAAATTTCGGTCACGGCGGCCTGTCTCAGCTGAGACTAGCCATCTGCGCAGGAGATATTATAGTGCACAAGTATGCGCGCAGACACAGGTGCACTCCCTATTCCCTCACTCTCATAGTCCAATGGGACGGTAGACCGACACGACCGGAGAGGGATCAGGCGAAGGACCAACGGCTTAACGTGCCTTCCAAAGCACGGTGGGGTATCGACATGTGAAAACGGTCACCCATCACAAGACTGACCGCGGCGAGTACGGCTTAACCTCGCAGATCGACTGATCTGCCGGGTATCCGCATAGCTACGAGCCCCACATCAGCTAGTAACGCAGATACGGAGTAGTAAGTTTTATTTATTAAAAGTAAAGTTAATTTCTTTTTGAACGTTGATACTGGTTCCGTTTTATGGAATTGGAAATGTGGTTAGTTTTTTTTAATGAAATGAGAAACATTTTGATAAACCCAGTAACACTGCCTTATCCGGGATTCGAACCAAGGATAACGCTCAGCAGTCGTGCTCAGCGACCACAAGATCTACGAGGCAATCTATTATATCAAAATAAAATTATGATTAAATATTGTAAGCCTACAAGTTTTCATTACGGTTTTACAGTTACAGATTACCTACCTCAGATAACAAAATCGCACGTAAATAAATGTTTTTTTAACGTCACCCTACTAATGTTTTGTGTATGTGGGTGCGTTTCACAAAATTAAAATATCAATACACAGACACCCAGACTCAGGACAAACATCTGCAGCAAACGTTTGTTCCGTGCGAGAATTAAACCCACAAATGTGACGCACATAGGTATGACCAGAATTCATATTACCAGCTAGTACTATCGACTTGATTAAATTATTGATTTAATCAGATGTCTGCTTGCCTTTGCAGGGTATAAAGGCATCATAGTTGATAGCAGTCAGTTAACGTATTCAATTAATACGCAGAGCAATTAGTACATTAATAATTACGAAAATAGCTCAACAATTTGCAGTAGATATAAATTCGCAAAGCTTATTTTTATTGTGTATAATTGTATAGTTAATTAGTTAGTTTGGCTGGGCGTTTTTCGCACTGAGGGCTTAGACAAGTGTCAAAACGCTTGACGAATGGGGATGACATCATTTTTCGACTATGTTATCAATGACATGTGTCATCCCCATACATTTTTCGTTAAATGATAAATGATAAATGATTTTATTTCTGTAAATAGGTCTTAAAAAAACACTTTTACACGTCATTTTTTTTAAAACTAGATAGATGGCGTCGGCATTTCCTAAATGACTACCTCTGAGAAGAAACGCCGAAACAAACTCAGGGGTCAATGTCTCTTTTAAAGTCCAGACAGGTAAAAAATAAAGTATGTGAGAACAGTGTAGGTGGTCTGAGAAGAGGTCTTTTTAAGAAAGTACCACGGCGAGTTTGAGTCGACCTGTCCTTACAGACGCCCCGTCTCGTACCATCTGAAGGACATTTGGGTAGGCCGCTTGAAATACTCAAACCGTCAGACACGTGAAAGAAAAATTAGTAAAAAAAAAAAAAAAAAAAAGCAAATCCTACACAATGCTCACATTTACAAATAATATAATTTCATGTCTGTTTGTACAATGTAGGTCGTCTGTGATGGTCTTTTGGAGAAAGCCAAAGCAGATTTGAGTCAACCTGTCCTGACAGATGCCCCGTCTCGTACCATCTGCAGGACATTTGGGTAGGCTGTATAAAAAATACTCAAACCGCCAGACAAAAAAAATAAAAAAACTACATAAAAAGGATAAATCCTACATTGTACATTAATTTCACATTAATAAAGATAAATTAATACATAATGTCAGTTTGTAAAAAATAAATAAATAAATCAAAAACAAAATAGATCAAATGATCAAACAATGTCAAAAATGTAAAAAAGGGGTAAAATAAATAAATAATGTAATAATTAAATGTCAAAATTAAACAATATAACAATAGGTAAGTGAAGTGGCTTAAGCCCAAGCATTTTTGTCTAGGAGATAGTCCGACGCTTTATAGTAACCTTTTCTACATAGTTTGTGCTTAATAAACGACTTAAATTTGTTCACACTCAGATTTTGAATGTCGTTTGGGATTTTATTATAAAAACGTATGCATTGACATTTGAATGAGTTACTAATTTTCTGAAGCCTAGTGGCTGGTACAACAAATTTGTGTTTATTCCTAGTGTTAATGTTGTGAACATCACTGTTTCTAATAAAAAGATTAATATTTTTATGAGCGTAAAGCAAGTTCTCATAAATATAATGTGATGGGACAGTCATAATACCAATCTCTTTAAACTTTTCCCTTAGCGAATGTCTGGGACTTAGTTTATAAATTGCCCGAACTGCCCGCTTCTGCAGTACAAATATTGTCTGTATCTCGGCAGCATTCCCCCACAAAAGAATACCATACGATTATATATATACGTTGTATTCGTCAAGCGTTTAGCCAATTGTCTTAGGGGTCAGTGCGTCTTGATTGGGTCATTATGCGTGTTTATATCTAGTGTATATAATATCATAAATAATTATCATTTAGTGCGGAGAATCGTAGGAATTTAAACCAAGCTATTGGGTACGTGGACCGACGATATTGTAAAAGTTGCGGGCTATTGTTGGATGCAATTCGCAAGTTGTCGTTCATTGTACCGTTCAAAGGGGGAGGTTATGTTCAACAATGGACGTCTTCCAGCCGATGATGATTGGGTAGGTAATTTATTTATATAATCGCTACGAAATAATCTTAGTGCTGCAATAAAAGGAAATGTACGTAAACTATAAATGGTATTCCTACACAAATCTCTACTTAGTATAGTTCCCGTCACGTAAGAAGAACGCTGAATGACTGTCAGCGACTGTGTTTGCACTCGGATATAGTCGCTTTCTATGGTCCTAGGCTATTGTAGTTAATTATAGTTTATAAATTATTATTATTATAATTACCCAACTGTGCCAGAAGCCGAGTTATTAAGTGTAGATTCCTTAGATTATCTAGATGGAGTCTGGCGCTACATTGAAACAAAAATCAACGTGCCAATTGTTTCTTTTTTTGCATGCCTGAGTGACAGCTATGTCTTACACAAGTATATAATTTATTTAACATATGGGTGATAGGATACATATTTATTAATATTCAATCGGCCTCTGTAATTTCTATACACCTTAATAGCTCATTTCGCCATTTTTATTACGTTATTTTAAGATAGAAAAACAAGCGTTTCCATTGACAACACAATTGACACTGTTGGCGCCAAAAAGCTGTAAGGTAGGTTTTTAGCGCCAATTGTGAGGAATTATTATTATTATTATTACAAGCCTGTAATGTCCCACTGCAGGGCAAAGGCCTCCCCACTCTCCCTCCACACTTATAATTGTGAGGAATTGGCGCTAAAAAATCCCGACGCTTTCAGGGTCTTGACACTCCATGCTAGAATCATTACAAGTACTTTAATAGTTAGGTAACAATTTGAAATAGGTATTTTTTTTAAAGTTAACGGTCAGCGTTCCTTTTTCCGTGACGGGAATTATAGTTTCCAAATATAAAAGTATACTTCTGTATTGTACCTATCATCGATATCTCGAACAGAATCGTTTAATTCAATACCTTACAAATTGGATTAATCGTCATAAAAAAGCAAACATACAAAACTTATAAAAATAAAATAAAATATAATAAAATAAAAATAGACTTTCATATTCGCACGCTGTGAACGCCATCTTTGTTTTTCCGGGAGCTGTCATCAGAAGCGCGGGAACTCAATAACAGATTATAAATACGTACAACGGATGCGATATGCGGTTTGAAATAGACAAATTATGTCACGAGCAGCGTTGTGGGACATTCCGATGTATTCTCAAGGTTTACGCGTAGCGTTAATGAAAATGAGTTGGAGTAAACTGGGAAGATTGTAGGTGACGCCAACACTTTTTTTATATTTTTATTGGGCTTTTATGACTGCCAGTTACGTAATATCTGATGTAAAGGATTTTTAACCGACTTCAAAAAAAAGGAGGAGGTTCTCAATTCGTCGGGATCTTTTTTTTTGTTTTTTATTTTTATTTTTTATGTATGTGCCCTCATAACTAAGTCATTTACGAAACGATTTGAATTTTTTTTACATGAATGTTACAAATAATGTTGTAAGTATGTACCTACATTTGTACAGGCTGATTTATACCTATTCGTAGTTTTTTATTTAAGCAGACAGTGACATCAATACATAAGTGTTCCGTTATTGCAAATCCTGTTCGAAAAACAGTCAACTATTATATCTAACTGTCGAAATTTCCAATATCCCAACAACACAGTGCTGGACGCTATTTTGGTCACGTACTATAAATTTTTGATTGAATTAAAAACTTCACTTTCGATATCAGTGTGAACTAAAAATATATTGGTCTCGGCATGTAAGCCCTTAGCTATAAATTAGGTGGATAAAAGCTTTTATGTGCCAAAATATCGGCCTCGGTGACAGATTTTGGCTCACGTGGGCTGGGAACATTCATATTACATTATGACGATGAAGAACAAGATTTACGAAGACACTGAAACTAAAATTGTTTCGTCACAATCGGTCGCGGAGGTCAGACGGCTGACGATTTATATTTAGAACCATTTAGACGTCGATGACCGAAATTTAAACGACGAACACTGGCAGAGATTTGAATTTAGGTTATACAACTCATAAACTCGAAGCACTTAATGTCACTGGTCTGTCAGATTTGAATTCTTTTTCTTATTGTTTCAATGGTTCTAATTATAAAAGTTTTGAGTTTGGCCATCCCGCAGCCCTATAGTCAACTAACATAGCTCTAACTGGCTAGTGTTGTGCTCTGCAGATTTTTTGCTCGAGACCAGTATTAATTCCCATTGTGCAAGCCGATTAAAAGTGGTTCTTAGAATGGAAGGCTCTCTCTCTGATAAAGCTCTGTACAAAATTAATTCTATTGATGTTTATATTCCAGAGAATTACAAAAATTAATAATTATTTCTGTTAAATTCGAATACATTATGTACATACATTTTCTTTAATTTCTGTATCTAGGAAACCCTACAATTCCCTGCTTTCAAGTTCCATGTAATACTTAATTAATTAATGTACCATGTATTTTTTCGCTAATAAATAGGCTATCTGCTAATACTAGGTTGCCAAATGGGCCCAGCTCAGCATGAATAGACCAGCCCCTTGTTTCCCGTAGGCGACTAACGGATATTTCAGGGAGATTGTCAGCAGCGTTCCCGTATGTAGGTAACGTTGACTATAGTGCGGTTGCCCATCCGCCTGCCCAGCGTGGTGACTATGGGCAAAACCAGGCATGAAGAGTAGCCAAAGGAAGAAGGCGAAGGTTCCCGGCCGGCCGTCTATTCCAGGTAACTGGTACATAATGGCGAAAACGGCCACGTCCAGCAATGGACTGCAATAGGCTGATTTGTGTGAAAAATTATTTAATTACCGTTGATAACCAACCATTTCATCATTAGTGTTTTTTCTTTTTCATTTATAATTTAATTTAAAGGTACAAAGGTGGCCGGCGGATTCATCCCGTTTATTAAAGTAATTAGCAAAGCATAGCTTATATCATTATAGATTATAGCCTGTGTTATTCTGATGGATAAGATGTATCACTGTAAAGTTTCATTAAAATCCGTTCAGCTGTTTTTGCGTGGAGGACTAACAAACATCCATCTATCATTGTAAACTAGCTGTGCCCCGCGATGTTACCCGCTACATTTGTTTGGATAAAATGTAGCCTATGAGTTAATCCAGGGTCTCAGATACCTCCATACCAAATTTTATGAAAAATGATCAAGCCGTTCGAGGGTGAAGACGTAACAAACATACAAACACACTCACAAACTTTCACCTTTATAATATTAGTGTGACTAGCTGTGCCCTGCGGTGTTACGTGCTACATTTTTTCGGGATACAAAGTAGCCTGTGTTAATCCAGGGCGTCAGCTACCTTTATACCAAATTTTATCAAAAATGATGAAGCCGTTCGAGCGTGAAGACGTAACAAACATACAAACACACTCACAAACTTTCACCTTTATCATATTAGTGTGACACTGACTGTTCCCTCACCTTACACTCGGTGGAGCTGACGATCTCGACCAGGAACCGCGTCCTGGTGCCAACTTTCACGGTGAGGTCCTGCAGTCTTCGCAGGAAGGTGGGTGGGTCCTCGCCGGTGGGCGCCTCATCAGCAGACACCTCCACGCGGACTTTGGTGGAATCACTGCCGGCAGCATTGCTCGCCTACAACATAAAATAAAACAATACTAAACATCAAATTGAAACGGATATTGATTGTCTCCTAATGGACTGCCTCGTAAATAATAATAATAATAATATTTATTTGTACATTTTAGGTAACAAATACATAAGTACACAGTTATAAAAGAAATGTTGTACAATCAGTCATTTGAAATGGCGAACTGCTGCCTCCTAAACTAGGCCAAGAGCCTGTGTTTTAGGAGTCATTGTTCCTACAGTTTAGTGTCAAACAACTAATGTGGCTTACGTGCAAGTACTTAAAGTGTCAAAAAATAATTAAGAATGAATTTTACAAAAATAGGTAGTTAAGTGACAATTGTAATAAGATTTTCGGTTTCGTCGTACGTTAACTTCTGCAACCACTTGGTAAGTTTAACCTTTACTTCATGTTTAGTCAGGGAGTAAATCGATATGAGTGATTTAGTGGTAACTCAGAGTGACTGCTGAATATAAGGTCCTGCGTTCGAATCCCAAGTCGGGAAAATTGTTACTGTGTTTTGCCGTGTGGTATCCGGCCAGAATCGACCACCCCCTCTCCTCCCGTGGGTGTCTAAGGCGACTAAGCGAAAATTCAGAAGATGGGAAGCAGCGTCTTCTGTAACTTGACCTTCAATACGATCCCCAAGCCGCTTGCCAAGCGTGGGGATTATGGCAGCCCCCCCTACTAATGGGAGGCCTTTGTTCAACAGTGAACTTCTTCCGGCTGATGATGATGATGATGTGTTTTCCCATTAAGTCGTTGACTACCACGCAGTAGACACAATAGAAAAACTTGATCGCAGCCCACCGGTGGGCCGATCGGCGTTCAACTTGTTAAGAGATACTCAGTGGCAAAACGTAGTCTGGGTTTGTGCCCAATTGATGGCAATAGGCTCGGCCCCTATTACATTGGGTAGGACCTCGGACTCAGCAGTCACGCTTTATAACCACTGGGACATTGTAAATCATTTAGGAGGTGCTTTCATTACCAGACATAATTATATACTACCGTCAATATACCACCTGTATGTATATATGTGTGTATCTGTATGCACACATGGAAATGAAGATAGGTATGCAGGGTCTTCAACATAGATGTCGTATTACTTCTCTTATTTATAAATAAGTTATGACATTACGTAAGTTATAGATTATAATAAGTGAAGTACTACAACCGCTAATTATACGCGCACCATCATCTATGTCGGTGAGCCTTGCACACCTATCTCAGTTCCCATGTATACCTACTGTAGCTTAACTTGACAGTCGCGCTTGTGACTACTCTGCTGTGCTACTCGCTACAATCGAAAATATCACTTTGATCTGTTATCAAATCTCTAAGTATGGAAACAACACTAAAACACTGAATTCTATGAAATATTTGCACTCTTTTAAAGTATCTACGCTCCGTCACCATTGTCTAACATTCCACGTCATGACCAAATCTAAAAGCCTATCCGTTTGTTACTTGATCCTAATTTCCTAAAGCATTGGTTAAATGCTCTAAGCCTACTTTGAACTGACATTGGCTTACACAAAGGAAGATAATTTTCTGGTTACATTGCTTATAATTGAGGGTTTCATAATAAAAGTTGTTTCGCTATTTGATATACCTGTAGAATCTTAATCTACGGTGGAGCCAGACAGTCCCGCCCCCCGCGCGCCCGCTACGACTTATAACAAGCTTAATTCAAAGAGCTATCTGATAAAGTAATGGCTAGATATTTGCTACTTCATCTGAAACTAAACTACGAGTAGTATTTACTCGCGGTTTTACTTGCATAGAAACTACTTTAAAACTTTATAAAGCCAAGTGAACAGTATTCTATAAGCTGTCTATAGTTTATGATCGAGTGGTGTTCAGATTTAGTTTAATAGAATGTTTGATTTTTAACCGCTGTACTGTGGTATTTGCTTTTCTGGCAACAGATTTTTTTGTAAAAACCGCCTATCAGTCTCTTTCTGCAAGCTGTCCTCGTCCTTGTCCGTAACTAGTATTAACCAAAAGTCACGTCAATGCATAGCGCACTAGGGAAAAGTGGCGTACTTTCACATAAAGAGAGTTCTTTAACTTACTATAATAAAATCCGTAAAAATAAAGCAATGTAAAATTCTACATCGATATTTTTTTTTTTTAAGAAAAACGTCGCCCCACCTTAGGAATTTCTCCTGAATCGTGGGTGCGTTTCACAAACATGAAATATCACATACACAAACACCCAGCCTCGGGACAAACAAATGTGGATCGCACAAATTTTTGCCCCGTGCGGGAATCGAACCCGCAACCCTTAGCGCAGCAGTCTAATCGCTTAGCCACTCCGCCAATCAGGTCGTCGTTCGTCGTTGTTCGTCATCATCATTATCATCAGCGTTTCAAGAACCCACTGCTAGGCATATCCTATCCCAATTTGAATCCAATTATTTCCCTATACAGAAACAATCCGGTCGGCCAAAGGCTCTACTGAATTCTCTTAGCCCCTGACAAATTATTTGGGCTTGAAGTAACTATACTAACATACAATCATTACGTACTGTACAGGATATAAATCACTATGAATAATCACTTGTAGGATATGACAAAGACACGATAGACGGCAAAGGTAAGTTAACGATATCTATGACCGACCTTTCCTGCCATTATAAGTTGGACGCACGAGTCTTTCAATTGGCTACGTGGACAACACTAACGGATCATGTCAAAACGGCAGACGATATGTAAGACATCTGTTGTGTAAGGTATACGTATTTTTAGAAGGCTTATGAATATCTTTACCGTTTTCAAAGAAAGTATTATGTAAGTTAGGATTCATTATTTTGGACTTAAATAGAAATCATTAGAGGAAGATGTGTGGACATCTGAGGGGGTACATAAAGGGTAGGAAGAGGTGAATAAGACCCACCCACATTCCGCCAGTTATGTTATAGGACCCGATGTAATAGGGGGCGAGCATGTTGGCATCGACTGGGCACAAATCTAGACTTTGTGCTGCTACTGAGAATTATTGATAAAACCCAATGTCAAACAGTTTGCCCGACCCGGGATTCGAAGCTAGAACCTCATGCTGACAGTGGCGCTTAGCTACCACTAGACCAACGAGGCAGACTTATCTAATTAACTTACAAGTTTAATCTGTCGTTAGGAGTCAGTTTCTGAATACTTAGTTTAATCTATCTATACATATAATAAAATCGTAAACGACCCGTGTCGGTAGACTCAATATTAAGAAAGAAAAACTATTTATACACTCTATATTTATGTTACCGAAGCCAAAAATAAAGATTTTAAATTTTTTGTCTGTTTGTCTGTCCACTGATTCTACCACAGAACATTTACCAAGGCTTTCTCATGACGTGTATACGCCCCCTGACATACATCAGGACCTATTCCAGCCATGGTTTTTTTCCAGCATTGTTTCAAGAGTAAATTAAATGTTTGTAGGCAAAGTCTCACTCTTTTGTGGACTGCGGTCAGTTGTGGGACTCCAGCCGGTCCAAATGCGTTTAAATCCCTCTTCGCTAACCTTCTTCTTATTGTTTCAACGCTTACATTTCCATTTCATACTTTAAAGAAATGGTTATATTACCTCAGAAGATTGTGAACCGTCTTCTAAAAATGTTCTAGACGGTATAAGGGTAATTTCTTTTTGATGTATACCTTATACGACCTATAGACCTTGTTGAGTAGGACCGGGTATCTCTGTACTACCGGACAGCATCGTATATAGTGTATAGTACGCAGATATCTAAGCATCCATCCAAGCCGACGCTGGCAAACCATTGTCTTATTTCCTATGAATACCAAGAAAGCTTATCAAGGAAAGCAAGAGAACAATAGTCAAAATGGTCTTGGAATTAATGACTTATGGAATATTGGTAACTTGAGTGGAAATCGAGAATACATTGCAGAAAACGTAAGACGAATCGAAGTGGAAGAATACCGTATAAAAGAGCTCCAAGTTTTACGCCTCTATAGAATTATTGGTATTTTCATTTGTTTTGACAAATCATAAGTATGGGCGTACATATTAATTATTTCGGGATAGGCCACTTAAAATCCTGTGGATATTAATTCAGCTCAATTAATGTCGAATAATTTATGGTAGCGTAATTTAAGATAATACTAAAAATTATATTATACGCCCAAAAATGTATGGTGAGTTCGAGCAGATAATTCTCTAATATTTGTTACGCCATAAAGACATAAGTAACGCCCTTTTAGTTGGTACAATGATTTGTGTCATAATAATATATACATTTCCTGAAAATTTCATTACAATTCAACATCCCATTAAAAAGCAAGACAGTTTTTTGTACCTCCTGAAAAGTAGCCAAAATTGAATAGTAATAATAATAATGTCCTCCTGACCGAATGTCGGTCACGGCGGCCTGTCTCAGCTAAGACTAGCCATCTGCGCAGGAGATATTATAATGCACAAGTATGCGCGCGAACACAGGTGCACTCCCTATTCCCTCACTCTCATAATCCGATGGGACACTAGACCGACACGATCGGAGAGAGATCAGGCGTAGGACCAACGGCTTAACGTGCCTTCCGAAGCACGGTGGGGTCTCGACATGTGAAAACGATCACCCATCACAAGACTGACCGCGGCGAACACGGCTTAACCTCGCAGATCTACCTGATCTGCCGGGTAGCCGCATAGCTACGAGCCCCACATTGAATACGGAATTGTTCAAAGGAACACCTTGCCATATTATGACTTCTGACACTTACCTAACGCGAATTAACCTAAATGTATTTTACGGATTTACTCGCTATTTATTTGACCATGTCCTGTAAAGGATTTATAACGACGAGTGATAAAAATGATAAGTACAACATATATTTTTTTCCTGTTTTAGCGTTATGCGAGAAGTACCTACGCATTACCTACGTCAGCAACAGTGCCCTAACCCTTACAATACAACCGGTAACGAAGCAAGCTATAGGCATATAACGTGGGACGAATCTGTTACAGAACAAATCATTCTCAGGATGTACCTTGGTGAAAACATATCAAAACGCGTGGGTAGAAATTTCGCAAAGAATACGGCAATGACGTAAATGTCCTTGACCCCCTTAATCACGTTGTAACAAACGCGAGGGTAAAATAAGAATCACGTTTCTGACGTCTTTTTAACCGACTTCAAAAAAAGGAGGAGGTTCTCAATTCGTCGGGATCTTTTTTTTTATGTGTATTCCCTCATATCTGAGTCATTTATGAACGGATTTGAATTATTTTAACGTAAGCGGTTTCGGGTTGATTCAATGGCATCCCTAGGAATTTTTCGCTGCGAAAAGTTTTTTTCCTTCCTTTCATGAAGAGAACTTTGATTCATTTGTTTTGTTTTTCCTTCCAACCTTTGCCGTAAGGCCGATTCACCATCAATAAATAAAGTGTCAAGTAGACTAACCACCACTAAAAGTCAGCCGCAACTACTCGTACGCATCCCACAATATCTGAGTAGCAATAATCAGGGATAAACTGGCCTGTAACTAAGATACGATAGTAGATACCCGTAACTTTTGCCCTTAGTCTTGGAATTGCAGTTGTATCGTGGGTGGACAGGACCGGCCAGATATGTGGATCGTAGAAATATATGTGCCGAGCAGGGAAAGAACGCATTCGGTAATCTACGATAGAATCTGAAACTTTTAGCCCGCAGTCTAATCACTTAACCACTGTGTCAGTCGGTCTCATAGATGTCACCATGTATTTTTTATACGACTGTCCAAAAAAGGAGTAATGTTTTCAGGGTTAGTGTATGTTTATAAAAAAAAGAAACAAATAACAAAACTAATACTTATACTATACTTATACTTTAAATAAATACAGTGACAAAAAACGAACTAAAAAGTAAAAAACAAGTCTCCTCTTAGGTAAGGCAGTGTTGGAACACTGCCTTACCTAAGAGGAGACTGCGAGAGACAGAACGGTTCGCCGACTGCGATAGAACTTGTTTTTTACAATTTAGTTCGTTTTTTGTCATGGCAGTCATGTTTTTTAATTTTTAATTTATATATTTATTTGAAGAATTTAAGTATTAACTGCGAGATTATTTGCAGTGCTTTTGATGAATACGTAGCCCGCATTATAGATCTTCCTCTTGCACAAATTGGTACTCAACGATGTTAAAATGCAGATTAATTAACAGCACAACATTTAAATCGGCATCTATTATAGTTATTAGGTTCGTAGAGGTCTTAGGTTCGATTCCCGGGCAAAGTGTAGTTAGGTTTTATATTAGGTTATTCTCAGTAGTAGCAGTGTCTGGATACGTGCCTGGTCTCGCTCTCTATTACAATTGGACCTATTACATAACTGGTGAGATATGGGTTTACAATACACCTCTGCCTAACCCTTCGGGGACGACCTAATGGCACAGTGGTTAAACGATTGGACTGCCAGGGTAGCGGATTCGGTTCCCGGACGGGACAAAAGTTTGTGCGCTCCGCGGATTTTTGTCCCGAGTCTGGGTGTTTCTAAAAGGGGAAGGCCTTTGTTCAACAGTGGACGAATGAATATTTGATTTCCATATAACCAGTATAAAAACCGCCACGTAAACATTATTTTTGTCCAGTGGCTTCCACGTGACACACACTCGTTGCCGACCAAAAAGCTGTTTTCTGTGATTTCGTACCGTGTCGGTAACAGTGTGTACGTGTGCGCAACCCCTTAGTAACAGTAGAAACTTAGCCTAGGGCGAAATATACAGTACTGTTATAGATTACATGCGGTCCGGGCCTCTTCCGGAACACACACGAATATAACATAATACTAAGCCAACGAGGTAATTCGAAGCATATGAAATTACTATCACGAATATCTGACTGGAGATCTGATTGATTTTTCAAGAATTACATAAACTGTTTACATTTGGTCAATTTATCTTATTCTAACTGTACCCATACACTGCTTCTTCTTCATCTTCTCGTATGGTTGATGAACAACGTGGTGTCAGAGTTTAAACCGCCTGTAGCCATCTGACATGGCTTTACACACCGTTGAAAAATCTCTCAGATGTGCCGGTGTCCTTACGATGTTTTCCTTCACCGTTTATTATTTAGAAATAAAACTCCTCCATTAAAACTCAATATACTTTAGCTGGAGAAATAGTAATATCGGTGTAGACTCCTAACTGCGCAAGAGTTGGTTTTAAACTAAATGATACTATAAGCATTTTTGACGACGAGCAGAAGACCGGTATGATACTAACACTAATACATTTTCGTTACCCAGACTAACACGTCTTTATAAACATAACAATATAAATATTCCTAATTTTACACTAACAGATATTCAACTACTAGTATATTCTATTCAAAAACGTAACAAAATGCGTATGCCTTAAAAAAATATTTCTGTGTTACATAGGCAATTTATAGAGGAAGGTTATAGGCTATAAAGCATTCGAAATCCACGCGGGGAAGTCGCGGGCGGAAGCTAGTATAAGATAAGCTTAAAGTAGCATTAGTATTAACCCTAAAATAACTCGAAAAAAAATTACACAAACAAAGTCACGGGCTGAATATAGTTTACTAATAAAGAAAGGATGATCAATAACGTACTGTCAGATATTAAAAAACCTTTTAATGCGTAAGTTCTGTTACAGTAATGGGATCCGATCGGTCACCCAGCAAATCCATATGTCCATCAATGGTAGGACGGTGTTCGCGCCTAATTGACAGTGACAATATGTCGCTGGTATTCTGGGTTTTCGATGCTGTTACTGTCCGTGAATTAAATTGATTAACTATAATTAAGTTGGTGTGAATAAGGTTCGTTTGGTCCGAGAGTAGGCAGCCAAAAAGTACCTAATAAAGCCAGGTTTACCTCAGTAATTCATATTTCTATTCAATTTGCTAATTACACAACCTGTCTATGAAAAACATTATTACTTATCCTCGTGGAGTAGACGACAATTTTAGTGTTAAATAAATCGTCAATAGAAGATAGTACCTACAGACTAATTAACTTCATTACTAAAGATTTTTTTACTAATAAAAGATTCAGGCAATAAAAGTAAGCCTAGAGCGCATGCGTCGGTCGCGTACGATCTTTCAAAGTTGGGCAAAATGTTGTGTCATCAATGTCATCGTGTATATGTGTAATGTATATGTGTCATGTATATATATACATATAATGCTGTATACTCACTTGTAGTGTATACACATCGGTGTCGCCTGTCCGGGCCGTGGACACCGTCAGCCGGACGCCGCCCGCGTCATCAGACGCCGTGAACCGTTCGTCTAACGATGCTCCCGCGCGACTCCTGCGCATCGCATGCAACATGTTAAAAAATTATCAAGTTGTGCACAAATATGTTCTAATTATGACAAGACAAGATACTTAAGGCTTTAAAATTGGAATGACGTGAATTATTTAATTAATGTTAGAATGTTGAAGTGAAAACCGAATCTTTACATAAGATAAATTTAATCTTTACAAGTTTTTATGAAATCTTAATTTATGAATACTTAATGGATTACCATTTAAGTTCACCAGATTTAGACCAGTGTAGTAATAGGTGTCACTACTAGGTACCATTTTACTTAAAGAACCCTACACTAATATCAACATCTTAAATAAAATACATTCATTTAATTTCTTGAAATATATTCCCATCATTTTCATAATAAGGGACCACTCTAGGCATTCTATGAACAATGAACATGTAGATGGAGAACGAAGTTGAAACTAATGCGATGCTGTGATAAAAACAACGTGAAATAGGGCTTGTTCACATCACCACGTCATGACTTTGCTAACGTAGAGTGATGCGGTGTGGTGAGGCACGTTTTCCATTGTGAAAGCGAGATGCCACACTACACTGCACGTAGCTCATCTCGCTTTCACAACAAAACACATGCAATTTTACGACATGGTAACGTAAATTAGCACGTCACGTCGATGCACCGCGTCGCGACATCGGACCATTCTATGTGACCGATGCGCGACGTCCTCACGTGCTAATGTGGACAAACCCTTACCTTTTAGAGACAAATGATTGATGATACGATATTATGACAACGAATGAACGAATTAAAAACAAAAACACATCAACGAACAACATAAAATAACCGACGATAATCTAAACTCTAAATTATATTTCAATTAAATTTGTAAAAAATGTAAACAATCTTTAAGAGAACTCTTACCTTCCGTTGTTAAAATGACTGATTAAATTTTAAATACTAACAATAGCAGAACAAGAGCAGCGCCACGGATCGGCGAAGGTCGCGGGTTCGAATCCCGCTCGTGTCCATCATTTTTCAAATTTCCTTTATCAATTCAGGTACTAACAATAGTGTTTCGTTTAGGCACAATATGAAGAATTTCTGTGATTTTGTAAATTAAACGAGAAAATATTGTTTACTTTTAGAGCAAATCTTATTGAAATAGAGTATAAATACAAACATCTAAAGCGTTCTTAAAAAAAGGAACGTAAAAACACTTCCATATTCAAAGAAGACATCCATAAACAATATTCGGAACGATCATTGTGCAATCCACTTTATCTTCAGAGATAAACTCGCCTTCAAGCAAGGCGCATAGAAGTTCAGGCGAGCGTACCAAAGACAATGGCTACAAACGTCAAACGTATAGAGTTACAAAGGGGTCGCTGGCAGTACATACACAGCACGTCTCACTAATATATGACGTACAAGACTATGATTTACATCTTGAACATAAATGAGAAACACGGGAAATAAAAAGATGAATCAATCCTATTTTATATTCAAACAAATCTATTTGTAATCGGCTCGCCGCGAGCATACGCGTTCCGCTCGCGAGCCACGTACACGTACACACCATGATTTTTGGTACAAGTAACGCGCAACGATTACAGCTCGCTAGTGAGTACCCGGCTTTACATACACTCATGATAAAAAAGAATGTAGTAGTGTACAACAAAGTAAATAAAACCTCTTTTAATAAAGTTTTTAATTTCTTTGTCGACATTAATTATAGTTAGATGCAAAGGCCCTGACAAGTCTACGGCTGAAGCTCGCTTTCCTTTGCTATCTGAGCCCGAAAGAAGACAATACGCAAGTATTCCGCGTCGATTCAGACGCAGATTATGCAAATGGCTCTAAATAAAGATGACGCGTTGATGAATGAAGGCGGTTGGTTGGCAAACCTCATTTATTTCTAGTTACTTGGCCGCTAGATGTATAGTTTTGACGGCCTACTGACTCAGATGTTACATAAATTACATACACTCAAATATTTGACGACCATATAGGTAGAGTAGATATTGTGTCTGAACAATTGGACAAAATATGTTGGTGTTATCCGCAAATATTGGTTCAAACGCTGGGTAGACATTTTAAAGGGTAAAGACACATTTTTTAATGTCCGATTGTTGGTTCTGTTGTATTTCATTATATAACAAATATTTGTGTAATCCGCAAATGTTTGTCTAGCTTGCGTATGTATCTTTTATTTCATACCCGTAAACACGATACGGGATATAATTACAAGTGTAGCGACGTTTCTAATTAAGCACTCGACTGGTTGAATGTTATGTGATTGAACTGTGGCAGGGGTTGCGGTTAGCCGAATATTTGTGTAATGTGGCGTTGTTCTTCGAAAACCTGGATGATTGAGTATGTGCTATTTACCATTTCAAGTCCGGGCATTTGTGTATATGATTAGCTCCTATCAGAAGCTATTTTGTTAAAGTTTTCCAAGGAAATCACAGTGCCGGTTTTCTCACGATGTTTTCCTTCACCGTTTATAGCAACTGATAACTAATTTACAGGACGCACATGAATTCCAAAAGCCATGGTGCGTGCTGGGGTTTAAGCTTACGACCATTGACTTGGCAGTCTAACGGACATACCACTCGGCTATCAGACAGTGGCACTAAGTTTCACTTTGTGTTTGAGATAACCGTACGCGTAACCAGTGGTCCCCAATGTTTTAAGAATTAAGACATAAAATTGCCTACTGTAATAATAATTTAAGTAACCTAGAAAATCATATTTATATAGGACCCGGCAGACGTCAACCTCCCGGAAAAAGCAACGCCACCTACTGAGTCCATTTGTCTTTCAAACCCTCCCCTTTCATCGGTCCAGCCGTTTAGGAGGAGTTAGGTGAAAAACACACGAACAGAAGAATAATAATAGATATATAATTGTATAGCTTAAGTAATTTAGTGTAAAATACAACTCTAATAAACATAGCTACAATACGCAAACGAGGTTCGTTGCTAAAGTGTCGTCAACTCTCAATGGTTTGGTTCACGTTAGACAAAGTGAGTCAAAGTTTTGACAACTAAGCGAGTCGCGGTCCACATAACTTTGTGAGCCACCGACACAAATGACTAAACCTAACCTTGTAGATGCAAGCTAACACAAGATAACATCACGCCAGTATTCCTCGAAGCGGTGAGCAGAGGTGTATAATACACACAATTATCGACAATTATATTATAGGTCCCAATGTAATAGGGGGCGAACCTATTGCCTTCAACTGGACACCAATTTAAACTGCTGAGAATTACCTCATGGAAAAACCCAACAACACATTGTCCGACCCGGGATTCCAAACCAGGATCTCGTGCTAAGCAGACGCGCTAAACGACCACTAGACCAACGAGTCTGCAAGACAGGATGCAAGCCATATATAATATACGAACGATTCTTTTTTACAAGCGTGGTATAACAAAGGAAGACATAAAAATGTACGAAAACATTACCTTCTACTTTGCACGACATTTCTATACGCTGCGTACAGACATACGCAACGTAATATTAAACGTAGCATGAAAGAATTTGCCGTCCACATTAGTGCAATGTATCATGCAATGTAACACACACGCTTAATAATTCTTTCTCATAGTCTGAACGCCTTGTGCGCGCGAACCGGGCAGTGTGCATTTCATGCGCACGCTACGAGCTTTTCAAATCGCGCGCGGAGCGATCCAGAGGGCTTAGACAAGTGTCGAACGCTCGGTATCGTTTCTATTTCGTGAAACGTATACGCTTAGTGTAAAGCGATAAATAATTGGTAGCCAAGTGTCAAACCAGTTGGCTAACGCTCAGTCGATTCGATCGATAGAAAAAAATATGGATATTGTCTTTGGATCGCTCATTAAGCGTTAACAAACGTCAGTTTGATATGAATGCTAGTGTATATGTGTTCTATGGACACAGTCACATACACAAGCGCCGGCCAGCGTTGCAAAAGTGTAAAATTAAAAATCGTTAAATTTGTCAACTACCTACAAATCGGGAGAAAAGTTAGATTTTTATTTGAAATAAAACAATAGTATTTTATGTTAATAATAATATCATATATTCAATCACGATTATTTGTTCAATCACAATCAATTATTCTATTACATTAATTATTCATTTTTGTTTTCATACCTCCTGTTACTAGCTATTTGTAAACAATCTCATCTTTATTAAAATTGTAGCAATTTTGATTTATTTCTCATATAACCTTTTTTGTGTGTAGAAGGCCTAATACTGATTCTGTGGAAAGTTTATTCCATTGCTTAGTTTTCATCAAATTGATGGATGAATATATTATTCTTTCTACATTTACAGTCGAGTATGGCAAACTTAAAACATAAATACAAAGAAACAAACATTTTCGACACTGCTTACGGCTGACCAAAACAAAATATAGTAGCATAGTAATCGCAAAGTTCGCTAACTTTAGCGTCTTCTCCAAGGTTTTGGCGTTCGCTAATCTATCGAAAATTTCGAACGCTCGCTGGCGTATCGGATCGTCAAAGCTGCCACTTGACTACGATTTTGTATAGAGGATGTCAATTGACGCTGACGTTTTGTTTCATCGAATAGAATTTGTTACCACTTGGCTAATATTTGAACGTTCGATACGAGACATCAAATTTCATAGCGAAAGCTTATGTCAATCCCATACATTTGACAATCTATTCTACTAGCGCTCATGCCACTTGTCTAAGCCCTCAGATTTGTCGGTTCCTCGAACGAACACAAAGGGGCACGCAGACGTGAGTAGCTTCAGTGACGTGACGTGACGTGGGTAGCTAGACACGTTTGGTCCAAGCACGCGCTGCGTCCACACAAATGAATGCTCCTATCGCGTTACAATCCATTCTACGTTGCGTAAGTCTGTACGCAGCTTTTAATCAAAGTTCTCTGTATTTCTACGTTTTCAAACGACTCCTTGTGCAAGAAAGAAAGCCAATGGAACCCCAACAATGGGACCAATTTATTGAGTGCTAGTGAATGTATGGAAAGCAAAGGTAGTGCATGTTCTAAGGTAGCCTGCCATGTGTAAATGTAAAGGGAGAGCAGTCAAACGAGTTAAGTTAGGACTCTACACGTCTTCAAGTCCATCGATTCGAAGCTTATACCTATATGCATACGTTAGCATTTAATTGCTTACCGAGACACCTATGTGTATATATCTTTGTTACTCGATTTTAAACTGTATATTATGTCATATAATACTCACCCACCCAAGTAAAGAAAAAGAAAGAAATAAACAGTTTATTTCTAACTTTTTATCTTTTTTTATGTAATATGTGTCTCATAAAAAAGATAAGAAAAGCTATCACATAAAGTAAATAAGAAAGAAAAAAAAATGATTAGGTATCCGTCTGGAAGTTGTACCAACTAAATATATAGAGCACACACACTTCTAACCCGTTTGTCTCATCACCGGTCGACTGGTAACTTTGTATTTAAAGAACTAAAACATAACATAACATCACACCTGTATTCCCGAAGGGATAGACAGAGGAGCACTATATAGTACACCCATATTTTACTAGTTATGTTATAAGTCCTAATATAATAGGGGGCGAGCCTATTGCCATCAACAGGACACAAATCCAGACTCCGTGCTGCTACTGAGAATTACCTAATGGAACAACCCAGTAACATTTTGCCCGACTCGGGATTCTAACGGAGTAGCCGCAGTCTCGCTTAGTAACCATTAGCCTAACGAGCCAGTCGGATTAAATAAATTAAAAATGTTTTTTAATTAAACTATCTGACTACAACAAAGGGATTAATGCGAACACAATTTTTATGTTTATTTATGCTATAAGTAATATATTATAGTTTTATTGTATGTTGTATGTTTTACATATCTCCAATAAAATGGGTATATGGTAGAATGTATAGACGTTTAATTATTTTTTTAATCAACTTTTGTGTATTACCTACATTCTGTGCAAATAAATAATTTGATTGATTGACGTTTCGACCGAGTTGCATTGGCCGCGGTATGTTTGTGCGAAAAGAAATTGCGTTCGCGTTAATTCCCGTGTTGTAGTTCAATTATCGTCACGCAACGCGATAGTTTAAAAGTTAGTAAACCTGTATTTTGATAAAACAAAGACAACCAACCCACTGAACCTTTGGTACGTGAAATTGGAAGCACAGTGTGACCAAGCGACCCTTTCGACACTCGCCGAAAATAAATAGGTTGCAATACGTCGTGTGGTCGCCAAAATCGTACCCCATTTAATGCGTGTTCTAACGATTGGAAACTGATGGCCCAGTTGTCTGACGGCCGTGTAATCTGACCGATCGTGGTGTAGACGTTATATCATGTGTCCGCTCGGTAAAACAAATGCTGCGTTGACTTTAGTATAGTACAGTGGGGTTACATGAGCTTGCAATGCTGGTGATTTTCAGCTGTGGAAGCGAGACGCCGCTACGTGCAGTGTAATGCGGCGTCTCGTTTTCACAGCGGAAAGTGACCTGCAATGCAAGCTCATAGTAAGGCAACAGCCCCCGTACCATGATCTTTTAAAGCAGGGCAGTTTACGTTGTGGAAGCGAGTCGCATAATCGCATCACTCCTCACGTAGCGGCGACCGATTTTATATATCTCTAACTTTTTCGATTTGTCTCCGCCCCGAATAGCAGAATAGCCATTAGAAAACCGAAAAATTCACGAAATAAAAATTAACAGTTAATTAATTTTTAAATAAATAAGGTTGCGTATTCCGCCATCTTTCGCACTTGACAGGTCACGTTACGCTACTTTACGAGCACGACGACATCTGCCGGGGCCGCTAATAGGTACCTAATAAAACCTACCGCCATTAAATAAAATTAAAAAAGCATATGCAAGGCTGTATATATTTCTTTATGTCAAAGGCATAACAGTGACATACAGGCGATTTTTGTGCCCGTCTATCGCACTATTGACTCTGACAACCCGATTGAAGCGGCCATGTTTGCTTTCACCGCAAAGGGGTACGGATACGGAACCAATATTTGTATCATGTCCTAATATTAGTTCAGAGTCTGGCCTTTGACATGCAAGTCAGTCCGTCTTTTCGGGTGAATTTATATTCGCAAATGTGCGTAATAAAAAAAGAAATTTAAAAAATCAATAACCCGAGTCCTGCTAAAAAACTGAAAAGATTTAAACAATTCTACAATTACGTTAAATTAATTAAGGTTAAGTAATAACATAGTGACTTTAACATTCCGGGGCCATTCTTGAGAAGATTTAGAACTTTAGATTTCTACACCATACATACAAGACACGCGCGAAAAACATAACCCTTCCTTGGCGGTCGGGTAAAAACAGATGTTCAGCCCGTTGAATGGAAATTGACTGGGACACTAGACAAGTGACAAAACGCTTGACTGATTATAAATGTAATATTTATGAGAGTGGTCGCTAAGCTTCATGTCTTGAGTTCGAATCCAGGATCGGTTAAATGTTACTGGGTTTTTCCATAAGGTAATTCTCAGTAGCAGCACGAAGTCTGAATTTGTGCTCGGCCGATGGCAATAGATACAATATAACTTGTGCTACGTGGTTGCACCTCTGCCAACCCCTTCGGGGAATACAGTCGTGATTTTGCATATGTACTTATGACATTTGTGGAATATTTATCGTTAAACGGGCTAACAAAACAATGTTCTATCACCATTGAATAGGTAAAATTAAAAAGTTTCAACACGTCATAATACGACTATAGCCTTGTATTTTACGAGCATAATATGTGTTGTCAAACGCACATAATCTGTATGTGACGGCGCCAAAAAGTGTCACGTAGTGAAGGGAATGCCAACGTACACATTATATCGTCATATTTATTTCAACCAAGTGTTATTTTCAAGCGAGCGTCGGTTGCTAATATGAGAATCTGAACTTTACCCGACCAGGAGTTCGAGCCCACGGTATTATTCTCAGCAATTGCGCTTAGCGACCACTGGACCTACGGGCAGTCTAACACCGCTGATGGGACAGATTGTGAAGATTCAAAGGATATTGAGTAGACTAGCTTTCCCCTGCAATTTCGTCCGCATGGCTTTCGATTAAATTACAGCTGGCTAGGCTCCTCTCGCTTCCTCGATTAATGAACCGTATCCAACACAAAAATAATTTTCCAATACAAACCAGTAGTTCTTGAGATTAGCGCGTTCAAGCAAACAAACTCTTCAGCTTTTTTAATATGAGTATAGATAGGCTCTGCCTAGTTTCGGATCAGATGACCATGTGTGAGTTCTCAATATAATTTTATTATTACTCTAAAACTAACTAAACTCTAGCATAAAACCAGCCAACCGATTTCCTCATAACTTCGTAACTACTAAAACTACAAAGGTTTATATGCTCAGTATGTACCTACTAATAATTTATCGTTGAATATCAAGTAAAAATAGAGCACGGTATTAGGAGGTCAGTGAACTCGCCTAATGTATCTCATGGATCTAAACAAGATTGGGGAATAAGAATTTATCGGCGTCAAGTGGTACTATTTGTGGATGGAGATTCCGATCGCCTGATCTGACTCGCGATGTCCTGCCGATGGAGTAAACGTCGGATATCATTATGTTTAGAAATTTTATTACAAAAGTTTATATCCATACTAATATTTATAATTTCATCAAAATCTGTCCAGCGGTTGAGCCGTGAAGGTAAAACAGACAGACAGACAGACAGAGTTATTTTTACATTTATAGATAATATTTGTATGGATATAATAATAAAATGAATATTATCTATAAATGTGAAGGTAACTTCTGTCTGTCTGTTTCACCTTCTAAACTAAACCGCTGGACGGATTTTGATGAAATTTGGCATGTAGAAAGTTTAAGATTCAACCCTCTAAGGGTTTTAAATAGGGGTTAACGCGGGCGAAGCTGCGGGCAAGAGCTAGTTACAAATATATTTAAGACACAAGCTTTTAAATCAGCTAAACTCAACGTACTAGTGAAGACGAGTTGAACAAGCCGAAACACGATGGGATTGCGTCATTTCGAAACAGAGTTCGCTTACCCGCAGGCGAATTGTGGGCAAGGGCACACACACAATTCAGTATTAAAAAAAAAAAGTTCCTATAACCACCTTCTGACTTTATCATCAGACCAGCTTCAAGGTACCAAAATATTGTATTGTTACCGAACGTGTTTTAGTATGCAAAATTTCATTTCAATCGGATATCAAGAGGTGGTTCTAATTAAGATTGCAAGATTTGACCTAAACAAACTTACATAGATACAAACATAATATTTATGTATTTAGAAATACCTATATTAGTATGTTTATCAGTTGTCTGGTTACCATAATACAGGCTCTTCCTAGTTTGGGATCAGATGACCGTGTGTGAGTTCTCCCAAGATATTAAATTATTATTATTCATCATCATCATCAGCAGGAAGACGTCCACTGCTGGACAAAGACCCCCCCTTAGAACGCCACAATGAACGACAACTTGCCGTTTGCATCCACCGGTTGCCCGCAACTCTGACGATATCGTCGGTCCACCTGGTGGGAGGTATTATTATTATTGCAAGTTAAATAAAAGCTTGTGATAAAATTTGTGTTCCGCCCGCGAATAAACTTCTCATAAAATAGTACCAGCCTATAACGGCTATTGTGGAAAATGCAAGGTAAGCCGCAAAACGTACGATAAATAAAAACTTGTACTTAATCAATTTTTGCCGTTACATGGGAAATTGACTCTACCCTTGGCAAAATGTTGATGAGAAATAGGTACTTGAACTCCGAGAAGTAAAGGCATGATCACATCATTATAAAAACTTAGATAATAATTAAAAGGAGAGCTCAAACTTTAAAGTTGAAACTGGTGGAGGCTCAAGCAGTCTGCCTTTGTCCGGTCATGACAAATAAGACCCCACTCGGGGTCAACGGCAATAAATTATTGGTTTTTTAAAAACGTCGCCCCACACTACGAATTTCTCTTGTATCGTGGGTGCGTTTCACAAACATGTAATATCACATACACAAACACCCAGACTCGGGACAAATATCTGTAGATCGCACAATTTTTTGTCCCGTGCGGGGATCGAACCCGCAACCCTTAGCGCAGCAGTCCAATCGCTTAGCCTGCGCCAATCGGGTCGTCGCCAACCGGGTTTTAAAGTTAGTATACTCACTGCGTATTTTAATTTCAAGTTGACAGCTCTGTATAAAATCATAGGTTGTCGGCCTGTTTAATACGCAACGCTTTTATTAATGCTGCTACTGAAATATATTAAATGAACTCGTATAACGTACATTGTGGATAATACAAGGAACGTCAAAACTACGTCGCGAACGCGTGGGGCGTTAAATTTTGTTTAACCATGCCACGCCACGTACACGTGAACAGGGAATTTCAAATTAAACGTTTTTCAGGGCAATTATGAAAGTTTTATAACAGTGAAACTATTATGGTTTGTGTCCGTTTTTGATTGAAAATTAAAGTATCGAGTGAATCAAATCTCGTTAAAATGAATATTTTATTGTATCGTAATTATTTTTTAATTATTTACTGTAATTTAATTATGAGAGTAAATTTTGGAAGCAGCATACTGCATCTTTTTATAACAACATACCAGAAAGTGTTCAGGATAAAAGAAAATAGAAAGTAAGTATATGAATAAAATAAAGTCGGGTTATTTACACCATTTATAACTCAAGAACGGCTAGACCGATTTTGTTGATCTCCGATTTGTTGGATGCATCTCCGCCCCGAATAGCAGAGTACCTAACTATTAAAATATTTGAATTTACAGGTATGTCGGAAATCGGTTAAAAAGCAGCTGCCCCCTTACCATGAACTCTTAAAACAGGACAGACAGTTTACTATGTGAAAGCGAGACGCCGTTATGTGCAGTGTAATGCGGCGTCCCGCTTCCACAACGTAAACTGCCCTGATTTAAGAGTTCATGGTAAGGGGGCTTACTTCAGACTTCAAAAAAAAAGGAGGAGTTTCTCCAATCGTCGTAACCTTTTTTTTTGGCTGTACTTTAATTAAGAAATAACAATATCATCATCATCATCAGCCTATCTTAGTCCACTGCTGGATATAGGTCTCTCCAATGGCACTAACAACTTACTAAATAACAATATAATAATAATAAAATGACATGGAAAACTCGCGACTAAAAATAGTCGTGGTGTTTGGGTAGGCATATTATTATCTCCAGTTGTGTGTGTGTGTTTGTGTGTGTGTGTGTGTGTGTGAGTTACAAAGACATAAGACAAACAAGTAACCTATTCACAGTTAGTTAGATCAATTTGGAATTATATTTGGTGGACATAGAAAACACATTAGATGCAATATAACGGTCGTATCAGTTCGTGTGTTATCATGTTTTTTATTTTTAGCTTATTGATTTCCAACCAATTCTAATATGAATACTGAAAGGGGTAAAAAGGTATTTTTAAACTATTTACGTTACGAAGCGCAGTTGTCATGAAAATATATTGTAGATGACGAAGCTATATTTAATATGGGAACTATTTTATGGACTCCTGCCACCTTTCCATGAACTCTTAAAGCGGAACAGTTTAAGATGTGGAAACGAGACGCCGCGCCGCTACGGGAAGAGTAATGCGGCGTCTCGCTTCAACATCGTGAACTGTCCTGCTTTAAGAGTTCATGGTAAGAGGGCTGACGCCTGCTTTGTGGTACTCTATAAAATAGTTAAATAGTTACTATAGCGGTCTTACGGCTTAAACTGATTAGTTAAAGTTAATAATTTTTAAACGTATTTTAACTACACATTTAAAACGAACATAATAAATTCGTATCAACATAAAATATATGTTTTTTCCTAAGCGTTGTTAAGTTTATGCATCAGCTAACAACGTATAACATTAATAAATACAACCATAAACTAATACTTTACAAATAGCCCAAAACATTTCCTTTCATCACACTATAACTTTATATCTAGCGTAAAATAAACTCGACGCGACGTAATAAATCAACGCTTTACATCTCCAATCGGGTGTAGCATTCTTTTATCCCTACGCAGTAGAGCATTGATAGCCGAGTGGTATGACCGTTGGACTGCCAAGTCAAAGGTCGCAAGTTCAAAACCCGGCACGCACCAATGTCTTTTCGAATTCATGTGCGTACTATAAATTAGTTATCAGTTGCTAAAAACGGTGAAGGAAAACATCGTAAGGAAACCGGCACACCTGAGATATTTTTCAACGGTGTGTAAAGCCATGTCAGAGGCCTACAGGCGGTTTAAACTCTGACACCAGGTTGTTAATCAACCATACGATAAGAAGAAGATCCCTACGTATACCGGGTGGATTTAAAACGGTTAGTACCATTATAAAACATCTTTCTACATAATAAATTATGAACAACTTTCACTATGAGACTAACCCTAAAATCACAATAAATAGAAAACTACCGTTCAGTATTATGTAAGGTCAATGATTCTTAATGTCAATTACACCGTTTATTGTTTTTGAAACGTCGCCCCACACCCGGGATTTCTCCTTTACCGTGAGTGCGTTTCACAAACAGGAACTATCACATACACAGACACCCAGACTCGGCGCAAACATCTGCGGATCACACGAAGGTTTGTCCCGTGCAGGAATCGAAACCGCGATCCCAGGCGCAGCAGTCCAGTTGCTTAGCTTCTGCGCCAATCAGCCCCCTTACCATGAACTCTTAAAGCAGGACAGTTTAACATGTGGAAGCGGGACGCCGCTACGTGCAGCGTAATGCGGCGTCTCGCTTCTACATCGTAAACTGTCCTGCTTTAAGAGTTCATGGTAAGGGAGCAAGTCGTCTTATGTGATTTCGGGTTTGGTCATTGAAATTGCTGATTTAAATGATGACAAGAAAGTACTGTTAAAATTCTGCTTAGATATCTTTTTTTTTTTTAAACGTCGCCCCACACTAGGAATCTCTCCTGTGTCGTGGGTGCGTTTCACAAACATGAAATATCACATACACAACCATCCAGACTCGGGACAATCAAAATGTGGATCGCATACATTTTTGCCCCGTGCGGGAATCGAACCCGCAACCCTTAGCGCAGCAGTCTAATCGTTTAGCCACTACGCCAATCATTATTATTTCAACCCGTATATTAGCCATACTCATTGCATATATTTAGAATGTAGACTATATAAACAAAATGAGGAGATTGAACGTTTTCCGTAATCACGTTCCCATTTTGCCTACACCCAAAAGAGTATAAATAAAATTCGGGAATGCGCTTCAAAGTTTTCTCGATGCGATGATGTTTTTACTTTAGGATGTAATCTCCGGTTCGCAGATCAATTAACGCATCGTTTGATATGTGATTTATTAAAATTGCATATTTAAATAGTACATAACCTCAGTAAATAAGTAAAGAAAGTAATTAATATAAATTTATATCTTTTTAAATTACCTCTTTTAACCTGTGTCTCTGTTTGTAACATGAAAATAACAGTTTTTACCCAATGTATAGGATAGTACAACATGCATACGACACACACACAAATTCAAATGATTTTTTTTTTGTCTGTCCATTTGTTCCGGCTAATCTCCGTAACGGCTGGGCCAAATTTTTTATTTTTTGGGACCCAAATTATGGGCCTTTCACTGGTAGATAGCTGATGTTATAAGTAGTAACTTAGGCTACTTTTAATTGTAAATATATATAGGGTTTCGCGGGACAAAAATAAAAAAAACATAAGATAACAAAATGAGATTATTGAGATTAGAACTAAGTAAATCTGCTTATTCGAAATCCGCGGGGCCGACATCACGGGCATAAGCTAGTATGCAAATACACATGTATATATGTAATGCTCCATTCCGTTCGTTTTACGATTTATTTGTGTCTACACCGTTGGCGCATTCAACTGGTTTCAGATGAAACATTATATTCTGTTGAACACTTTTATAGCTGCGTTTATTATTGCGCTAAATCAATTTTAACCATTCATATTTCGCATTGTTGGTTAAGTTTCAGTAATTATTCTAGTTTGATTATAACATTGATTCTTAGCTAAGAATAATTTTGCTGCCTCTTTCTTATTGACTGTACGTAAAGGTGTGCTTTAGACGGTGGGCTAAAGTAGTCAATAAACGACTTTAAAATTATATAATAAATTAAAATTATTAACTCAGAGTAAATCACAAACAATCTAAAGGCATACGCGAGTTCCTAAAATTCTTACACATTTCAAAATTACACCAACACGCACGAAAACAGTTAAAATTCCCAAATAAGACGGGAACAGAGCTTCCGCTGCGCTGGTCGGAACGTGTCTTGTAAATCAGCACAAAGTCGTATTTAGTAACATTGCATGCAACATACGCGCAGTTCTAATAAAACTAGGTATTTATGCGTCGTAATGTAGCGGTTATCATTAAAACTTCGCTCTACGGAGAAAAATCACGGAAAGGGAAGCCCCCGACATCCGATTTTCTTTGAAATGTTTTGATAACTTACTTTAGTTTGTTGTGAAATATCTTCAAACGAAAGCCCGCGACCGCGAGCAGTTTTAATTTGCTTAGAGTTTGTTTATCCAACTTACATTTTAATCCCAACTGATGATGTATATAATATATTAGTTTAAATTTAGGTAGGATTTAGGTATATGAATTTGCATGTATCATCATCATCATCATCAGCCCGTTGCAGTCCACTGCTGGACATAGGCCTCTCCCAATGTACGCCACAAAGCCCGGTCTGCTGCTCTATGCATCCAGTCATTTGCATGTATATATAACTCTAACTCTAGCCTACTCAGGCCAACTCTAGTCAACTCAGGCCAACTCCAGCTAACTCAGGGACTATAGACAGGGCGAAACGCTTGACGAATATAAATCGAATTCAGACTAACTCTAGCCACAACAGCCAACTCCAACTAATTTAGGCTAACCCCAGCTAACACCAGCCAACACAGGCGAACTTTATTCAACTCAGACTTACTCTAGCCAACTCCAGCCAACTCAGGGACTATAGACAAATGGCGAAACGCTTGACGAATATAAATCGAATTCAGACTAACTCTGGCCACAACAGCCAACTCCAACTAATTTAGGCTAACCCCAGCCAACAACAGCCAACACTGGCGAACTTTATTCAACTCAGACTTACTCTAGCCAACTCCAGCCAACTCAGGGACTATAGACAAATGGCGAAACGCTTGACGAATATAAATCGAATTCAGACTAACTCTAGCCACAACAGCCAACTCCAACTAATTTAGGCTAACCCCAGCCAACACCAGCCAACACAGGCGAACTTTATTCAACTCAGACTTACTCTAGCCAATTCCAGTCAACTCAGGGACTACACAAATGGCAAAACGCTTGACGAATACAAATCGAATTCAGACTAACACCAGCCAACACTAGGTAACTCCAGATAATTCAGGCTAACTCCAGTGAACACCAGCCAACTCCAGCCAACTCAGGGACTACACAAATGGCAAAACGCTTGACGAATACAAATCGAATTCAGACTAACACCAGCCAACACTAGGTAACTCCAGATAATTCAGGCTAACTCCAGTGAACACCAGCCAACTCCAGTCAACTCAGGGACTACACAAATGGCAAAACGCTTGACGAATACAAATCGAATTCAGACTAACACCAGCCAACACTAGGTAACTCCAGAGAAGGTGTTTATTACTCGATCGGATTGATACTTGGCATCAAGATATTGCATTTTTTGCTGCTTCGTTTCATATCATTGAAGTGCACGTGCGCTTTTGCATTTTTATGCAAAAGCGTTTTTTGTGTTTTTGGTGTTTGGAGCAGTCATTAGTATATCGTCTACATATGTCAGTTCGATTAACGGACTTAAGTTATTTTGATTTAGGCTTTATTTGTTTAAGAAAAAGGTTTTGCTTCGACATGTCATTGAGCTGTATCGTTTTACCAGCTAAATGAGTAAGCAGTCGGAGTACATTCGCCATACTGGCGGGACAAGTGAACCGAACTCGTCCAACAGCCAGAGGCATGTAGTGACAAGCTCGGACTGTGAATCTGAGACTTTTCATGCGTCGAATGTCAAAGGTTCTCCTAAGACATACTACCGTAAGCCCCACGATCGTAAGAGGTCTCTCTTTCATAAGGAGAACTCGGAAGATGAACGGCCAGAGCCAGCAGCGAAGATAGGTACGGCCCGCCGCGGGCGTTGCGGTAATACACACGTTCCACGTGGTTCTCGTTTAAATACAGACCAGGCAGATGTAGATGACTCTCAAGGGGATGTTCCGCCAGAACCAGCGGATGAAGAGGTTGACAGAATGGATTTTTGGTCGATGGCTGAAAACTCTGTCCGTGACGAATCGGAATCGGATCAAAGACGAACTGAGAATAATAGAGCGAATTTAATTTTAAAAGAAGTGGAGTCGCGTACTTTAACCAATGCGGGACTGTATAAGTGTGTCACTAAAGGAATTCAACTGATTGATGAGAATGTTAAAAAGAGCTCGAACCTTAAAGGAACGGTAAGAGGAGAAATGAACAGTGCGATTAAAGTAATTCTAACCGCTATGGAGGCTTTAAGCACACGAACGGCATCTGAAGAGATGAGGCGTCTACAAGCTGACAATGAGCGTCTTGAACGTCAAGCAGAGATTATGAAGAGGGAGTTAATGACTTATCGTAGGTCAAGCAGCAAAAAACCCCCCGCACCAAACCAGGGGGGCGAGAAGCAATCGGTGGGAATAAGCGAGGAAGCAATTGAGAGTTTGAAGAAAACTCTTTTGGTTTCGGTCGGAACTCTTATCGATGCTAAGTTCCAGGGAATTGAGGAAAGGCTCCTCCCGTCCAAAATACACAGACCGCCTCTTAGGGCAGATAAAAGACGAGAGGAAGTCATACCTGACTCACGAAGTTCACCGGTGGATTCGTGGGCGCGGGTAGCGGAAGGTGCTAGCAGGACTACAAACAAAGAAGGGATGGTCAATTCTGTTCGTAATAGAGAGATAACGGCTGGAGTATCTACTACACATAGGCCAGTTATAGCGTCTATGAGCAACACGGCGATTTCTTTGAATGAAGATGAATGGACTGTCGTTGGTAGAGGACGCAAACAAAAAAAGACAGGTCAAGATAGGCAGAATATGGCGGAGGTAGTCTCACGCCCTCCTCCGATAACAGTAGATGCGAATAGGTCGCAGAAATTTACCACTAATCAACAAAAGAGGGTTGATCTCACCCCTCCCGAGTCAGCAGCGGTGGTACTGACACTACAACCAGCTGCAGTGGAGAAGGGCGTTACCTATATGGCAGTTTTGGCTAGAGCGAGAAAGGAGATTGGATTAGAGGCTATGGGCATCGAGGGTTTGCAAATCAGAGAGGCTGCAACGGGGGCTAGGATATTAAAGATTATTGGTGACAACACTGGTGATAAGGCTGATCTATTGGCTAATAAGTTTAGGTCAACATTTGCGGATGAGGTTACAGTAGCACGGCCTACAAAAAATGCGGACATCCGCATTTACGATCTAGATGATAGTATCGAAGTTGCGGATGTTGTCTCAGCTATAGCCCAGAAAGGCGGATGCCCAACAGAGAGTATTAGAGTAGGACATATCCGCACTGGCCCAGGAGGTATGGGCACAGTACTAGTTAAATGTCCGGTAGAAGTGGCCAAAGCCCTGAAAGATGCTGGAAGATTGTTGGTCGGGTGGAGCTCGGCTAGGATTCAGGTACTCGAACCTCTACCCATGCGATGTTACAGGTGCATGGGTCTTGGGCACACTATGCCACGATGTGGGTCACAAATAGACCGCAGAGGGATTTGTTTCCGTTGTGGCAAAGAAGGACACATAGCCTCCTCTTGTAATGCCAAACCCAAGTGCGCAGTGTGCACTGCGGCAGGAGTTCGTGCTGATCATGAGATGGGGGGCAGAAAGTGTACCCCACCTGTAGTCAAGGGTAAAGGTCACATTATAGACAGGGTCTCCACAGAGGTGACCAGACGAGATGCCGTGGAGGAGATTGACATGATCGATGGATAGAAACCGAGCAGTCAATCTCCTCCAGGGTAATCTTAACCACTCCACCGGTGCTCAAAATCTCTTAATGCAGGTTATGGTGGAGTGGAAGATTGATATCGCTGTAGTAGCAGAGCCTTACGCGGTACCTGATAGGCCTGATTGGGCAGAAGATACTGATGGCACTATTGCCATTGTGACTTCTAACACGACACCCCCTCTCAGCATCAAGGAAAGGGGTGCTGGTTATGTAGTGGCAACAGTCAGCGGCTTTGCTGTGATCGGCGTTTACTTCTCGCCTAATAAACCCCTGGCGGAAATGGAGACCCTGCTGGGAAATGTCAGAGCTGCCATAGGACGATTGTCTCCCACCCAGATTCTAATAATGGGGGATTTCAATGCAAAGTCCATGACATGGGGATCACCCAGCACTGATGCCAGAGGAACTCTTGTCGAGGAGTGGTTCATGGCTGCTGGGCTATGTCTTCTCAATCGAGGATCTAAAAATACGTGTGTGAGGTGGCAGGGGGGATCAATAGTAGACCTATCATTCGCTACCCCTGCCATTGCCTCGCGAGTATCGGAGTGGCGAGTTATGGAGGACGAGACCCTGTCGGATCATAGATATATCCGATTCAGGGTCTCCTCCTCCATGGATGAAAGCCAGACGATTTGGCCAAGAGGACGGATGATGGCATTCCCACGGTGGTCAGTGGCTCGGTTGAAGGTTGAGAGAGTCGAGGAAGCTGCCATAGTGGAGAGCTGGAACCCATCTCGGGGCAATAATCAGGATGTCGATAGGCAGGCTGAATACCTTCGATCATCATTAAGAAGGATATGCAACTTCTCAATGCCACGCATAGGGAATGGGCCAAATCGGAGGGCGGTATACTGGTGGTCACAAGAGATTGCTGAACTACGCGCCACCAGCAATGAAGCGCGGAGAGCCTGGACTCGCTGTAGAAGAAGGAGAAGGCACACACAGGAAGAGGAGGTAAACCGGTACAGGGAGTATAGGGGAGCTACCGAAGCCTTAAAGATTGCCATTTTAAAGGCAAAGGAAAAGAAATGGGCGGAATTTCTACAGGAATTGGATAGGGATCCTTGGGGACGACCTTACCGCCTTGTGAGGAATAAGTTTCGACAGCGAGCACCGGCGACAGAGTCGTTTGGGCCAACACTGCTGGCTAATGTAGTAAGTGGGCTGTTTCCCGAACGGGTTGAGGAGGGACCGCCGATTGGGACGCCAATCTATTGGGACTTAACGTCGGACGCGACGACTATTCCACCGATAACGACGGATGAACTTGATAGCGCCATGGAAAGGCTGCGTAATAAACGTAAAGCACCAGGACCGGATGGGGTGCCAGGAAAAGTGCTTCCAATAGCAATAAAATATATGGGGGATCGGCTTATGGGATTATTCAATACCTGTCTGGAATTGGGGAAACTGCCTAAATTATGGAAGAGTGGCAGATTATGCCTCCTACAAAAAGAGGGCCGGCCGACAGACTCTCCGTCAGCGTATCGGCCAGTGGTTCTCTTAGATGAGGTCGCGAAGACATTTGAGAGGATCCTGGCTAATCGAATGGTGCATCATTTAGGCACAGAAGGTCCTGACCTATCGAACAGCCAATACGGTTTTCGGCGGGGAAGAAGCGCCATTGACGCAATAATGGAGCTGAAAAAATATTCAGAGAGGGCATTAGGACGGGGAGAGCGTGTGATGGCAGTATCACTGGACATTGCAAATGCATTCAACACCCTCCCCTTTGGTCGGGTGCGTGAAGCGCTTAGACATCATGGCTTTCCAAGGTACCTACAGATGGTGGTGGAGAACTATCTACAGGAGAGGGAAGTATTGTATATGGGGGCGGATGGTCAGATGCGTAGGCGAGTAATTCAGTGCGGGGTTCCACAGGGGTCGGTTCTTGGGCCCCTCCTGTGGAACCTTGGTTACGACTGGATTCTCCGTGGTGCCCAGTTGCCAGAATCCGAAGTCATATGTTATGCAGACGATACTCTCGTTGTTGCAAAGGGACGAGATTATGATGAAGTGGCAAGACGAGCAACGGTGGCGACGGCGCTGACGGTCAGCCGTATTGAACTGTTAGGGCTAAAGGTCGCCTTATCCAAAACGGAGGTCGTAATGTTTTATGGCCTTCGCGGTAAGCCTCCCTATGGTGCGGAGATTGTTGTGAGAGATGTGCGGATAGCAGTTGCACCCCACATCAAGTATCTTGGACTAACATTAAGTAGTAGATGGATCTTTGAGGAGCATTTCAGAAACCTCACTCCAAGACTTACAAAGGCAGCTATGGCACTCAGTAGACTCCTGCCCAATATTGGCGGACCAAACCTTAAGTGTCGACGCTTATACTCCGGAGTTATCCGAAGTATGGCTCTATATGGTGCGCCAATATGGGCGGGAAGTCTAAAAGTGAAAGATAAGATGTTGTTACGGAGACTCCAACGAATAGTTGCCAACAGGGCAATTCGTGGTTACCGGACGATATCTGGGGCAGCAGCTGGGGCCATGGCCGGGATGCCTCCATGGGAACTGGAGGCGGTAGCTCTAGCAGAGAGATATAATATAAGGATGGAAGCCCGAAGACAACCGAATAACACTCTGGAGGAAATTACTCGTGCAAGACGTCGGGCTGAAGAAGAGGTCCTCCAGCGGTGGACGGAACAGATCGGAGTGCCAGCCCCGGGTAGTTTAGCAAGGCGGACACTGGAAGCGCTAAGACCCGTACTCCACCGCTGGATAAATAGGAAATTCGGATCACTTACCTTCCGGCTGGTGCAGGTATTGTCGGGACACGGCTGTTTTGGGAAGTACCTGCATCAGATCGCTAGGAGAGAAACGACTCCAGAATGCCACGAATGTGGTGCAGAAGAAGACACAGCACAACATACCCTAGAGGTGTGCTCAGCGTGGGCTCCTGAACGTCATGCATTAATGGCCATTATAGGGCAAGATTTGTCACTCCCGGGCGTGGTGGAGGCAATGCTCAGAAGGAATGAGAACTGGGAAGCAGTGGTATCTTTCTGTGAGACTGTCATGTCTCGCAAAGAATTAGCAGAAAGGGAAAGGGAAGATGACGCCCTTGCAAATCCAATCCGCCGTAGAATAACGGGAAGAAGACGGCAACAGTATTTAGCCCGCCACTTTCAAACTTGACGAAGGCCAGCAAAGAATAGGGTCAGGGAGGCCCTAACTATGCAAAGCACGGTACTTCGTAGCTGCATATCCTAATAAAGGATGGGAGTGTCTACACAAGACAATCACTGGAAAGGCCGCGGAAGTGTCTTAATGGGTTCCCGTTGCCTTGCCAGACGTCAGAAAGTAAATTCCTGGCGTCAAGTGAAGTGCAGCAATGTGTGAGGTTTTTAGTGGGTATGCCTCCGAGGATCCATCGAGCGGCTACGGCCTCTGGGTGGGTCCACGGAGGAGAGTCCCACATAACCCTGTCGCTACCTCCCGGCGGCAGGGTATGCGTAAGATGCATTTTCCTCACCCTAAACAAAAAAAAAAAAAAAAAAAAAAGGTAACTCCAGATAATTCAGGCTAACTCCAGTGAACACCAGCCAACTCCAGCCAACTCAGGGACTACACAAATGGCAAAACGCTTGACGAATACAAATCGAATTCAGACTAACACCAGCCAACACTAGGTAACTCCAGATAATTCAGGCTGACTCCAGTGAACACCAGCCAACTCCAGCCAACTCAGGGACTACACAAATGGCAAAACGCTTGTCGAATAGAAATCGAATTAAATGAAAAATATAATTATGGGATTGACACTTCATGGGTTGCATAGTCGAAAGTCGTCGTATTATTATGTCATAGAGATTGACTAACTACAAAGCAGAAACATTATGGCTTCTTCGTACATTATTTGCTTTCTATTGACTGGCCTGTTGGTTTAGTGGTTAGTGGCCCTGACTGCTAAACCGGAGGTCGTGGGTTCGATTCCCACCCAGGACAAATCTTTGTGTGATGAGCATAATGATTTGTTCTGTGTCTGGGTGTAATTTATCTATATTAAGTATGTATTTAAAAATATTTAAGTATGTTTATCAGTTGTCCGGTTGCCATAATACAGGCTCTGCCTAGTTTGGGATCAGATGACCGTGTGTGAGTTGTCCCCAAGATATTATTATTATTCGTCTAGAGAGTGGCCACCTCCCTAGGGCCGGAATACATGTATAGGTTACTTATACCTATGTCAGTTAAAACAACTAGTATAATAAACTAATTATTATAAACAGTCTTGATAAAGACTAGACTGCCTCGTTGGTCTAGTGGTCGCTAAGCGCGACTGCTGAGCAAGAGGTCCTGGGTTCAAATCCCGGGTCGGGCAAAATGTAACTGAGTTTTCCATTAGGTAATTCTCAGTAGCAGCACGGAGTCTGGATTTGTGCCCGGTTGATGGCAATAGGCTCGCCCCCTATTACATTGGGACTTACAACATAACTGGCGAAATGTGGGTGTACTATATGTTCACCTCTGCCTACCCCTTCGGGGAATACAGGCGTGATGTTATGTTAATGTTATGTTATGTTTTTGATAAAGACAAACTGTTTAATACAGTTTTGTGGGCCATAGTATACCATAAGTTTACCTGTAATGCTTTAATAATAATAATAAATTCTCAACCAATTCGGTATGAGTGATAGCATTTTTAGAGAATTCCGATTAGAACGGTTACTAATTGGGATCGTTATTAACTAGCATTATCAGTGAATTCTGAATATAATTGTTTGTATTAAAGGTGTATGCCCTCAACTGTAGTGTAAGTATAAGTATATAAAATAGTTATTTAGTGGTAATTAATTTGGACATCTTTGCGGGAATGACATGGCCCGTAATGGCATTGGACAGGATTTTATGGAAAAATAATGGGGATGCCTTTGCCCAGCAGTGGGACACAGAACAGGCCATTTAAAAAAAATTGTTATAATTTAAAACCTATGCAGTGTACTGAAAATAGTAACTGGTAAAGCTAACATACCTACCAAATATCACACTCTAAAATCGAAATTAATCATGTATTAACCTTAAGGGAGTAAGAAAATATTCATAAAAATGCTACAATCATATTTTACTTATTACCGTCCAAATGTAACACGCAAATTTAAAAAAAAACCGGCTAAGTGCGAGTCGGTCTCGCGCACGAAGAGTACCGTACCATTATCTATAAAAATGGAAAAACCTCACGTAGGTTGTATGGGAGCCCCTTAAATATTAATATTATTCTGTGCTGTACTCTTTGGGTACGGAACACTAAAAAGCGTCAAAAATAACACGTAATGTGGAATTGTAGGTATAAGGCTGCTTCGGAAAAGCGATGTTCTAGTCACAAAGGAAAATCCATGCCTCGCTCTGTGACTGTATATCGTTAAAAAATAAAAATAAAACCGTCGTTTTCAAAACTTTAAGCTTTGCATACGTATTCGTACGTATTTCGACTTAATATTTCCACGAAAAACGGCTAACATTTGCACAGGTTTGCTGTCCTATTTGCCTGCGTAAGGACGTTTTCCCGATTTTTTCCGTACTTCAAAGCTAAACCAATGCGCTCGACTGACGACGCAACTTTAGTTTTCGAAACATTCAACATTTCAAAAGCTTTCGTTGACTGTTCGCAGCTGTAACAAGCGAAAGTTCCACTTCAATTGCAGAAATATGGAAAACAGCAATGATATGTCAAAAAGTATAGATACGTCATATGCTAACAAAATGAACGATAAAAGTGTTCCGAACTCTGAGTCAGAACTGCACTAGTGTTATGTCAAATCGACAACAATTGTACTACCCAAGCTTATTAACAATTATCCCCTTTTCGAGCCTTTAAAATGAGCGCACTAGTAACGTATCTGGCCTTTTGAAACATCATTGGAAAACAGTAGGACATTTACAATTTGATTGTTGCGGCAATTTGGAATTGATTTTGACGCTGATTGCAGCAACTGAAACTGTTAGATATAGATTTCCAAAAGTCCGCGCAGGATCTAAAAGCTAATTTTGAAAATCGGCATAAACAGCTAATTGATTTGCCAGGCTCTAGACATGTCGCAAAACACTTGACGAATAAAAATCAAAAGAATAATAAATGATTAGGATAACAGTCATAATGTTACGACTAATGTCCTCCTGACCGAATTTCGGACACGGCAGCCTGTCTCAGCTGAGACTAGCCATCTGCGCAGGAGATATTATAGTGCACAAGTATGCGCGCAGACACAGGTGCACTCCCTATTCCCTCACTCTCATAATCCGATGAGACGGTAGACCAACACGACCAGAGAGAGATCAGGCGCAGGACCAACGGCTTAACGTGCCTTCCGAAGCACGGTGGGGTCTCGACATGTGAAAACGGTCACCCATCACAAGACTGACCGCGGCGAGCACGGCTTAACCTCGCAGATATACTGATCTGCCGGGTAGCCGGATAGCTACGAGCTACTACTATAAACCTCTGATATAAGTAAATGCCAATCCAATATGTTGTTCATATATGGCGTTAAGCGTTTTTGAACGTCGCCATTACCTAGTAATCTCCTGTATCGTGGGTACGTTTAACAAACATTAAATATCACATCAAACACCTAGACTCGGGACAAACATCTGCGGAACACATTTTATTGTCCTGTGCGGGAATCGAACCTGTAACCCCCAGCACAACAGTCTAATCGTCGTCCACTTTGCAGCCTAGGACCTCAGTTGCCGCTACTCGGATATTAAAGTTGCACCTTCTATGGAAGGCCTGTGTACACATACACAGTTATACAGTTGAAATAAAAAAAATCATGTCAGTTACAACTCTTAATCGAGAGAAACAATAAAAACGCTTGCACTGCGAATCGGAAATTCCGAAAACTATCGAAGCGAATCCAGGTTTTATTAAAAACCTGGCGTAAATAATTTTGATGTTTACGTGTACGTCTATCTATACAGTATACCTATATTTAGATAAAATTAAAGTGTCTGTTTGTAACATCAAATTATCAACTTTTTATTAAATACGTATCATTTGCCACGATGGTTCTTAATGGTTATCACTGTAGATCGTGGCTTACAGGAGTTTTCAATGATGGGTCACGAGTAATGGGCTTGTTCCGCAAATAAATGCATATCAAAGCAATTTAAGTAATTAAAAAAAGAAAAATATGTTTTTGTCTTTTTGTACCGACTAAACTCCGAAATAGCTGGACCGATTTTAGGACTTTCACTTGTAGATAGCTGATATAATAAAGAGCTAGTTAGGAGCTAAATTTTTTTTAGACAAAAGATTAGCATTTACAGTACAAAAGAATGAAAATGAAAAATTCGAAATCCACGCGGACGGAGTCGCGGGCTGAAGCTAGTACAGAAATAAGAAGCTACAATACAGGGGTATTTGTTCGAACAAGTTGAATGCAATGTTAAAATGTTTTTTTTTATTATCCTCTCTTGCTTTATTATGTCAGTCAATAAAATGTTTATTTACTAGAATACCATTCTATTCGTCAGTGTATTTTATTTAGGTTTCATCCCGGACCAAATTTGTATTAAAAAAAAGGAGAGCTAACAAATAGATTTATATTGACCTATTAATCAAAACACCGTTTTTATTTTAGTTTTTTAATATCTTGTTAATAGGTTTTTAAACTGCTATGCTATTCTGATACACTGACATCATCTCGCTCGTCACCTCGCTATGCGCTAGTGTCTTCGATCAACAATATACTAGATTAAGGAACAAGAACAAAATCATATCGCATGTGGCCGAGAAAGCAAGCACTGCTGCATGTTAACGTCTTAATGTTGGCTACGATTGGAGCATACTAACTTCAAATAAGACCACAAAATTATTGGTGCTCTTCTTTCTCGGGCCATTTTTGTTGTGTTGGTCGGTAATCTAGTACATTGTTGATCGAGGGCGATTTTCGAGGGCGAGGATTATCAAATCATATCGCGGATTTAGTAGTGAGTTCGTAATGTTCTCCTGACCAAATTCCGGTCACGGCGGCCAATCTCTTCTGAGACTAGCCAACTCATCATCATCATCAGCCAAATACGTCCACTGTTGAACATAGGCCTCCCCGTTTAAGTGGGGGGGTTTGCCATAATCCCCACGCTTGGCAAGCGGCTTGGGGATCGCAGTATTGGTGGTGAAGTTACAGAAGACGCTGCTGCCCATCTTCTGAATTTTCCCTTAGTCGCCTCTTACGACACCCACGGGAGGAAAGGGGGTGGTCAATTCTAGGCCGGATACCACACGGCAAGACTAGCCAACTAAGCAGGAGATATTATAGTGCACAAGTATGCGCGCAAACACAAGTGCACTCCCTATTCCCTCACCCTCATAGTCCGGGACGGAAGACCGTGACGACCGGAGAGAGATCAGGCGCAGGACCAACGGCTTAACGTGCACGAAGCACGGAGGGGTCTCGACATGTTAAAACGGTCACCCATCACAAGACTGACCGCGGCGTGCACGGTTTAACCTCGCAAATCGACTGATCCGCGCGGTAGCCACGTATCTACGGGTCTCTCGAAAGATGTCTTTAAAATACCACGGCCGAGCACAAAATATAAGGTTTAAATAATCCCTATCTTATACCGAACTACGTAGCTAATAAACGGACTTAGTTAGCAAGTATCATGTTTTCCTTCGAAGTTTCTGAAATAGCGGTTATTTCGTTCAGGTGCTGTAATCGATATTATCAATTTTCCAACTAAGTATGGACCTGGGCGGCTTTCAGTATAACCAGATGCTGCTGATTATTTCAGTAAGGAGTCAAATGTAACGCAACCTTAAACAATGATAGATACGAGCTAATTACTAAATTAATGTTTATAATTTTGTTATTACACGTTGAACGCCGGTCGGCCAGCCGGTGAGCCGTGAACAATTGTTTTTCTGAATTGTTTGTAGTTTTATCGACAATAGTTATATACCGACACCATCATTCTAAGTCTAACTAGTTTATAAAAAAATGACGTGTAAAAGTGTTTTTTTAAAACCTATTTGCAGAAATAAAATCATTTATCATTTATAAAATTTCGTTTCACATAACTTTTCTCATATTAACTTTTCATAGAATAATCAATACACAGAATACCTACTTTTTTAAATAAATTCAACTTAATGATTTCTGTTACAAAATTATGGTTTTCGATATTCTTCATACAAAAACAAATCAAATATTATTTATCCTGATATTGTATAAAAGTTTCTGTTACTAAGTTGTTTTGTGTTTTGTTTCGTTGTATGGTCGTAGTTCTACACTAAATTTCCTATTTTATTTATTATGTTTCTCAATACCATGGAAAAATACACCGAACAAACCACATTCTTTACAGAATAATTCTATCATTTGATTGTTTTGTTAAATAAAAAAATTCACTTCATAATTCATTGAATTGTGTTTCAGTAAAATATTATGTTTCATTGAAGTAGTAGAGAATAGTCGTTGAAATAATTGTATTCGAAATATACAAGGACCAAATATTATATGAAACATTTTCTGGGAACTGAAATTCTATGTAATTTCTATCTACGAATGAAGGTTTAGTGCGAAGGAAATCTATTGTGTCTACTGCGTGGCACTCAGCGGCTTAGATTTATTAGCACTGATGACCGTTGGACTGCCAAGTCAAAGGTCGCAAGTTCAAACCCCGGGGAGCACCAATGTCTTTTCGAATTCATGTTCGTATTATAAATTAGTTATCAGTTATAACCGGTAAAGGAAAACATTGTGAACTATGTAAAGTTTTGTCAGAGGCCTACAGGCGGTTGTAACTCTGACACCAGGTTGTTCATCAACCATACATTAAGGAGAAAAAGAAGATTAATTTTGAATTGGTAAGTAAATAAAGTGATACCATTATAAATACAGTAACACAGTCCTTTTTGAGACGGTTTCCTTTAGCCGGGAAAGAGAGTCGACGAACCTTATAAGCAAGGCCGGATAAACACAAGACTATTGACTACAGACGTGCTTGTACTCGTAGCAAATAACCGTGTTGCGAAAAGATCAAAAACATCGATGAACTAACAGGACAGATATTTGGCGATCGATAGTACGCGCAGATTGACGAAGACGTTGCAAAGGGCTAAATGACAGCCAATGACATAGTGTACAGCAAACGATGGCTGACTCACTGTTACGTAAGTTATACTGTGTCGGTCAGGAGGTCATCGACTCATGATCGATATTTTAACAAGAACATACCATCAATATCTCAATAAATAGTTAGAATTTTGCAAGAGTTTACAGGATACACTTTTACACGTCGTTTTTTAAAATACTTGTTGTCGGCATTTTTACTTAACCTCTGAGAAGGAATGCCGAAGTGAACTCATGGGTAAAGGCAATTCCTACGATAATAATAATAACAGCCTATAACTGTCCCACTGCAGGGCAAAGGCCTCTTCTCGTATAGAGAAGGATTGAGCATTGATCACCACGCTAGCTCACTGCGGGTTGGCGATTTCAGATAATTAAATCCAGGTTTCCTTACGATGTTTTCCGTCACCGTTACTCAGTGGTGTCTTAGAATATCTAAGAAAGTATTTATGACATTGAAAAAGTCACATTGATACTTGCCTGGGTTTGAACCTGCAACCTCGTGCATAGAAATCCGGTATGTCAACCACTAGGCCACCACGACTCCTTCCTACGATATCTAACATAATAATGTTTACAGAGATACACCAGATAAATAATGTGTGTCTATATTTTACTTAAATGCCTCTTTCGACGACGCAGCAAAATTCTAATGCTTCATTTTCAACGAGTCGTACGCAAAAGCTTTCCATTTTAACCCTTAAATTGCGCAAGTTTTATCCGATGAAGAGGAAAAATAAAATATGGTTGTACAATTTGACGCAATTATATCGTATTTCACAACCTTTTTGGCAGGTATTTTCATTTATAAGTTGGACGCCAATTATATAAAAACCTTTATTGATTAAAATAAATAACATGTCAAAGGCGAGCTTACCTTAATATATTGAGGGTTATTAAAGAGAAATTTTAACCCATTCACTGTCCAATGTGCCACATTTAATTATCATATAATTATGATGACTCCCGGAAAATCTGCTTTATAATCAAGATTCATGTGACGTCAGCACGCCAGTACTACTTAAAAAAATCGAATTATTTTCAATTATGCCCAAACCATAATCATAACCCTGTATGAATTATTTGATCTGTTGGAACAAAACCGCATCCAAATCGGTTCACCCGTTTAAGAGCTACGCGTACGGTGCCACAGACAGACAGACAGACACACATAGCGGTCAAACTTATAACACCCCTCTTTTTCCGTCAGGGGGTTAAAAAGAAGCGCAATTCCAAACGAGCGAACGAGAGAATATTTTTCAAAAGGCCACAATAAATATACACCATTTTCTAACGAAACACATTCAGTACATTCAAGGTAATGAATTGATTTTCTGCGCGCATTGTAGAAGCACAACAAGTATTTCAAAGTTCAAGGTTAGAAACGGTAAGAAGCTTACACCGTCCGCGTCGCCCCATTACCATGAACTCGTGGGAGCGAGGCGCCCGGGCCGCATTATACTGCTCGAAGAGGATGCTTTTTAACGACGAAATATATGTCACAACTAACGTTAGTATGAACATAATTATTGTTTTTAAAGTAAGCTTTCGATAGGCAAATGTAATAGGTATTTCAGCCCCCTTAGACAAGTACCGTTATACCGTTTTTTACACGACTGCCCAAAAAAAGGAGTGTAATGTTTTCAGGGTTCTTGTATGTATGTGAGTTTCTTTATTTCACCATAACTTCTGAATGTCTGAACCGATTTTGAAACTAATAAAAAAATATAATTAATTAAATTAAAAAACGAACTAAAAAGTGAAAAACAATCTCCATCGCACTCAGGGTACCTCTTAGATTAGATAGTGTTCCACAGAACGGTCCCCCGACCGCGATAGAACTTGTTTTTCAATTTTTAGTTAGTTTTTTGTTATGGCAGTTTTGTTTTTTAATTTTTTTTATTATATTTTTTACTCACGTCAATATTCGGAAATGCCCGACTATACCGGTATAATAGTAAACGTTATTATAGTAAAAAAGTGGCAAAACACTTGACAAATAGAAATCGAATAGAATGAATGTATGGGGATGAATTAATGTTTCGACTATGTAATCTATGACATATGTCATCCCCATACATTTTTTGCCACTTGTCTAAGGGGGCTGTTCAATTGTGTATCGTAGTTATAAAATATTTAATTCATATATTTTTTTCGTATATCGTTTTGGAACTAATGTCAATGGATTGTATTATACAAAAATATTTGTCCTGTCCGACCGAATTTAGTCAAACGAACAATATCAATGGAAATCAATGCTCAATCCTTTTCAATACGAGTAGAGGCCTTTGCCAGTGGGACAATATAGACTGTTTATTATAATTATTATATTATAAAATTGTACTTGTTCTCAGCTTACAATTCCAGTGGCGCCGATCCCGCCCGGTATGACACTGTCTTAAGTTACACACGTGTTGAGAATGAGGTAGATAATAATCATTTGTGTTATGTTACAAGATAGCAGAAAGTGTCCAGTGAATGCAGATACAGTGACGAGAATTGAGGAAGGTTGAATAAAAGATATACAAAGTATATGAAGCGAGTGTTAGAAATACTAAGTTTGGACATGGACTGGTTGCTTACATGGTTCTAAATCATATTGGAGATGTTCTAAAATTAATAATGCGTACCTAAATCTCACAAGTAGGTATGTATGAAATTGTTGATGATAAGTGAGGCGATTCCTACACTGCGGAAATTACGTTGTCTCCTAGTCTTGTGGGCAACCGACGTAACTTTAAATAAGTACGTAAAGATTATATTGTTTGAAATACAACGTGTAGTAAAATACATTTTCATATTCAAGGTGGTGTGACTGTGGTTACCATTAAACTAAACAACTAGTGCTTGAAGGATCAATATATTAATCGAGAAAAAAATTGCTGTTCAACACAGAACCTACTCGACTCAAATGGACGGGACATGGGACAAATGATCATTTTGTCGCGATAACAATGTTCGTCTGATAGGAAAGTTGTTCAGAATGAAGTTTCCTCGTAAAGCATGACGGGTTAAGTGCAACAACTCAAAAGCAACTCAATGTAAAATAAAGCGAAGCTTATAATCATCAACCACGGAAGCTACACAAATAATCCCAAATCAATAACGGTGTATTTACTAATATTACGAACAATTCAACGAGAGTTACGGTCCGTCACTTGAGAATAGGAATAGTCAGAATTCAAAATATACTGACAACCTTAAATGGATACCGAGAACAACCTAACGATCTGTTTGCAAACCAGTCGCTGGATGAAACAACACGTTGCGATAATCGCCGACATTTGTTTTATAATATCAATACGCTTATTCACAACGTTTAACACGTTACAAGTGTTCGTATAGAAATTATTTCGAGATATGACACTTTTGCACTCAACACAAAACTAAAAAGCTTACACCTACGTGGCGGTTAACCCCACTGGTCACCCATCATACTCCTGACCTGAACTAACACTGCTTAACCTCGGTCCCCTCGAGCTAATGGTACAACTGTATAATACTTACACGGTGGTGGCTAGTTACGAAAATTCTCACGGCTATCTGGCCCCCGGCCAAACGCAGCGCAATCTTATCGATTGACAGATGCGTACATTATAAACTATCGCTACATAATACAGTTTTAGAATGTATTAGAAGCATTGAAATAAAATTCATTGTGCGATCATGAGAAATAAGAAATTATTTGTTATTCTCGATTAAAGTAACCACGGTCCTCTCTAAAATGTCGCATTTTTATGACTTTTGGTGTCATTTTAGCATGTTGCCCATGCTAAGCTTGTATCTATTGATAAAAGGGAACTTGAAATTCAATGGGTGCGAGCAGCGGCACGATAGCTTAATTGGTTAGAACATCGCCACGGTACGGCGAATATCGCGGGAGAAAGCCCCGCTGGTGTCCATCGTTTTTCAAATTTCCTTAATTTGAAGTTACATTTTGTTGTTTTTAAACCGTCGCACTTATATTTTTTTAAATGATGTACAAAGTAAGTTTTGTGGCGTACAACAATGTCCAACAAAACTATACAAATAGTTTTCTGTGCTCTTATCATGTAGTAGGAACAAGGACTCAGGTGTGCGTTTGCACCTAACTTTAACGATTACCTTTTAAACCGACTTCGATGAAAGGAAGAAGTCCATTTTATCCAAAAGCACAGATTTTTTTTCTTCCTACCAATAAAGGCTAATTCGATTTAATTAAAGATTTCGGCCAATAATCGTCAAATAAGTAAAAGGATCGCCGATGTTCATTTGTCTTTTCGATTTTTACACGTCACCGTGTGTCATTCCGTGTCGGAATGCGCTTTGTATCAGAAAACTAGTGCGGTGGAATTTTGATATAACACATTTATGTACCGTGAGAGATGTGTATGAATAGAAACACCGTAACAGTGGTAAATGTTTACAGATCCCGATGTCATATTCATTGCTTAGTGGCTAAGCGGCTCAACTGCTGCGCTAAGAGTTGCGGGTTTAATTTCCCGCACGGGACAAAAATTTTGTGCAATTCGCAATTTTTCTGTCCGAAGAAAGTCAAAAGACACCCGAGTTTGGGTGTTTGCGTATACGATATTTCATTTTTGTGAAACGCACCCACGATACAGGAGAAATTGCTAGTGTGGGGCGACGTTTTAAAAAAAATATAATACAGTCAGCTAGTACGCGTGTTTTAAAACCACATGTATTTACGGTTATAACTCATGCTAGACAAACAGGCCAAAGTCCGTGGTTTCTGTTACATTGTTATGATAATATTTTCGTCTACTAACATAGGCATACTAGTCTGGTCCTGCTCCTTACTATGAACTCTTAAAGCCTGACATTTCCCATTGTGAAAGCATGACGCCACAGTACATTGGCGCGCGGGGTCTCGTTTCCACAACGAAAAATGACTTGTTAAAAGAGTCATGGTAGGGGGCTGGATTTCAAAAGATAATTAACTACATAAATCTGTAACCGTCCTTAGAATGGAGGGCACATACGTGTCTCCTGATAATCGTCCCTAAATCATTTTGACGGCAGTTAAAAATAGTGTAACAGGCATGTTTTATAAATAACACTTCATAGAGCAAATCTAAAGGTCGATAGTCTATGCAGACGATAACGAAACGCCTACCTACGTACTAACTAATATACTGGCATTCCTTCTTCTGTCGTATCGATAAGCACTATTAGATTTGTATGGTGTAAGGCCTCGTTGTTCTAGAGGTCTCTATGCTAGTCTGCAGGATGTCCTGGGTTCGAATCCTCGGTCGGACGAAGTGTTATTGGGTTATTTCTATTAAGTAATAATCAGTAGCAGAATGGAGTCTGGATTTGTGCCTTGTTGATGGCAATAGGCTCGCCCCCTATAACGTTGGGACCTATAACATGACTGTGGGTGTACACCCGAGTATAAGTAACAATTGCTCGTTTATTTCGATTATATCTCTTGCATTTTTCCCAGAAACGCCCCAATCAAGTGCCCTGTTGCTAATTTTAGTATGTAGAATAAACCCTTGGCATGATAGGGAATAGTTTTTGTATATCTTTTTGAGTTACCCGATCTACAAAAAAACGTTGAAGAGTTTCTATGAAGACAGACTAAATCTAAAAAATATTGCGTTCAGTGACCACTACATCAAACGTTAACATTCTTCAGTTATTATTTATAGCCTAAAATTGTATTTAAAATATTAAATATTCTTGTTTTACTGTAATAACGTCATCTCGTATTTATGTCATAACACGACTTGGTATGCCGTGGTGTTAAAAACAAAATATTTACAAAAGCTTTCAATGATCTTAATTGACGTAATAACAGGAATCTAGCTGCCGCCTACGGCTGCGCATGCGTAAAATTTCCCGCAGTTCCAGTTAATAAAGTACTCTACATTCTCGAAAGATGATAAAACATCTTACAAATTAAACACCTCATGAGTCTTTTGTATAGGCCCATGTCCAGCTGTGGACTGAGATAGGCTGATGATGGTGATGATGAAGTCGATTGGAGAAGCTCATGACCAGCAGTTGACTGAGATAGGCTGATGATGATGATGAAGTCTGTTGGTGAGGCATATGTCCAGCACTGGACTAAGATAAGCTGATGCTGATGTAGTCTATTGACATATCTACTCTTTGACATGCAGACGACAGTGTCAGGTATAATCTAATCAATAGAAATAGTATAATAAATTTATGGAAATGACATAATGGTTTCGACTATGTTATCGATGACATATGTCAAACCCATATATTTTTCATTCTATTCGTCAAGCGTTTTGCCACTTGTCTAGGGGCCTGGTGTGCTTTCGTATTAAACAAACGAATTTCAATACGAAAATCGTTAGTTTTTAATCGAAAGCACATTGCCATTGCGGTTCTCGAAAATGTCTTAGCCCTTTTCCAGTCTGAAGAGCCGTATAATTATAAAAGTTTATGTCGATTGTTTACCTATTATGTCTGCTACGCGGACGGTCAGCGTTAAGTTACGAGTATTGATCTACTGTATTCTTAGGTACCATAATCCCTAAATCTTAAATGAACACAAAGAAATATATTGACCTACTTAAAAAATATTCTAATGATCTCACGGCGCGTTATAACACGGGCCGCGCCGCCCGGAGCCGATTGTACGAGCCATCAAGAAGGAGCCCGGGCTACCCCTACTCACAGCGCGTTGCCGGGCTCGGAGCTTGCGCGGCTCGTGTAGCCACTAGCCACTCGCCTTGAGAAGGCTCTATAAGATCTTATGAGCCATTCATAGCAACAGGAATCAATCAATAAATATTAATAACGTATTAAAAAATATATCATTAATTAGCTAAGTACCTTTCCAGTTTGAATGCACCGATTGATTAGGTAAATAAGTACCTACTATATTGTTTACTTGTACAGTCTATTCAAAATAAGTACCTATACCAGTCATCAGTCAATTATAATTGACTAATTTAAAATTGGAATAATTCTGTTAACGTCCTCCAGACAGAATAATCTGTCTGAAGGACGTTGTAACATGTTTTCTCTATTAAGAATATCACTTATCATTTGTTGTTGCTAGTCTAGAGGTCACAACACTTGACTTATGAGAGCCTAAGAGTGTAGCTTACTTGAGTTTTTCTATTTCTATTAAGTGATTCTCAGTAGCAGCACGAAATCTGTATTTTGTCCGAAAGTCGATACGTTTTTTTGGCACGAAAAAAGCCGTGTATTGAGGATTACATATGATTATATTGCGATTTGTGATATCGTCTATGGTGAAGGAAATCGTTTGCGTTGACATTTAAGTACGTGCGATTCGTTGGTACGATCAGTCTGATGCGACGGATCGTTGCTATGGATCGTAAAGTATATGGGGCCCTTTAGCTTCAGCGTTGCCTGCGCTTCATTATGAAGCGATATTTACCAAACAAGACCATCTCCATGTTACAGCGTGGGAATTTCACCTCACATAATATCACGCCTCTTTTCCCCGAAAGGGTAGACGGAGGTGTCAGAATTGTACCCACATTTCGCCGGTTAAGTTATCGGTCATAATTTTGGAGGCGAGCCTATTGACATCAACCGAGCACAAAACCAGACTCCGTCCTGTTACTAATAAATAACTACTGGAAAAATCCATTACCTTTGCCCGACCCGGAATCCAACCCTCGACCACCTGTTCAGTAGTCGCGTTTAACCACCACTGGACCAATGACGCAATTAATTTAACTTCAGCTCAGCATAAACAAGGTATTTATGTAAACAACACAATTCGTTGAACAACGCAACGCGTGAAATGGTCAAACGTTGTGCGTCGGGGGAAATTAAATTAATCAAAGCACATTGATTTTGCTGTTTCATGACCACGAAATATTGCTTTGAAAATCTACCTGAATGCAATCTATACAATTAAATGAAATTAAAGTACAGCTTTTTATCAAAGGCATATAAAAGTACCTATATTATATACGGTAGGTACATATACAATAAAAGTATATTACCTATGTACAAAGAATAAAACACAATTACGAAGGTAAAGAAACATCTCTGATCCGATAATATTTGTACGCCATGACAGGGCAAACATGACAAGAACCTTTATTTTATTTTACCATCTTGCATACACTTATTTCTAATTTATGTCATTAACTCATGTCTGAACTGAACTGAGTCATTTGATTCTAAGCAAATAGGTATTAACCTATAAGCACAATAGAATATCACGCCTGTATTCCCCGAAGAGGTAGGCAGAGGTGCACATATAGTACATCTACATTTCGCCAGTAATGTTTTAGGTCCCTATGTAGTTCGGGGCGAGCCTATTGCCATCAACCGGCCACAAAACCAGACTCCGTGAACCTTCCTTCCCCAGCGGTTATCGGTTCTTCGAGCGATATGGTCTGCCCACTTGCATATGCTTTGAGCTATGTCGGTGACCCTAGTTCTTTGGCGAATTTCAGTATTCCGAATCCTGTCGCGCCAAGAAACTCCGAGCATAGCTCTCTCTCCTCCCGAGTCTCCCCAAAAGGCCGATTAATTTTGAAAAAGGGTTTTAAATTAATATTTAGCTGTACACACAAACAATTATTATAAATCTCAAATAAATAAATAATTAAGTACATACATATATTATAGAGTTTGCGTAAGGGGTAATCTTTAAAACCATGAATCTGAATTCCACAATTCTTTCAACAATATTTAGGATACACCTCCAAGGTGGACAAAAGCTACCTTAACCCCGAAAAATGACAGACGGCTGATTCTAGTACATATTATTGTGCGTTCAACAAAGCTCCGTGGAGAACCACATTATTCAAACACCGTGAATGAGAATCGCACCGGCAAAAATTAATATACCGCATATTCAGTTGACCACAATTTCTGAATATCTAGCCTGCGAACTGTATTGACATAAAAACATTAAAAAAACACGACTGCCATGACAAAAAACGAACTAAAAAGTGAAAAACAAGTTCCATCGCAGTCGGGGGACCGTTGGACACTGCCTTATCTAAGAGGTACCCCGACTGCGATGGAACTTGTTATTCACTTTTCAATTATATTTTCTTATTTGTTCATTTTTATTTTCATTCATTTTTATAGCCTATGTTACTCACGATAGTGTAAGGATTCTAACGACACTCCATAAATCAAAATCGGTTAAGGCATTCAGAAGTTATGGTGGAATAAAGAAACTCACATACATATATACGTGAACCCTGAAAACATTACACTTCTTTTTTTGGGCAGTCGTGTAGTTACAAATAGTTGACAGATAAGGATGTCCACACGTTGTTAGTCAAACTCATCATCACTGTGACGACCATGGATGTAGTATTCTACTGTATGGTGGTACTTTATATGGCTATTTGTATTAGGCATATTTGGCACACAATTACCATGTGTGGACGGTATAATTGACAAAGTATTGGTCTTATTTGAGAGGGCCAATACAAAATACGCGTTACCGTGTGCTTGTCGGTTTTTTAACGCACATCAAAGGGACCAAATAAGCAAATACGCGAATAAACCGTCAATACAATAGCCATATTCAGACGCGCCGTCGACTAGGGGTGGTAACCTCTAGACACAAAACATATCGATGTTTTTATTCGATTGGATGTTTATCATATAATAAATCGCTTAAAACATCGATATTTTTAACGAATTCATGTGCGTCCTATAAATTAGTTGCTAAAAACGGTAAAGGCAAACATTGAGGAAACTGGCACACTAAAGATATTTTTTAACCGTGTGTAAAGCCATGTCAGAGGCCTACAGGCGGTTTAAACCGACTGACACCGACCGGTCTGACACCAAGTTGTTCATCAACCATACGATAAGAAGAAATAAGGTGACGTAAAACTAAAGACGCACGACGCGACGTCTCGGTTGTCAAAGTTGCTGAGTTCGGACCGCTGCGCTAGGGTGCGGATTCCATTCCCGCACGAGACAAATATTTTTGTGATCCGCAGATATTTATTTTTAGTCTGTCAACAAAACAGGAGAAATATATATTCGTTCACAGAACACAAATATTGATATTGATTGGATTTCAGATTAACAAACAAACTTATTACGGAATTCAAAATGGAATATAAATGATTTCGTAAAATTTCAATGGGATTTCAATAACGCACAAGAAATTCCTGTATGAAAATTTTACAGTACGCTATTTGGGAGGGAACGATGCTAGGTGGATGTTTGTTTTCACTGAACTCCGTATATTCTGAATTCCGAAAACCGGATAATTACATGCATATAAAGTTCAGTTATTCGTGTTATTAACGAGCTATTCGGACTATGTCGGTACTGTATTTATGCAGTGAGTGTATGAATAATTAAATAAACAAGGTATTAAATATTGCAGCCGCACACATGTTTACTTCAAACGTCAAGTATCAGTCAAGTTAAATGTTACTATGCAACTAATTATACACATGTCAAAGTTAATAAAACTTCCACATTCTTACTTATAAACGATGATAGACGCCTCCTAACTTGTATCCAGCAATTATCCTTGTTTCCTTATACATAAAACGGTATCTAACTTACATAATTGCGTTGAATTCAGATTTTGAATACAGCCAGAATTTATTTGATGACGTCATAAGATGACGAATGATTTCGCTTTTAAAAGAAATGTCAGAAAGACCTTGACTAAAGAGTCAGGAATCTGACATAGTGACCTAAATCATGCAAGGTTGCCAACAGAATGATATAATTATAAAGCGCCGATGACATACGTTCAATGTGTATTTTTATTATTATCTGAAGGGCAATGCCTAAGGCGATAGCCACACAGAGAGGACGTAAGACAAGGGTGAGTCGCGGACGGGGCGCAGACGTTGCCCCTTTTGATTTACTTTTATACAAAATGTGTCATGTGGTATTTGAGGGGCACGTAGCAACGTGGCTACCGCGCATATCAGCCAATTTGCGAGGTTAAACTGTGCTCGCCGGGATAGCTGACCGTTTCCACATGTCGTGACCCGTCCGTGCTTCGGAAGGCACGTTAAGCCGTTGGTCCTGCGCCTGATCTCTCTCCGGTCGTGACGGTCTACCGTCTCATCGGAATTTGAGAGAGAGGGAATAGGGAGTGCACCTGTGTTTGCGCGCATACTTGTGCACTATAATATCTCCTGCGTAGTTGGCTAGTCTCAGATGAGATCGGCCGCCGTGTCCGAAATTCGGTCAGGAGAACATTATACGTCGCGACGTAAAACATACAGAAAGGCAGGGGCGAGAATGGAGGTGCGGGCGGGGCAGGGCGCTCGTGCCGCGACGCGCCCTTGTCTTACGTCTTGTCTGTGTGGCTATCGCCTAATACTCGTAATTACACAACTGTCAAGGAAGGGTTATGTTTTTATAATTATAGCTACATCTACATACCGATACCGGACTGCCTTATTCGTCTAGTGTTCGTTAAGCGCGACCGCTGGGCAAGAAGTTATGGGTACAAATCGGGAAAAGTGTTCCGCGGATTTTCTGGTGATTCACAGTAACAGCATGGAGTCTGCATTTGTACACGATAGATGGCAATAGGCTAGCCCCCTAATAAATTGGGACCTGTAACATTACTGGCGACTACCTCTGCCTTCGGGGAATTGAGGCATGATGTGTCATGTTTTATAGTTATAGCTACATCTTGGTTCCGATTCCATTGAGATTCTGTGGAAGCGGGTCGTAACGTGTAACCCGATGTCGACTTGATGAGACGTCGGCAGTAGACGTCATAGTAAATACACGCATAAAGTCACGCTTGTTTCTCAGAGTCGTCTTCTTCTTATCGTATGGTTGATGCACAACCTGGTGTCAAAGGTTAAAACCGCTTTTAGGCCTCTGATATGGTTTTATACACCTTTGAAATATCTCTCAGGTGTGCCGGTTTCTTCGCCGTTTTTAGTAACTGATAACTAATTTATAGTACGCACATGAATTCGAAAAGACATTGGTGCGTGCCGGTGTTAGAACTTGAAACCTTTGGTAGTCCAACGGTGACATTACTCGGCTATCAGTGTTCTCAGAGTGGTTAGTTAGACGGATTTCCATTTGCTACGATCCTGGCATACATCTATGACCTCATTCACTCGCATCACTGGTCATCAAACATGATAATAAGAAATAATAATAATAGGGTTGCGTAATGTTGAGTAATTGTGTACGTAGTACGTAGGTACGTACAGCTATAGACGTTTGCTAAGATTTTGTATTTTTCTGGTCAGAAAAATGCATTCAGTTGGCCTAATAATGTATGTATGACTTCTAATAATGGATATCAAATGTACTACTGAGAATTTCCTAAAAATACAAGCCAATAACACTTTTATCATATTAGTTTACGTTATTGAGAGCGAGACGCCGCTACGTGCAGTGTAATGCGGCGTCTCGCTTCCTAAACATACACCGTCCGGCTTTAAGAGTTTATGTTAAGGGGGCTGGACCCCACGCTCAGCAATCGCGGTTAACGTAAAGACCAACGAGCCAGTCAGACTGTATTTTGAACTTTTAAAATAACGAGTAGAACCCTGCTAAATATATCTATATTTATATTAAATATCTAGACTATTGTAAGACTATATTTCAATGTCTAGTATTCGCACAAGTGATAGAAATCAATATAATTAAAAATCCTGATAAAAATATATGATACCTACCTATATGAATTTATTTAACAATATTATAGTAGGTATGCAAAGAAGCTTATTCTATATACTAAATTATACCCGTCACTTGTTATTTCCAGGAATTCAGAGTCGTCCCTCTGGTACCATCTAATTTCTATTATCTTCGATTGTACATTGTTGATCGAAGTCTATTAAAATCAACCCAGTAAACAGTTCATAGCTGTAAATTCTGGGTTTAGTGTATGAATTTTAAGCCTTTGAAACATTCGTTTGATCGGTTTAAAATAGACATGTTATTTTACAATAAACCGAAGCTCAATAATCGGTCAGTCTACCATAGATATTGGAAATTCCGTCTTTTATTAAAAAATGAAGAGAATCTCGCTGGTATTCCAATAACTGTGTTTTGATTTGAACCTGCAGTGGTCAAGCGAAATGTTTATATTAGTTTTCAGATATTAAAATCCGCCTAAAAATCTGTGTGTCAAATCAACCGTGAGTTACAAAGTAAATAAAGGGACATTTACAGAAACGCGGGTCAGCTCACAGTGTTTCGTACTACTGGGTATTTTAAATCTAAATTTAATAAAAAATTCATATTTATATTAAAAAAAATACAAATTTTAACCAAGCATTCAATTATACCTGTCACTGTCATTTGCAAAACAGCCCCCTTAGACAAGTGTCAAAACGCTTGACGAACAGAGATCAAATCGAATGAGAGATTTATGAGATTAACATTTATCATTCTATTCGAATTCTATTGCTCTATCTAAGGTAGGTTTCAAAGACATGAAACTATACTATTACATACAAAAATTCCCAGACGGACAAAAAAATATAAATACCTAAGCAAATCACACAAATAGGTACTTTTTTTAATACGTTTTGTCCCGTGCGACCTTCAAACTAGCGTCAGACTCAGATCCAGACTCCGTGCTGGCGTACCCAATTTGATAACCCTACTACCCGACCCAGGAATCGAGCCTCGGACTTTTTTCTAGACACTAGTCAGAATACTAATAGTCCCAGTAGCAGTGTTTACAAAAATCCAAATGTTATTATGACGGCAACTTTGGTGCTATTAAAAGCTAGTCAATAAAACTCTCTGAGAAGTATTAAACAATGTATGTCTCTCTGCGTAATGCTTTCTTGTGAACTATTTAAAGCGATGCTTGTTCCAAATAATTGAATACCAGCTGCGCCCAACGGTGTTACCCGCTACATTTTTTCGGGATAAAATGTAGCCTACATGGTAATCCAGGGTGTCAGCTACCTCTATACCAAATTTTATCAAAATTGGTTCAGCTGTTTAGGTATGAAGAGCTAACAAACACACTCACAAACTTTCCCCTTTAGAATATTAGTGTGATTTATTAAATGTTAAATAGTAGAGCTAAAATTTTCGATTTAATAGAATCATATTGATAAGTTAATTTATTTAATAGAAAATGGTCACAATTCATATTATGATTAATGTACGTTTCTAACACAGAATCCATAATTTCACGAAAATGAATTGCTCAATGCGATTGAATCAGCCCCCTTACCATAAACTCATAAAGCAGGACAGTTTAAGATGTGGAAGCGCGACACCGCTACGTGCAGTGTAATGCGGCATCTCGCTTCCACAACGTAAACTGTCCTGCTTTAAGAGTTCACGGTAAGGGGGCAGGTTGCACCTCCTGCAATATGTTTATCATAATAAACATATTGCAGGAGGTGCTTGTTTATTATCTTGAATTATTATTATATTTGCTTCACCAACAGTCATTATACGAACTGCGCTGTTAACATCGATTTATTTCTCTATTCCAATTAATTTGATTTAGAAGCAAAGAATGTTTATGAAGTTCTTACTATAAACGCAGATTTAATTTAAAATAGAACATATAACTTATAATAAATATAAATAAATAATATTTTTAGACTTTGACTCCCACAGTTCCACTCTAAGAAAGTCGTAAGTCCGAACCGTCTTATAGCAGTTTTAGCGGACTCTGACAAAAGGTCTGTAGTCCGAAAAAAGAACTAAATTAAATTAAGTACCGCATGACAGACCCCAATGGACCCCTACACAAGGTAGATGTCAGCGAGGCAGACCCAAACGGAGATGGCGAGATGACCTGGACTCCTTTATGGAGGACTGGGCATCGACAGCCCTTGACAGAGTCGTGTGGAGGGAGAGTGGGGAGGCCTTTGCCCTGCAGTGGGACATTACAGGCTTGTAATAATAATAATAAGAGTGCACACCCTAGAGAAAAAACTAAATAACTTTAACTAACATTTTAAGTTTTATTTAAATATTTAATAAAAACCCTGTAAATCTACGTAAAAGACTGTTCACGTTCATCAAATTTAATTGTAAACGAATAATAACGATTTAACACGGTAATACAGTCATTAAAAGTCTCTTCTAAGTAAACATTAAAATTCACGTTACATAATATAATTTTCATTTAAAGTCGCTTTGCATATAATTCGTGGACGAACTACATCGCTGTGCTTTTAATAGATAATATCTCTGACAAGACCGTAACAAATCGACCTAATAAATAAACTTCGTCAAGTCATCCATAAAAATAACGCTCTCTTGAAAATAAAGTCACATATTTATGACAGGAAAAAAACGCTATGACGCTAACAAACGACAATAGACATTCGAAATAAAAGAATATCGAAACAATAGATAAATAAGACCAATAAATTCGCAAAGAAAAACCAAAAGCCAATCAAATTCACACGAAATACGAACGCAATTTAAAAAATGAGTCGTCGATTATCAAACGGACCATGCTTTACCACTGGTTTCCGACCTTAATTACATAACTAAAGCTAAATACCACCTCAAACACAACACTACACTGGTGCACTATCACTACACTACGTACGGACGTATAGGTCGGAGGACCCAAGGTACGCCGATGAACTCCTGAAGTATGGTTAGAGCCAGCAAGAAATACCTGCTGTAAATAGAGGAGCTAGACCTGATCGGTCTACCGGCGGCATCGCCCTTGCAACAGTTGCTGCCCATAATGAGGGCGCATTTCGTTCGAATACCCGCGAAGCCGGGCGATAACTGCGTGTGCGCCGACTTATTTTCGTTGGGTCGACTCTAGCGCCGCGCTGTTTACTCTTAGCTGGCTACGCGGGGTACTGACGCGCCAGACAATGTTGCAACGGAACGATCTCACTTTGTAGTGCGTAGTTGTACGCTTTGGCACCGGCTTGGAGTTCAGAGTTTGAAGTAAAGTTTGTATGTATATTTAAGTAGGTTACTGTAATAAGACAGCGAGCAACGTCTAAACATGCCTTCGGAGGCACGTGAGGTCTCAAATTTGAAAAGAACGTTCGCCTATCCAAGTTCCGACCGCGACAAGGTACGCTTAGCCTCGGAGACCAACGGATCTGTACGGTATCCATGTAGGTGCTTACCTCTCCAATGGTTAACGACGTGTCAGACACGTGAAGTTATCGGTCTTTTGACTTCAGCCTCCTTACAGGACAGTTTACGTTGTGGAAGCGAGACGCAATATTACACTGCACGTAGCGGCGCGCGGCGTCTCGTTTCCACATCGGCAAATCAAATCAAAATCATTTATTGGTACAGAAACATGTTGACAGTTAAGAAAACTGTGTCGCAACTGTTAGCGCCCACCTCCAAGATGGGGACAGTGTTCCAACATAATTATATTCTAAAAAGGAAATTAGTTATTAAGGAAATTACAAAATATTGATATCAATTACTTATGTGTGTGTGTGTGTGTGTTTGTGTGTGTGAGGGTGTGTGTGTGCGTGTATGAGTTGATAAGATTAAACTTTTACGAGATTTTCTAGTTCTTCATAATTAAGGGTACTGAGCGTGTGTCCTGCTTTAAGAGTTTATGGTATGGGGCAAATGTTATATCGAAAGCTCAATAACTCGCTCTGTTGGAGATACTACTCACAATATATGCCCACAGTTTGAAATTCTCTCGTCTAAACGGCTGAATACATTCAGAACTTTGGTTTCACCGCTAAATTGGTGCCTACGTCTCTGTGTACACTGTACGTGTATCAGTTTCCTGAGCATATCAATGTCTGTTCTCAGAAATGGGCGGTAGAGTTCACTGCACACATATACGTGTACCTATGGCATACAAATTATTAATACATGAATATCGGAGACTAATTAAGCGTTCTATCGTCTCTCCTATTTCGCTCTACGTATTTTATTGAATAGAATATCATTAAGTTCCAAGTATATGGTACGGAAATTTTTTAAATATAACACAGTATCAGTACAGTATACCGGTGACGGCGATGAAATATTCAATTGAATTCTCAATATTAAATTTATAATAATATTGATAATTAAAAACAAAATTAGACTTAAATTATATAGGTGCCAGTTATAACATTTAACAACTATTTTTATAAATTATTAGGACTAAACTTTAAAATATATAACAAAAAAATGTTAAAATATATTTTAAAAATTTATAATTTAAGAATTCGTATTAATCTACCAAAATTAGATTATCAAAATATTAACGTCATATATGTATCCTTCCATTCGATTTGTATTATGGACCCCCCCCCCCCCATTAAGGGGGATGCCTTTGTCCAACAGTGGACATCTTCCGGATGATGTTGACTCATCCGAAATATTGTGTTAAGTCTAAAGACTTTATACCTATTTATTCAAACGTATGAGATGCCAGTCATGCCAGTGAAGCGCCTTCACCAGTTAGTTAATAATACGCATCACACACACCCGACCCACGATGACATTCACATTATACTAAACAGCTGGTACTTATATTCCCCTCTCTTTTTTTTTTAAATATTCAAATTATGTTTAAACACTTACTAATAACTATACTATTTTCATTTTTCAAAAAATAACGGATTGTTGCACAATATAAATATTGATGTATCTTAGATCAACCACGAATGTTACTGTTGCTTATAGCACAGGTGCTAACCTAGTTTAAGTGACAGTGTTAAAAATTGTAACCAAACTTAATTGAGCCAATAAACGTTATTATTATTATTATTAAAAGCAATCATCCTATTTTAACAACTATCGTAAGTGTTCTCCATATTATTTCATTGCAATCTACCTCACCACCATTCATGTTGTCTGGCCAATCTGTACACCACATATCGTGTGTTACTCCCAATTCCCAATGTAGTGGGGACGAGCCTATTGCCATCAACCGGGCACAAATAAAAACTCCGTGCTGCTACTGAGAATTACCAAGTTACCTTGGAAAAACCCAATAACTCTTTATCCGACCCTGAATTCGAACCCAGGGCTCCATGCTCAGCATTCGCGCTTAGCGTCCACCACACCAAAGCGGCAATCTCATAATATCATACCTAGTGTTTTTATTCCATTAGACTACAAAAGAGCGCTTACAAAACGACAAATCTAGTTGCTCGGTACCAAAATGTTGTTTCTATACAGAAGAACCGGCAAGAAACTCCATAGTTACTCCTTTAAAAATATGTTGTAGATATATTTAACAATAATTTAAAGTATGAGAGAACAATGAGCTACAATATACCTAAAATAAGAAGTTACATCTTAGTCAAATACTAAATAGATAAACAATAGATGTTAATTAATATAAACCGTTTATACTCTCATGTTATTAATAGTTGTTATAATTAATGCCGCGTTTTCTCGAAACTTTTGAAGGCCGGAGGGTGAGGCCGAAGCCTTGATTCCTTGCACGTGTTTTTATGAGCTTTTAATAAATATATTTATCGCTATGGTAACACAGACTTACGCCCACGGAGCACGGCAGGAAATACAACAAAAGTGCGACACGTGTACTGATTTCTGACGTCTATTTCTCTAGGTTCTAGGATATATTCAGTTTCGGTTTGTGTTTTGAATGGTGAATTCGCGTTTCTTATAGACAATTATTATGTGTGTTACTGCGATCATTGCGACCATTCTTATACATAGATAGTTAGTATTTAATTTTACACTGTATAATTCACATAACAAACTATTACTCCTAGGCAATAGAAGAACAATTTAGGGACACATTTGCGGGAAAGAAATGGCCGGAAATGGCATCGAAGAGATCGATAGAGAATTGTAGAGATTAAAAGGGGAGGCCTTTGCTCAGCGGTGGGACACAAAACCGGCTACCGAAAAAACCATCACGCCTATATTCCTCGATTAGATAGGCAGAGGTATATAGGACATACTTTGCCAGTTATGTTATAGTTCCCAATGTAATAGAGGGCGAGCCTACTGCCATTAATCGGGCACAAATCCGAACTCCGGGATGCTACTGTGGATTACCTAATAAAGCCTAAAAAAGAAAAATCCTGTAATATGTATATGGAATTTATCGAGGAATTCATGCTCAACAGGAACGTTTAGCAACCACTGGACCAACGAAGCAGACGATAAAATAATTATAATGTATATAAAACTATTTCTCACAGTTACGGGTTACGGCAGCAGCACTGATAGCCGAGTGGTATGACCGTGGGACTGCCAAGTCAAAGTTTGCAAGTTCAAACCCCGGCACGCACCAATGTCTTTTCGAAGTCATGTGCGTATTATACCGGCACACCTGAGAGATTTTTCAACGGTGTGTAAAGCCATGGCAGAGGCCTACAGGCGGTTTAAACTCTGACACCAGGTTGTTCATCAACCTTACGATAAGAAGAAGATGGTCACGGTATTACGCGTGAACGGCTAGACTAATTTCGCTAATTCTTATTTGTTTTGTTTGTTGTAGTGAGGCGAAGATTTCTATGAGAGAAAATTAAATAAGTCGCGCGGAACATTAGATAGATTATGAAGAAAAGTTAACGACGTGTAAACTTTTCTAATGTAACCTTATGGCGTTTGACTTGACTGTCAGTTGAAAACATCTGTCGGGTTAGCTAGTATTTATTAATCTTTTTTTCCTTTTTTGTAGAAGAAATTGTTTTATGTAATCCGACCTCACAATGTTATTGTTGTTGTAAGCGCCGTTGCTGGATATGAGATATGATCGATAATGACATAACAGAATCAGTAATGAACTTCCATTGTGCGTCAATCACTACCCCTAAACTGTTTACTACTAATTGGTGTTGTACTCAATGAATCCCAATATCTTGTGCATTTGGAGGCAGCTATCGGGTTTCTTGGGATGATTAGATGATGAACTAGATTGGGACATGGTTATCGAGATTCTAATCAACATATCTACTTACACATTTAATGTGTAACTAATATATCCTAATCTATACTAATATTGTAAAGCTGAAGAGTATGTTTGTTTGCTTGAACGTGTTAATCTCAGGAACTACTGGTCCGATTTGAAATTTTTAATTTCAGTGTTAGATAGCCCTTTTTCAAGGAAGGCTGTAAAACATTCGAAATCCACGCGGGCGAAGTCACGGTCGGACGCTAGTATATAATACTAACGTAGGTTAAGATTCTTGTACACTGACACTGGATATTTTTATATGTCTGAAATAAATTATAACCATAACATATATATATATATAATGGCCAGATGGACTACTGCAGCTCACAACTGGAAGGAATGGAGGAAGGAAAGAGAGGCTTTTGCCCAGCTGTGGGACGACCATGGCTAAAATAATAATAATAATATAACCTAAAAGGTTTAACAATAACCTGATTGGGAATTCCATTTTGAGCCGTTTGGGGTCGAAACATTTAGACCATAGAGTCCGAGCGCTTGAGCCTTATTTAAAGATCTAGAAAAACGTTAAGTCGACTGTTCGCGTGATCAGAGGGCTGGTTTATTTTCGGGTCTAAGAATCAGCATTGCCATTCAACGTATTGCCACGTTGAATGGCAATGCTGAGGTTCGTTACCTCTTGACAACGTTGAGGAATAATATTTTGATGCTTTTTAATTAATCTTTATTTCTTTAAATATTTTTTTATCCATTTTTGTTATATAAGTTGGATCCCGTGTGGTATCCGACCTAGAATTTACCACCCCCTTTCCTCCCGTGGGTGTCGTAAGAGGCAACTAAGGGAAAACCCAGAAGTTGGGCAGCAGCGTCTTCTGTAACTTGACCACCAACACTGCGATCCCCAAGCCGCTCGCCAAGCGTGGGGATTATGGCAACCAGCCCCCCCCCCCCTCCTAAACCTTTCGTTCAACAGTGGACGGCTTCCGGCTGGTGATGAGTATATGAACTTATATATTGTCAATTATGTAAATAAAATTGAAAGCTTTATATAATAATAAATTAATATATTTGATTCATATACCACACTCATTATTAACAATAGCTCACCCCATCTACTGTCGTAATCCTGAAATAGAAGTGCGCGCGCGCATGATCGGCTATCGAAATCGTTATTAAACATACTTATACATTAAATGGGCAAATAATAGAACTATTCTCAAAGCTTTTTACATAATATACATAAACATAAGAAGAAAATTGATTTCTAAACCACACTCATTCTTAACAATAGCGCACCCCATCTACTGTCGTAATCCTGAAATAGAAGTGCGCGCGCGCACGATCGGCTGTCGAAATCATTTAAAAATCTAGACCATAGAAATATCGTTTAAAAAGAAAATAAAAGCTTTCGGAGAATTTAAGAATCCAAATTTCATTAGCTAACTCTGAACTAGGTTACAAAAATAAATAAAAGGAAACTAGTTCACGCGTGTAATCACAGATGGCGCTAACCAAACAATATTAGTAGGTCATTAGCAACAAGCTTCGGGCTGAACCAATTAGATGGCGCTCTACGCGTCATAGATCTCGCATTTATTTTTGGTAAGTAAAAGGTAAACGGCGGGTGGGCAAGCATAATTCTAAATTAGATGTTTTATATTAGTACGATGTTCGGTGGAAATTAGAAAGTTCAGTTACCTACGGCTATGTTTAGCAGTAATTATAATATGGCGATGCTTGTCTGGGAGCAGGGTTGCCATCTATACTATAATATATTATAGAAAAATTATAAAGCATGAAATGAATCTACTATATTTTCATCACTAATCCAATTGTCGCCATTTATTCGAACAAAATTATTTCGAAAGTAAATAAAGAACAGGATTCAATTAAATATGTATAAAATAATAAGTACAATTAGTTTTCCAAAAATTAATAAATAATATCTAAAATAAAAGGTATTATTATTTTACAACTTAAACAAAAAAATACTATTTTTTTCTTCAAAAAAGGTGGCAACCCTACGTCGGGACGATGCATGCGGCTGCCTTATTTCCCACGCGGTATGCGCGGGAGTTGCTGCTGATATTGTTATTATATTGTAAGCAAAAAATAATATTTTGTAGTGGTCGCCAAGTAAGCGATATTTGACAATGCACTGGATCAAAAGCGAATGATACTTTTTTTTTTAAGTAGCCTGTTCAGTGTCCCACTGCTGGGCAAAGGCCTCCCAATTATTTTTCCACAAAACCCTGTCTAATGCCATACTTATTGAGTAAATACGCATTTTCCTCTTTAGGTAACTAACTAATCATATTATAGGTATTTTTCGAATGACGCTATTTTTTACACAAATAGCGAGAGGCCGTACGACATTTCACGTAACGGCGCGCGGCGTCTCGCTTCCACAACGAAAAATGTCCTGATTTAGGAGATCATGGTAAGGGAACAGGACTTGGATCTTTCTATTCAGACAATCGCTTTTCAGGCAAAAGCAATCCAAGGTGCAACAGCTGGAGAAAGAAAAAGAATCAAACCAAAAATAAAACTCCATAATACGATTTTGTCATAGTAGACACCAAGTGGCCTTAATGTCGTGATGTAGCTTTTCTCTCCAATATCTACTCCAATTTAGCAATAACGAAATACCACCCAACCCCCCCGCCATCCCTTTAATATTCTCACTGAAACGCGAGGAATTAGGATGGGTGGCTTTGCTAATTACCAATTACTCTGGTTTATGCACTAGCGTTCTACGAGTGTCGCATCATCACTCATCGTGTACAGAGCGCTTAAAGCAATGAAGCTCGATGAATCAGATTATTAGTTCAATTTGCATTAAAATTTGTACCATGCATGTCATTTTATAATTGGGTTAAAACGCAGTGATATCTGAGTGGAATGACCGTTGGAATGCCAAGTCAAAGGTCGCAAGTTTAAACAGGCAGGCACCAATGTTTTTTCGAATTCATATGCGTATTTTAAATTAGTTATCAATTCTAAATTGATTAGGGAAATTTGAAAAATGATAGACACGAGCAGGACTTGAATCTGCGACCTTCGACCTTCAAGTCCTGCTCGTGTCCATCATTTTGCAAATTTTCCTTATCAATTTAGAGACCAGCTTAAATCAAAACGTTGTATGTAAAAAGGTATACGATCACTGCTTGTACGAATATTAATGCATAAATTGCTCTGAAATGTTAAAAATCCAAAGGGCGGAGACCTGGTGTCCTGAAATACAGGCTCACGCCTAGTTTAGGCTCCAGTCTCCCACAATATAAAATTCTGCATGTGTCTATATATGAAATGAAAATGTTGTTCCTTTATTGTGGTGGGAAAATAAAATACTATCTATCTAAAAAAAAAAAGCTTAGCATGGGCAACATGCTAAAAAATGGCACCTAAAGTCATATAGTTATCAATTGCTAAAAACAAAAAATCATGAGAAATTTTTCAACTGTGTGTAAAGCCATGTCAGAGGCCAACAGGTGGTTTAAACTCTGGCACCAGGTTCATCAACCATACGATAAGAAAAAGAAGAAGAATTCGGTGGCATCAGAGACACCCGTAAATAATGTAGGTATAGATATACTATATCTATTTCTTTATTGTACACGAATATAAACACAAGTACAAAGGGCACTTAGCAATGTCTTTCAGACAACCTTAAGATAAACAGAGTTGTATTTACAAAAAGGTAAGGACAGTGGGCGGTGTAACAATATAATAACTTAACCCAAACAAGTATCAAATAACAAAAAATATTATTTGATAGTATATAGGGATCACACTAATATTAAGGCGAAAGTTTGTGTGTGTTTGTATGTTTCTTACCTCTTCAAGCTCAAACAGCTGGTACGATTTTGATAAAATTTGGTATGGAGGTAGTTGACACCCTAGATTAAAACATAGGTGACTCTTTATCCCGAAAAAAATGTAGTGCGTAGCCCCGCGGGGCGCAGCTAGTAATATTATGAATGCGAAAGCTGTGGCAAAAGTATCTCTGTCTGTCTGTTACGCTGTGAAGTAAGCTTAAGCCCCTAGAATATACATAGGGTAGGTATTACTTTTTACCTGGAAATAACGCTTTGATTTTCTCCACGCTAATAAAGTTGCGGGCGTCAACAAGTGATTCAACAAACAATATATTTATTTTCCTAGCATAAGTCATAACTGGCGAAATGTGGGTGTACTTTACAGTCACCTCTGCCCACCCCTTGGGGAATACAGGCGTGATGTTGTGTTTTATGTTATAGTCCAAGATCTACCTAAGATGTCCACACTCTACAAGGATTAGACAATCGTAATGGCTAGTGATTACTTAAATCACACGATAAAACAGGCAACTTTTTATTACGGAAAAGACGCTATATTTTCTATATTTTCTCCGCAGACGGTCGCAAACAGAATCGCCCAGACTCGATTACTTTCGCATTTTATTAAGTATCAGTGGGCAAGGAAAGTTGGAAGGACCTAATGATTGTCGGATTAACCTAGTTAAGATACATATACTGTGACAGGAGCGCGCTTCTGCAGCGAGGTCTTTTATTGCATTTAGACTTATCACCCTGCTAGATACAACGTCTGAAAATTAAATACTTTGACTGAAGCAAAAATAAGTATCTTTTTTTTGTTATCGGGGGGAAGCCTTCAAAAGAACTCGGTCCCTGTGGGGGTAGGGACCGGGGAGTGTGGGGTTTCTTCCTCACTAAAACCACCCCGCTGGCCTACGGTTAACTAACTGATCTCACATAAATTATTGTACTTACTTGTCTGGACTTCAAGAGTGACCTTGACCCCTGAGTTTGCTTCGAGATTTCTTCTCAGGGGTAGTCAATTCACTCACCCAATTACTTTGCATGTATTAATATTAAACCTTTTCTATAAATACTAAAAGGTTACCCATTTTCTTTGGGCAATTTTTTTTTTTACCTTGTCCGTTGTAACCGCTCTTTCTAGAACGTTGAAATTATGGCAGTTTATACGTCTTATATCGTAGGCATTTACTAAGGAAGGATTTTTGGAAATTCCACCCCAAATGGGATGAAATACAAGATGAACGGATGTTTCGAACTCTGTCATTTTTAAAGTAAGATGTATATTTTACATTCATATTAGCAAATGATGATGATATCTGTTTATAAAAGATTTTGAAATTATTTACCACATTACGGAGATTAAAACTATTGTTTAAGGCCTCAAAATAAGAACGTTTTTTAAATATTTAATGGGTTTCAATACTTGGTGTTTTACCCTCGAATTTAATTTCAATTCTAATACAAGGCCAATGAAAAATTAATATTCATTTAAAGAAAACATCATTCAAATTTATTGAAAAAAAAATGCTGTCAATCGTTTGATCCCAGTTAGTTTCTACCAGGGGACACATACTTATTATTGAAATAATTTGGCGCCAGTGTTACGTTTAAGATTCCGGAAGCCCTGTTACATCCTGTATATGGAATAATTATTAATTATTATAGATGATGCATTGAGATAATGAACTACATTCAAGGACGGACATTATTATTGATCTCCCGTAATTATCCATCCTATCCGCTATTGGATATCCGCTAGTTAATTAATCTACGATTAGGTTTTATCCATCAATGTTGTTCGTAATAATATTTGTATAGTGTTATGGTATAAATGTATAAATAATATAATTAAGGGAGTGTTGATCGGACGTTATTCCCTGCTGGGGTTTGGACCCAGATAATTGATACAACACTTAGGGCGGGTTGCTTTAAACAGTCTGTTAACATTACATACGTACGTCAAAAAATAACGATTGCAGATGTTTAACGTACGTAAAATATGAAGCGTTGTTTCATGGCAAAAATAACCCGGTTATCAACGTTTTTAGGGCTGCAAGTAGAATACAACAAAACATTTTGTTATTAAGGCTGCTAGAATAAAAGATAATTGGTATCGTAATTTTTAACATTTTGCGTGTGCGTCTAGTGAAGCTGAAACAACCCTGCCTTTTATAGAATTATGTAAATTGAAATACAATGTAAAACCTGTAAGAATAAAGTTGATAAAAGTGTAAGGCGGGGGTACAAAGATCATAGAAGATAATAAATAAAAGAGAGCACTAACAAGGAACCGATAAAAAAGAATTTCATTTAGCAAAAATGAAAAATAAATATTTTCCAATTCATGCAATGAACAATGACACAAGAATGAATAAACAGAATTATTTTTTAATATAGCTGACCCGGCGAACTTCGCACCGCCTAACAGTCATTTCTAGAGTTCCGTACCCAAAAGGTAAAACGGGCCCTATTACTAAGCTATTAGTAGGACTCCGCTGTCCGTCCGTCCGTCTGTCACTGGTGTATCTCATGAGCCGTGATATATAGACAGTTAAAATTTTCACAGATGATGTATTTCTGTTGCCGCTATAAGAACAAATACTAAAAAGCAACCAAAATTAGCCAAAATCTTAAAATCTTAGCCATAGATATAAAAACTATAATATACCTAGCCTTAGACCATTTAACCAACACCTAGCATATGGTTGAACATATTAAACGGTACTCTTCTCCTACTTACAAATGTTATACAGCGGTAGTGCCTAATCAAACCTTGGCTTCTATCAAATATTATATTGATGACAAACTGCAAACGTGAACTACATAATGGTCAATCTGACCTGCCTGTTTGTTACAATGTCCAGAAAAAACCGATGCATGGATATTAATGGAATTCGAATTGGACAACGTCACGTCGTTTGAATCTAACTTGGCTAATTTTAATCACGGGACTGCGAGAACAGTTTTCAATGCGGACAAAGCGTTACAAGAGCAAAGCTAAATAGAGTCATTACTGTACGTAGAATAGCGAATACGAAGAATAAGCAACCCATTTCTAGTGTTTATAAATTCGTATATATTTTTAGAAATAGGTCGCCGATATCCCATTTATGAATGTATAGTCTGATCATTACATACATTACTTATTTTTTTATAAAATTTGTATAAGTTTTTTAGTTTGTGCTGATACTGTTGCCTAATTAGTAGATAACTAATTGTCCTTTATTTTTTCTCCAATACATTTTTGCTCAGTCAATACATTGTTTATAATGTTAATATAAATGGAAGGCCCAGTGTTCTATGATACAGTTTTCGAACTAGTACAGAACACAGGTGATCTTTTTCACTAATAAAATGGACCCTTGTATTGCACATTAACTGAAATTTTCTTTTAAGGTGGAACAACAAAAAGACCCCTTCTTCTTCTTATCATATGGTTGATGAACAATCTGGTGTCAGAGTTTAAACCGCCTGTAGGCCTCTGACATGGCTTTACACTACTTTGAAAAAGTATGACCATTAACCTACCAAGTCAAAGGTAGCAAGTTCAAACCCCGGTGCGCACCAATATCTTTTCGAATTCATGTGCGTATTATAAATTATTTATCAGTTGATAAATACTGTGAAGGAAAACATCGTGAGGTAACCGGCACACCTGTGAGATTTTTTTAATCTATACACGCTCACGTAGTTACATAGCTAAGCAGTGCTCGCCGCGGTCAGTCTTGAGATGAGTGACCGTTTTCATATGTCGAAACCCTTCCGTCTTTCGGAAGGCACGTTAAGCCAATGGTCCTCACTCCTAATAACAAAATATTGACTGCTTAGCATAAGGTCCTGGGTTTGAATTCCAGGTCGCGCCATGTGTTGTAGGGTTTTTTCATTTGGTAATACAGCTCGGATTCTAGACTCGTATCTGGTTACCCCCTATTATATTGGGATCTGTAATATAACTGGCGAAATATGGATGTCCTATACACTTCTGCCGATTCCGTCGAGGAATACAAGTGGGATGTTACGTGTATTTGAATAACTTAATAAGAATAAAACCACAAATTTTATAAACATCAAAATATCATTTTGAGTGTGTCACACAAATATTCGTATTCGCTCTCGCTAATTGTTTAAAGCTTAATACAGTAAGGGATAGATGCAGTGTTCAGACCTGCACGCCTATTGGTCGGCATACGGTACACATAAATTTCATCTGAGTCGATTGCATCTGTTATTTATTGCTCAAATCAAAATAAACTATTCTCTTGTACTTGCCACCTAAATAGATTCAGCCTATCTATGATAATCTACTAGTACCTACCACAATTGTGAAGTTACTCGTAGTGTATTATTTATTTTCAACTAACGGCCCGTCCCAACTGTGCCCGGGGTGAACATTGAACAATCTATCCTTTAGTTCCAATCTATACATTAAAATGTGCCTTATTTAAATATCTATTTAAAAATACAATACGTAGGTATTTAAAAATAGGGCCCAACCAGCAGCGGGAACAGGGTCCTAGCTACCGGTGGCTAGGGCTCCAGAGAGAAGAACCTTCTCACAATGCGTGCCGTGTCGAGGAGTACCGCTTTCTGCATCAAGCCCTTGATCCAACTGCTTAACGTGAGCCTCTTCAGGTGTTGGTCGAGACTCTTGGCCATGAGGCCATTGGCCGAAATTACTTTCGATACAATGATTGCTGAGTCCACTTCCACATTAAAATTAATAATAGTACCTAAGTCTGAATTAAAGTAACTTTAAAATGTCCTGTATAACTAGAACGAAAAACATAAGAAAAATATTGCGAATTCGCACTCTCAATAATTAGTACCTAATATTAATATTGAAGTACACGCATACCATGATAAGAGGCCGATTTTTCTATCCTCAGATAAATAATTATATTCAAAGGATAAAATTGTCGTAATGAGTTTATAATAATTAAGTGCCAATAGGTACATTTAAACTATTATCAAAATATGCGATCGACAAAATTCTACTGATAAAAATTATCCAGCGATCATATAGTCGGCCCTTAAGCCAAAACTATAGTATGGTTTTAACTTTTTAATGTATACTAAGTACTAACCTTAGTTTTAAGTCGTTGTTATTACTAACAACACATTGTATGGATCTTTAATATCCGAATTAAACAGTCTTTATTATTATTATAAAACTATTTAACAACGCAGAAAACATAGGATGATTGCAAGACTGTCTCCCTTTTATTTATAAATTAAATAGACTATTTTAGTCATATCATAGTCAATAGACTTAATACGGGGTTTAGTTAATGCCGGTATGATCCTCGTTTATGAATAAGAGGGTCTATGTATGTCCATTACCTAGACAATTAACAAAGGTTACAATTTGTCCCTGTTGCATACAGCCCCTGCAACTTAATTAAAAGCAAAACAAAAACGCGAATAAAATCTAGTATAACATAAGTCAAATACAAACCACCCATACCATGAACTCTAAGCCAGACAGTTTATAATGTGAAGCGAAACGCCGCGCCGCGCCGCTACGAGCAGTGTAATGTGGAGTCTCGCTTCCACATCGTGAACTATCCTGCTTTAAGAGATCATGGTAAGGGGACAGCACTGCATAACACGGTTTCTCTGTAAAACTAAAGTGGATATCTAAAAAGCATCTTGATTTTATTCTAAGAAGCCCTTTGCTCATGACATGAGCTCTATAAACTACGTTCAAAGTAAGCCACGTAAATAAGATTTTAAATTTTTAACTTAAGAAGGAAACCATTAAAATTGCAGCGTCAGTATACCCGTCACAAACAGAGTGCATCTTCTATTCTAAGAAGTAAAATTAAACTAGCTAAGTCCTTGTTGTATTAATATTACAGCTTCATAATAAATGCATATTATGAAAGTTTCTTCGACATTTTTGCAAAACATTGTTTAATTGTTTTGTCTGTTTGAGAATTTCCTGTCCCTATTTCCCTGGACACTTTACAGGCATTATCTTCGGCGGCCTGCACGCGTCAGATTGGACCCAGCTTAAAACCCTGTAAAGCTATTAGAGGTGAGCGTTTTGAGGGCTGGCTTATAAATTCTGAATGGTATCCTATAGAGGAAACACAGTGTGCTCTAACGCGTTTATCAGACTTTGAAAGCAATTTTCAATGCCAGGCACTTCTGCCCACATTAGAAGTGAAGGCGAGCTGATAAGCTGCAATATATTTTCCATTAAATACATTTGTATGTATATAGCACAGTGCAATGAAGAGTCAAGAGACATTCCAGTGATAAATCTAGCAACACAACGCGTAGCGATAGCGCGGCGAAAATTATAAGGTAAACAAGCGATTCTCAACCTTGTTCTCAAGCGCATATCCATATTCTAAAAATCTTTTATCGTACTCGGAGACGTAATAATGTAACTATGTTTATAGGACCAATTAAAAGTGTCCGCAAACCTTCAAAGTTCGGATACGCGAACTCTACAAGACTCTGATATACATACATACGTGGCAGATACCTACCAAACTAAGCTATTTAACCTATTTCGGCCAGTCTCCCTACTATGTTATCGTTTAAATCTCAATGCAGGGCTTCATCACAACACATAATATATAATACAATATGTTACATATAGGTAGATAAATATTCTATACTACTCTACAATCAGTATTTATACCGCTTAGGGCAAAAAAATTAAGATAACGACATCAAAAGTGAAAAATAATACCTATTTTATTCACTTCACTTTCCATAGGCGAAGTTAAAATCGGCGCCAAATCCTATGCGTTAGTTAGCATTAAAACTATTGGTTCATAAATGACGGAGTTAAGAGGTATCAAACATACAGCCATATTGAGAATCTCCTCCTTTTTTGAAGTCGGATAAAAATGAGATAATAAAATATGTTGATGATATTTCTAATGACACTGACGATGATCATGATCGTGTCGGACAATCTCATGAGTTTAAATAATGATGCATAGATCGAAGATAGCCAATGAAATACCATAGTAGTTAGTTGATAGTTTAGGAACAACAAGCAGTATCACTACATAGTATAAAACAAAGTCGCTTTCTCTGTCCCTATATCCCTATGTATTCTTAAATCTTTAAAACTACACAACGGATTTTGATGCGGTTTTTTTTAATAGATAGAGTGATTGAAGAGGAAGGTTTATATGTATAATAACATCCATTAAATAGTGGAGAAATACTTATAATATATATTTTATACCCGTGCAAAGCCGGAGCGGGCCGCTAGTTATCGTATAAAGGGCGATGTTTAGGGTCGTATCTCATTAGGTTCCCATGGCAACAACGCCGGCAGCGTCGCCCATCCAAATATGACAAATAATAGACACGTCCCTTATTGTAAGCTGATATGCGTTTGTATTTGGAATCTGTTATAGAGTTACCTTTGCCACCGGTCGGAGTTATGCTCGAGGGTCAAGCATCACTCCAAATTATAATTGAAGTCCAAACCGCAAAGTGAAGATCAAATTATTATAAGACCGCTAATTAAATGGAGCTCTATTACTTGTCAATCGCATACAAATAAGGTTAAGCCAATTCATTAGACGCCACTTTAGAAGATACCGACGTAATACAATATGTACGTAAGCCTAAAATAGGAGAAGGTAACTATTTCTGCTCAAAGCTCTGCCTAGTTCGGCTACAGATGACTACACCACTTAATCTGACCTAAATTAGCCTGTTAAAATATTTTGTAATCTATGTCTAAGTTTCTTTAAATAAACATTACTATTACTAGTACTAATTGCGAGTGTAATCAATTGAAATCAGAATATCTAAGAGGGTCACAAGTGACCAGTAATTTCTAAGTATAGAGTGGTTTGGAAGACGAAAAGGCAGGCCTTTGCGAAATACACTTAAAAAAAAGTAGTAGTAAGCTTGATCATTCTGTATTCATTTTACAAATTCTAATTCAATTTTCGTATATTAACTTTTTCTTCTTTTTTCTAGAAAAACGTCGCCCCCCACTAAGAATTTCTCCTGAGGCATGGGCGCGACTGACTCGTATCAAACCTCCTCGAATTTTTGCCCCGTGCGGGAATCGAACGCTAAGGGATGCCCTTAGTGCAGCAGTCCAATCACTTAGCCACTGCGCCAATCAGCTCCCTTACCATGAACTCTTAAAACAGTTTACGTTGTGGAAGCGAGACGCCGTATTACACTGCGCATAGCGGCGTCTCGCATCCACAAAATAAACTGTCAAGGGGGCAGGTTGTCAAAGTGGTCCTCAGAAGCAAGTCTTCAAGCACATATACCGAATATTTAATTAATTATCGTCGAAGCCAGTATGCAATTAATATCTACATCCTCCAACGTCGACGTCGACGTCGAACGGAGCAAAGGTATAACGCACTTTCAATTATTGATGACTAAGTTTAATTAGTAAATGGATAAGATCTTTCATTAACTTTGTCCGTACTCCATAGATAGCTCCTTCAGGCTTCTGCGACACAAGTTTACAAGTGTAGGTACATCTAACATACAGACTTATAAAAGCATAACTAATTAATGATTTGCATTAGCAGCCGCCGCCTCGCTTTGAGATTGCAGAAGGTTAACGGCCGCGTAGAGTATATCGAAATAGGAGGTTTATTAGGTAATTATTAGGTAACTAGCGGTGCCCGCGACTCCGTCCGCGTGGACATTCGGAAACAGCAAAATTGGATTCTATTTAGTAGTTTTTACGCCAAGCCCTACTGTTTTATTACATGTATGTAAAGATTGACGTAACTTCTTTGTTTGTGAACCGATTTAAATGAAACACACACTCAATGTTATGGAAAGTTTGCCAGAATACATCAGTGAAAACCGCATTCAAAGCGGTTCAGCCGTTTCTGAGATTAGCGCGTTCAAACGCACAGACAAACAGACAAAAATTTTAAAAACTATATTATTGTTTTCGGTAACATAAATACTAAGTGTATAAATTGTGTTTCTTTTTTAATATTGATTGTACAGACACGGGTCATTCACGATTTTATTATATGTATATGTAAAGATATAGTTATATTATTGATTTCACTCCATACTATTAGTTATATCAACGCCTATATTCTTCGGAGGAAGGCAGCAACATATTTAGTACCCCCTTAATGCGTTCGTATAAATTCTTTGTGATGGGGGCCTATAGTTACTATCCAAATGCAAATTTAGTTTCCGAATACCTTATCGTATGTATTTTGTAGAAAAACTAATTAAAAATTGAAATTAATTAAAAAATAGTAATTAGTCCGAAATGTTATGTGAAAAGTATAAATAAAGGTCTATTATAATTATTAAAGTGCAAAAACATGCAAAAAGAAATGAAAGCTAATGCAAAAAGAAAAACCTTTGCCAACAATCGAACACTATACTGATCACACGCAGGGCGATCGCTGAACCGCCACGCTACGATGATATTTGACAATTGGTTCAAAATAGACGTTTCTATACATGTCATGATTTACTGCTGAGTTCCTTGTGATAGCGTGATGATTTCCAATTCAGAGGTTCATCTGTAACGAATCTACATATTTCAACTATTGGTTTTGTCTTTTATTAATCCTGCAGTGAATAGTAGACGAACAAAGATACAATGCAATATTGCTCATCCCCTTTTGCAAATACCGTGATAATAATATATAGCCTATGTTACCCGCCGGCCCTTAAAGAATATATTTGCCAAGTTTGAGCAGATTCTATTAGTACTTACGCCAAGCCGTACTGTTTTATTACTTGTATATGTAATATATGTAATGTAAAGATGGACGTAACTTTTTTGTTTGTGAACCGATTTAAATGAAACAAACACTAAATGTTATGGGAAGCTTGCCACAATACATCAGTGAAAACCGCATCCAAATCGGTTCAGTCGTTTCTGAGATTAGCGCGTTCAAACGCACAGACAAACAGACAAACCGACAAACGGACAAACCGACAAACAGACAAAAATTTTAAAAACTATATTTTTGGCTTCGGTTACATAAATACAGAGTGTATAAATTGGTTTTCTTTTTTAATATTGAATGTACAGACACGGGTCGTTTACGATTTTATTATATGTATAGATATAGATTTTATTATATGTATAGATATATGTATAGATAAGTAGCCTTTTTTTTCGGCCCTGGGCATTTCAGTACTTACAGATTTACCGTGAGACGACGGTAACAGTGAATATTATATTATGTTGTAAATGAAGGTCCATCCCTTGTCGCACTTATTGCAGATGCGTCTCATGCTTCTGGTTTATATGTTTGGAACGCTTTAGATTGACATAGTCAAAACTGACTAAAGTCCTTATTTATAGGTAGAAAAAAAACATATTATCTAAGATCTTTTATGGTATATTTTTATAGCCTTCCGAAATACAGGTTACCACCAAGTTCGGATGCAGATGCTCCCATAGGTGTTTAAGAAGTACTGTTAGCCTCATTATATTTGTATAATGTTGCTGGAAACTTTTTGTTCTTAATGTTTTATCCATATATGTTGAAATATATTTAATTATTATAGCCTGCCCCGTTACCATGAACTCTTAAAGCAGGACAGTTAACGATGAGGAAGCGAGACGCCGCTACGTGCAGTGTAATGCGGCGTCTCGCTTTCTCATCGTAAACTTCGTTTGTTACGCACTGCCGGCCACTCTTTCCTTTTTCCGAACTACTCAAACCTTCGCAGTTTCTGGCTAAGTGTGACCCGCCTATCTGGTCAGTACTTTTTTGAAAATATAGTATAGTAGCTCTAATAAAGATAGATACGAGCAATGATATGTCAAAAACTATAGATACGTCATAAGCTTACGAAATGAACGAAAAAGTGTTTTGAACTCTTGAGTCCGAACTGAAAACAATTGTACTACCCGAAACTATAATTATTTTCCCCTTTTTAAGTCTTCAAAATGAGCGCGCTGATAACATATCTGTACTGTAACTATGAAGTGTCTTCGCCGGCACACCATACAACGCATTTATATTGAGTTAATCAGTCTGTGGGTAAGTAAAAACAAAGCTATACACATAATTTATTATCACGATAGACGAACAAATAAACCTCAGTTTACCACTTACCAATAAATACTTAAAAAATGCATTAAAGCAAACACGTATATTTTCAATAACAACAGGTTAAACGTCCTGCAGCCGTAATCACCCATGTTACAAAGGCAATAGAACTCAATTTCGCTTGCCGGACTGGAAACAAGGGCTTACTGAATTTCTTATGCCATTTCTAATGGAGCTTGGATTAAGCGTGTTGCCGTGAAATAGGGAGATTAAAACCTAAGGGGTAGGTAGGTGTCTGCGCGAGGTATGACTGCTCTGTCTGCCTGGCTGACGTGCCTGGCTGATATTTGATTTTCCGCTTGCATGAGTATGGATCTAATAATACCATGCAGTGTACAAGTACATGTCAAAATCAATATTCAGTTACGACAGGACATCTGTCGTGTCATCTAGTTTAGAAATCAGTAGATTTTGTTGATGTCAGAACGGAATTTTATACGCGTGCATGAGTATCGATCTAATGCATGCCGTGTACAGATTCATGGAAACCGTTATAGCATTGCCATTCAACGAGGTATTGCCGCCTTTTTGGCACACCAGTCGACAGTTATGAGGAGGAGTACTTTGATGCTTTTTGATCACCGATTTTTCCTTCTGTCTATCGATATGTTTATAATTCGTTTTATTGTAGACAGTATAAATAGTTATGATTTACACATACATACATAAAATCCCTGACTCGGGACGAATATCTGAGGACTGAATACCCAAATTGTAAATGAGAGAATAACGATCTATATTAATATTTTTTATTTGACTTTGATGCTACTCGTATTCTCATTTTAGGTATATTGTGTAGCTCATTATTCTCTCATACTTGAAATGATTGTTAAACATTCCTAAAACATATTTTTAAAAGAGTTACTATGGAGTTTCTTGCCGGTTCTACTCCATAGAAACGACTTTTTGGAACCGTGCAACGACGTTTTGTAAGTGCTCTTTTGTAGCCTATATGAAATAAAAACATTATGACTATGACTATGAGGACCCCACAACTCTTAGCGCAGCAGTCCAATCACTCAGCTACTCAGCCGAATCAGGTTGTACCTTTGAATGTATTAATTCTGTTTCAGTTACGAAATTAGTGTGGAAAACTTTCTGTATTTTCGTTTGAGTGATTAGATAATAACTAAATACATAAAGTATCGTTTTCTAGCAATATATGTAGGTAACGATTGGAGACGTCAAACCTAATAAAAAATTCTGCTAAATCAAAATTCTTCATCGACAAAATTAATTTGGTTTTATGAACTGTTGGGGTATCTTCAATATAAATGCTGGCAAACCAAATTTGAGCATCCTGAAACAGTGCATTCAAATCAGAAATGCAGTGAGAGAAATGTGGTTATCCCATTGTTTTACGACACAACACAAGGTTTTTAAGAGCTTTGGGAATTTCATCAATGTTCAAAACAACGCACAGTTTTCAGTAAGAAAATAAATATTAATAAAAAACGAAAATAACTTATTCCCGTATTAAGTAAAAACATTTTTTTAACCACCCGAGTTTGTATTAATAATGTGATGCGAGTGAATGAGGCGAAAAAAGTATGACAGGATTGTAGCAAATTGAAATCTGTGGGCTCTGCCTACCCCTCTCGGAAACAGGCGTGACTTATCCATCCATACTAATATTATAAATGTGAAAGTAACTCTGCCTGTCTGTCTGTTACACCTTCACGACTAAACCGCTGGACGGATTTTAATAAAATTTGTAGAAAGTTTGAAACCCGAGAAAGGACATAGGCTACTTTTTTCAACACTCCAAGGGGTTTAAATAGGGGCAGCCGAAGCCGCGGGCAAAATCTAGTGTTTGTATGTATGTGAGCATAGGTACTTGTATAAACAACGAGTTCAAAAATACTGCGAATTATTTTATCATTAATATTGGTACACAACACTACAAATATTGGTAGCAAATATTCAACTGGTAGTTCAATCTGTCGAATGGTCTTACTGGACCGGTCAATGACCTACGTATGAAACTGAAGTCCAAACACACACTTATACTGTTGGCTTCATGGATTTAGACTAGAGGTTGGTAACAGTTATAACATTGAAATAAAACTATTTTTACGGATTTTATCGCAGTTTTAATTTTGTTTTTTGGTCCCGACGTTTCGAATCCTTTACAGCATTCATGGTCACGGGCAGACTGATGACTCAGTTATAACATTTTAATTAACATGTTAAAACAGAAATAACATTAACCGCTGCACTCGGAGACGTTAATGATTACTCAAATTGTCGCTAAGTAAAGATTTCAAAAAGGAAACCTTTACTTAGTGATAGTTTAAGTAATCATTAAATGTCTCTGAGTTCGGCGGTAACACTGTTAAATTAAATGACGCTAAAATGTTAATTTTAACATCATAGTATTTATAACTCCTAAGCCTGTAAAAGTATGAAAGGAATTTCATTGATTAATCTAATTATGCTGCATGTTAATTTATTAAAAACGACACATGTTTAAAATCACATTTTTAACATCATGTTTAGTTGCAAGCTTAATGCTAATATTGTAACAAGATTAATCGTTTAAATGCTTACAGTTATAACACATTAACTTATCTCAACACACGTAAAATCAACATGTTATAACATTATTTAACATAATATAATATATTTAACATGTTTTTTTATACATTAGCATTTAACACATTAAATAATTTTAACGTTATTTCCTACCGTTAATTTAGACTAGAAACTTTCGAATGCGATAAAGGATTCAGAAAGCAGCTCTTATTGCTATCATTTTTTGATCTAAGGCCAGTCTTATTATGAAGAAGGGGCTAATTAGTTTAGGCGCTGTCCCCAGGCAGTAGATAATATCATTTTATAGAAGAAGAGTCTGTGTTTGTCTGTGTCTTGTGTATGTATATTTATGTTTGTGAAACGCACCCACGATACTAGAGAGATTCTTAGCGAGGGGCGACACTTGTGCAGGAAAATAACTAAAACGAACTAAATAAAATAAAGCTATTACCAAGACCTTTAATATGACATAATATATAACAACTTCTCCTTAACTTGCCTTAAGGTACCTTAATAAATAATAAAGGCACTGTTGCACACTCATTATTGTTTAAGTCTCCAAAATGAGCGCAAATATACTTAATTAAAACTGACTAATTAAAATGAGCTTTGTTTTTTTAATGAAGCTTATTCATTTGTTCGCAATAAATAACAAACGAATATTTTTATTAAATTCGCAGGCCACTTACACTAATTAAACACTACAGCCTGCATTCCTCTTTCCGAAATCGAACTACTTTATATTTTTATTATAAAATGATCGTGTTTTTACAGTGAAAACAAAAACCCGAACTTTAAAGGTATTTGCATGTTCTGATTGTGTTCAACAATGTTATGTCACCATGTCACAACAGATTGGTAATTAAAAAGGTTGTGATATCCTGATATTGACCCGCTACTTATGAAGAGCTGTGGAATGTGGTAGTACAGAGAAAAGCGCCCCAACCATTAAAGCAGGACATATTTCGTTATAAAAGCGGGACGCCGCACTGCACTGCATGTAGCAGTGTCTCACTTCCACAACTAAAAACGTCCTGGTAAGTGGCAGGCTCCTGATTAAAGTATGGCACATCTGCCTGCCCTGGCATGGCAAACATAACCTTTAAATATGAGTGTCATTAACTAACTACTATATAACCTGTCTAGTGTCTACGACAAAAGACGTTACAGCAAACAGCTATCGCAACATCACCATCCAATCAGGTTGCCCGAATTGCATATACGAATAAACATTGATATATCTTGCTTCAAATGAATATTGAACACAATACGTTTAAAGCAAGAAAGTGTTTGGTTCCAGTAACGTTGGCAAACGACAGAATTACTCATACGCTACATCTTCATGTATACAATACACACGTATCTATCGATCTATAGCCACTGACATGTGAGCCTAGAAAAACGTCCGACTCTAAACAAACATTTTATAGCTGCATTAAACTTTTAAAAATATATATAATGTACTCGCCGATCTGCCCGTCAAACGTAAAACTCTGCATCGCGCTTATTTTAATAACACCTCGTGCATCCAGTACTAGACATTTGTTGAGCCCAGTTACATGCTAACGCACTGATCACTGCAACTGAGGTTGAGCTGATCCAGCTACTGTCAGTAATAATTGGATTAATAACCGTTTTTAAAACGTGCTAAGAGATTTTGGAGTTAGTCCTGCGCCTGAAGTGTTTTGCAATGGACTTTAGATTAGACAAAATAAAGTTCACCTGTAGGTATATTCGCACACACTTGTGCACTATAATATCTCTTGCGTAGTTGGCCACAATTTGGCCAGGAGGACGTTACTATACATTTTTCTATTACGAAATGCCCCAAATTATAATAACAGTAAGCAGCGAAGTGTCGAGTGTCTTTGCTAGCTTCCTGGTGTTGTATTTATAATCGACACACGAAAAACAAACAACGCTTGCCGGCGCGACGCAAGCGCAGAGCCCGTCTCACCTAACCTATATGCTATCGCGTCGAACATTGCACGATCTATTGTGATCGTAGTACAGGACTAAATTATAACCTAATTTCGTGTTCAGCTGGACTGAAAAAATGCGTAAAAACGTACCATTGGTAGGTGAGGGGCGGAGTGCCCGTGGCTAGAGGTAGCACGAGGGTCGCATCGCTCCCGGGGGCCGCTCTGACGGTGTGCAGCGCGCTGGGAGGGAATGCCGGGGGCTCCATAGGGCTCCAGTCCTCTCGGGCCGCGCGCGACTTGCCGTGTGCGCGCGACGACGCCCGCCCGCCGCCTGGCTAAAAATAATACGGAAAAATGTAACGCGCGCGCCACCGAAATTCGTACGACGCGAATATTTTGCCAATACCACTGGTACGCACGAATTTTGTTAGCGATCAGCTGATCGACGGACTGATTGGTTTTTTGGATGAGCGGCAAATATTTCTTATTAATCGTACTGCTTCTTAAAAGCTTAGCATATCATTTTTAATGAGCTTCACCCGACATACGAGGAAAATGTGTCGGGGATTGAATACAATCACAAAATTAAGAGACAATTATGTATTAAGGAAGCGCGTTGTAAAAATAAAAACAATATAAAGATAACCTGAGCAATAAAATGATTTTATTACTCCACAAGATTTTTTTTTTCTCTGCTGAAATTTAACCTCTCCTGTAGAGACTCGGTTACTTCAAGTTAATCGGGCTTTTAAAATATAATTTATATTTCAGGACATTGTACTCTTCCCAACTTACACACTAATCTAGGTTAATAAATTACAAATAGGAATAATTTAATACTTTACTTATAATATACTTACAAGTCCTTTATATTTCTGTTATTTTAACGACAAGGGACCCGCTGGCTCTGTACGCAAAAAAATATAATAAAAATATACACTTAAAAAGTCTCGAAGTAGAATATGGCACCCAGATTATTTTTATACGGTACCTACATATCTTAATAAAAGATATTGATTATACATTTCCAAAACCTAATATAAGCTAACGCACATTACAAAAAATGCCATAAATATAACATATAACATTACAAAATATAAGCTATAAAGATTAAAGTAACTTGGCGCCTACAATCCACGCTTTGCTTTTGTAAAACTGCGTTAAGTTGCTTCTGTAAATCGGTCAGGCGTATGTCTCAAATATGACAATTGATAGGCGGCATGTGAGAGTAAATAAATTCCCAAATACTGAATAAAGGAGCAACAAATAAATCTTTCGCAATTAAAAAAACCTACTTCATACGAAAGATACAAAATACAATAATATCTAGGTAGATTGCCTACCTACTTCGGATAAAAACACAACCGAACAAACACACTCAAACAAATACCTAATATTTTAATATCTCAAAGGATTTCAGTATTCTTTTAAGACGATTTATTTATAGAATTAATTTAATTAAAATGCAATGCAGACCTAATACCTACCGACAGAATTAATACACATAAGATAAACATATGATAATACAGAGCCAGCATTTTATGCTAACATGCTAAATAAAAATAAAGAAATCACACGCTGTTGTGACCGTGTGACTTTTTTTGTCAGATAATACTAGAAGCACCTGCAGTCTAGTTTAAAACTTTGTTCTAATAACTATATAATTACGAAATCGCAGTGACGCCACAAAGTCGAGCGTAAAAACGAAGGATAATAATGACTTACTTAAATATGTATTTTATGAATTATAAATAGGCTCGCCCTCTATTACATTGGGCTTCACAACTGGCGAAATGTGGTTGTTCTACACACTGCCTATACCTTCGGGGAATATAGGCGTGAGATTATGATATGTTTATTCTTGTCAATACTGTTAATTTTTTGCTTCATTTTTGTTTTATTTTATAAAAAAATTTGCACGCTATGTTTAATCTTAACGAAACATGTTTCTACTACTCTGAATATTGTAAGACCCTTTATACCATGTTTTCGAGCAAATAAATATGTTGTACTTTTAACTAGCTTCCGCCCGCGACCTCGTCCGCGAAAATTTCAAATGTTGTATAGCCTATCGCCTTCCTCGATAAATGGGCTATCTAAGCCTGAAAGAATTTTTCAAATCGGACCAGTAGTTCCAAGATTAGCGCGTTCAAGCAAACAAACAAACTCTTTAGCTTTTATTTATTTATTTATTTATTAGTTCGGGAAAACAAACAATTACACACTAAAATACATGTGACAGTTGGCAAACATATACATATTATAAGTGTGTAACTCACTACGTTATCCACAGTTTATATGTAAAATACATTGTTCTGGTACGTCCACGAGTGAGACACAATTCAAGTTTCTTAATAACTAGAGATACAAGTCTTTGATTTTATTTTATTTTTGATTTTATTACAAGTCTTTAATTTTAATGTTTAAAGTATTCCGAAATTTGCTAGCAGACAGAGAAAATATATCTACATCAGAGAAATGTACGTTATAATTATTAGCCAAGCGACGAAGAGGCGCGCGGACCCCAGCATTTGTGCGACAAGAAGACACTGCAAACAGGGGACACGCGCGCACTTCTCGTCTTAATACAGTTCTAGGTACAACATAGCACAAACTGTTAGTTAAGTCCGAACAATCATATCTATTAGCACAGAGGTCATAAAGGAACAAAGTTTCCAGAAAGGTGCGCCTGGACTCCAATTTTGTTAACTTGTAATATTTGAGAAGTTCGTCGTAAGTTAGCGATCTACGTGAGCAGCGGTAGTGCGTTGCTTTAAGAAATTTGTATTGTACTTTCTCTAGGTTATGTATATATTTCTTTAGCTTTATGACATTAATAATATAAATATTTAATTTAAGTCCTGTTAATTATTTTAACACTATAATTAGTGTCCCCCTTATGAAGAAGCTTGCCCCTTATTGAGCATGTAGGTACTACTTAATTTACTATAAGAACTTTCGTGAGAGTTATCAATATTATTTACTAAACCTATATGCCGGCGTTACTCGCCGGTTTTACTCACGTGAATTAAAAGTTTGCCTCGTAACCCCGCCGCGTCCGTTTGAGTCTGAAACTAGTGGGCATCCCGAATATTCACGTGAGTAATATCCGGGTATATAGTAAATAATATGTACTACATATTTGTCTGGTTGACGATACTTGAGTGTTCAATTATACGACGACGACCTTAATTCGGGGAATACAGACGAGGACGTATGTATATATAATATATAAAGGGAGAATAAAGGCAATGACACATAAAATTAATTACTAATAATACCTATAATCTCATATCCCTACGGGCGCGACAAAATAAGTATGTTTTCCCGGTAGCCCCGAACATTGACCTCGGGTCAACGAACTTAACTGAAGTCTGTGGAAAGTTTCATATTGTGCCGCCAAAGTCACAAGGTTCCAAGTCTTTTGATGGATTGTAGCCCACTCTGTCATAGGTCTATGTGAGTCGCAGCTCGCAGGACAAATTCCAGCTAACAAAATATTCAATGGTCTAGTGTGGCCAAGCGCGACCGCCAGGCACCTCGTGCTTGATTGCCGGATTCAAATCCCAGGTCGGGAAAAGCTTTACTGGATTTTTTATTTGGTAATTCTCAGGGACACGGAGTTAGGCTTTGTGCCCGGTTGATGGCAATAGGCTCGCCCCCATAATATATACATCATGATAATAATTAATCATAGTACCTACGTAAGTACAGTTCAGAATAGTGATTTAATTACCTGCAATAAAACACAATCTAAATTTCCCATTTATTTCAAACGGGTTGCTTTTATGCTAAATTTCTACCCATAATTTAATATCCGATTACAACACTGTTTAGTGTATGAAATTTGCAAGTATTGTGCCAGCTTACAACACTGTTGTTGTTTGGTGTCCAAAATTCACAAGTATTCTGCTACCTTGGTAGGTAGCAGAATACTTGTGAATTTTATTTACTACATACAGTGCTAGTAATAACCTAATACTTGGGTACAATAAACTAAACCGTCGTGGGAGCGGACGCCGCTGCAACGTACTTACGTCGTACCACAGTTTAGATACCCATACAGTTGGTCAACGGAGGCGTCTAGACAGGGCAATCGTGCGGTGCGGTGCGGGGTGCGAGGGGAGCAGCTTATTCCTAAATCACAATGTTAGTAAATAGAGACCCGCGGGACATACGCACTCAATTGATTAATACACATAAATAAAATTGGAGTGACTAATTGTAACATCAAATTATTTTTTTACTCAATGTATACGAAAGTACACACGATACACATAACAAAAATGCAACTATTTTTTTATACCCCGGGTCATCAGCTATTTGCCAATGAAAGACCAGTCGAAATCGGTCCAGCCGTTTCGGAGATTAGCCAGAAAAACAGATAGACAGACAAAAACAAAAATTTGATGTAACAAATAGACACTCCAATTTTATTTATGTGTATTGATTTTTGAGGGAGCTGTTTTATTGGGGGTTTATTTCTTTTTACTCACATTTATTATTTAATAATATGTAAAGATGGCGGCCACATCGTTTCTATTTTTTTATTAAGGCATCCTGTGAAGGGTTTTAAGTGTACTGAGTACGATTTCGATGTTATGTTTGGAATTCAAAATTTCGGTCAAAATGGCTACTTAGAGCCGATTTTTATTTATTTCCCAAACTTACGATTAGGCTAATAACAGATTTCCTAAATGTAATAATTATAGGTAATTAATTGAACATGCATGATAACTTAATATTTGAAAAAAATGTTAAACATTAAACGCGTGACAACCTTTGCCACTGTCTAGACGTTGTCGATATTTTTTCCAAGACCAGACGCGATGGCTTACTGTATGAGTATCTATACTGTGGTCGTACGGAGTAGTGCGGCGTCTTGCTCCCGCAACGGAAAATGTCCGGCGTTAGGATTTCATGGTGGGCGGCTGAGCTAAATTCTTCAGCTATGAGGCAATAACTGATCAAACATACAAACCAATTTCGATGATAAAGCCAGTAGATATTCATTCCCTAATTACTTACTGTATTGCAGAATAATGCTTAGCGCGGGATCAACACGAATGCAATATAAATATCTGTAAAAGGTATAAATTTCAATACGAATCAAGATTTCAATCATCATGGGTGTTACTCACCACAGAAACGAGTCAAAGTGAACAATGAAGGAGAAAAACGAATTAGAAAATATTGATAACGTCTTAGGTACTTTTTTATAGGATACCAATTTAATATATTTTCTTCGACTTTCGATAACTATCCCTATCCATACTATTGGTTCTTACAAAAAAGAATTTACCTATTATTCTTCTTATCGTATGGTTGATGTACAACCTGGTGTCAGTTTAAACCGCCTGTAGGCCTCTGATATGGCTTTACACATCGTTGAAAAATCTCTCAGGTATGCCGGTTTCCTCACGATGTTTTCCTTCACCGTTTTTAGCAACTGATAACTAATTTATAGTACGCACATGAATTCGAAAGGACATTGGTGCGTGCCGGGATTTGAACTTGCGACCTTTGACTTGGCAGTCCAACGGTCATACCACTCGGCTATCAGTGTTTACCTATTATACTAAATTACTTAACTTTAACTCTCTTATTCAAAGTTAACATGAAAATTTTTATCTGGTATACTTATAAATTATATGACGTTGTTTATAGGCGTTTATTCTGTTAATTTCAAAATACAAAACCAGTGTCACACTTTAACTTAAAATGAAGTACGTGTAAATAGGTTTTTTGGAATGATTGTCCGACTATAAAGTCCAATTTTCTTTTAAACATCGCCCTACAGTCTACACTGGGAATTTCTCCTGTATCGTGGGTACGTTTCACAAACATGAAATATCACATACTCAAAGATCGAGACTCGGTACAATCAAATGTGGATCGCACAAATTTTTGCCCCGTGCGGGAATCGAACCCGCAACCCTTAGCGCAGCAGTCTAATCACTTAGCCACTGCGCCAATCAGGTCGTCAAATTATGAAGTCCTTAATCCGTGTGAGGTAGATATGCACTTATGCAGGGTCCTTGATTTTCGCCTGCGTTTCGCTATCCATAAAGCTCCTTGGACGACGGATTTGTTTTAAACCCTGTATTAGAATTGGGTATTTCACACGATAACTTAAGATTCCATGACTACTTCACTAAAAAAAAAAATATAGGTACATTTTGAGTCGTGATCGCAAAATAGTGACGTCATAATTTGTTTTTCCACTTATGGCGGAATATCGTTTTTAAGGCTCATAAAAAGTATGCCAACTAATACGTGATGTCACAATTACCTACCTGGTACATTATGTAGATACTTACAACGAACACTTCTGCTAATATCCGCATCAGGTCTGCTTGAAATCAATGTTACTCGTGTTGTCTATTAGTTAACCTAAAAATATTGTACCGTGTCAAGCATTATGCACGGTAACCGTACAGACTCGTAAACTTATATTTGTGATATACTAAATTACTCTTAGCTGAAAGATTAGAACTTATTTAACAATCTCTAAAGCTGTTCTTTCTATATACACTTAGATGATGTGCTGGCAACACTTCACATCACGACTTAGGTCTTTCATCATCATTAGCCGGAAGACGTCCACTGTTGAACAAAGGCCTCCCCCTTGAACGTCAACTTACCATTTGCATCCACCAGTTGCCTTTCGGTCTTTATTTTATAATAATTCTTTCCTGCATCGAATGTGCCGCGTGGTATCCGGCCTAGAATTGACCACCTCGTCTCCTCCCGTGGGTGTCGTAAGACGCGACTAAGGGAAAATCCAAAAGATGGGCAGCAGCGTCTTCTGCAATTTGACCACCATCACTGCGATCCCCAAGCCGCTTGCCAAGCGTGGGGATTATGGCAGCCCCCCCCCCCTTTTTAAAGTGGGAGGACTTTGTTCAGCAGTGGACGTCCTCCTGCTGATGATGATGCATCGAATTACCTGATTTACTAGCCAGTAAAATAGGAAACAAAACCGGTATACAAATAAAAAACAATGTGACATATATTATGTTTATTTTTCATAAATCAAGTCGGTACATAATGTTGTTTTCGTACACATAATATTACTTTCGACTAGACTATAAATTAGGCTAATCTATAATAAATCCAGGGCCGGGGGGTGTACTAAATCTGAGCAATAATATTTTGCAACATAAAGAAAAAATCGTGACATATAATAATGTTGACTTAAAGTTAGGACCTACAAATGCGGCCCTGGTACAATAAATCATACAAAAAATTCGATTCTACTTAAATAGTTAGAGTTGAAGAGTACCAATAATGTTTTTATTCGGAGAGCAACACTGTCGGATATTAAACCGTCTATTTTACCAAGCTACGCACTGGTAAGACGCTAAATTTCCAAAGAAAATGCCAGTCTTCTGAATATTTTGTAACAAAACTCGGGTACGCTTCAAGTAAGTGAGACAACCTTTCCTTACCCGAAAGCATCTGTTATAAATACTGTGTTGAATTCCCAAACGTTAGCCTTTTCGTTTTATGTAAATTTAAATTTCATCTTCAAGACTATCTCAATAAGCTCGTTTTAAATTTAGGATTAAACAACAGAAATTTGACTAGATCGTTTTGCAAATTGCAAATCGCAGTTTTATTTTTCCTAAATGGTTTTTTTATAAACAAATAATAGTATTTACTACAGTCGGCCAGTTCTTACAATAGAGACTTAATAAGCTTATAAGAGGTATGGAACGTTCCTGGCAAAACGTGACAAATTGGCACTGTCTATTGATTTAAAAGTTAATCTAAAAAATAGAAGAGAAATACGTCAAAAATTACTTATTTGAGATTCTTAATAGTTTCTGGTTTTTAATGTGTCCTAAAAAATAAGAGAAGCTGTTAGGCTTTGTCACATTTGCTGCGGACAGTGCCCAAATGTCATGGGCCACAAGTTATGAGTATAAATAGTAAATAGTGTCAAAAACATCAGACTAGGTGCAGTCTATACATTTTCGTAGTTAAACAAAGGAGTTTTTGTTAAGTGAGATAGGTAAAGTGTGCTAGGATCTAGACCGTACGATTGAGCTTGTCCTTTTACGCTGTTTGGTCAGTCAAAACTCTAGAAGTCATTTGAGTCGGACATGACAACTAACAATTAAGTCTCATTACGGTAATTGCTCGTCAGATGAGATCCAATTTCTAGATAAGCAGGTGAGATCATAAAGTCTAGACCAGTCTACGCTGGTTAAAAACCAAAATAATAATATCAGACAACGTCAGTCAATCTAGCGCTAAAAGTCCCGCACTAAACATAACCTAAAATAAATGCAACTGTTATCGAGATCTTTAATTTAGGACCCTAAATCCTCATAAACTAACTAAAATATGATTTAAATAGCACTAATACGTGCTGTCATGTGCGGAACCAAAATATCACAGTAAAACATAGGTTAGTCGTAATGAAAAATAAAAGAACCTTTGGTAACATATTTTTTGCTTGTGGCAAGTTTTAGCACGCGTGACAATTATATTTTACAAAAGGCTAGCTGTCGTAATCTTAATTCAATCCTAATTTGATTTGAAGGCGGTCAAGAGTTTTGCACTAACAGCATGCTTAAATCCAGACAGAGGAGTACATTAAATTAATAATTGAAAAAGAAAAAAGTTATTCCAATTTATATTATTAAGAATTTTAAACGTGCGCATCACAAAAAGGTGAAGTTACGGTGCCAAAACGCGGTATACCCAAAAAGATACCCGCGCGCCTTGAGATTTGTCATCGAGTAAGTCACATGACTATAACTTGCTGGCAAAGCCCGAGCCCCCACTTCCATACCCTGGCTAAATGGCTCCCCCTTTTGTTTACACCCACGATTAAAACAAAAACAAATAAAAAAATTGCTGTTCAAAGGCCAATTTTAACTAACAAAGTGAGAAAATTTGTAGAATAAACTATCGCCAAAAAAAAACATAATTATTCCAATTTATGTTAATAAGAATTTTAAACGTGCGCATCACAAAAAGGTTAAGTTACGGTGCCAAAACGCGGTATACCCAAAAAGATACCCGCGCGCCTTGAGATTTGTCATCGAGTAAGTCACATGACTTTAACTTGCTGGCAAAGCCCGAGCCCCCACTTCCATACCCTGGCCAAATGGCTCCCCCTTTTGTTTACACCCACGATTAAAACAAAAACAAATAAAAAAATTGCTGTTCAAAGGCCAATTTTAACTAACAAAGTGAGAAAATTTGTAGAATAAACTATCGCCAAAAAAAAACATAATTATTCCAATTTATGTTAATAAGAATTTTAAACGTGCGCATCACAAAAAGGTGAAGTTACGGTGCCAAAACGCGGTATACCCAAAAAGATACCCGCGCGCCTTGAGATTTGTCATCGAGTAAGTCACATGACTTTAACTTGCTAGCAAAGCCCGAGCCCCCACTTCCATACCCTGGCCAAATGGCTCCCCCTTTTGTTTACACCCACGATTAAAACAAAAACAAATAAAAAAATTGCTGTTCAAAGGCCAATTTTAAACTAACAAAATGAGAAAAAATTGTGGAATAAACTATCGCCAAAAAAAAACATAATTATTCCAATTTATGTTAATTAGAATTTTAAACGTGCGCATCACAAAAAGGTGAAGTTACGGTGCCAAAACGCGGTATACCCAAAAAGATACCCGCGCGCCTTGAGATTTGTCATCGAGTAAGTCACATGACTTTAACTTGCTGGCAAAGCCCAAGCCCCCACTTCCATACCCTGGCCAAATGGCTCCCCCTTTTGTTTACACCCACGATTAAAACAAAAACAAATAAAACAATTACTGTTCAAAGGCCAATTTTTAACTAACAAAATGAGAAAAAAATGTGGAATAAACGATCGCCAAAAAAAAACATAAACATGTGAGGTATAAGCGCTATGTTATTAGTTTTATACTACCGGACCGCTTTCAAAGCTACCATATCCTAGATAGACGAGCAAAAAAGCCCTCTATATAATACAGCCATCTAATTCCTAACGACGCCGCCATCTTGCCATCTTCTTCGACATCAAATGGCGGCTTTATAAATTACTTTTTAATAATACTTTTATCATTCCTTAACGCACTCACTCCTAATCGAATTGCCGCGGTATGCAATATGCAGAAAACATACATAGTATATGAAACTAAAATCAACTTTCGAATAACCGGAAAATATGCAATATGGTGGAAATCATTTTAGACGCTACATTTAATCTCATAAATTTATTTCTCGGCTTTGAATTTAAAATATAAATATTCACTAAATCGCGTGGCCAGAACGAAACTCTATATTGGTTTTGGTATGGCAAATTCTGTTTTCAAAAACTGGCCTCAAAAATCGAGGCTGAACAGTGTTTGAAAGTTACAGTACTTACAATACCATAACTATAGTTGGGTACCATTCAAGTGCCTGACTGTTGAGTTATAATGATTTTGAAACACTATGTATGTATTCTGTGCGACCGCGATACGTTTAGCAAAAAATATGTTATAAAAATATTATTTTCACTCACTAGTCGTTAATATTAGATTAGTTATTTTAATTTCCAAAAATTGGGTAGAAAAGCTAAATAGGATGAGATAAATAGTCCATTTGTCAAGGTCGTCCGACAATTGACAAATATTCACAAATTCGGTTACTTTCGAAATAGCTTATGCAGCCATCTCTTAGCCGAAGTTACGTTAGTATAAAAAAAAGTTAATATCGGTTCTACTACAAATTAAATTAAAATCTAAGTAGTTTTTAAAACTTACGCAAAAACGTTTTAGGCCAGCTAAAACAATTAAAGTAAATAGTCTTGTGTAGGTAGGTAATTATTATAGTTCCTAAAAAAAATATACCTATCGATAGTAGATATTTTAACCTAATCTTTGACTTTATAAATACTGCCGGTTGAAAGAAAGAAGTATGAAATCGTAGTTGCGGAAAATATATTAAATTGACGCAACATGTGTCCCGATGTACTTGTCAAGGATAAATCCATGAAATACGAAAACATTTCTGTGTTCTTAGATCTTCTAAGTGATTTAAAAAAAAAGTTAACTATTACGGGACGATAAGACAAACTATTTAAATGAAAATAGTAAAATAAGAAAACTAGTTAAATGATACCAAATGTACACATATACATATGAAAAGATATTATATAATATTAAACTTACTCTAATGTTCTTACAGCTAGGCGCGGACTGCAAGTAATAATTGTCGCGAACTCGCATGTCAGTTTGCGAGAACGCTAAAAGCTATAACCCCTGTTTAAGAGTCGGTTTCGACTTACGATCATAGATATACGTAGATCGAAGAGTAAGCGGAGTTCTGAAATAAAGAATATATATGGTTCTTGGCCATCTATTGCGTGCGCACCAATAGTAGCCAAACTTGCAGCCCGCTAAACTATACCTATGTAAGGAAAGGATCAGTTTGATTAATTTCGTGGAATGTTGAAGTTTAACATTAATATAGGATACTAACATGAACTACATTGGTTGTGAAAGACAGTAATGCTGAAATATCGTCAGCGATCGTGATAGCCGCAATAGCTTTAGTCGTAGCAATTTCATTGCAAGATATAACAACGATTGAGCAAAACTATCCTACACAATACAGAACACAGTTACTCGAAAGGTATTGACAATTGAAAGTTGAAGCTTTATTGCAATACAATGAATGCTGTTTCAACTGAAGAGCAATACTTCTCCTAATCTATCTTGTTAACGGTGACAAACACTAACACAAGAAATAGTAACATTCAAGACTCAGAAACCTCCGTATGCCGTGAAGCAAATTTCTGAAATGAACAATACCATTTCTTGATCGAACAACAAATATATTTTTGTTTATTTTTTTATTTTTATTTTAACACTTATTAACCTAGACACGGTTGGGGACACTATAGATGGAAATGTTAAACGGAGGAGAGTCCGAATTTTGATCCTTTCCTACAAAACTACGAAGGGCGGAACACCGCATAACACCAAATGGACTCTAATTGAGCCTCGGAAACACAATCAAAACGGGTGCACGCACAAATACCCGTTCCGATAAAATGATAGGAAGGAAGAGGAGGAAAGGATAGGTGGCTATACCTAAGAGCCAATTTACACGTGAGCAATGTCGGGGATATTGTTGCGGAAGTTATCAATGCGCCTACCTTTGGGCTTGATATCAATATTACCGTTTTGCTCAACGATGGTGTCTTTCATGTTGATCGGCTTGACGTTGTTATTCTGCACGCTCTGGGCGCCGCACATGCAAGTCACGTCTTTCATGACTTTGCTGACCTCGCTCTCGGATACGGCCACGGAGACAGTCTTGCGCTCCCCCTTCTCGCTGAAGCTCACGATGACTTGGGAGGGTTCCTTCTTCTTGAGGAAGCGGTGGCGGTCCATGGTCGGGAACAAAGGCATGTCTGATGAGGAGCTCGTGGCTTGGCGGTGGTACTTAAGACTGCGGCGAATGCCGCACCGGCAGGACTTTAGAGCGAGCTCGCGCCTGCGGACAATAACAATGTTGGAAATGGAGGACTTGGTACGAGCTTCTTAAGCCCCAAAACGTCGAAACTTAGCATATAACTGCAAAAAATCATTGCAAAAGTGCAAGTTGGTATTCATGTCTAACATACATGAATATTATTTACAAACTCTGAAAGTGAGATACAGCTTTTGTTACCAAATTAAATAACTTTATATTCAGTAGCACAATCCGAATCATAAGCCCGCGGCGCATGAAAATGAAAAATACGCTATAGACGAATAAAAAATATAGTTCATGGAAATCTCGTTGCTATTGACACAAAGAATACATGGCAATGTAATGCCAAACTAGACTGTTCCATGGAAACAAAATAGAAAGCCTGAATAACAACGTTAATAAAAATAGTTGGTCCTCTCTACAGGTGGCCGGTCCATTGTAAGTCTGTCTGTGAAATACAATGTACATAACATTTTTATTACATTATTTTCATTCGTTTCATTTGAAAGTCGCCTACGTGCTGATACCTGCACAGGTATTTGAAAATAGTCCGCCTCCAGCTATACTGTTACAGAAGTAACATCAGATAACTACATATGTATTTCCTGTGTATCGACTGAAAATTAAACGAATAAAAAAACCTTCTGGAAAGGTTCGTTTTCTTTACAAACGTTGATTACAATGACAGTCATCATCATCAGCCGATAGACGTCCACTGTTGAACAAAGGCCAATACAATGACAATAATCAATAATTATTTTATGTGTGAAGTAAACAGAGCTTATGGTTGGCATTATCTAAATTGCCTATAACGGACCAAGATATCGATAAACTCAACGGTAAAAATGTGTAAAAAACGTTTCTTTTAATGTCCACAATGTTTAATCGCACACAATATGGAATATAACGGCCCCAATAGAACATACCTAATAGAATTGAAACGCCACTGCCAACGCGACGTTCGAGGGCTTTTCAACCGGACAGATTTGTAAATCCCAGTTTTGCGACAAAACCGGAACGGGTGGCAGCCCGAATCGAAAGTGATGAGTCTGTTACAGCTTAAATCTCGATTTTCTTCTATTCCGACAACTTTTGACGACCGACTCAAACGACCTCCCACTTGTCCGATTCCCACTAAAGTAAACTATTTGCTTAATCTGTAGATATTACCTACATTCTTGATAAGATATTATTATTATTGTTTGGATTTTGTTTGTTTTTCCAAACCTATCGAGTAAGGGCTATAGAGTTACATGTTTATAAATCTGAAAAGCTCACAGAGGTATGTTTAATATTATTGTATCGTAAAGACAAAACATTGTTTTTTTTTTATAATATTGCGCAGTGAATTCCTAGTAGAAGTGCGAACTTCGATCGATCTCTCAATATATGTTGATGTCTGATGTGTCTGATACTGACGGACGGACATTGAACTTGTAAATACATATTCTTGACTAAATGCCTCGACATACCAGTGTTAATTATCTTAAGCAACGGAGCATCATGAAACGGTTAGGATCCCCGTATAGACAAGGCCTCACAAACAGATATTGATTACATTGTCTAGAGCAGAACTGTGGAGTTTCGGACGTCTGTGTGCCCGGTAATTAGCTACCGGCTCGGCCCGTACTTGTGTCTTAGCATAGGAGTTACAAAACAATATTGTTTGACGATTGTGCAGTTCAGTGACTACATGGAGACATGCACTGAGTCCAAATCACCTATTTTGGTGTCTATGTGGGTAGTATGGTGCGATCACAAACACTGGTATTAGAAAAACTGATACTGCTGTGTAGGCTGTGATTGATCTTTATGCTATTACTAACATAAGTTAAGGTTTTATTAAACGACTGAACTGTGACTTATATTAAGTATTGTACTGATATAACAGTTAAAAGAGGCAGCCATCGTATAGAATAAAATCGAATGGCCTCTGATCGCTGGACTAAATAATCAAACCTTTCATTGATAACAAAATCCGACAGATAAAATTAAATCGACACTGTTTTAGAACGAAACGGGAACAGTCATACAAAACGAATGTTCGGTCCACCATCATAAAAACTGATCGGCAGTAAACTACCAAAACTAAACAGAAACAAGTGAATCGTTAACATGGACACGCTTTTAAGACTTTAAGTGTGAAAATAGGACACAATAATCAAGATTTATTTATGAAGAGGACTGTAATACGTTTTATTTTCAATATCGATGAATACGAAGCATCGATAAGTTTTGTTCGTTCGCATCACTAATTTTGATGAAACGTGTCCATCACCGATCTTTATACGTATAACATTTATACACCCTACGCAGAGTCTCAGCATATGCTATATTTTAATGTTAAAGTCGAAAGGCCCCCAATTAAGTAAGTCAGACGTCTGTCTGTGATGTGTGCGGCTTCTTTAAATTATTAAGATTTATTAATGACCGGGCTTTGTGGCGTACATTGGGAGAGGCCTATGTCCAGCAGTGGACTGCAACGGGCTGATGATGATGATGAATAAATTACCTAGATAGAAGTGTCATAATTCATTCAAATCCCCCCGGCCTGTATTCCTTTAAGTTGTAGACAGAGGTACACATATGGTACACTCACATTTTTATCCGACTTAAAAAAGGATGTTCTCAATTCGTCGGAATCTTTTTTTTTGTCAATGTAATAAGGGGCGAGTCTATTGCCATCAACCGTGCTCAAATCCAGGCTCCGTACTGCTGAGATTGACGTAATGGAAAAACCCAGTAACGCTTTGCCGACCCGAGATACGAACGCAGGATCTCATGCTCGGCAGTTATGCGCGACCTTAGAGACTAGTAGACCAACGAGGCAGGCAGTCAGAGCCGAGCATTGCTGGAATATTCCATCTACGGGAATAATGAAGAATATTGGCATTCACTTAACAAGTATGACGAGAGATAAGCTGCAGTTCCGTGAAATATTTAGGAATATGAAGTCCTGGTAAAAAGTAAAAGAATACTAGATCACGGGAGGATAGAGCTTTTATATCATAAGTCTACACCCATTTATTGTTAAACGCTTATCATTCTTGTTAAAAATTTCGCAGAAGTACTGAACTACGGATTTTGCTTTTGAGCAATTAGTAGATAAATATGAGATTATTGTTTTAGTGATTTGTGATTTTGATAGACGCATTATCCGAGCCAAAAGGTTACACAGGCCGTATTTATTTATTTTCTTTAAATTGCTTCAGAATGACACATTGAATTCAAAAAATATTTTTTAATTTACTCTTTCATGACTATCTCGTTGGTCTTAGTGGTCACAAAGTGCGATTGTAGACATGAGGTCGACGATATAGGAGAAATTCCTAGTGTGGGGCGACAGCTTTTTTTTATTAAAAAAAATATATGAAAACGCGCTTAAAGTGAAGACGAAAACGGAAAAAACGGAGACATTAACAACGTTTTTAAGTTTATAGAGGGCATTCTCTATCCCTCTTGCGCAAAACGCTTAGTGTATGGGGCGATGCGAAATTTAATATGCAAATACGTACAATTAAATCACAATACTATAGTGCCATTAAAATGCTTAAGCATTTCTAATTTTGTCATTTTTTGACGTATTTAGTTTATGTTTACAGTTTTGTATTATTAATTTTAAACATTTCTTCAAAATGTATTTAAAAATGCAGTCAACCACCCTATTCGTTTATCCGCCTAAAACAGTACCTATTTGATGTAGGTATTATATTAATTAAAATAGCGGCTACTATTCACATAATTAGGTATGTTCGTTTCATAACACAACAATGCAATACAAACTATTATTTTTTGCGAAAGTTTGTAAGTGTTTGTATGTCTGGTACCTCTTCACGCTCAAACAGCTGGACCGATATTGCTAAAATTAGGTATGGAGGTAGTTGACACCCTGGATTAAGACATATGCTACTTTTTATCCCGAACAAATGTACCGGGCAACACCGTGGGGCGTAGCTAGTAAATAATGATTCCGTAATAGTGGCTTGTCAATAAAGAGCTTACTGTGAAACTTCAGTCGGTCTGCAGTACATTAATGAATGCAACAATTATGTACCTTTATGTCCAAAGCATTGTATAGTCAATCGTATTTGTGCTTCAGTTAAAATTTACCTGCTCTCTTGTTTATGGGAGCAAGCTTCCTCCGACCGCCAAACACACACAAGTACACTCATTAACTATTATTATAGGGAATACGCGCTTGAAGTGGTCGCGGCTTTTGATTTAACCTTGTACAACACACAAAACCACAAACAAAAAATATTTTTCTTATCTTTTATACTTTATTGACTATTCAATTAAATAGACTCGCCTTTATACACTACTTGTTAACTTATGTTGCCTTCAGGTAATTTCTCGTTTCTGTACTCGTGCCTCAATTTATTGAATCTAATATTATATTGTACGCCACCTTATCAATAGCTCTAATTTCAAGGTTGCAAATTATTATCAGATCTTGGGAACTACATGGGCTCCCAGTAGACTAATTCAAGGACATAATATAATGTGTTATCCGATCTTACGAACACATTATATTTAGCTACAAGCTACATCATTATCTATAGGTAGACTAGTTGCCCAGAGCACTTCTCGATTTTTAACCAAATCAAATCTCACATTGCGTGCGCATATTCATACGTTTCAGCTTCCCGTATTAATAGAAATAAATCGGGGTATTACAAATTGGCAAACCACATGTCAAGGTTTAAAATCCCCGACATATAACTGATCAGATAACAAAGGCTTTCGAGTTTTCGATCTCGAACTTGACCAGCCCTTCAACAACACATGCGTATATTTATGAACATCCACGTATACAGTCTGGCATTAAATTGACGGCTATGATTCGTGGTAGACCCGTAGGCGAACGTCGAGCCGTATAGCCCGCAGCGTTTATCGAACGAAGAGTTTTGACTGACGGCGCGCTGAATTATTTTCGATATTAAATTACATGCTTGCAATTATATTCGCTGTGTGATTGGCTGAGCATACCAGATTTTTCTTAATTTTGGTTCACACACCGTGTATTTATTTTGTACCATAGGTGCAGTTTAGTGATTTACTGACACACGTGTTAATGTTTAGACTTAAGACGTGGTCTTTCTTCTGCAGATTTCTTTTCGTTAATGAGTATTTTGCACCACACTAAAATTATGACCTTTATTACAGATGAATTTTAGTCATTAAATTTTGCCCGCTTTAGTCTGCGAATTACATAAATAGATACCCTTCCCGTGCAGGGATTAAGCTCGCTACCTTTAGCGCAATCGATGACCGAAGCATCAATCAGACAGGCAAATAATATTGGAAAGCTTTCGTTTGGTTCACGACGCGTCAATACCCGAACTGAGCGTTAACACGAGCACTATAATAATTTGCCGACGTCAACTTTGCATTATCGAAATTATGTATCTAGGAATCTATTTGCAGTCGCCGTAATTGGCAATAAGATGCATCGCGTCGTCGAACGCCTAACGATGATAATTCGAGGTTGATAGTGGCAATAGCAACGGAGATTGAAGGCTTCCTGCAAAGGTGTTCGGATTCCATACTCTCTCGGGCTTATCTCTATCGGTAAAATAATTAGGTACAATTTTTGTCTTTGTACTTATTTATGTTTCTGTGTCTTCTTTGGCATGTTATGCTAATCATATCAAAAGGCGAGCTGCAATTGATTTATACTAGCGGTACTCAAACCTCGGCGCGACGCGTGGCGAGAACACTGTGATTAGGCTCAATTAAAGTGATGCTTACCAGATCGCTTGTAAGCACTTGTGTTGACTTGTTACTATAAACTTTACAGGACTGAAAATTTATTTAGGACACAGAAGTGTGTTTACTGGAGGTTAAAACACAAAGGCATATCAAAAATACTGCGCGTTAATGGAACCCATAATTATACGTTTCTTGCCAGTTCTTCTACATAGAAACGACATTTTAAAACCGCGTAACTAGATTTAACGTTCTCAAGTGCTCTTTTGTAGCCTATATTAAATAAAAACATTATGACTACGTGATGTCAACGCTGGCTTTCGCAAAAAAAATATACAAAAACTATATTTATTTATAAAAAGCTAACTCAGTTGCTAATGAAATTAATCGTCACTCTGATACGATTGAGTACCGCTGGTAAAAAATATTGTGTCACTAAATTGACTTACTTGGTTAAAGGCCCATTAGCCTGAAGGCAGGGCTTCCGGATCCGATGCTGCAGCGCTACGATACGGGAGTAAATAAATAGTGAAACCCGTTTTAATTTAGAACGAGAAATGTAACAGGAAATTCTAGTCGTACTGATTTAGAAGTATAGGAAAGTAAGTCCCGTTGTCATCATATCGCGACTAAACTACTGAACGGATCGTAATTATATTTAATATGCTGATAACTTGAACTTATGGAAATAAGACAGTCCACTTTTTATCCTGAAAGAAGCTGGAAAATTTAAAAAAAAGCGCATTCACCTTTTTCGGGGCATTTGGTTTAAAATTTTTATTCGCGATTAAATACGAAAAAATAGTGATGACAACATCATTAAAGAACTTTTTCTTGATATTAGGGCAGCGTCATTCTCGTTCAAATAAAACCGGGTTCCCTATAGCGTATGTTCATTGTACTCACTCTTGCACGTCCTTCTCGCGTTGTTCCAGTTGCAGGCGTACGGAGCACACCTCTAGGTACAGCTCGTTGGCTCGACTGAGTTGTTTCTCGTACACGTGGCGGACGTCGCGAGCCGTCTTCAACTCTTCACGGCGGTTTGGCGCGTCGTTGTCAACTTTCTCCGGTTCAGGCCTAAGATAGATCGATAGAGAATTAAATTACTGATGTGTATATTCAAAAATGAATTTACAGGCCTAAGATCAGTAAGAAAGTAAAGTAATCAAATTATTTAGCACCGTTTATTATCCGTCAATCGGGGTCTCAGATACCCTGTGTTGAATTTATGTGTGCATGTTAGAAGGTTAACAAAGGGTACAGAGTGAATAGAGACAAAACTTCAAGAGGTATTTTAATGTTGAATGAGTATTGACTGTTCCCGAAAGCCTATTTTTTTTTTCATACATAATAGAACACAAGTGGGATTTACACTCACGACTTTTACCGATCCGTGGCGACATTCATTGTTAACTGTCCTTGACCTTAAATCTTTAGCAATTTTAAGTAAAAGCATTTTATATGTATTTTTAAAAGCGGAATACATTGATTAATAAAAAACATACTGAAATAACCGACGGTAATTTTAAAGCGATTTCGTTTTCTTGTATAATTGATAAATAATATTGGTAATATTTTCCGAAGTTCTATCAATTCGTATAGAGTTGTTTAAGTTATTAGTTGAGGACTCAGAAAGCGCAAGAGCTAAGTAATTAAACTGCTGGTAGGTCGCAATTTCGATCACCGTGCAGGTCAAATAACTCAAATACACTGTTTAAAGTACTTTAGAGAATTATTGAGATCTGTAGAAATTGTACGTCCTGTGGACCATGTATTTGTGAAAGTTTTATTAGAGCTTCTAGAAAGCCAAGCTTAACTTGCACCATATTTGTGCAAATATTTTTTTGGATTTGATTTTGAAATTACAATATGTAGACTACAGCTTGTAAAAATAAAAATGCTACAATGTTGCCGAATTAAACTCACTCATAATGTTATAACGAAGGGTTCATGGTAAAAGTTCACAATAAAGTAATACACAATTAAGTTTTAAATATCCAATCAATTTGAGCACAGCATTAGCATTAAACTGCTAAAGCCTAAAATGTCTGGCTCAGAGACCAACAAAATCAAACAAAGGAAACATAGTAGTAAACCTAATAAAAATAATTAATTCTAAAATCATAAAAGTGCCAGATATGTCTGCCTTTACCCCGTATTAATCGTTAATGGATTGCAGAAATATGAAGTTAAAATTTTAAATCTAGTATCAAACTTTTTAATAACCATCATTAAAAAACGCTAAGTCAATAATTATTGTCCAAAACCACTAAAATATCAGTCTACTCCCTTATATTTAAACCTACTTTAACACACACAGCAAAAAAAAAAAACAAATAAACTTAATTTTCAAAACTTTGAAAAGTCACGAAAAAATCTTTAAACTCTCTAAAACACAATTATTTAACGCGTAAAAATTAGCATTAGCATATATGTGCCAGGTAAGAATTTTTCTAAGCCCTCAAACTAATTTAAACACCCCATAAAGTATTAAACAAAGGACTGTGTGAATTTACGAAAATCACTTAAAAAAAATATAAGTCACTGAAAAATTAAAAAACAAATCTCACTGACCTGACGAAATATCTTTGCATGCTATCCTGAACTTCTTGTCTCCATTCGGCCTGTGTACTATTAAAACAAGCCGTCGGATACGATGCGAGCTCTTCGCCGGCAATTTCCAGACTCGCAGCGATTATTTTGAACGGCGGTCTAACAAGAAACCATATAATATTAGTTCACAACACACCGAAAAAATGTTCGAACTTTAAAATATTTGCTCCGCTCTCATCCGTGTTGCTGATCGCGAGCGACCGACAACACTGGCCGGAAGTTACTGATAACGCAGCGAAGGTAGTGCATCTGTCTACGGTGACTGATGCTTGTGGTGCGTTGAATTTAAATTCAAATGCGCATGTGCATAGCAAAGGTGCCTTACATCAAAAACAACATAACTGACGTTTTAACGTTTCCGCGACCGGCCGGTGTTGCGTTTCGTTTCCGATCCACGCGTTGTCTAAACGTGTTTGCAAACTTTTTAGGGATAAGATTTGGACTTTTCTTAAGAAAAAAAAAATTTTTTTTTCTTATTTTTTTTTTTAGTGATTATTGACAAATATGCTTAAAAAGGTATTTCGTTTACGATAACATTGTTTTATAGAGAACTTTGGTAAAAAAGAAATGTAAGTACCTACTTAGGAAAAAATTTGAAAAATTTTGACTTACCTGTTCCGGGGCGTTCTATTCCAGCATTGGTTCATTAGGAGTTGCATGCTACTTGGGCATGTGGAAGGTATAGGAAGCGCTATTGTGTCTGTTCCTACCCCCCACATAATGGCGTGCGTCTCTAGATTTTTATACGGGACTTCTTGGGTTAGAAGCTCCCAAAGGACGACGCCATAGGACCAAACGTCGACGCGTTCAGAGCATGGTTCGTGTCTTATTACTTCTGGGGCCATCCAGGCCACGGTGCCAGTGAAGCTCATGATCGCACTGACGTCATTCCACTCTTTGCTTGTTCCAAAGTCACTTACTTTTACCACGAGATTATCAGCGATGAGGATGCTAAAAGTAATCATTTTAATTAAGACGATACCTTAAAAGTTTTTGGGCCAAGTTTTCAATCGTCTGGGAAATTAATTTATATAGAATAGAAAATTCCCTTAACAAATTAAACGGTAATTTTGCTAGTTTTCAGACTGTTTAAGCTATTCACTAGTTTCTTTAAGACTTTATGTAATGTCGTATTATCTTCGGTCGATAAGTATTCATGATAATTATATGCTGAGTTATCGAACAAAGATAATACATTTTAATTTGAATAAATGATCCAAATGACCCTTTATTGATTTGCCTGCAGGCCAGTAGGAAGAAACATATGGTTTCTTGGCGACTTTACACGTGCGAATTTAATTCACAGGTGCCCTTGAAAAGACAGGCGACTACCAAACTGGTCAAGTATGGAGATTATGAAATTGAATATACTTTTACGCCCTGAGTGCAAATGCTTAAAGCAAATGCGTTCTTATTGTCTATCAGTAGAGGAATATCTAATGAAATGCAAGCAGAATATTAAAGTACGACTAAGATTGTTACTGCTTCGTAGTAACTATGATATTAACTTGTGCTGCTACTCTCAAACTGACACATTCAACAGGCTGAATGTTAGTGTACTTCGAAACTACAGTTCGCTAGTTATTATACTGCACCCAAATAATTTTAAGCTTAGAATACTTGTTAAAACAAAAGACAATAATGTTACTTTAGGTTTTTGTAGTTTGAGACGAATTTACAATTATCAGACTGCACTCTTTCTTTGAATATGACAATAATGTTATAAAATAGGTTCGACAAACGCTGTTTGCGTTCTTCTAGTATAACATAGGACTTACGAGCTGCACCGAGAGAAAAGACTTTATATAATCGAGATGCATAAAAATAGTGTTTTTTTTATGACATTTGAGGGACGTACTCAAGCGTGTACGTCGAATATGATACATTACACAAAAAAAAATTACAATGAATTTTCGCAATCACGCTGTTATCCCTAAAGGAGAAGGCAGATGTGTCTCGCTTCAAGAGTCTTAACACCCACATCTGCTTATATAAGACTTGCACGATGCATGTTCGTATTTAAAAAGCCCTCCACATTATTAGGTTTTCGAGACTAAATACCCAATTGTTAGTGTTCAATAAGTAGCTTTCGTAAAATGTTACTATTAGGCTTCGTGTGTAAAAGGGTTTCGAACCGCTTAGTATGCTCAGTGCAACTTGTCATTGTTTAATCATGTGTGGTGTGTGTTGAGTTATCACGGCGGTGGATGTAACGTCCGCGCCTTGCATAACATTGATAAGGCCTGTTTTCAATACCATTCAATAAACTCGCATTTAATGTAGGATTGAATGTAGGTTAGACTTTCTTCCTAATTCAGCTATTATAAATAACGTGGAATAACCATTGTTATAATTCGTAATTTTAACGAGATTCGTGATATTCTCCGCGCGGGGAAGGAAGGCAGATGAGTTTAGAGTTATGTAATTTAAGGAGTATATACCGACAGTTGGCCGTACAAAATAAAGGCCCACAATAAATCAACTTTTACGGCAATGGAATGGAATTGTGTTCTTAATATGTTCCCACACGGACGAGTTTTAACAAAGCCTCATTAATTGTACAGTTTATCTTAGTTAGGAAATAAGATCTGCAGTCAAGTAGCTCTGTGAGGGCGCCTCACCTACCTCCCGTATCGACTTATAAAGCAAAACAAGACTTCTCAGGATTAACAAACATCAGCTCATTGTTCGTCTCTAGCCATATAATATTCAGTGTATTCTGCACAATGAAATGCACAGAGGTTCTCAACGAAACGAGCTTACAGAAAATAAAGTGCATTTAACGTATAAGAAACGACTGTCGAAACTATTGTACCGATTCCGTTAATTCTATGCAGTTACAAATATTCTTAAACAAAGTTTGACGGGGAGAAGTTGACTGCAGTGCAACAGCTGCGAAGTTTCACAAAGAAACCGGGCCACGTCACTACCATGGCCGTTACTTCGACATCATTTTAAACCTGCTTTTTAAATTTCGGGAGTAAACTTGGTATCCATTCTGTAAATTGATCAGTTTGCACAATATTAAGTTCAATTCAATGCACGGAGAAGCTAAACATAATCGTTGGTTGGTTTATCACAGGTTTCCTTGCATATACCTGATTGGCGCAGTGGCTAAGCGATTAGACTTCTGCGCTAAGGGTTGCGGGTTCGATTCCCACACGGGGTAAAAATCTGTGCGAATAATGTTTTTGTGTCCCGAGGTTGGGTTTTTGTGTATGTGATTTTCCATGTTTGTGAAACACACCTACGATACAGGAGAAAAACCTAGTGGGGCGACGTTTAAAAAAAAAACCAATTGACATGCTGGCAACTTTACACTAGTGCGGTTAAGTTTTCTTTAGCCTATAACTACATAAACAGCATTTAAATATTATAGAATTTAGTAGTTATGATTAATAGGCGAAAATTTACATTTTATAGCATGAAAAAATTTGTCAAAATGTTGCTTGGTGAATATGGTATTTCAAGGGTGGGGCTCGTAGCTATGTAGCTACCCCGCAGATCAGTCGATCTGCGAGGTTAAGCCGTGCTCGCCGCGGTCGGTCTTGTGACCGTGGGTGACCGTTTTCACATGTCGAGACCCCACCGTGCTTCGGAAGGCACGTTAAGCTGTTGGTCCTGCGCCTGATCTCTCTCCGGTCGTGTCGGTCTACCGTCCCATCGGAGTATGAGAGTGAGGGAATAGGGAGTGCACCTGTGTTTGCGCGCATACTTGTGCACTATAATATCTCCTGCGTAGATGGCTAGTCTCAGCTGAGACAGGCCGCCGTGACCGAAATTCGGTCAGGAGGACATTATTATTATTTCAAGGGAAGATATACATATACTCATGCCTGTTATCCCAGAAGAGGTAGGCAGAAGTTATATCCTTAATTTGAAGTTCATGTACCTATTTTCTGTCGCTAATCATAGGTTCCATAAATATATCAGTAACGTCATTCATATGACTAACACGCGATAGAAAGCGGTAAATATTTGACGACTTGATTGGCCCAGTGGTGTAAACTATAACACACAAAACTATTTCCTAATTTCACTTTACGCGGAAGCTTTGCTGTAAGAGTCGAGGGATTGATTGCCGCGAGAACCAACATTTTTAACGTCCAAACTTATGCAGTCAGTACTTATGTTATGACAATTAAAGTCAGAGTACGGGAAGAATAAAAAATACAATTAAAACCAACAAAAGCTAACCTAAAAATTTCTATATTTAACCCTTTTCATAGAGACAAGGTTACACAACTATTTTATGGTAACCTATGCACCGGTATTTCTGATTACCACCTTCCTTTGCGTTAGGGAACGGCAAAAATGCAATAACCTATAATCGATACGTGCCTGAACTGAAGTCTGGACTAACGACCGACTATCGACTTCGACAAACCCTACAAGCACTCAGGATGGCTACCTAGGTACCTACTTGCCAGCGTGAACAGCGACCTTGGCTAGTAACTAGCTGCTCAAACGGCTGTTTCATGTATTTGCATATCCATTTATTCATTTATATAGCCTCTACTGGCAAATTAAATATAATATCACGTAATTTTTTTTTAATTAGCACCTCGCACCACACTAGAATTTACTCTTGTATCGTGGGAGCATTTCATACCCAGACTCAGGACAAACATCTGCGGATAACACAATTTTTATCCCATGCGGAAATCGAACCCGCAACCCCTAGCGCGGCAGTTCAATCGCTGCGCTAGGTCGTCATATTATATTATACCTATTTAAGTTTTACGACATTATATATTTATAATGTCAAGTATCACTGAATGAATAAGTCGCGTGCACATTTGGCTGGAGGAAAAACTACAGCCAATTGTTTTTTTTTTGTAAATGTCATTTTTCAGGGTTTGAACATGGAACAATGTGCATACGAGTATAGCCTGTCTACTATTAAACCAACAAGACTTTAAACGTGTATCGCAGAAGGGTGACTATATTTAATTTAATTATTGTAGGCTACGTTTAGCGCTCAGGCGCAGTGAAAATCAGAAGACATGTCATTATTAACCGACTTCAAAAAAAAGGAGGAGGTTCTCAATTAGTCTGGATCTTTTTTTAAAATGTATTTATTAAAATGATTTATCGCTCGAAGGGTCGTAGTATATTATGTTATGGTCACATAAATATTCTTCATGACAAAGCAATAAAAAAAAAATGTATTTTAAAAACAATATTTGGTGTTTTTGCCGGTAGATTATATAGTAATGACATTTTTGAACGTGCAAGAGCCTATCGACGAGTCTGCGCCTGTAATTAGTTTGTGTACAATCAAAACAAATTTGAGTATAAGTTCCGAGCGCTAAAGCTCGTCTTGCAATATTATATGTTGGTGAAGTAAAGGTTTGTAATAAAAGCTAACACAAGGAACAAGGAAACGCGGCGTGGAGCCGGACTTAGTTAATTACTAGCCCCCTAACCGAAGTGTTGGCACGATAGACTATAGGTCTTGCGAAGTTTGTCTTAGTTAAAGACGACTGCTGAGTGCTGACTTGTGGAAAACTAAACGCAGCCAAGTTTGAAAACTAACCCTTCAAAGAAAAATACGTGGAAGTCGAATGGTACACCTTAGAATATGATTCTCAGAATTCAATTCTTTCCCCAAACTAATTAAAGTTTAATAGTTGTATTATGGAAGCCTTTAAAAGTACCTTTCGAATATTATTCCTCTCAGCTGCAAGTGAGAAGGTGTTATTCACTCTATATAACCGTGTGCAGTGTGCCGAGTGTTGTTTAAGGCCGATTTTTTTATCCGTCTCATATGTCTACCAAACGCTGATATTGAGAAGCCTATGCAGTGATTCAGTAAGGCTAACTTGCAGCAGCGAGTCGGAATTTTTAAATACGAGAATGCCTCTGAAATCAAATATGAGGCAGACACTATTAAATTGCAATGTTGGAAAGTGGAGTCCACTATTTCGTACAGGTTTTTTAAAAGCAGACAGCTTTTAGAATACCTATACGAATGTTTTTTGGCTATTTTAAATCGCAGCTGATAAATAATATAATAATTTTGCCCAGTAACTAATGTTGTTATTAATAGGAACCAACTATTGATTGTTATCAACGTAACAAGTCGTTCAACCTTTGCAGTTTATACGTTTAATAATTCAACTGCACGACAAAATGACGACCTGTTCGAATTAATAAACAGAACAGCCACCTTACCATGAACTCTTAAAGCAGGACGGATTAAGATGTCGAAGCGAGACGCCGCTACGTGCAGTGTAAAGCGGCGTCTCGCTTCCACGACGTACACTGTCCTGTTTTAAGAGATCATGGTAAGGGGGGCAGGGCACTTTAAGGCTGGCACTTTGAAACATACAAAGATAATTCTAAGAATTACAACTGTGTCCTACTTCTACTTTAATAATAGGTTTTATTTAATATCGTAGGGACTAAATGCTGAACGACCTAGATTGTACGAATGTACGCGTGAGGTTGTCGGTCAAATCTGAGTATTTGTTTTTAAATTATGGGTTTTGTTCATTATTTCTAATTCTTGTTTGTTTGAATTTTTAAGACAACTAATTAATAAATTATACCCAACAGATAGCAAAGGTTTGTTACTTATTACATGGGACTAATTTGGATCTAGTAATGTGAAACAGAATCACCCACACAATGACAGATTTGAGAAAAAGCGATTTTTGACAAAATGTTGTATACAATAAAATTGTGTTATGTAATGTTTCATTCTGTCAAAATGTTTAGATCATTTTGATATTTACAGGGTCGATAGACCGTTCATTTTATAAAGGTTCTGTGTCCATATCTCGATATTGGCATGAGTGTAGATTAGTTCCTGTTTGCATTACTAGGTCCAATTCTGGTCTCTCTGGTCGGTCAGATCTGTCAAAAGGAAAACGCTCACTTCTTGACCCAGCGTGTTACAGAGTTAATAAATAATTGGGAAAATCCTTTTACCCTTTATTGTATTATGTTGGATCGAAATCACAAAGTAAATACGTAATTAACAGTGGCAAATATGGGCGTTGCGGTGTACATACAAAATATTGTTTTTAAAAGCACCTACAAATGCATCACGAATACCACCAATTTCGTAATTTCAGTGAGCTTAAAGTCGCAACTCCACATTGATCAATACTCCTACAAAATAAAACCAATCATCTGTGTAAAGCATTACATCAATCACATGGTTAATTACACGCTCTTTATAAATCAAGCCTTATCGATATCAGCTTAGGACGATCAGTGAAAAGGAATCGCGGTAAAGACTGATTGAGAAATTCAATTAGTTTCTGATCAAATGATGTTTTTATTGGAAGTTTAAGCAATGATCGTTTTTCCTAGAAACACGGTAAAGGTAGATTTTGGGAGTATTATAGGTGTATTTAAGACTATGGAGAGATGTTTTTTTATTTAAACGTCGCCCCACTAGTAATCTCTTCTGTATCGTGGGAGCGTTTCATAAACATCTTCTTATCGTATGGTTGATAAACAACCTGGTGTTAGAATTTAAACCGCCTGTAGGCATGGCTTTACACACCGTTGAAAAATCTTCAGGTGTGCCGGATTCCACACGCTATATTCCTTCTCCGTTCTTTGCCACTGATAACTAATTTATAGTACGGACATGTATTCGAAAAGACTGGTGCGTGCCGGGGTTTGAACTTGCGACCTTTGACTTGGCAGTCCTACGGTCATATCACTCGGCTATCAGTGCTTAATACACACAATTCACAAACATGAAATATCACATACACAAACAGGCACACTCGGGACAAACATCTGCGGATCGCACAAATTTTTGTCCCGTACGGGAATCGAGCCCGCAACCTTTAGCGCAGCAGTCCAATCGCTGCGCCAATCAGGTCGTCAAAATTAGAATACAATTTCGTTTTCCATTGCCAAAAAAGCTAGTCGTCGAGTTCGACAACCCTGAACTGCATAAGGATTGCAATAAGCTTTCCACCTATTGATCAATGGGACTTGTGATGAGCGATAAAATGTAAGTTAGGACTCATCGACAAAAAGTGAGCGAACAAAATAGACCAAGTTCCTTGATACGGAACAGTTATTTACTATTACTTCTTCACTAGACGTAAAAACTCTGATAAATTCCGTGTTATCACTTGCAGGGTTTACGGAGAAAACTATACGTGAGCCTTTGTGTAAAACTGGGAGAGCAAGGTGAATTTACCATAGCCTGGTCCTGGTACAATTAAGTGAGCATGTCATAGTATTTACAGGTTTCCAGGAATGTATTTTATCATTGTTTCATATGATTAAGTTAAACTTAATAATGCACGGAACAAATGGCAATTTTTTTGTTGCTGCGACGGACGATCTGTTAAAACTTTTAGATTCATAGTTGCGCTCACTAACGTACTAAACTACTCCATCTGCGAAGAGCCTTCTGATCAGCTATAATATATCGAAATTAACTATACTAATTATTGCTATCAACCGGGCACAAATCCAGACTCCGTGCTGCTACTGAGAATTACCTGATGGAGAAACCCATTTACACTTTGGCCAACCCGGGTTTCGAACCCAGGACCTCATGCCCAGCAGCCGCGCTCAGCGACCACTAGACCAACGACTCAGTCAGGGCGGTATCTATACTATGACCACTAAAATATATCCTCGCTCACTTTTTCTAACCATGGATCAGGCAGTTCTATAACTCTTTTACAAGACCAGAACATTGTTATAAATTACAAATAACCGACCGATCCGAGAAACAATTAAACATTTCATGCGGTATGGGTTCCAAACTAACGGTGGTTGTATATGTACCGAACTAACAGACGTCAGGTGTTAAAGCAATAGCCATACTCGTTATAGAACTTTTGGCAATTGTTAAATATTCCATTGATCAATACGGGCGGTTGTGAAGCGTGGGTTATTGTTTCTAGTTATTAGTTTTTGTTCACACAAAATTCAATAACAACTGCTTTAGGGCATCTTGTATCTGTTATTGTATTGAGGACCACAAAAGCTCGGCTATTATGTCTTGCATTTCTCTTAAATCCAGTTTGAGAAATAATATTCTGGATAGAGGTTGGGGTCGGTTTCAGGTCTATAATAATGCAACGCGATAGGAGTATACATGTAGCAGTATTTACTAATCTATACTATACCTATACACGTCCACAATTATCTATCTATTCTGTTCGCAAATATTTTGTAGACCCCTTAAAAATCCGTGTAAACAAATAATGTGTGATATATCAAATCACACAGATCACAAGGACACAGATCTTTGTAATGATTAACAACTCCTTTAACGATAAAAAATATAATGAGAAATGTTTAATTTCTAAGATAAATATGATATTCATAGAAACGTGTGGCTTTCACGAAATATCTAAGTGCCTTATTATTTCGTTTACGTTACAAGTTTCTCAGAATTAGGTGTTGTTGCAATATTATATAAATAAAATACCCGAACACTTTCGAGATTCTTCATAATAAGATTACCACAGTACCGGCAATTGTTAAGGAAAATGTGAAACAATATTCTGTTTAATAGCAGCAAGCTCATTTAGCAAAACTTGGTTCTGTATAATTACTTATTGTTAATACACTGTCTTTTGTGTTAAGAGCAGCAGCAGCAACGCAATTTTACGTATAATACGGCTTATATCAGGGTAACGATATTAATATACAAATAGGCATTTAGAATTTAAATTACTGCTTGTATTTCAACGTCTTCCTATGTAAAGGAACATATAACAAATCATTTGAAAGCATTATTCTCTATCTGCATTAACCCCGACTTACTTCGGACTCTTCAAATCTCTGTGGATGATCTTATGACTGTGCAAATAAGACATCCCTTGTGCGATCTCCTTGGCCCAATTGAGGATCTGCGCTGGTCGGAAACAGGCCCCACTATGTAGATACTCAAATAGGGGGCCGTACTGGCAAAACTCCATTATTATACAGTAGCAGGGTCCATCGGTACTGATTCCTTTGAACTGAACTAAACGGAGGAAGAAATAAACATAAATTAAAATGCTTAAATACGAGTATAAAATTTAGATGGTAAATGCTAATACATGGTTTATGCACAGTAGCTCAAACAAGTAAACAATGCGGTCATTTAGAACCAACGAGTAATTGGTGTGCGTAACCCGAGTTGGTTCTCGTATAGTTGGTGCTTTTGCTTCCATACTAATACAAATATTTCCACAAGTTTTGTCAAACATATTCCCATAATATTTCCCTAATTGGATAAATAATTATGTGTAACTTTGGCGTGCGCAGTTTTGGTGCAATATTCCTTTGTTGGATAGTCATAGTCATAATGTTCTTATTTCATATAGGCTACAAAAGAGCACTTACAAAACGTCAAACTAGTTGCACGGTTCCAAAAAGTCGTTTCTATGGTGAAGAACCGGCAAGAAACTCCATAGTTACTCTTTTAAAAATATGTTGTAGGAATCTTTAACAATCATTTCAAGTATGAGAGAATAATGAGCTACGCAATATACCTAAAATTAGAATACTAGTAGTATCAAAGTCAAATAAAAAATATTAATATAGATCGGTTATTCTCTCATTTACAATTTGGGTAAAATACATGACAGATTTGGGTAAAATACATGACAGATATACAGGATGAACTTAGGTTTTAAAAACCCTTTTCACCTGGTTATCTTTGCTTTGTTTTAGATAAGTATGATTTCCGAAACGTTCTGGTATAACTGGACAAAGGGATATACGTATCAATAACGATATTTTGTACTTGGATGCTTTCAGCGGCATCCGAATCGCATCAGCGGCGTATGAAAGCTGATGGTTAAGTTTGTGTAACAGTTTTTAAACCTACCCTATGAAGTCCAATAAAGAGTAGGCAGCTAACAGATTGTTTTTGTAACGTGGTTAGCAATCGTCACTGTTTTCGCTTTACCATTTGAGCTTTTCGTAAACTGTTTTCACGTAGCACAGCTCTGTAGTATATAGTTTTATGTATATGGAGCAAATAAACAGGCCATTCTTAATAATATCACTACATATATTGCATTAGAATACCGCAATAACAGATAGAACTTATGGTGCAGAAAAATAATTAATTTGATGATACCGATACCTATTTGGTATGCTAACTAAAAGCTCATAATTACAAATATGAATATAGTATTAATGTTAAAGAGCTTCGGACATAACTCCATGGCGCATTCCCCGTCAATTATTTCACTTTTAAACCTACCTTATTACCTTTGGAACGCAAAACAATACTATTAAGTTCTCGGCAGTCTGGCCAGTGACGAGGAGAATGCATCGGATCCTTTACAATGTTCAGGTGTTTTAATTAAACGGTAAGATCGTACCCTCCGTAGCTGCCGGGGAAAACTGCTAACAATATTATTGTTTCAAGGTAACGGTACTTTAAAAGTAAAGCTGCTAAGTACTAATTAAGAAAATCTGTTTGTTAACACGCGTTCACGAATCTACAATAGACTGAAACATGTATAAATAGTACCTATATACTTTTAACATTATACTACGTATAATTTCTAACTAACGATTACAATCTGCGTTGAATAAAAGTGAATTGATTAGCCACGACAAAAGGACTGCATTCTATGAAAAATTAAAAACCCTACTATTTTGTTACATTTAAAATGTCAATATTTACATTATTATCTCCTAGGCTGCGGCCTAGTTTTAATGCGATATAAGCTTTTTTATTGAACGTAAAATAATGTGGTGGAAATTCGAATAGGAAAACCAAATTTAATTAATGTGCGTATTGTAAGACAATTATCAAAGGTGTTAGATTCATTTTAACTGCTATAACGGCTACAAAGAATTTTATTTGCATAATTAAATAAACTGTATAATATTAGGCAGACTTTAGATCGTATACTTTTATGGCAAAAAAAAATTAAGTTCAAGGTCTAAAAATTTTACATAATAGAAGAAATACTACGAAGAAGATACAAGAAAGAAACCTCACATTTTTCCACGAAGTTTCTAAAGCTGCCTATGTTTCCAAAATATGTGTAAAACATAAGTCTTGGTAACTGAAAATTCTATCTCAGTAATTTGTAAATTAGAAGCTGAGACAACATTTAACAACTATCAATATCAACAGAATCTCAAGAGTATGATATTGCAACCCTTACGAACAAAGTCGTTTCAACGGATAGATTTCTCACATATTGGTCCCAACAGTAAACAAGTATGCACTTGACATTTCATACTACTTGCAGCTTCTAAGGCTTGGTTCTCACTTGTCGGTTGTCAGGTCACCGTTTACACTACTACCAACCCGATCAAATGGGGGTGCCAGTTTTAGTTACTCTTCGGTTTTTCATCGTACATTAGACGAATGAGAACACACACCACAAATGTGTGCACATACGCAAGCGATATCCAACACAATTTTTTATAAATGTATGGGAATTACATAATGTTTCGACTATGTTATCGATGACATATGTCAAACCCATACATTTATCATTCTATTCGTCATTTTGCCACTTGTCTATGGGGACAGGTGGGCAGTGTGCAAGTGTAAACGCCAACAATACGTGTCGGAGTCAAAAAACCGCGTCAGATAAATGTGAATAAAGCTTCATATAAGATGTTTACCCTCTAAGGGTCCCGACATTATATAAGAACCGACGCCCGTCTAGTGTGAACCAGCTTTAATACCACACACAGTCTCAAGAGTGAGTTTCCTGCGCAATACCAATAATAATACGGTATCATGAGCGTGTGACGACCTTTTAATCAATTTATTTGATTACAGCACCAATTCGAGTGGGAAATTTTAGATGGAGTTGGACTGTTGTATCAGTTTTTTAAAAGTTATCAAACAGGCCAATAATTATAATTAGCGGCAATGGGTCAAATTTCTAAGTACGTTCAGCATACCTGGTATGGTCAACCTCGCTACCATATTTGTTGTTTTGTCATTTTCTACATCACGGCATAACATTTTTCCACGCGACAAATAGCCCGGATCACTGTCTTTTGCCGGACAAGACCTTACCACATTAGACGGAACTACAAAAATAGATCGTCAATCAAGTAGGTTAGATGGTAAGTATGTTAAAAATTGTTTTTCGGGTCAGGAGTACCGCGACACATCTGCCGTGAAATGTAGCAGTACAGTCAGCATCAAAAGTCGATGACCATATTCAGATTTTCAAAATCACTGTACATTATATCACCCATAAATCGCTCAACAAGATAAGGCGCCAGTATTGAATGAACATCATTAAAGTTCAAAATTAACTGAACACTACTCATCAAAGGTCACTGAACACTATTTTGTCAAAAATTGCTGATCGTTATAATATCCGAAAACATCATAACATTCAGTTTTACAAAAGTCACTGAACAATATAAAATGCTTATTTTGGTTATCTAGTGTAATCACGCTAACGTCCAAAAATAACTTAACATCATAAATAACAAAAGTTACTGAACATTACTTTGTTTCGGATACGTAGCGTGTAAACTTATACTATCAAAAGTAGCTGAACTGCAAACTAAAAAAGTGCTCGTTACTATCTTCAGAGTTATAAATCCAATCTTGTCCTATACAAACTAAATCATGTAAAGAAAAAAAATGGATGTAAATTTCGAATTTAACTTTCCAAAATAATTCTGTTTGAATTTATACCATCGACATAATTAATGATTTTTTTAGTTCGATTGAATTGTAACCTTATTCGTAAAGCAATAAGACTCATTTCCAAAAATCACACAAATTCCGTTTTAATTCAATTCTTTGAGAAACATAGTTGTGGGTATTTGAAAAACTGTTTACCCTTGAATGTAAAAAGAATATTTCTACTTAATTATCACTTTGTATCGGATGTAGACCATTGCGGTTGCAATTATTTATCATCTATAAATATTGCATTAGTTATCAATTGCGCTTTAGTGACAAATGAACATTTTAAATAAAGATGGTATAAATTGCGTGATTTTTGAAAATGAGTCTTATTGCTTCACGAATAAAGTTACAATTCAATCAACCTAAAAAATCATTAATTATGTCGATGGTATAAATTCAAACAGAATTATTTTGGAAAGTTAAATTCGAAATTTACATCCATTTTTTTTTTCTTTACATGATTTAGTTTGTATAGGACAAGATTGGATTTATAACTCTGAAGATAGTAACGAGCACTTTTTTAGTTTGCAGTTCAGCTACTTTTGATAGTATAAGTTTACACGCTACGTATCCGAAACAAAGTAATGTTCAGTAACTTTTGTTATTTATGATGTTAAGTTATTTTTGGACGTTAGCGTGATTACACTAGATAAACAAAATAAGCATTTTATATTGTTCAGTGACTTTTGTAAAACTGAATGTTATGATGTTTTCGGATTTTACAACGATTAGTAATTTTTGACAAAATAGTGTTCAGTGACCTTTGATGAGTAGTGTTCAGTTAATTTTGAACTTTAATGATGTTTATTCAATACTGGCGCCTTATCTTGTTGAGCGATTTATGGGTGATATAATGTACAGTGATTTTGAAAATCTGAATATGGTCATCGACTTTTGATGCTGACTGTACCTTCAGACATAATGAGACTTCGACCCCGCAAGTAGGACAAGGACAACCGAGCTGGAATGATGGCATAGGGGAGACCGCGGTGCCTGCATGAGGTACGGGAACGATAACTAAGAGGATCAGCCCCCTTACCATGAACTCTAAAAGCAGGACAGTTTACGTTGTGGAAGCGAGACGCCGCGCGCCGCTACGTGCAGTGTAATGTAATGCGGCGTCTCGCTTCCACAACGTAAACTGTCCTGCTTTAAGAGTTCATGGTAAGGGGGCTGTAAGAGGGAGTGTATGAAATAAACATTTTATTTTATTTTTCGATAAAATACCACTGGCGTTTATGGCAATACCATAGGGGTGATTATTGTAACTATAAAACAAGGATATAAATATTTTAGTGCCTGTTATATTTTAAATCAAATAAAAATATTTTTACTATCTTCGTCATAAGAAAATTATGATTTTTAACAGGCATTAAAAAGAACTTTAATTAAACAATTTTTATTTTACCAGCATAAACATACAACTTTTTATATAATAGAAAGCTTTGGAAGATTATAGGGGAGGCCTTTGTACAGCAGTGGAAAACAAAATAGGCTTACATAGATTTTGATGTGAATTTAACGCTTATAATAAACATCGACGCAGTACGCGAAGGGATGTGCAGGAGTGTCTCCGACACTTTCTTTAAATTACATATTTAATTAACTAACAGTATTCATAAAACTTTTCCGTATACTTGAAATTTCAAAGTCATCCTTAACTTATCAGGAAAATCCCTAAGCTAAGTTCAAAAAGCGTCTTAAAGGCAATACACAAACGATTGTATATCTTACAACGGGTACGAACGGGCCTACCTCAATTCATTCCGAGCGTTTTGGAACTTTAGCAGGATTCAATGTCGCGAGCAGATCCGGGCAACGAAAGTATGTCAGGAGGTCAGTGTCACAGAATGCCTACGGTAGCTGTTGGGTTGTTCATTCAGCCACCCTCCAACCTGTTTGAACCTGCGACATTATCATTTGAAGCAACTAATAGCGCATGCGATGTGGAAGTATTTAATTGTGGGTTACAGACGAATAAATTGTATGTTTCACTGTAAATATCGTTTGTACGTTAAATATAGAGTGAATTGTGTCTAAATTATTGAGCCAGTGTAATGCAAACGGTCGTCTACTGCGGGGTTACTTTTAACATGTATTGCAGGTCATTTTCCGCTGTGGAAGCGAGACGCCGCAATACATTGCACATAGCGGCGACTCGCTTTCACAACGGAAAATAACCTGCAATACATGTTGCTTTTGTATGGGCAAGGGCGTAAGCCAAAATATGTCCCACGGTAATGGTGGTGCATGTCTGATGGAAACAAGTCATGGCGAGGTGATGAGGTTGACCGCCCAGGGTGCGCCAAACGAATATACTTAGGTATCATCACTCGCGGAGGCACCAGTCGAGACAGTCGTTTTACCTTCGCGCATGTGTTAGAAATATGCGCATACAACGATTTTATCTTTTATCGACCGAAAACTAAAGAAAAATGTCATGTCATTAGATTACGGCGTAACTAGTACGCTTTTCCTAATCCTATAATATATCGACGGTAACAATTTTTTCGTTTTAATTACTGTCCTTAAAATTAAGATAAATTACAATTTGACAATAGAAGATTATGATACAAATGAAATCAAGTAAATTAGAGGTCGTAAGATCGACAAAACATTTTTAGAAACCCAAAGAAAAATCAGTCTAATACTTATAAAACTTAAAGTATTAACAATGGAAATCTGATGTGGTGAACAGGAGACATTCAAGGGTAATCCGGCTTAGACCGGGCATCGCGAACAGGTAATTTATATAATTATATACTACAGGAAGCTGACTGTAAAGGAACACGTTTCCCTTGAGCCATATTGTAATGAACATAATTAGGTCAATGCCAACATAAAGGCCCTGTATCCTTGTGGAATTTTAGATAAATAATATATTGTACAGCTTCTATGAAATGTATTATGAAAAAAGTACCAAAGCTCCGAATCTTCTTCTAATCGTATAGTTATTGAAAAATCTGGTGTCCGAGTTTAAACCGCCTGTAGGCATCTATTTATACACCGTTGAAAAATCTTTCAGGTGTGCCGGTTTCCTCACGGTGTTATCCTTCACCGTTTTAGCAACTGATAACTAATTTATAATACCTACGCACTTAATTCGAAAAGACATTGGTGCGTGCCGGGGTTTGATATTGCGACGTTTGACTTAAGACTAGGTTGTTTATCAACCATACGATAAGAAGAAGATGAAAGACATACAGATAAAACTTTGCTTATATGAGGACATCAGAAGCTTTTTTTTTAAATAAAGAAATTGTTTTTTAAGATGCGAGTGAATGCAGTCCAGCAAATTCATATTCCTAATGTCTGTTTACGAACTTTGTTGATTCTTTCCTAGATCCTTATGCAAAGGAAAGGCTTTGGGTAAGCAAAGAAATTTTAATAACATGTTGGGAATCCTAGAAATATGCTTTACTTACAGTTTTAATTAAATATGCAAGCTACAAATGATAAAATGTCCTGGGGTAAAATATTTCCACCGATCTGCTTTCTTATTGATAAAAATATAAATAGCTCTTATAATTAGGTCATTTCTATTTACTTCCTGAATTAAAATTTAAGTTTTTATTTATCGTTTATTTCTTCAACTTTTTAGTGAATTTAAATATTGCACTGTTACCATTTGTATGTCTGTCCAAAATGTTTTAACTTAGGTATGTATAATTTTGGAAATTACAGAATTTCATACAACCTTTTTCCCTATTTATTCCCTTCTTCCTTATTGAATATCTACTACCCAATGATATTTCAAAAAAGTACAGATATGTTACTAGCGAAGCCCATTTCGAAGATTCGAAAAGGGGACAATTATTATAGTCACGGGTATTACAATTGTTGTCCGATTTGACATAATACTAGTGCAGTTCGGACTCTGAGTTCGTGTAACTATTCACGTTCATTTTGTCAGCATATGACATATCTATACTTTTTGACATATCATTGTTACTACCTATATCAGAGACATTTGACAGCAGAAAAATTATTATGACTCTCGGTAAAAGCTTAACTCCTGAGTTTCTTTAGACATCTTTATAGCTCTTCTTCTTCATAATTAAATTGCACCTCGCAGGCTTCGTTTTCGTTCTTCAGTTATATCTTCACCATCGTCGTGTTCTTCATGATGCTAGACTGAGCACAGTTTCAGAAACAGCGGTATTAAGAGTAGAACAACATTAACAATTAACACTGCTGTTTCCTTCAACAATGTCGTCAGTACGGTAACGTAAGCGTTGATGTGGTCTTGGTGTTTAAAACTATTGAAATTGTTTCGACGCGCAATTTTTATTTCGTTTATTACTAGCTTTCACCACGCGATTTCGTCCACGTAGCATTCCTGCCTTTATGAGCTGCGGTTTTCCATGTCCACCAACAGAAGTCAAGCTTGTCCTGCCACCTTCTTCTAGCCTATTGACATAAGGTGGCTGATGCCAATCTATTCAGTGGTGTTTTAGCTTCTCTTGTCAGTCTCTTAATAATAACTTCCTGTACATCGCTTAATTTACCCACCTCTATATAAAAATGCACTCTTTTTTAAGTTTATACACAAAAATCCAGTTAATAGCAAAATTATTCGATAACTGTTATTAGTGAAATTAATTATTCGGATAATTCAGAAACAATACCAAATCATAGTTCATTCGAATAAAGCTTAAACCGACTGCGCATTAGGTTGAAACACATAACTGTTGCATCCAATTGCCAAAATTAGGGATTATGTTTGAGCGACCAAATCGATTACGTAGTATTGACGTTAATACTTCATACTGTTACTATACTATACTTGTTACAATGATGTAAGGAGCTTAACGAGCGAGTGGTGTACCGTCAACGATTAACATAATATTACTTGTATTTACACATTGTATTACCATAATACTCTATTAAAAATAACTGTAGTATAAATTAATTTATCGTATTGGGGCTCCTTATCGTTCCTAAAAATTCCATATAATATCGAGATTGGAGACTGATGATAAAGTTTTCGGGTTATATAGATATTTTCCTTAAGCATTGTTTAGTCAATAGGAGAAAACCCCATAAATATAATATGTTGTAACTGAAGAACTTACCTTTTCAAAGATTCCTATCTAAAAGTCAACCTAATTATCATAGATACCTTCAGACTAATTTTATATGATTTATAATTTTGAGTACAAAATAATTTTGAATATAAATGAACTTTATCAATCACAAGATTAATAGGTACTGCCTGACTGATTGTTAAGTAAAAGCCGTCTATATTTTAATTCACAAACAAACATATATTGTTATGTTGTAAAATCTTCAAGAACCAGTATGTACCTGAAATTACGCTTGAATTGTAGCACCAATGAGATCCATAAAACCTAAAATTTCGAAGACGATGCCGACGCGACGTCAGCAACTCTGCACGCGTTGATTCAACTAGACTTAAAGTAACCTACATCTAGGACTTACCAATGTTGTCATGGTTCAGTTTTCGTAGGTGTTTGATGTTGCAGTCGTTACGATCGCGTAACTTCTTGACTGCCACCAGCTCGCCGCGGTACGAGCCGCCGAACACGACGCCCTGGGCTCCGGCCCCCAGGTACAACAGTCCCGACAACTTCTCGTACGGAATTTCCCACTCCTCTTCTGTTGACAATGTATAAGGGCATTATGAATCATCGTTAAGAATATTTATTAAAAATATTAATAGTACTGCAGTTTTGATTAAGCATTCAGCAGACCTGCGAATCGAGGATACATTAGAAATAGAGACGACTGTATGGAGGAAAAATATAAGAACTGGAAGCGAATAAAATACATTTACAATAAATGTATTTTATAATAATTTATCATCCTTGGGTCCTAATGCAGGACAAAGAACTGCCTGCCCGACTCTCACTTCTGCTGTTCAGACACAATAGCTTAGGAACAATATTGATGATGGTGAAGAGTGCCCATGTTTTTAGAGTGCTTAGAATAGGCGCTTAGAGGGGATAGTTGACAAAATTAGGAAGAGATAAATATATAGACTCAACGGTACTGGTTTAGTGGGACTCCCTCAGTTCCAACTTGGTACAATGATTTCATTTAATAAGGTAATGCTCTTAAGGTAATGCATTAGGCGCAAGAGAAAGCTCAGGCAATCAGCAGACGCTCACATTGTTGAAAGATTAAGAACGATTCCTTATACAATCCAAGCTCATAAAGACAAAGGGTTGAAGACGGATTCTAATATGTGAATACTTGACTGAGCGGAATCGATCTGAAGTAGCAATTAATTGTGTTGAAAAGGATAATTTTATTATGAAAGTTTATACATTTGTGAGTTACGTCGTTTGTTTTCAATTTTTCTATTGTTAATTTGTGGACAATGGTGAAGGTTGTATAGCTAACTTAGTATAAAGATTGTTATTGTTATGTTTTATTATGTAACCGCTTTTTGTCCCTAACAAATAAAATAATATCGTTCATAAGCTATGAAACAACAAACAAGGTTTCTCATAACATTTTACATTAAAATTGGAAACTTTGCAATTGCCGTTTTGTCCGAAAAAAACAAAAGTCAACCAGTGTTCACTCAAAGAGAAATGCCCACCTATCGCGGTGATTATTATATGACGTAATTATTGAACTGCCAATAATGACATATCAAACAAAAAGATGACCAGTATTTCCGTCCGACAGATTTTATTTTATTATCAGAAGGCTAGGTAAATCAAAGGACCACTGCGAATATCGTATGCATGTACGCACAAAGGCATTCCTGAATCTATATTGCAAACAATGTTTACTCTGCTTAGTAACTGCCTGACAATATTGGTATACCTGAAGTTAGCGCAAGCATGCGAAATTAAATTATCGAATGTACGTCTGCCCCTTAGATAAGGGGCAATACGCTTGACGAATAGAAATCAAATAAAATGATAAATGTATGGGAATGACATAATGTTTCGACTATGTAATCTATGACATATCAATCAATCATTCCCTTACATTTTTTATTCTATTCGATTTCTATCAGTCAAGCATTTTGCCACTTGTCTAAGGGGGCTGATTACGACGAAGGTAACAAATAATTTAGTATAAAACTGTAAATTCTCTTTAAAACCGCTTTGGACAGGTCGGTCAAAAAAATAGGTATTATTTGCAAGTTTGTTTAGTAACCATAGAAATACTGGAGCGTGTACTTCGATGGACGACGGTGTAACGCGTAACGCTAAAAACAACTAAAAATCTTGAGGAGTTAAAGTTGCCTATTCTAGAGTTCTATACGACTATTAATGGGTAGGTGAGTAATATTTTGAATTTTTGAGCAAAAGATACAAAGTTACACACTTACAAAAATGTAACATGGTAAAAAATATGATATTTATTTAGTTTATACTTAATTGATTACCATTTAACTAGGTTACTTAGACTCCTGCCTCGGAAACCGTCATAAAATAAAATACCGCGAAGTACAAGGCAACAGGCGAAAGGCCTACTAATCCATTTTAACACTTTTAATTCGGTTGAGTAAGACAGAAAATCGAGAAATCTCCAGCCATTTTTCATAGTTGCTTTCAGTCACATTTCCAAAGAGAAAAATTCCCTCGTTTATAATAAAAAATTTACTGCCATCTACTCGTAGGTAATTGTGTAAAAGTGGGAGGAATCGATATTATTACGCATAACGTATCAATAGGCATTTGAAAACACATGCTAAATGAATTACAAATTAGCATCATTCGTAATTTAACTGGGTAAGTAATTACATACAATAAAATACATGTATGTATGTACTTTCTATAATATGTCCTTTTGTATCAATATACAAGAAACATAGTTTACGGCCATGTACACTGTACAGCCATGCAATATACCCTAAATATTTTTACAAACAAGTAAATTTCATTGTTCGATGCGATTTTTCTCGCATTTGCGTCAAAGCGAAGTTGAAAAGGAATTATGAGTCGACTATAACACTCATATAATTGGTGCAAATATCACCCGCGGCGAGTATAATTCGAACGCAGTCGGCTAAAAACTAATTAATGTAACTTTCCCGGATCATAACGGATTTCAGTAACCGGTAACGTCAAAGGACTTTCAATTCTTCTTCTTATCGTATGGTTGATGAACAACCTGGTGTCAGAGTTTAAACCGCCTGTAGGCCTCTGACATGTCTTTACACACCGTTGAAAAATCTCTCAGGTGTGCCGGTTTCCTCACGATGTTTTCCTTCACCGAGCAACTGATAACTAATTTTTTGTACGCACATGAATTCGAAAAGACATTGGTGCGAGCCGGGATTTGAACTTGCGACCTTTGACTTGGCAGTCCAACGGTCATACCACTCGGCTATCAGTGCTATAATAGGACTTTCAATAAAGCAGACGTTACAATAAGGGTTATTGCAATTCGGCTTCACATTGCATTTGCAGTCACATTTCGCACAGGCAGTTTCAGGCACAAAAAATATTAAATTGCGTAAGCTTGCTTTGCATTCAATAAAGTGAATCAAGGCAGAGAATACGTGATAAATATGAAAATAATTGTGTTTATATTATTACGCGAAAATAATTTGTTTTAATCTTATTGAGTTTTGTTATTAAAGATAGATTAAAACGTAGCACTGTAAGGTTAATAATACAGTGAATAATGAACTACACCTTCTTTCCTAACAGTTAAGATAATTGTAGGAAATTAAAAAGTATAGCATCCTAATTATCACATTATATTTTTTAAATTTACAAAAATTATTTTCATCATCATCGGATAAAAATGTAATTTGTTTAATTTAAGATACCTTGCTTTCTGGAAATGATTTAAAAACCTGCCATCTATTTAAAAATAGGTACATCTAAGAATATCTTCATGAAGCTTTCTTAGATTATTTCTTGTCTTTATTTATTTTATAAATAAGAAAGGTGTTCGAAATTCTCACTTAAAATAAATAAAATAAAATAATAATAAAGTCGAACGACATTCTTATGTCTACAATTAATTTTCAAACAGTTTTGTTTTCTTTCTTAGAAAGGTGTCTGAGGTACAATGTATTTATTATCTTGAAAGCATTCTCTTGTTTTTACTTTACTTGCTAACTAAAAGGCAGAAGCAAAAGCCTGTTAAAAATCTACATAATAAATAAATCCTTGGCCTCCGAGACAAAGATCATTGACAAAGGAATATTAAAGTGTTTCTGTATAACCGTTTGTTCATGTAGAAAGACATCTTTTACAGTGCCTGAGTTACGAGTATTAGTTTCCTCACAGCGTTTGCGGATGTGACCGCTACCCCGACAATATCTAATTAAATTCCCATAATTATAATCAATATATCACTTAATAAACATTATGTATTTGAAATTGATATTTTCATTCCTTTACCCTTATCAAGTGGCAAAACGCTAAACGAATAGTATGATAAATATATGGGGATAACCCACCGGGACAAATATTTGCGGATGTCACAAAATTTTGTCACGTGCGGGAATCGGGCCCTTAGCACAGAAGTCTAATTGCATAGACACCGCGCCAAGGCCGCCATAACATCGTCAGTTGGATCACTACTTGGTAATCAAAATCTATGGGGATAACATATAGGTATGTTTAGACTATTTAATCTATGACATAACATTGCCACTTGTCTGCAGACTCTGTTTTCTCGATAGTCTAGAATCTAGCACACTCATATTTAGCGAGACGGTAATCAGAATGCTGGCTACTCATCGCGTAAAATCACGAGTTGCGCCGATTTGTGAGCCCGAGCTTACCCTTTTTACGACACGTTGTTCGGCTTGGCGCGGCGCGGCCCGTGGTATTATGGCTAGCTCCGGGTGGTGCGACCCGTGTTATAACGCGTCGTGAGAAGCCAATACGCGCCTCGAAAAGCCTATTGTTATTTTAGAAAATTGTTCTAATTATTATGTCATCATAAACTACCACTAACAATGACAGATGCTTTAAGTAAATAGGGCTACTGGCAAGACAACCTGCAAGTTATTAATATCTTATCAAGTCAGCGCTCCAGTGATCCGCACATGAACATTGTGATTGTTTTACTATTGTTCCTGCCTCTCGAACTATGAACAGGCATCTGATAAGCCATACCACCCATACGAACGGTAAATTTCAATGGTTCCTACATTTCGGCATAATTCTGAATATTTGATTGAAATAGACTGATTATTATAATCTAGCTATGTTTCATAGGTTCTTGAATTCTACATAAAATCTAACATAGCAAATGTATATTAACGGCAGACAAAGGTAAGTAATACACCCATTTCTCGCCATTTATATATATAACCAGCTTTTGCCCGTGACTTTGTCCGCGAAGAAGTTGAAATTGGTTCTAATAGGATTTTTAATTGCTTTTTTACATTATTAATTTTGTTTTAACATAATATACATTATTATGTTCAAATGTATGAATATTGCAGTCCGGCTTATCCCTGGTTGAGCTAGCATTCTTTCAGGCACAGTCGGGCTGATCCCTAGTTGAGCTAGGCTTCTCCTAGGCACAGTCAGGCTTATCCCTGGTTGAGCTAGGCTTCTCCTAGGCACAGTCAGGCTTATCCCTGGTTGAGCTAGGATTCTTCCTGGCACAGTCGGGCTTATCCCTGGTTGAGCTAGGCTTCTCCTAGGCACAGTCAGGCTTATCCCTGGTTGAGCTAGTATTCTTCCAGGCACAGTCGGGCTTATCCCTGGTTGAGCTAGGCTTCTCCTAGGCACAGTCAGGCTTATCCCTGGTTGAGCTAGGATTCTTCCAGGCACAGTCGGGCTTATCCCTGGTTAAGCTAGGATTCTTCCAGGCACAGTCAGGCTTATCCCTGGTTAAGCTAGGATTCTCACAGGACAGTTAGGCTTATCCTTGGTTGAGCTAGGCTTCCCCCAGACAAAGTGAGGCTTATCAATCTTTGACCTAGGCTTTTTCCAGGTACAGTTAAGTTTAACGTTGGTAGAGCTAGGCTTCTCCCAGGCACCGCTAGGCTTATCCCTTCCTAGGTTATCCCAAGAATATTTTAACGAGGCCATAGATGAGTCATTAAATAATTTCGAGTTAGTGAAAACAAAAGGCGTGCCCAAAATATTTAGTCGCGTGCCATCCCGGGATCTGTTGGGCGTTATAAGTACAAGTTAAACTCAAACTTATGGTAAATTGGGCACAAATCCAGACTCCATAATGGAACAGAGAATGAACCCGAGTCCTTAGCTCAGCAGTTCTTTGTATTCTAATAGTTAAATAGTATTATTTATCCGTTTTGAGAAATATATCCAACTTCCTACAGTTAATTATAGACACGCAATTCTATCTATCCCTAAGGCAAATAAGTTACTAGTTTGTAGGTATTTATCAAGTTATTTTCTGTATTCATGAATGTGCAAGTCAGTAAAAGCTATTTTTGTGTGACAAGAGCTAAAGTACTTTTAATACCTTGAGAGAGAGACCTAACATTTCTAATGAGTTTTTAGTTCAGCGAAGCAAAATATTTGTTAATATTCATTTAAGTTAATCTCTTCAATCAACTTCTATGCTACAAATGTTTTATTGCATACTTGCTGACCAGGTGAACTTTATACTGCCTTCTCACTTTCATTCAAACCCCCCCTGGACTTTCATTTCAAGACCAAAATTATCCAAATCTGTCCAGACATTCTCAAGTTTTAGCGAGACTAACACATAGCAAGGCACTTTGTATTTTCTTATAATGAAGACCGTTTTATGAAGGTACCTGTCAAATCTGTTTCATAGAATACAATATCTGGAGATGAGTTTAATACAGGCTTGTAATGCAATAAATGGGGTGTTTGTCTGAAACGGTATACACAAGAGCTGTGGTACTTTCTTGAGAAGACTAGATTTCAGACCACCTACACTGTTCTCAAATTTTATTCTGGACTTGAAAAGAGACCTGAATCCCTGAGCTTGTTTAGGCTTTCCTTCTCAATGGTATTCAATTAGGAAAAGCCAACACCATTTAGGCTGTTGTAAAATATTTCTTGGTAAAAATATTTGCAGAATAAAAATCATTTTCATTGACTGATTATAAATAAGAATTTTCTTGTTCTTTATTATTGTAGTTTTACCGTTTTAGTATTTTTTTATTAGTGCTTTTGGTAAGTAAAGATATTCAGATAATCATAAATGGTCTCCTTGCCCAGTTTTAGCTATGACCATTACAAAAGACTAGAATTCACTAGGTGTTGTATCAGTTTACACAATTATAAGGTTCATTTGCCACTCTTTGACTGGCATTAAGGGAAAATATGGTAGGTACTTAGTTATTGATTGATTGAGTACTTATTTTAATACCTATAAGAGCTTCCAGCAGTAATTATTGCTTGATGATTGTGAATTATATAGACACCAAACATGAGATTTGTACTGTTAGCTAAATGTGGCTACATCAAAGCAAGAGCAACCAACACTCAGGTGCAATCAAACCATGTCTAACATACAATAGTATAAATGCAGTCATGCCTAAGTTTATGTAATATTGGGCATCTCAAGAACAAAGACATCCTGAGTCTGGGAGAATTAATCAATACAAGTTGCAATGAATTGAAGCAGAGATACCTCTCCATAGACATGCCCTAAATAAATGAGGTCACAGGCACTCAAATAGATGGTACCTAGTTTTGTGTATAGGCTAGCAACATTGATTTTGCAATCATGCTACTCTGTTATGTTGGCAATAAACAAATACTTAGCCTATCATTTCAAGAATTAGCTAAAAATAATGATTTAACAGTAGTATAAAGCAAAATAAAAGTACAAATCCCAGATTTAAGTAGAAATTTATAATGAAGTGAATATGATAGAAACAAAAACAGCCATTAAACTGCTCAGAAATTAAAAAGGGGTGAAAAAAAAAAAAAAATGATACCGTGCAACAAATTAAAAAGAACATTACAGCACAGCATAACTTACCTTCAATACGGTCTTTATACTGATTATAAATACTTTTTATTTCATCACATTTGGTAGAATAAAGATTTGATAGCCACTCCATCTTGACTTTTTAATTTATCATTTTATGAATCAAAGTTGCAGAGCAAGGAGCCAGTATATAGTAATACTAATAAGATTCTACTTAGGATATTGGTCAGGAGTATGAATCTTTCGCTAGAATGATGGACACACGCCACCCACCCACAAAATATCCAATAAATAAGCTAAAGAAACGCACACAACCACGCCTTACACCCCTATATGACTTATGAACTGCACCCAAAACATCAATAAATTGCTGAACATTCTGAAACTGAATGCGTAGCGCAGCGGCCTTCGGGATATTCTATTTATAGACACAAACTGCAGTATTCGACTATCGACGCAATACAAAATTATGCGGCAAAATCTATCTTACCTTCAGGCTTGAGATCTGTTTGGCTGAAGAATGAGAAGACGTTGGAGAAGCAGTCCATCACGCCTCCCATCCACAGCAATTTCTTTTTATCTTCTTCTTGCTCCAAGGCTGGGAAACAACCTTGAAGCCTACCCTCCATAATCTCCGATGCATCTGGGTCGTCCGGCGGATTCCCGTCCATTTTGTCGGTTTATCACAGTCCAATTACGTTGTCATGTGTATTAATATTAGATTAATTCACACAATTAGCACAAATATCAATTTTAGCAGTTTAATCACAACACGAGCCTCCGCGAGTCACCCTTTACGCGTCGACCATAGACTGTTAATGAATTTTCTCCGTTCGATGGACAATTGGACACTCGGCAGCCTTGCAACCACAGACTCTAAAAAGTACTTTCGTGAAGCTTTTGAGATTTAAAGCTTTTTAGTTACATAATTATGTTTAGCTTATTAGTTACATAATAATTATGCTTTGTAGTCCATAATTGTCCGGATTTAAAATAAATGTATGAATAGTATAATGTATAAGCTTGCTCTTGAACTTAAAATCGTAATTAACGTAGGTATGTGTTCATAAATTTAAAAACATAAAATAAAGTGTTCTCAGAGGGTTCTCTTTTTTCTGGACATCCAAATGCATATTACATTTTGCATTGTATCAATACAATTATGTGGTCTTGTTTTTGAACTTATTTGATATTACAGCAGGCCCCAGCCTTCCACTCTTTCCTAACTCTCGAAGTAAACATAATAATGATTGCTGATCAGTTGTCTTTTCCTAGTCCCTTTATTTATTAACCAACTTATACTAACATATACTTATGTACCTATATACGTTATAGGGTTTGTTCTGTATTCTGAGGTTATAGGATAAGAAGAAGTACTTAATTTTACCATAGATTTTACCCAAATGCGCTAGAAGGAGGGTTATTATTTGAAGCAACAGCAAAAACAGTAAACTTATGACGCAATGCTGTTTTACCTAAAAATATACTCAATACTTTATTGCATTCCATAATAGTACAGTGGACTTAAAATATCACAGATCATTATGGACCCTTAATAAATCATGTGGATTTTTGAATGTTGGATAAATACTCAATTCTCTTATAATCCTCTGACCTTTTGTATCATGAGCAGAGTTAATATTATGTACCGAATTCTACTTAGGTACCTCGCGTTATGAGAACAAGTATTATAAAAAGGGCATTCTACAGTTTTTTAACCGACTTCAAAAAGGAGGAGGTTCTATGTTCTTCTGTATGTTTTTTTTTATCATAGATAAATAATTTTACTCGTTCATCCAAATTCCAAACTATCATTAATGATTCTATTTCAACAAAAATGTCTTAAAGTCCCTTCTACGATAATTATATTCATCAAAGCGCATGCTACGGCGGGAAAGAATCTTAATAAGATTTGTAGTTTTTGAACTACATGAAAAATGTCAACCGATGACGCAAGATCAAGATTGTCATTGGGGCCAAAAGTCAAATGCCTCAGGTGTTCACTCGAAATTTAATTTACATTTAGTTTCATTACTTCATAAATTAATGATGCTATTATAAATTGTGTGTTTGCAATTACCGTAACATTGATGATTAGTTAATCGCTCATTTCAATATTGTGCTTGTTTCAACTATCAACTATAAAGTCGTAAAGTTTGTGTAAGCAAAATGGATAAGTCACTATCTTTACAAGAAATATACGCCATTTACAAACGTTGGGTGATTAGCAATCCTGGGGTCGTTTCAGAAGTGGAGACAGTAGCGACGTGGTCGTCTTACTTCGTCGCGGGCAAGATAAATAAATCGCCGATTGTATCGGAATTGGTATACTCGTTGTCAAAACTAGTGTCGCTGTTTAACGATAAACTAATAAAAGAGGCTTATGGCACAGGGGAGCCGTACTACGGCCTTAGAGAACAGATTAAGCTGTGGCTGACAGTCGTGCATTATTGTGAAGTATTCATTGAGCTGCTTGTGAAGCAAAGATGGGGATCGCGCGGGAAATGGACGACGGCGGCCTTGCTGCAGCTGTTCAAGTGCGCCTCAGCTCTTATCTTGCTCTTCAGGTTCAAAGAATTGCCTATAGCGCACCCCCCCATTCCAGCACTTCAAAGGAAAAAGTTCACTGAAGGTAAAGACACAGATGAGAATACCAACTCATTCTTCACCCTCCGGAGATCGGGCCGTGTCATCCGTCGCGTTGATGGAGCTCCGTCAGTAGCTTTCCGTGATTGGGAGCCGGTGAAAATTAAAGACGACAGACCGGGTGCAGCTGTTAATTTTAAAGATCTAGTTTATGCTGAGTCACTGCATATATTAAAGCCCTTGATACATTTGGCAGCTATGAAAGTATTTGGCACTAAAGCTTGGAAGCAGTGGTTGATAGCCCTCGGAGTAGACATTGCTAGTATAAAACTGTACAGCAAGTACATGGCAGACTTATCTTATGACCAGAGGCTTGAGATAAGTCGGAGAAAGTTGAGCTTAGTGTTATACTTGCTACGAAGTCCTATGTACAATGGGTACTCTAAGAATGTGATTGAGAGCACTTTGACGTCAATGACTAACAAGGTGCCAGCACTGTCGTTTGTTTGTGGGCCTATCATACAGTACTTGAGTCATTGGCAAGACATCTACTTCTACATGTGGGCTTCGTAGATATTGTCTGATTGTAAATTATGTTGTTATTTACGAGTAAGTGATTAGCATAACACTGTCTTTCCGTAACCATGACAGATGTAGCTACAGAAAATATAATAACTATTGATACTAAAATACTGTTGCAGACTTAGCCAAAAATATTGGAATGGTATTATAGAACAACAGAAGTATGGAGAACATAGTATTCACTACAGTTATGTTTGTGGATTTGCCTACTCATATAATGCTAAGTCTGGTTAAGAATACATACTTAGGGCCTGTATCAGCATCTACAAGTAAAGTGTTGAATAGTTACTTCTTGATTAACACTAATTGGCAAGTAAAAGTTACGAGTATCTTCTATCGTATCTTAGTATCAGGCTGGTTTATCCGCTGATTAATGCTATTCAGATATTGTAAAATTCGTTTGAGTAGTAACGGGTGACTTTAAGGGTGGGTTGCACCAAATCTGTTATTGTTAAGTCTGTACGTCAACATTAAGTTAGTAGGAAATTCTCAAACAAGCGGCCATATTTAACGCTAACCAACATGTCAAAGTTGTTGGTGCAACTCACACTAATCGCGGTTAGTCTACTTGACACTTTGCTTATTGATTGTGAAACAGGCCCTAAGACTAATAAACATGTTAATACTGTTACATTTTATACAATACCTTTTCATAGACAAATATACCTAAAACTGTTATGCATGATCTTCTTGGTGTGGGGTATCACTATAAGAACATGAACTATTATATTTTTACTACTGATAATCTCAGTTTTGACTATTGTAGACAGCCTAATGACCTTAGCATGTGTATTCATGTAATTTTAAATCACCATTTCAATTTAATATCTGGTGCTGTTATGCTAAATGTAAATATTAATCATCTTACATGGATAAATTGTTTACTTACAGTCTTTTTAACCTGAAATTATTAATAATGTGAAAGAACCAGAAAGATTATATCAATTTTGTATTTTAAAATTGTATTCATACTAATACATGTATATTATTTTAGTGTTATCATTCCCAATTTATGCTACCAAGTAAGTTTGTGGTTATATAAAAGATTAAACCAAAAGAGGTTTCACAAACTCAATAATATATATACAACAGATATATGTAAAGCTTTGCCTACTATTTCATTCACTAGATGAACTATACTGAATATTATTTGAAATCGAATCTGAGAGTGAATGATAAAAATATGAAAATGCTTTGCAGTGTTGTTTAAATTACTCCAAACTGTTGTGTGAAGCCTAACTTAGGTTAAACTCTGATTATAGCCTACATATTTACTTAGATATATACAAATATTATAAATTTAACCAAGGTATCAACTGTAAAAAGAAATCAAAACTTGTACCTATTGCAAATTTATGTAGCCAATAGGTCATACCATATAATTATATGTATTGGCATAACAAACTCCAGAAAACTAGTGTGAAATATGGAATGCCTTTTTAATATATGAAATTGCTGATAATAATATTTATGTAATTATTTTTTTCAGTTGCATTGCATATATTTCTCATTCCTGAACCATTATAAGCATTACTAATCAAGCTAAGCATTCACCTCAGTGGCTTACAATAAACTGTATTATTATCTTAGATATAGAAGTATTTATGATTGTATGATGTAAATAACTCTGTTAAAACCATTCTGCATCTATATTATTGTTTTAACACCTTTAAATGGATATTATGGATATGTAGATAATAATTTACTAATAAAAATGTGACTGTTCAATGAAAATTTGTAGTGTTTTGATAATGTCTGGAATATTACAAGTCTGTTTTAATGTGTACTCCTACAGTTTGTTAGTACTTCATATTTACACTATTATGAAAGATTCTTATGCGTAGGTACTACTGTGCTGCCTTCAAACATGTTTTTATATTGACTGAAAAGATTATTTCTGACATGTATTGTGCTAATCAGTTTGTCATTGATTGCTAAAAACAATTTTCCATACTTAATGAAATATGTTTTACTATTGTAAATAATCAATGGCTTTTTAAACCTACCATACAGAGAGGAATAGGCTTTATCTTTTGTCTCTAGACTAGAATTTACTTCAGTAAATACAATAGCATTTTTATAGCAGCTACTGCCAATATATCTAGGCTATGCCTGTCATTTAGAGATGATATGATGATGGTAATTAACTGTTTGTTAGTTTTGTTGATAGCTAGGTATACTTAATGTTAATTAAACGCAAATATGGTTGTTTATCAATATATCTGAATGACTAACGCGCAAGACTCGATTCTATTTAAGTAGGTAACATCATACTACTTAAAAATAGAGAAACAATTAAAAGTAAAACATGTGAAAGTAATATTAATACAGTGAATGAAGATGTATCCAGTGACTTCTGACTAGAACCCAGCTTATGTTAATTAGTAGAAATACAATTTTGTAAACAGAAATGTATGTTTAATTAGTGTTTTTAATTAAACATTGTTTTAGGTCAGTGATTAGTGAATAGCAGAACCATAAAATATAATATCGATTGAAAATCTACACATTGATTTTAATCTTTAATATAATACATTCCAATGTACTGAAAAATTGTTATTTATCAGTTGTGTACTGTATATTTTGATGTCAACTTGATGGCTTGGTGTTTTTGTATTTGAATCATGTTGATAGTTTATAAATTATGTTGTTGGTGATAATGATGGTGAAGTTCTAGCTTTGTTAACATAGATTCTGTGTTTTGTCAGTAATAATAATAAATATTATTTTATCTAAGTTGACTGAAACATAGGTATCTGAGTAAATTACATCTAACATTTTGAATTGGCTTAAAACCTGAACTGGTGTGAGTGAGACAGATTTTCTAATCATTATGTTTTGGTAACATTTTTAAACATAACAAATTAAATGTGGGTTAGTTTTACATACTAAACAAGGGTATATTAAATATTGGGGAATACAAGTGGACCCTTGTTTTTTTTATCAAAACAAACCGTTCCAATCCTTCAATGTTTGGTACATAGTTATGTATATTTAATGATGATGGTTAATTGTTCCGGATTGTGTTGTTACTCTTATCTTATTGGTTGGGTATTACTGTGGTGATGGGAGCTACTATTTTGTACATTGTAGTCATACATTTCAGTCGAGGTGACGTCCTTTTTACGATTAGATGTACAAAAATTGTAAATATATTTCTTTTTATATACTTTGTGTGTTTTTGTTTAGGGTAGATAATAAAATATATTTTACTTTTATTAATGTAATCAGCTATATTTATAGCAGCAAGTATTACCGTTAAGCCCGGTTTCCACTGCGAAAGGGTAATGTGCGGGAAATAGTAAGGCGGAATGGACTCCTTTTTGATGAAATAGTTTTACATTTCCACCAACAAAGAGTTTAGTCTGTTGATTTCCACTGCAAAAGGAAAATGACTGAGCGAGTTCATTACAACTCTTTCGGCTCGCCTAGTCCTTTCCGCCCGATTATTTATTAGTGGGAATACAAGTACGCAGTTTACTCTTGCTAGTAAAACGGATTCCTTACTGGGTCCGGGGCCTTAACCGGGCTTAATACCCTGTCAAATAGCAGGGTAAAGGCCGTTTTATTGTACTCGCTTTATGCTGGTAATCTCTAAACATCAAGTTCTCCCTGGTCTGTACTTGTTATCCCATTTGGGAGTGATAATTGTTTTCAGTCAGACATTATGCGTTTTGGCTCATCCAGTCATACTTTGGCAGCTGATTAAAGGTAGGTAGGTACTAGAAAACTTTGGAATGGTCTTAATACCCTTTACCTCTGCTGTATGCAGTCTCTTTTCTAATCATCCGATCAACTAGGTTTACAGTTAAACTGTGGTTTTGAGAAAACATAGTTTCAGGTAATATCGGCGAATTCAGTTTATAGATTAAGATAAAACTTATGTGCCTATTATAGTTTTATTATTGTATCTTAAGCAATCTCGTTTCGGCTCACCCTATATAATATTATGATATAAACTTAACTTTCTCAGCTATGAATTGTTGTAAATTAACCGCCTAAAAGGTTGTGAAGAAATACTTATAGCTTGACGCTTGTCATTTTAATAGATTACCCACGTATTATCAACTAATTTGTTTTTATCCCTGCTGATGTCGTTATCATGTTTTTGGTAGTCGCAAATATTAATGATTATTGAAAGACTGTAAAATTGATGAGATGACGATGCACTTCTCATTTACTTGTTTTCGAAGTTTACATTTTTCGTCTGTAGATGGCGTTGTTCATGCTTAATATAATTATTATCTTAACATATATCCTATGATATATCATACATATATTTACTTTGCACTAAATTACTAAAGATCTTAGAATTTTCTTTCATAACATAGTATATTCCTATTTCTCCTTTTATGATTAATTTCGTTTCGAGTTCCAAAAAAGTCGTCATTTCTCTGGGACGCCTCGAACTTCATTGCCTCGATGGTTCTTAATATCGTTGTAGATCCTGGCTTACAGTAATTCAAATGATGGACACGAGTGGTAGGCTTGTCATACTATAGTATTGGTGGTGAATTTGCTGATTTTTGACGTTATTAATTGACTCAATATGTAATTATTGAGTTTGAATAAATAATCAGGCTGTTTTCTTTCAAGTGTTGGTGAGAGTGATAAGAACTGCTTATTACTATATTGCTCATTAGATAATGCAAATAATCTCTGGGTATAAAACGGAATAAAAAAGACTTTATAAAACTATGCCGTTTCATTAAATCCCCCTCTATAATGATACTACTGTCAGTTCTTTAGGTTTCCTTTATTTGACGTATATTAATATTTAAGATAAAGTTGCGTTAATCAGGTTACACACACCCGTGTTTTAGATGTGTCGATGTCTTTATTATAACACTATTTGTATATACACAGGTTTAAAAATTGGTAGGTGACAACTTGCCACGTTATTAAAAAATTCTAAGACTCCACTGTCTAACAGGTGTGAATAAGCAAACATCTGCTTAGGTAACTCTTTGAAACAGGAAAGGAAGAAATACCTACACATTCTTTTGAAAAGTCTCGACGTCATAGTGAAGATGATAAGTATCAAAATTTAGTATTCTTATCACTGGAAAACTTCTGTATGAAGCTCAGTTTGTGGCTCCTTCGTAGTGTCCAACAGTGAATAATCTTTTATACATATTTAACTAAACAAGTTCTCTGTATTATACTATTAACACCTACTAATAAATCAAGTTAATATTTATTACATAATGAGGACAAAAGACTTGCAATCAGATTCCAATCGCGCCATCTAGCGAACTTAACAAGAACTTGAGACGAAATATTACAAGGAGAGTTACATTCAACTGCTACTAGATGGCAGTGTTGTCAATATTGAGCAACACATAAATAATTCTATCATCCAACTTAATGATAAAATTATTTATGTAAGTGTTCCAACATAATAAATTGATTGGTTGAATTAGATTATGAACATTTAAAATAATCAAACCTATTACACAGTGAAATCTATACTTTCTGTAATGTGTCTGCAGACTTGAAATCCTAAGTTTATTGCAAAGCCAGAAACACTGTTACTATGGCTTATTATTTACTATTGATTTATTACATGCATGGTATAATATTATACTCCGCCTGCTGTTATTGGCTTAACTCAACAGCTGGGTCACGTGATTAACCTTGTAATACGTCATTCTCAAACTTTTATCATCATCATCAGCCAAAGACGTCCACTGTTGAACATAGGCCTCCCCGTTTAAGCGAGGGGGTTTGCCATAATCCCCACGCTTGGCAAGCGGCTTGGGGATCGCAGTATTGGTGGTGGAGTTACAGAAGACGCTGCTGCCCATCTTCTAAATTTTCCCTTAGTCGCCTCTTACGACACCCACGGGAGGAAAGGGGGTGGTCAATTCTAGGCCGGATACCACACGGCAAACTTTTATAGTTACATTTTTTAACTTAACAAAGCAATTATGAACTAATAAATTAATATATAATCTAATTTAAAACTAAATAGCTGAATCACGCGAGTTACTAAATAGTTAAGCTGATAAGTAATTTATTTTATTTTCATTAACTAAATGATAAAGTCCCTTTTATTGGAAAGGACAGTAATGGTACTTGTCGTGACGTAGTGTCTGGCATTTTTGGGAAGAGGATACCAGGCGGAGAATATTATCCTACCATGACTACATGCTACTGGCCTTATATGCTGACATCATGCGAACCTCCATAGTAGGTTCACGCATTTCTTTTATTTAAGTAAGATTAGGTAGCTGTACGCAAGTTTTTATTTGTCATGTCCGTTAACTTGGTAAAGGAATACTAGTAGGAAAGCTATATTAAAAATACATCAGATTTCTCTGTATTGCAAATAAAACAGAAATAATTATTTAACTAGTTTTATTAATTCCCAATTCGATAAAATCAGTTGATGACACCTTACCCAGACATTGTCTGTCCGTTATTACATAATTATTTACGTTAGAGGCCTTTCGGCGCATCATTACATCAATATACTAATCGTAAGACGTAGTAAATAACATTTCAGAATCTTAAAAGTAAAAATATACAATATCGAATAACTATAAATAATCATAACTATATTTGTACATAATTATAAAACGTAATTGATCTTATAATGTAGCAAAATATAAAATTAGGAATAAAGTGGCCAAAATATATATTTATAAGTCTACCTATACGTAGAAAGATTTAAGCTATTATTATAAATTCGATAACTCTCGAATTACTTTACTTGTGAGACCTAAAGCCATGTCCAGACCTTTATACAATAGTTCAATATTTGTCAAATTACATTTTAATTTTCTACCAAACTTTGGTATTTTTACATTATTTTTGTACGGTGTTTTGGTTCCCAAGGAAGTCTAGACAAGGCTTTATCGAGGTCGATAGATTAAGACATAAAAGATATAAAATACATTTGATAAATTATCTATAATTGTAAATAATATTGAAATATTTCGTATAATTTATATAAGAATCACAAGAGGACGGTTCGGTAAGAATAGTAATGAGATTAATATATGAGTATACATAACACGATGGATAATATATGCTCTATGCATTCATCTATCGACTCCGAATGGTAAACTAAAGCTACAAACATGACACAATAAATCAATCTCTACTAGACAGAGATGAAGATATCAAAGAACTTAACAGATATACAACAGACATTGTTAATACAAAAATAACTCGAGATTTCGACAACATACTAACAGTTTTTAATTGCATCCAAAGTGATTGGTTAAAAAGATAACGTTCTATGTAACTATAGGAAAATAAAAATGTGATTAGAATGTCATTAAAAGAAAATACAACTAAAAAAGGTACTTTCAAAAAATTTTCTAACTTAATTATAAAATGGAATCATAACGCAAATAAATGCCTCGATCTCACAAGCCTGGGTGTTCGGGCGACCCTCTGTTCTAAGCTCAAATATTATATTATAAATACGCAACAAAGGTGCGGCACGGCACTTTGACCATCAGACGATTGCAACCGATACTGGTCATAAATGAAGCTAAATATGAGCAGCAGCGAACACGAACACAAAATCGTGATATGTCTTTTAATAACGGTCTCGGAAAGAAACCGATCAAAAGAAACATGTTTATTATGCGCACTACATGACATTAAAACGAAGACAGCTAGTGTATTGGCCGAGCTCAATACTTAACAACTAACATTACAACTCCGAGGTCACGAAACCTCGCTTTAACTCCACTCAAACGAGATATTTACCACCTATCAGACTTAGTCCTTTCGAAAACGGTAAACCAAGTTCAACTGTCGCTCTTTATTCTATATTACGCTAATACGATAAATGTTACGGATATATAAAGGCCTATTCTGATTATTGAATTACTGGGAAATAGGCCAGGATGGCTACTGATATTCAGAGCATTCCGCGTCCTAGAGGGATCATTATGGCTCAAATCATAAGAGCGAAGTGGCGAGGAGTTTCAATGTCATATGATTTTAAACGTTATCTTCATTACTATAATACACAGTATCGTTTGCGCCGTAAGCACTCCGACGACTCCCGTACAGCGGCGGGAGTCAAGTGATAATATGTACTATGGTAAAGAGGATAAAGTTTAAAGTCATATGACACTGAAAGTGCGCGCCACTTCGCTGCCGCCCGCTGCCATCTCGGTGTGATTACAGCCTATGTCGAATATGAAAAAAGAAGTGTCGACTACGTAACGTAGTAAGTTTTATTAAAGTTAGTTTTAACGCCCTCTCTGGCAAATGGACGCGGCTTAAAGCTGTGGAACAGCGGACGAAGTGAACTTCAGACGACGCTGATCCATAGCTACACGGTTTAAACAATATAATAAATTGCACCTAAATTGGACTGAATTACACAAATATAAATAACTTCATACAATAATCCATTTTTTATAATTTCAGAAAATAGATTCTCTTTCTATATTTGTTTAATTTCGATGATAATTTTAATCAATTTTGTTTAAATTGACGGTTATTTTCCTTATTTTAATGATAGACAAATGATTGTAACTGTTACTACTTTTAAACAAGCCTATCAAAGAACTCTTGTCATTTTAGGGCGTGTCAGCCATTTCAGTTCATGTATAATTATTATCATATTATAATATTTAGGTTTGAATAGTAATAACTCATATGTCATTCACATTTGTGTATTGTATGTCAATAACTAATAATCTAAGTTTAGTATGAAATTAATAACTTGTCAAATAAATACACAATTCTATGAAGAAATCCCGTCCATATAGACCAATTTGTGTAATATATAAAATCCATTAAACAAAATTTCGCAAATTCACTGAAATCTGAATAATATTTCAACTCAGAACATAATCTATAAGGATATCAACGAACTAATTACGTGTAAAGGTACTGTTTGAGCAGAAATATCGACTCTAAGCTGCAACACAAAATAAATTTAACTACTTAATTATAAATACTTGTCGAAAGTGCAAAATTTTGTTTAAGTATTTCAACTCCCTGTTTCCGTTAGGCATTAAAATCATCCTATACGACAAACGAAAAATTAGTGTTAAAATAGTCAATAATAATATTCACTAATTCCTCGTGAAGTCATAAGTATGTCCTTATGACTTCACGAGGATACATGTGTTTATATATAATAAAAATACAACAAAGAAATCAACTTTAGTCCAGTGACATAATATAATTCCCTAACGTGATATATTTGCCATTTAACAATACCTGCGTGGTATAATTTGGAATAGAAGAGATATCATTTATAACAATAAAAACATGTAAAAGTACTGTAAGTAGGTACTTATAAAATGGGGGTGGGTAGATTTGTAACTTAGTTGTAAATATGTACGGCCGTTCGATACTGCTTAGGCCATCCTCTCACGCCACACCGATACTCTGAAAATTATAAATGTTATCATCAGTAAAGGTAATGAAATATAATATTAACTTTTTCTTAGAAGAAATATGAATGCTTCAAATAAAAAAAATCTGAAACTAAACATAATCTCCTTCTTCTTATCGTCTGGTTGATTAAGAACTTGGTGTCAGAGTTTAAACCACCTGTAGGCATCTGACATGGCTTTACACACCATTGAAAAATCTCTCAGTTGAGCCGCTTTTCTCACGATGTTTTCTTTCACCGTTTTCACCAACTGCTAACTAATTTATGGTACGCACATGAATTTGAAAAGACATTGGTGCATGCCGGGATTTGAAGCTGCGCCCTATACTTGGCAGTCCAACGGTCATACCACTCGGTTATCACTGCTAACTAAACATGATAATATCATATCGTTGATGGCGATGATCACTAACAGACTCGATTGCCCTTAGATCCGGCAATGCTGCAGCAGACATACATAATATAATGTTACCTTGTGAATGTTCGTTTTTTTGCTTGTTATCCTGTCTGTATCTTTTTATGTATCTGTTCGTATATGAGTTTTGCTACTTGAAATAAATTAATTGTATTTGTTTATTGGAAAACACAGGTGTAATACAAATAACACAAGTGCTGCCATCTGCTGCCAGTACATTGTTAGCTCTATAGAAAGCTCGCAGAGACAGCAATACTAAGTCTATAGTTAAACAGTTTTGATGACACTAAAGTTGCAGTTGTTAGTGTTATTGCCTCGCTGTTCCTGGTAAGAGAAAGCGCAACTGCTGAGCGTAACGTTCTGAGTTTGATTCCCGGGTCAAGCACCGTTCACAAAGCGTCAGTGAGCTTTAAGTCCTGATTTCAATTTCCGGACTGACTTTATGTAGGTATCTGTATAGTAGTTAAGATAAAAGATAGTTAGTTACCTCGCCTTAGTTATTGAGCCAATCCCAGGAGTCCTCGTCAGACGAGCTCTTCTTCTTGATGGTGATGTTCTTGATGTCAGGCGGGGGGCTGGACACGCCCACCTGGGACAAGTCGCGTGCGTCCATGTTGTTGCGGGCCGCCACCGACTCCTTCCACGGCTGGGTCTGCTCGTTCCTGGAATTCCGTATTATATGTTAGTGGAAAGTGTGTGGGGGCTTCTCACGGTGCGGGATTGAACTACTACTTAGATTACTTCCTCTCTCCTACTTAGGTAGTTGACTCTATACACAAAATAATTCCAATACTTCTCAAAAAAATGCTTTATTTTAGCCCTAGAAATCTTTTATTTATAATTTTTAATTATCTGTAAATATCGATTTTTATTTGCAATTGAGTATGCAAACTTGTGACGTCGCAGGTTCCTATTGCAATACAAAAGGGAGTCACTCCCATGCCTCCAGATTTATCACCCCCAGAGTACCCCCTAATTTTTGCATTAGTGGTCTTTTTCTTAGTGATTCTAACCCAACACTTCCTAAACGGCTGGACCGATTTGGATAAAATTTTGTGTGTATATAGCAATAGGTTTCTTGATTGCTTGAGAATACAAATGGACTCGGTAGGTGGCGCTGCTTTTCCGTGCACGACGACGACTGCCGGGTCCGCAAGTATTACCTAGTATATTAGCTGCGCCCCGCGGTCTTACCCACTACATTTTTTCGAGATAAAATATAGCCTTTAGTTAATCCAGGGTGTCAGCTACCTCCATACCAAATTTTAGCAAAATCAGTCCTGCCGTTTAGGCATGAAGAGGTAACAAACATACAAACACACTTACGTTTCACCTTTATAATATTTGTGTGATAGATTAAAACTACGTACCATTGAGAGTACGGCTCGGAAGTCGAGCTCTTCATGGCTCCATAGCTCGGCGACTGTTGGTAGGATGCGCTGGAGTTGGACGCACGGCGCATGTCTGTGTTACCGCCGAGGGAACTCCAGCCGCCGCGGGTATTGACCTGCGAGTGACACTATTTAGCGACAATAGTATATTGGTTAGTATTGCGATTGAAATACATATATATAATATTATAAATAACAGATACATAGGTGTTATAGATAACTATTTTATTGAGAATATAGATATATACATATTTGATTATACATGGTTAATTTTTAATATTAAAATATTAATTACTTTTTATTGTTACATTATGTCTAATTATAAAATACAGTTCATCATGTTTTGGTTGATAAGTGTCTCTATATTTATCGGTATAGTGGCTCAAGCTATAACAATGCAACGACGACGACACATTGATTAATTTATAAAAAAAAACAACGGTTTTAAAATCACGTACATGTACAACTACCCATACCACCAATACCCATAATAATCCAACCGATCCGATTTCGATTCCGATTAAATAAGTTCTAAAATCACTTCCGTAACATCCCTAATATAGACCTAAAACAAAAAAAAACAAATAAATATTGTATCCTCACCTTTTCAGTGACCGTAGACGCCATTTCAGATACTTTCTGTGAAGCGATGCCGCCGTAGCGCACTGCACTCTCTGTAGCCGTGCGAGCCGCCTTGGTGACCGACGACGCAAACATCGACCAACCCTGGTTGTGGACACATGTATACGTCATACATTAAACAAATATACGCCTCGATATATAACGTCCTTTTATACTAATACTCTATTTACTGTGACAATAGTTAGCGAATCAGAAATCGTTTTGATGTACGCGTATAAAGATAGGGCTAAAAAAAAGAAAAGAAAAAGCAATATATTTTATGTGGCCGTTTATTGATTAAATTATTTGTTACATCTGACGTTATTTTTTATTATTTTGTCTTATGTACAATGAGGCCCACATAGTGTTTTACGGTTTTCACGGTTAACCCGCTCATGTGTGAGGATAGGCCTGCGTCCCTACCGTGAACTCTTAAAGCAGGACATTTTCCCTTGTGGGAGTGAGACGCCACTATGTGCAGTGCATTGTGGCGTCTCGCTACAACAACGGAAAATGTCCTGCTTTAAGAGCAATTGTAAGGTAGCTGTTTTTTAAATTTAATTTAATTAAACTTCCTGGCTTTCGGTTTGCATATTACATAACACTCAGTTACATAAAACGTGTTGTCTGCCTTCGGTGAATAGCAAGCAAGATAGGTAATGCAAGTTACCACAATTTTGTTTCGTTTCAATCAAAAACACAAACCCTATACAACTTGCCAATCCCTTGACGAATAAAAATCGAATAGAATGAAAAATATATGGGTTTGACATATGTCATCGATAACATAGTCGAAACATTATGTCATCCCCATACATTTACCATTATATTCGATTTCTATTCGTCAAGCGCTTTGCCACTTGTCTAGAGGGCCTGTTGCATATAGCTGTAAAATATGTCTGAATAAAATGCTTACGTTTTCTCCATAAATGTTATCTAAGAAACACATGCGCAAACGGACACAAGAATCACGAAAAGTATTGCTTACATCAAATACAGATGAGTGCCATTTGTCATACTACACACATGGTGAATTTTGGAAGTCATGTATGGCAAGAAAACACTGTGTATATGAATAGAGATGCAAACAAATAGACATGTTAGATAATGCAAGATCAAAAGACCATGCATTACATAACATACATGATAACACACACATCTGAAGAATAAAGGTGAGTGTTATTTCTGGGACATGCCATGAACATTTAGACGGTGAATGCCTTAAAATGCGAGGGTTGACATACAATGAAACAGCTTGGATGAATTTGGCAACCATGCTACTCGTGACAGGGTCTCTTATAACACCAGTATACATGGACAACACGCTACCACAAATGATCTACAATAAACATGATTTTACCAACAGCTTGACTTGGCCGCCATATTGTTTCAGCGACCACAGAAGTACGTACCACGTTCATCAAGGCTAATAAAATCTTCGAAGGACAAACTTTTGTACTATCAGCCTATAGCAGTCTAATGCCGGTCATAGGCTCATTTTTACTGTCATCTGTTACCTGGTAGCACTAAGAGTGTAACCGAGGATTCCACGGAAAAATTTGTCTTCCGAAAGCCTAGCTCAACCATCATCTATGCTATGTTCGACCTGTCTTATTACGTCTTACTAAAATGGTCCTTAAGTCCTTCAAATATCCTTGTCTGCCATCTCATTACGTTCTTTTAAGAAATCCTACCAAGTAAAAAATAGACCAACAGATGTTTACATCCAGAGAATCAAGTATGAAGTTCGTGCAAATGAAACTCATGTTTAGGACGATACAAAGTGAGGCCACATCAAAACGTTTTGAGTCCTATAACATATAAAGCGAATGATGCTCGCGAACTAAGCACGAGATCAAGACGAGCGCATCATGCTAACACGAGGGCATTATAAAAGGAATACATACAGACTTCAAGGATCGTCCGCATGATTTCAGTTTTCGTGTGACCGACTTTGGCTTTCCGCTGGAGTTCTTCAAGCACGAGCGTCCGAAATTGACCTTTATTTAAGAAAATTGCTGAGAATTGTCCGCCATTGCTGGTAATATTTGTCAGGGAACCCTTTCTCGTCTTCCAGGTGTCGGAAAAATGTTCCCCGACGCCCTTCTATTAAAATTTAGTGTCTTCGTCGTTTAGTATAAAACGATAATGTGCAACTTTGCCCATCGCTTTGAGGATGCAGACGTGTCGGTATATATTGCTATACAAATATATAAAAATCAGTCCATCTTATAAATACCATCAAGTTATAAGAAGGTAATATACGACGTAAATGTTTAAGCTTTCGATTAAGTACATAGATGAAGAGACAAGATCCAAGTACCGTTCCTAAAAAGTGATTTCACAACTAAAAACACTAATAATAGAAGTGTACGTTCTATTATAATAACCTTAGTTAACTAGTGTGGTTCACGGAGTATATCGACGTGAAAAAGATTAAATTTGACTGATATTTAGGTCGTTACTTAATAAACAATAAATTTCAAGTCAAGACTTATAAAGAACCTTTTAATATATTATGAACTGACACCGCCTGAACTTTAAAGTGTATTAGAATATTCAATAATGTTCTACCGTCATGAAAATAAAAGTTCACAACTCAAAGAGCAAGCTGACATTTACTTGAAAAATAACAATTGATGCCGCGTTCTATTGATATGAACAGTAATCATAGATGCAGAGTATCATAAATGCATGTAGCTTCAGCCGCAGCAAGACACGTGGAATAGGGAATTAGTTTTGAAATGTCAATCGTGCACGCGAGACAAGGGAAATTACTACTTGTAAGGCTACTTTGTCGACCGCCAATCAGTTTAATAGTCGTTATTGTTAACTTGCTGCATATGACAGGGCCAACCCTTTTAGAATGTCACATTATTCTATCATCAAAAGAATTGTCTGAATAATTTACTTGAATAAACCGTTGATAGATGCCGCAGCTTTGAAGTACTAACTTAATGCGACGTTACCTACTTTCTTAGTTGTCTTTTGAAAATCAATTCGAAGTAAGAAATGCTTGAATGTCATTGAACACATTACTGTTTGACTGGGGATTTAGCAAGACTGTTGAAGCGACTATTGGACACATGGCTCCTAACATCCTAAGACGGGTGAGACGTATTTCAGCGAAGAAAATTATCGTTAATCTTTAAGCTAGGTATATATGTTCCGGATTTAATTTTTTTATTAATAATTATGAAGTATCTTATCTTTATAAAAGTAATAACAGCCGACCTTATATTGTTAGGTAGGTAGACTAAATTACTCATTCCATTAAATAAATGTGTTTGTAGACTTAATAAAGTTTAAGAATTCCGTAACGAAAATAAACCAATGCTAAAACGTCAGTGAAGTTTCCGAATCTTTGGAAGCGCGGCGACGAACAAATTAGCCGAGAAGTAAGCCCGGATTAGTCGCGCCAACAATAGTCTGAACTCTACAATTAACACCAAAGTTAGGGATGCTCATCTTGGCGCAGCTGTTGACTTAGAAATCGGTGTTAAGGAAAGGATAAATTTTTGTTTTGCAGATAATTGTCCCGAATCCAAACGTTTGTGAGGGTGATATTTCAGGTTTATTAAAAGCACCCACGATACCGAAGAAGCTCTTAGTGCAGGACAAACGGTAAAAGAAAGGAATAATTAAAACAAATGTTAATTAAATCCCCGTAAAATTTATTTCTTCAAGAATAGATTGCTCCCGTTCCTGTACAGGTTAAAGAGAGAAGCTTTTATTTACACCACACAAAGTAATATAAAACTGCAACAATACTACATCCGGAAAAAAACTAATTCGAACGTCAAATGCCTCGCGTTACACGTAAGCAGAGCTAAAAGGGATAGACTTATGTACAGAGATCTTACCACCTGGTAAAGCGGATTAAGGTTAATGAAATGAATGCTTTCACAGTTACCGTTTGAGGTTCATTTTTGAATGTACTTACCGTGGCAAGTGAAGACAGAGTGTTGTCTACAATCTCGTTGCCGCTATGCATCGGCGACATCGGAGTAGACTGCGACTGTTTCTGGTTGCCGAAGCCGGTGTAACGGCCGCTGCCGTACTCGCTACTGTGTTTAAAAAAAATGCAAAACTCTTAATTACACTATAGATTATACTCGAACCAATGAATCTTTAACGAAAATCTGATAAGTGGCCGCCCCAGTTATTATACCTATATCTTAAAATAAACCAGTAAATATAATATGATAGTTTGTGTACAGGATTACACGAAATATGTTTGAACATAATTACATATATCGGTTACACAAAAATACCACACACAATACCATGAAAGATAAGCTCCTAGAAGGAGCCGTACATTCAGAAATACGAATGCATTCTTATCTATTCATGACATATAAAAAAAAAGTAAAAATTATGAACTATCAAATCTTTATAAAAGTAATAACAACCGAACACACAAACAGTTCAGCTCGCGACCTTGCCGCGTAACCAGCTCATGAGTAAGGGCTCCGTTCGAGTTCGAAACAAGTCGGGCATTCCCGAATACACACGTGAGTATAACCGGAATATATAGTAAATAATATGGATAACACACACGTAAAATATTACAGTAAAAAGTAATAAATTGACGAATATTAACATGTATACAAGAAGTAGAACCGTTAACAATGTCGTAGACAACTTTGTCATAACTCTGTCTCCGATAAGCCAGTTATCAATTCAGATGAGTCTGAAACTTATAACTACCGTGGAATGTTGCCGTAACAACTTTGCAACGAGGAATGTTCGCCGACCCATGTAAAAATGAAATAGCGACAAGTTTATAAAAAATATTAGTTCTACTTCTCGTTAGGCCCAGGCCGCACTATGGTTAATCCGCCGCGGTTTTTAACCGCATGATTTTGTGACACAAGGAAACTAATACAAGCAGGCGCACTTGCGTTTTTTTCCCGCGCGGCCGTTCCTATGAGTTTCCTTGTCACGCGGTTAAGAACCGCGGCGGTTTAACCGTAGTGCGGTCTCGGCCTTACTCATGTGCGCTAGTGGCAAAGAGTGTGTTTTTAAGTAAGGGCCTGAATAAAGGAAGCTTCTGAAATTTAAAACTATACTTATTAGGCATTATTGATAGTAGTTTATAATGTTGTCGATGTATATATGTTTCAAAAGAAAGTCTGTAGATCCTTCACCACTAGTATAGAGGAAATATGTTCGGGATAGGAAGGTGCGCTGTTGCAAGCTCATAATTTCCAAATCCACTACCATAAGGCGTTACTCTATTAATTGTGAGGCGTAATACGGATCACGCCTATATTTCGTAACGTGCGAGTCTTATTCATCAGGGGGCGATACCAATGCGCAAAAAGTTTGTAGTGCAGGTGCCTGTGGTGCCTAAAGAACGTCCAGCGTACCTTGAACTGACTGATATCCACACCGTCACTGAGCTAATTAATATAGTTTAGTGTTATGTGAATGATGTGTACACCTATAAGTGACATATTTTCTCGGCAAAAAATCGAATGTTAAAATGTATAAAATCATTATTTTTAAATAGCAGCACGGAGTCTGGATTTGTGTCCGGTTGATGGCAATAGGCTCGCCCCTATTACATTGGGAGTACAACATACCTGGCGAAATGTGGGTGTACTATATATTCATCTCTGCCTACGCGTGATGTTATGTTATGTTCATTATTTTCAACGTTGTTGATGTGCCTTACTTAAATAAATAAATAATTAAAATTGCTATGTAATAAGTTTGTGGAGAGACGAATTAGAAATACAGCCCCCTAACCATGAACTCTTAAAGCAGGACAGTTTACTATGTGGAAGCGAGACGTCGCTACGTGCTGTGTAATGCAGCATCTCGATTCCACATGGTAAACTGTCCTGCTTTAAGAGTTCATGGTAAGCGGGCAGTTCCCTTTCGTCTCCGGGATAATATTATGGACGACAAACAGCGTTGATCCAATTTATAATTATCTTGCCACTTCTTAATTAAGATAGGCGACCTCAATTCTTACATTAATGAGCGAAATGTCACTTCTGATAAAGAAAAGTATAACCTAACCTAACCTATTCAACAGATTTACAGGCGTTACTATAATGTGTATAACATACGACAAGCAATGGGCAGCGTAGTTCAATATAATGTCTTGAAAACTCAATAGGCTGTGGTGCCTTCTCTAAAAACCCTAATATCTAGGCAACCACGTTGATTGTGTAATTCAAGGCGCCTTGAATGTATCTCACATATAGGCCAGGTATAAATACATTACTGCTGTTAACAGCTGACTTCGGAGGAACAAAGTCACAGACCTGTCGGCCGGGATGCGTCTACTAAGCTGTCTGTTACACTGTGATTTTGATGTGCGCGAACAATAGAGATTATAGCACATTGATTCAAGTTAAGACAGATTCTTGTACTAATATAATAAAAACGTAAAGTTTGATTGTTTGTAAGCGGAAAACTTCAAAATTTTCCATTCGTTTTGCAAAAAATTTAGATAGGCTAATATCCTGTCTAACATTTCACCGTCGTTAAACAAATCTACTATCAAAAGGCAAATAGTGACCTACATTGCATGCCAGCAACAAACCAGTTCGTAGTATTGTTAGTATTCGCTAAAGTTTCTGATAAACAATCCGAATTCATATGTAGCACTGAAATTAGGTCCTCTATTGAAGTAGATACATTCGCCGCTGCAACGGCATCCTCTATAGAAATGGATACTGTTGTGAAACTCTCGTTATGTTCCATTGTTAGTAAACTACATTCAAATATCAGCCAGAGTCAGCGTTCTGCTCAAAAATCCGATTAAATAGGTTTAAATTGTAAATCCTCAGTCAAAGGTATCGCTCCATATTAAATAAGACTCATAACGATGATAATGGCGTGTATCTAATATATTGTAGTGAACACATTGTGAAACAGCACACCTCATACAAATATACATATCACTGGTCAACACACAAAATGAGTATTTATTACAATTTACCATCAGTAGACAGTTAAGCCATTGGACCTCAAAAATTAACGACGTGTATATTACAACATATACTATTTATCTAAATATTCACACAATATAAGGGTGACAAATTAATATTGAGTTGGGCTGAGCTGCGCCATCAAACAAAAGCAGCGCAACGCAGCTTCATTAAAATCAAGGATCAACTAACAGGCTTAATTAATGCTCTACGTAGCACAAAGCACAGGGCAGCAGAGCTCAATGCTGATCAGTCACCCTTAATGAAATGCATAATACCTAAAATGGGTAAAGCTCCAGCACATCAATTAGTTTACGTTTCATAGGCAGGCTAATGAGATCCACTGGAATTAACGGTTACCTTGTCAGTAATGCGGGTCGAACAAAATAAGTATGAAAATGTTTGGAAAACAATGATATGACTGAGAGTGAAGGAAACTTAGTTTTTGATGATGATATTTAAAGCGATGAAGATTAATTGCCTTTTTGATCCTATAGTCGCTAAGTCGCTAAAATCAGATGAATACGTGTCGAAAAGAATAAGCAAATAAACGTTTGCAAATTCCTAAAAATTATTTAAGGAATTGAAAAGTATGTATTTGCTATTAAGATACTTCTGTATGGTGGCTAACTGAGCTGAACTTTCTTCGACTAATCTTGCAGCTAACTCAAGTTGTGACTCAACTGTTGTTAGCTGTTATAGAGATAAGAGTCTAAATACTGAAGGATAGGCAGTGACGGGAAATACTACTGACAGTAAAGCCTGTAACAACCTCTTTAGCGATCTGAAAGTCGCAAAGTTGGGTGTGAGTAGTGTTAGTGCAAGGTGATTTTAACCAGAATATACAGCAAATAATATGGATAACACGAAAGTTATTCTAGTCTATTGATAGTTACAACAAATTTTACATATGATTTTAAACGACAAAGCATGTATCAATTTTCTTGTCGTAATATAGCCTCGCATGTAATTTACTGTTCCCCTAGTAGCAGTTGACGATATCCATGCAGTATATCGACAACGCTCTTCGATGTACCGTAGTTGATTAATTACAATGGCCGAGCAATTACTGCAAGATAATTGAGTATTTAACATACATAATAGATTTATAAACAGGGCAGAGGTACTCCAGACAATTAACAAGTATAGTTAGGAATTGATTTTTTAAGATTATTGATAGATAAACTTACACCCGGTTTCTAAAAGACTGATCAAGCGCGAAGCTGTCAAATCTCCGGTTTAGTGTCTTTGTTAATAATGATAGATAGTTAGTTGAAAAAGCTGTCATATTTCGCTTTAAAATCGTAGGTTAGTTTGTTAGTCCGTTAGATTAGATAGGTTTCTCTTTATATGTAGAAGAGCAATCTAATCTAATCTATCTATTTTAAAATACAATTGGCGATTTTATCCTACGAAGACCTTAGGATGGAGAGAATAGAATTTGCAGAAAGCAAGATTAGAGCAGCGTTAGATGTTAGACGGTTCATATTTAGACCGGTCTTTTAGAAACTGGGCATTACACCTTAAATGCATAATGAAAGTCAGATGTAAGAAAGACCACCTTCCCGGAAGACTGTTTTCATCTTCGTCAGTACTACTTCCCTTTCAACCATAATATCGTATTTACATGGTTAAAAGGGAAAGTGGCACTGGACGACATATGAATAATTAATTATTCTTCTTCCGTCACCCATGTCAAAGCTGTTCAGCGACACTCGATCATGCAGGGAAAGGTTGTTGTTAGTAGGTTAGTGAGTTGAACACCTGGCGTGCTCCGAATGATACTATATGTCTTAATCATGCGGAAAATGCTAGGAGTACAACATCAGTTACCCATTCCAATGAAGTATTACCAGCAACATTTGATCTTCAAAAACGGTACACAATTACGTCACACTACATTAGATAGCACGTTGAAGTAGGACGTTCGTAATTATTAGGAGTGAGAAACAGATGAGTGGAGTTAAGATGTAATTATCTACTGATTTAACGAGCCACTTTCGAAGCGTGTATAACCTACCTTTTTACAAAAATTATCACTTACAATAGACTGAAATCAAAGTCACACCTAAAGATAGACTAAAATCTATACCTCAACTATAAGTTTCCTCACGTTAACTGGCGAACTCCTAAATATTTGTATGGCCAACTATACTGCACCTTTAGCTGATACATAGGAAATTACAGTAAGTGTAGGACGCCCTCCAGCTAGGTGGAGCGACGGTATACGTAAAATGGCTGGCAGCGGTTGGAAGCGGAAGGCCGAAGATCGAGCCCAGTGGCGTGCCATAGGAGAGGCCAATCTCCAGAAGACGGAGATAGGCGGATGATGATGATATTTTACGAGGTCTGGTACTGATGGTTGAGGTGCAGAAGAAGTGAAATAGCAACTACTAAATATCTTACTGGTAGCTGATGTTGTTGTCAGATCCACTGGTGTGGAAGGTATTATCGCCCGAGGAGTAGAAGTCTCTAGAAGCCGCCCAGTCCTGGGGCTTCTCAATGGTGTCAGGTTTGTAGTCGCTGTCGTTCCAGGCTCGACCCTCCGCTAGGGCAGATATCTAAAACAAAAAATAGTTTTTAAGTTTATAAACTTAATTGTCTTTAGAGACGAACTTCCACCCGCGACTTTGTCTAAATATTGGTGAAAGAATTTCGGAAATTGGATTAATAGTTCCGGAGGTTATCCCCTATATATAAACAAACAAATACCTCATTATAATATTAAGTAGGTTAACCAGTTATAGACTAACTTGTCGTTTTCAGCTTAATTCTGTTTTTGTCCATAGAAAACTGCTGTTTTGTAGACATGATTCAGTTTCCGAAAGCTAAACGGACGCGAATGTAACTCCATACAACATGTATTTTCTATATGCGAACGCTGAATATCATATAATAATATTAACAACGGGTCCATGCGTCTTCCACCTGCCCTACGTAAGCCTAATAAAAGGCCGTGAATGTTCCGTAAGGTTCATAGCTCGAGTAAAAAATCGAGATACAAAAAATAAGCCAAGGGGTTAGTCCATTTAGAAGCGAACCCTTCTCAGACTCAGATGTTACTCTGAGTCAGAGAAGAGTTAGCTTCTAAAGGGACCACTTGGCTTAATATAGCTCCAAAAATAAACGGAATTTCTATTAAGTGTTTTATTTCAGAAAAAATTAAGGTTTCACGAACCCCCCAGTATAATTTCCATTGACGAGTATTTAAAAATACTGTATAGATGTATTAATTAATTAATATTTTCTATGAATAGGATTTATAGACGTGGGTTTGATTAATTTCTTTAAAATTGCAAAAAGCTTTAAGTGAAACGATGATTAATTATTGCGTACTATATCTATTTGAAAGCTTATTTTAAAATAGAAAAGAAATGTTATTCAAAAGTACTTATTAGCTGGTACCCATACACAGACTGGCTGGAGGCTCAAGCAGACTCGCCTTTGTCCGGTTACGCTCAATAAGGTACTTATTATATACTCGGGGTCGTCGGCATTAAATTATTAAAAAGAAACCTTAAGAGAACATTTCAAATGGAAGACCTTTATACCAGCATAAAGCACCCTAATCAATGATATTATAAGCAAATAGATACATACGTTATACAGTGTCACGAAAACCCTGTGCGATCAAAAAGGAGGTTGTTCAGTATTCGACTATGAACAAATTTTACTATGGGGCCATCCCTGGAATTGAGAAACTTTGTATATGCAACAAGCGGTCTGCAAAAACGGCACACAATATTGGAATGTTAAATGGCACGAGGAAGTTGGACAGCATATCGTAATCCTGTGGATATCGTAGGCTGTGACAAAGAGATGAACAGAGTTCAGGTGAGCTAATTAGCGTAGTTTTAACGTGCCACGGGTGCGCGTATAACCTATTTGCCTTTTTACCCGATTGCCTAGAAAGGGTTATGTTTTTACTTAAACGATTTTACGATGGCAATAGACCAGGAAAAGTCCATGAACATTACTTAATTAACAAGTACTCAAGGCAGTAGACAATATGCAAATGAAGAGAGGGTTAATTTATTTATAAATAAAAGACATCAAAGTCGGCACACAGAAAAGAGAACTTTAAAAAGCATTTGTAAACAATGGGTATTATATTAAAAGCCAGCGCGGCGCTGCATGGCTTATTTATTAACAACCGAATAATGTGATGAATAAGAATTTCATTAAATTAATATTTCACTTTACAGCGGACATTCAGAGCGTTGTTCTAATAAATTCTTGCTTTACAGCAAGCAACTGCAATGCACTTTATTTTATACGTCTATCAAAGAAGACAATATTTTATTGGCAAGACTTTCCAAGCTTTGTCTTGAACGCTTGTAGAAGTACACGATGTACCTTCATATAACAAGTTTTACGAGTCAATGCATAAGTATGTACTTACAAAACTTAATAAATAAATAATTAAAATAAAAAAGCTTTTTATTTCCAGTTTTACACATAAACAGATCTCTAACAGTTTCCTTATCTATTAACTAAAAAATTAATTAATTTTCTAAATAAGATTTTTAACATATTAAACTGAGTAGAAACTAATTATTTCTTTGGAACCCCCCTCAGGTAAAGGTCCTCCTCCAAAGTTTGCCATTTCATCCGGTCGTGGGCTATTTGTTGTCATTGCGGGCCGGCGTTTTTTTTTATATCTTCCCATCTAGTGTACGGTCTTCCCTTATAGCGCTTTCCCGATGCGCCTTTCTATGATGTAACTATTTTTGTCCATCTACGGTCTTTAAGTCGTGCTATATGTCCTGCCCATTTCCACTTCAGCCTTTGACCATGGCTTAGAGCATCTATAGCTTTTGTTGTTGATCATATTTTTGTACGCCGTATCTTTTGTATTTCTTAATATTTAACATACTGCGTTTCATTTCTCGCTAGCTAAGAAAACACAGTGTTCAGAAAATAAGCACCAATTTCAAGAAGCCTTAAAATCTTTAAGCTCCTACCCAATACCTGTTACTGGGTTTTTCCATTAGGTAATTCTCAGTAGCACTACGGAGTTTGGAAAAGTGCCCGGTTGAAGGCAATAGCTTCGCCCCATATGACATTGGGACCTATTACATATCTGGCGAGATGTGGGCGAACTAAATCTGTGTACCTCTGCCTACCCCTTCGGAAAATACAGGCGTGATGTTACGTCTATGTAAAATAACTTAAAGTATTATCTAAATTGATAAAGAAAATTTGAAAAATGATGGACACGAGCGGGATTCGAACAACAATTATGACTGTTAATTGATAGTAATAACCGCCGTAAATGCTAACACACAAGAACTACACACTGAACCAGCTAGACAGCCCTAAATTTAATTTAACTCGTGATATTTGCTTTGCGCTCAGCGCCTACGATGCATCAGAGACCGAACGTTCAGATTCACCTGCGTACTCGGATATCATTGTACGACTATAAAGGGAACGGATTCTATAAGGAGCACTCTACGTTTACATGCACCCAGTTTACCTTTGCAAGCTCACTGAGTTGAACGATGATTTGTAAAGGACAAAGTTTGCGCTAACTCCAGTTCGGATTGCAACATACAGCAAAATTGGACAGCAGTGCAATGGTACATGTCCTATCCCAGGTTTATGAATAGACGAGCTGTTTGCTAGTTGAAGCCAGACTTCAAAGCAATTTAATCATCGTAAGTACATTTTACAAGTCTGTTTACAGAGATATTTTGGTAGTTACAGAGAAAGGCTATGAATTTGGGGAATAAGTCAAATTAAAGAGAAATTCGAAGTTAAAACTTACCAAGATGTAAATATACTAGCATGGGACTGAATATGATGGTATCCTTAAATGTGAAAGATATTTAAGGAATAAAATTCGTTTCTCATAATTTCCATGTCTAGCGAGTCCAAGGGTTCAAATCTCGGGTTAGACAACGTGTTCTTGCGTTTTTCCATTAGGAAATACCTGGTAGCAGCACGGTGCCTGGATGTGCCCGGTTGATGGCAATAGGCTCGCCCCGTATTACATTAGGACCTTTAACATAACTGGTAAAATGTCGGTGTATGCCTCTCTTCGGGCTATAAAGGCGTGATGTTGTGTACGTATTACAATATTCACAAGGTATTAAGTACAGAGGCATGACAATCCTCTCAGCGGGTATTAAAAATTCACAACAGTAATATCTATTGATTGATGCTAAAAGGCGGGTATTACGGATCAATCCTTAAATAATCTGATGCTGACAATAAATTGAGAGCTCAAGCGTCATATAAAATTTAAAGTTGATTCAAGTAATGGTTTAAGTGATAAAAGGAAAACAATCGTTCCCACCTCATTCTAAATTGTGTGCAAGTGAATACCCTGAGTATATTTGATGCTGCCAACACATTAAGAACTCAAGCGTCATATAAAATTTAAAGTTGATTCAAGTAATGGTCTAAGAGATAAAAGGAAAACGATCGCTGTGAATACCATGAGTACGTTCATTAATATATACATCTGAATTTTATATCGATCTTTGAAGGCTTTTATTTCATTTTCTTTTTCGATCTTCCGCAAATCAAGTACAATTTAAGGCACCAAAGACTTTTATTTAATTTTCTATCTTCGATTTTCTGCAAATCAAAGCCATGCATTTTGAGGCACCAATAACTAATCATGGTCTATGATACAAGTTTTACCTGCGGCAGACACTAGGCCTTGACAAATAGGAAAACCCTTGTCGATAGGTGAACTCCATACTTCAACCCAAGTACCAGTCTATGGTAACTGTATGGGGTTGACATAATATTTCGAGTTTGTAATCTATGCATTTGTTATCCTATATTACCTGTCGATTTGATTTCTTTTCGTCAAGCATTTTAACTGGTCTAGTCTCAATCATTTTTCAATTATATATATGAGCTTAACAGTGTTGAAAACCTCTGCGTCTCTTTAGGTAATACAGGCGTGATAATTATGTTATTACAGACGGCGACGTGCGACAATGATAGTAAATATTATAAATTTTGCGATTAATTACTAATGTGAAAAATCTGTACCGTCAGCGGATGTATATATATATGTATATCATCCATCCATTTGCAATTAAATATAGTTTTCATTAGTTGGGGGCTGATTGGCGCAGTGGCTAAGCGATTCGACTGCTGCGCTAAGGGTTGCGGGTTCGATTCCCGCATTGACCAAAATTTGTGCGATCCGCAGATGTTCGTCCCGAGTCTGGGTGTTTGTGTATGTGATATTTCATGTTAGTGAAACGCACCCACGATACAGGAGGAATTCCTAGTGTGGACTCAAAATGAATTTATACGCGAACTTTATTGTAAGCAACAAAATGTCAATGAAACTATTTTGTGATTTACATGACAAACAAAGGGTGAAATTTCCTTTGTGCTGTTCGTTTAAAATTCACCGTCGACAACGTCAGGCGCACGCTACACCGTCAACGGAGTTTTAATCTCGGTGACAGGTCACTTTATGTTAAGGCTACGGGATGAAATTGCTAACAACCGATACTGTATGACTAGGAAGCATATATTATGTATGGTACTGTTATAAGTTTCGTGGGTTTTGTCCATATTATTTACTATATATTATGGTTTTACTTACGTGTTTATTCGCGAATGCCCGACTGGTTTCGGACTCAAATTGAGCTTTTAATCATCAGCTGGTCAGGCAGCGGAGATGCAAATAAACACAGTTTACAGGCTTATGACTAAATATAAGTAACTGTTTACAACTTTATTTAAAGTTGATAGTAGTTGATGATAAATTACTTATTTATATCTACTGCCTCGTTGGTCTTGTGGTAGCTGAGTGCGACTGCGGAGCATGAGGGACTGGGTTCGAATCTGGCAAAGCGTTACAGCGTTTTTTACATTAGAGAATTCTCAGTAGCAGCACTCAGTCTGATTTTCTGCCCGGTTTATGGCAATAGGCTCCCCCTCGATAACATAAACGACGAAATGTGGGTGCTACTGGTATGTGCTACTGTGCCTACGCCTTCGGTGAATATAGGCGTGATGTTACGTTAGGTATGATTTTAATTTAAAATACTGAAATTCGTTTTTTGTCGTATCAAAATGGCGTCATTCTGCTTAAAACTGTATTCTAGTTTATTTACCGTGTATATGACCTATTTAAGTGTGCAATAAAGAATATTCAATTCTTAACTTGTTTCCCACAAGCCGTCCAGTAAACTCAAGAAGTGTTTGTGATCCGAACTAAGCCGCAAAGCATTTATCGTTACACTTTATACGGCTTGCCTGGTTCCATTGAGGAAAGGGATTTGCAAACACAAGTTTAGCTTTATTTATTGATAATTTGCTTGGCTTCTAACATTTCAGGTTCAGGATATTTTTATTACGTTTGTAATCGTATGGGCTGTTTTGTGATGTAAAGACAATTTATTCACAACTAGCGGACCCGGCAGCGTGAGCGTGACGTGAGCTATCAATTGCGGAAGATGCGGAGTACCAAACATAATTAATTACCTGTTTTCCCCCCGTTAATTATTTCGATATTTTAATAGTTGTTTGCTATTCGAGGCGGAGACGAATCTAACAAATCAAAAACCATGAAAATGGGTCCTGCAGTTCTCGAGTTATTAGTGTTGTAACAAACCCGACTTCGTTTTATATTTAAAAGATTTAAAGTCTGGGTACTTTACGAAAACATTTTAGTAGATTTCTAGCGGTTTAAAAAAAATATTGTTCGTTGTTATAAGGGTTAATTATAGTTAATTTTAACTACCTACAATACGCCTTACAACATTTGTATTTGACGCATGGCTTAAATCACGTAACATATGGCCGTTTAGAGCATGTACGATGCAACAGACTATGCATAATTGGGTTAAATGCATGTAATAACTGATGTCACCAATCGCTATATGCACCAAAAATATGCGTGCCTCACAGATTCGCCAATAATATTCTCTTGAAATTCCGATATGCAACGTTGAAATGGATATTGGAGACGGAGGCAAATCCTTTGATCCAGTTAAGGTTGTCCCGTAATTACTAGTCAGCTTACACTGACCAATCAAAGCGCGCGCGGCATTGCACGCTCGCAGAGAGCTTCTCTAGGGCTATGACTACCCTTGTTAATTTAGGATCGTATTAATTAAACTCATGTTAACTGCAATATGACTGATATTCTCAGGCATGCAAAATATTGATTGAGATGCTCGTACTACGTGACTACTGTGCAGTCGATCTGCGAGGTTAGTCAGTCGTCAGCTGTTCAATTTTGTGATGGGCGACCGTTTTCACATGTCGGTACGGTTTCACATACAGTATTAAGATTTAGAGTAGTCTAAGTGGGATGTATGTACTGACTGGACTGCAAAAAAGCTTGTAAGTATAAAGCTCGAACAAAATTTAACAAACATGGCACACCATTTTGCAATGTCTGACACGAATATAAACAACACCAGTGCAAGCTGTCATCGATATCCGTGACGCGAGGCAATCGGACTCTATCTGAAGTCCGTACCATGTCCGTACAAATCCAACACGAGTGGCTGCCACTTCAATCATAGCTCACTCACTGAAACAAATCGTTCAGGTGAGTGCGTTTTATTTTTGCAGCATGCGCCGAATATTTGTGGAATAATAGTGTGTTACTCGATATTTGTTTACTGCTATATTGTACCTGTTTTTTAAGGATAAATTGTAGTCGTATTGTTATCATTGTCTTTCTTTACGCGGTGATAATAATCATGTAAAATGCATTTTTAGTATTCTGAATTGACACCCACTCAACATTGACTCCAGGCTAGGACACTTCTAGCAGTAATTAGAAGACACGATTTATTATTAATACCTTAACCTTAAACCTATAATTGATATTAAAAAATATCAGAGAAATTCTAATTCTCTGTTATAAAGGACTTTCTGTCAGAAAAAGACAAAAGGGGACGGCACGATGTAAAAAAATAAGGAAGAGCATGCAACTGATGCTTCAATCAAATACAGTCAGCATCAAAGGGAAACTGAATGCGCATTGTCAAAGCGAGGGAACAGACTGCTCTGGTATCGTTAATAAAGGATTCACGTGTGTCACAGATGCGCTGTGTGAAGCTTGCATACGCATTGACAACAACGCAATCATGTCGTGCGATTGTGAAGCTAATCAGATTCCAGAGTGCAGGGCGAAATATGATGTTGAATTTGAAATAGTTGGCTTGCTATATAATATTATTTAACCATTTGATTTTTATCAAGGTGTATAAAATAGTCTGTTTTAACTCTTAATAAGAGGACAAAGAGTAGGGAAATCTTTGTCCTGCAGTGAGATATTGCACAAAATAATGTAAAAAATTCAATAATGGATGTAACTAAAACATCGGCACCAGAGTATATATAAAACAGCATTGCATTTTATTCAATGAATTAACACACGAACTCTCTTACTCAAAGCTTATATTATCTCGAAGTCTCTCGTCTCGTCTGGGCGGGTTATCCGTTATCTGAGAGCGCAAAATAGCAAACATTCGTAAAGGACGGTAACGAAATTCCGGTGACGGCGTCTCGACCCTGTCTAGTCGAACCACGGGCTGCCCTAATGGTGGCTTCTTACGACGCCTTATAACACGGGCCCCGTTCGGAGCCAATTATTACGGGCCAGCAAGTACGACGAAGCCACTCCCGCTCACGGCGCGTTGCTCGGCGCGTTGCTCGGCTCGTCGCTGACTCGGCCCGCGTTGTAACGCGTCGTGAGAAGCCACCATTTGGATGCCTGTACAATGTAGATACACCGTGTACATTGTGTCTGGCCCGGCCTGTCACAGATTATCTAATGTACAAAAGCGTTAGGACCGATATATACCTATGCATGAAGGATTGTAGTTGCATTTGAGAATGTGATACGATGCGATAAGATGTCCCCTTAAAGCAAATCATATTTATTTTTCTAGAGGTCCCGTGGCGGCCAAATTTGACCGTAATACATACATAAAGTCACGCCTATTTCCACGAGGGGTAGGCAGAGACCACGGATTTCCATTTGCTACGATCCTGACATACTTCTTTCGCCTCATTCACTCGCATCACATTCCTCATACACGCTCGTCGGTTAAGGGTACTCCTCACTTGACCCTTTTGTAGAACATCTCCGATCTGGTCCAAGTATGTTCGCCGAGGTCTTCCCCTTCCCGATGTTCCACTAACATTCGCCTCATATATTTACTTTGTCAGTCTTCTTTCATCCATCCTTTCTACATGCCCAAACCATCTAAGCATATTCTTCTCGATTTTTGTAATGACATCTACATTCACTCCGCATCTCTCTCTTATCACCTAATTTTCTACTCTATCTCTCAAAGTCACACCACACATACTTCTCAAAGCCCGCATCTCTACTGCATTAATGCGGCTTTGATGTTTTTTCTGCCATACCCAACTTTCACTACCATACATAAGACTCGGCACTAATACTCCTCTATGCACGGCCAGTCGAGCGTTTTTTGACACCTTCTGGGTGGTCATAAAGGAGTGTAGTGCCCCATTCACTTGATTCCCAAAATTTACTCTCCTTTCAATATCTTCTTCATGCTTACCATCCCTTGTAAATAATGTCCCCAGGTACACAAAATCTTTCACTTAATTATGTAATTATACCTTTGACCGTAATTATGGTACAAATTTAAGCTCTTTGCGTCCTCCTACATATAAAAATTAACTGTGCCAAATTCCGTACTTCTCCGTCCGCGTATTTTTGTAAAATTGTATACAAACTTTTCGCTTCACTTATTAATATATACATGTAGATTAATTAAACAACAACATTAATAAATTCATCAGTTAAAAAACTACATCGGTAAATAATTTGATATGATGTAATAAATATTGCAGTATTTTGATAATAGTATCAGGAAAAAGGAATCAAAAATATTGTTTACAGTTATTATGAATTCAATTGAAAGTTTTTTTTAACTGTTTTCTGTATGCAAACTTGATAAAGCAAATATTGGTATTCTACTTAATATATTTTACTGTAATCCTCATTCAATTTTTTTTTTAAATAAACGTCGCCCCACCCTAGTAATTTCTCCTGTATCGTGGGTGCGTTTCTCATATCACAAACTCAAACACCCAGACTCGGGACAAGCATCTGCGGATCGCACAAATTTTTGCCCCGTGCGGGAATCGAACCCGCAACCCTCTGCGCAGCAGTCCAATCGCTTAGCCACTGCGCCAATCGGGTCGTCAAAGAAAGAATATTGAAAGTTGATTCCCTTCAATATTTATTCCGATGATCGTAAACAGAACCTTTAATTATCTGTACCTCGCGATTCGAAGCACCGTTGAACAACAAACAGAATTACAATACAATAAACACGAGTCAGATGCAATCTCCGAGTCTATCTTCACAGAAGCCCTCTTACTGCTCTGAACTATAATCAATTGCACAAAAGCAATACTCTAGTACAAATCCATTGAAATGCAATATCAAAGTTACAGCAGAATTCAGTTATAAAACATCAAAAACAATTTCCATTGCATACAATCTGGGAGCTTTACCATTGAAACTGGATCCGCCGTTAAAGGGGATAGTTCAAACAATCGTTATTTTATTACGAAGCTCCTGTTATGATTTGCTGTTAGGGCTGCCATCAAAATTCAATTGCAACGTCATGGAAAACTAGTGTTTGTGGATTAAAACTTAGGCAATGCAGTCCGGAGCAGTATATTGTTTTAGTTTTAACGATCCCGACAGTTCACGGATTTTTTTACATATATTTTTGAACATTGAATAGGATATGTATATGGTCTTTTCACAAGCCGTGTAGCTTTTTCAGGTATCGCCGAAGGTCTATATAACTCAATATTAATCGAATGACTCTCCTTGATTTCACATTGGTGTAAAAATGCATTCGTACTGAAAATTGATAAATAATACATAGGTAGCACAAATAAACGTCAGGCTTAACAATCAACAACTACGATTACCAACTCACGTACGTGGAAAACCGATAATAATGAACGCGAACCACAATCCTGCTTGCAGATATCAACAAAATGGTGACGACACTATCTCCGAGACGTTCACTGAATTGAGAGAGATGTGTGATTTCCTATTGAAGTCGGTGATCATGATACCAAGCCGAAGTATTTTTGGTTTGTATGTATTGTATTTTTTATTTGAAGACCTTAGTGATGGAGCGTATGTTGCTAACAACCCTATCAAAGTTCGGTTTTAGTTAAAAAGTGTGTTCTTTGTTTCAACTTCCTTTTAATGTAGGCCACCCTCAATGAATGTTTGTCAAATCGATAAGAGTTTACCCTTGCAGTAAGATCATTAGCGGCTAGTATTAGTTGGTATATCGTTATGACATTTTATAGATGCTACCACGTTATGTACTTTAAAAATATTAGCCTATAAGATTTAAAAAAATATAGTTTTAGCAACTAAGCTATTGTACTGTTTTTTGGAGAAATAAATTATTACTATTAATTATTGGTAGTAAGAGAGTCAAAGGCGACGATCACCATGTGGGGAGAATGTCTGTAGATGGTAAAAGCCTCGTCACCGATATGGGACTTGAGATAAGAAAATAAGCACACTATGTCACTGAAATAAAAAAGGCGAACGTTTAAATATTTGTTACTTCATCACACTCATACGGCTGGACCAATTTTGAATAAGTTTGGTATGGAGGTAGATTTGAATTATAACAGGCACACACATATTATTAATTATACCCGAAAAGATGTACCTAGCGGATAACACCGCGGAGCGCAACTGGTCGTGTAAAAAGACCTGAAGTATGCCGCTGCTTTTGGTGAATACTATATAGGTATTTATATCATGTTCAATTTCTGACATGCTTTACAAAGATTTAAGAAGAATAAAGATTTTTTTTTAAACGCCGCCTCCCACTAGGAATTCCTCTTGTATCGTGGGTGCGTTTCGCAAACATATACATATATATATATATTTGTATCGTGGGTGCGTTTCGCAAACATATACATATATATATATTTGTCCCGTGCGGGAATCAAACCCTTAGCGCAGCAGTCCAATCGCTTAGCCACTGCACCAATCAAGTCGTCAAATGCAACAGTTTTAAGTTTTACAGCAGAAGATTACTCAGTGCCTGATGTGAAAGCAAGAGGTACATATATATGCATAAATTTGAATTCAACCTAATAAAGTTTATACGGTTGCTACGACTTACCTAATGTATTCATAGAAAGCCACGATCAACGATATTACCGAGTAGTGTTTAATTGAATTAGGTTATCGTATGGATGGGAGTGCACTTGACTAATGGCGGGGGACTCATGGCTTGGCAATGTTGATTTAGATATAGAGAGATCGAAGATAATTAAACACACTATAGTCATCAGGCTGAGCTGAAGTGAATTTCGTAAATTTTGACGGGTTTGGTGAAATGAAAGATAGTTTTGGAGTAAGAATTCAATAATGACAAGCTATACATAATAATATAAATAATGCGATGGAAGCTATAAATAAAGAGCCCAAAAAGGGTATGTCAGTGTCGTAGAAAAATGAAATTCTTGTAGGCTGTTTATATAATATAAATGTAAATGTACAAATAGCAATTGGGCATTAAACTAATTCACATAAAAAATTATCTTGTTATTAATCTTTTTGTATTTTGTTGTTTTTGAGTCCGTTAGCATGTCCTAAATTTTTATGTTAAACAGAGAAACCTATTATTAGCCATACAAAATTGTCATACACTGTCTATTATTATATATTATATGTATCGCTGCTGGTTTTCTAAAAAAATAAAAGTAAAATAAAAATGTAGTAAGGATGTGAAGTGCAGTATATTTTCGACTTAATCTTTATAACTATCGCTAAAATGCTGCTGCGTAGTTATACTTGCAAAATTAATCTTGTATTTAGATTATATTGAACCTATTTCATAATAAGAAGACAAGTGACACCCAAGCGTAAAGACCGCCATCGCAACGATCGATCACACGAACATCGAACGATCGATCGCTTTAAAATTGCTGCCCAAACCTACGAATAAGTTATAAGTCCTCATTCGTAGGCCCAAACATGTCGACGGTCGTTCGCTATGATCTGTTTGCAACGGAACATAAGAGACGTGTATTCATGCTGGCATAGGATTTGCGATATCGCTTGCCATGAAAACGGCCTGATGACAGTCTGATGACGGCCGCTAAGGATTACGGTTTATTTACAGCACGGGACAAAAATTTCCGCAGATGTCCCGAGTCTGAGTGTTTGAATATGGTATTCCATGTTTGTGGAACGCATCTACGATACAGGAGAAATTTCTAGTGCGGGGCGACGTTTCGATGAAACAAAAATCGTATGTGATGTTGACAATTGACATAGTGATACATCGCCCCATATATGGTGCCTTTTAAAGTGCCTTCAATTCCAACATACAACTTATTGGTCGATACATTGCTCAGAACCATTGTAGTGCATCGATTAAACAACATTTTTTATACCAATGACACAAAAACCACACAGGCCGATTCGCTTCTCATATTAAACGAACAATCGATTGAATTAGCGGTGTGCCTAGGCACGAAGCGATAATGTTCCATGCCGTTGTTTCCAACCTAATTTTTGTTCGTATTCTGTAACTATATTTAAACAATAAACAAATTATCGTTATAATCTAGTTACGAGTGACGCCTGAGAGAGAATAGGAAGAGGCGACACATTGGATTGTGAACACATTACGTGTTGTACGTACGAACGCAAACGCAGTGGTGAAGCTGAGGCGTAAGAGAAAACGGTGGGCTAAATGATTAGCGACAGCGGACCAACTAATAGGTAGGTATATGTCCTTGATTACAGTGTACTAATCTAGTACTCGAAGGTGTACGCAGAAAAACTATTGCGTATTCGGATGTTATATAATTATGGACATTTTTTTTAATAAACGGGGCTCCACCCTGGTAATGTCTCCTGTTTCGTGGGTGCGTTTGAAATATATGTCGTTGTGTGTGTGATGTATCGTGCGTTTCATATGTATAAAATATATATATATGAAATATCACATACACAACCACCCAGACTCATCTGTGGATCGCACAAATTTTTGCCCCGTGCGGGAATCGAACCCGCCATCCCTAGCGCAGCAGTCCAATCGCTTAGCCACTGCGCCAATCAGGTCGTCTTATATATGACAATAGACCAGTAATCCAGAAAAGATAGACTTGTCTTTTCCTTTATAAGCAGTTCCAGTTCCACATTTACCCAATATTGTACGTCCAATGAACCTAGATAGATAGATGGATAGATTTCTTAAATTGTAAACTCTAGCTGCCACTAACAACCTTATCTATACTGAATGACAAAAGCCCGGACAACAGGATCGGCGCATGCGTACAACCACAACATCAATCAAGCGCTAAACACTCCAGTGTTCCTGGACGTTAATTAATTATCGAGATCCATAAACGTACCTGCGCTAGGTCTAATTAAAATGAGGCTTGAAACTGTCTATTTGAAATTACATTAGTAACTTATTAAGCTCTTAATTACAAATGCAATAGAAATTAATCTGATCGTGACCCCGTCGCGTCACAAAACTCATTAATAAAGACCTCGTGTGAGAGCTAACCGCCGAACTTAGAGATATTTAATGGTTACTTAAACTATCTTGAAGTAAAGGTTTCCTTTGTGAAATCTTTACTTAGTGTCAGTTTAAGTAATCATTAACGTCTCTGAGTACGGCAGTTAGAGTCTAAAACTAACTGGGCTTGCCTAAAGAAGCACTTTAGTACAACCGGAGTGGAAAACACTTGCGCAAGTCTATTTGTGAAATGACAAATGAAAGCCGTATACAGTTTGAATTGTTAAAGGGTCCCAAAGGTGCGATAGATCGTTACGATCAATCGCAAGGAGTCATACACTGGAGATTTATCGATACGATATTCAAGATTTGTTAGGTTTTCGTTGCGATCTCTGATCTATACATCATCATCATCATCATCAGCCCGTGGCAGTCCACTGCTGGACATAGGCCTCTCCCAATGTACGCCACAAAGCCCGGTCTGCTGCTTTATGCATCCAGTCATTGCCTGCTCTCTTATGTAAGTCATCCCGCCATCTGGCCAGAGGACGACCTACGCTACGTTTACCAAGACGCGGTCTCCACTCCAGAACACGCTTACTCCAGCGGTTATCGGTTCTGCGACATATGTGACCAGCCCATTGCCACTTCAACCTACTAACTTCGCGTCGTTATAATCGGTCTGAAACGATACCACCATGTGTACCTTTAATACTTTATTTTATTGCTATGTTCTACCTGCGGGATACATTACGAAAAAGGTTCTTTGTCTTAATTAATACTGATGATAAATGAAGTTTAATTGTAACTTAACACTAATGAAGCGAGGTTATCCAACGTCATTAAACTATGAACGCGTAACAGCAATTTGTGGTGTTCAACGTTGCATTTGTTTTGGGTATTATTCTATGTACGGAATATTGTATTGTGAGCCGGCGCGCGGCGCAGTGCTTTCCATATGAAGACATAATTGTAGTTTTCAGAAACAAAAACAGTATACCTATACAAAATACTACCACAAATATCGAGGTGTCGATCCTTAAGTATGAGAAGAGTTCAAATTGAAGATCTTTAAATACCTTAAACACATTCTTATATTTTAGTTGTAGGTAAATGTACACCACTGACTGCCACCAATTTTACGTTGTTATTTTTTAGACCAAGGTGGCCTGGAAGAGATCGCCGTGCGCGATAAGGCCGCCCATTGTGTATTATTTAGTCTTTACTATAACTTTAATTATGTTATTCACTTTTATTTTTAGTGTACAATAAAGAGTTTAATAAATAAATAAATCATAAATAAATTCTTACTTAAGCCACTACTGACTGATTGCAACTGGTCTCTGGCAAAAAGCTCTATTACTTGGAGCTAGAACTGACAGACGTAATGTGGGTGGACGATAGCGTCAACCTACGTTTAAAGGAATACAGGAGTGATAATTACATACCGACCTATATTTTCTCAAACTAACACTGGCAACGGCTTAATTAGTTTTAAATACTCATTCATATATGCCCTGCAGCTGGGCGATACAGGCTGGAAAAAAAGATATATATTTCCCCGCCTAAGGGTAGGTACATCTACAAGAAACCAAAACACATTAACATTTAGGGAGCTCATTATGTCCAGTAAAAACAACATAAAATATCAAGTTACATACCCAACATATTATAATAAGTGTAATAAGTACCAGTTTTGAGACCATGTTGTAAGAACAACATGTATCACAAAAAAAAAACATGTTATTAACCGACTTCAAAATAGGCGGAAATTCTCAATTCGTCAGTATCTTGTTTTATTGAATAATTATTTATAACAGAAATAAGAACCACGTTCTGTGGGCTTCGATTAAGTAATGCTTTCAATGTTAGCAAAGGACATACCGTATTTATTACTTTGTTAGTAGAATGTTACGTTTCCAAACAATTTCTGAAAGATAATTTAATAAATAATTTAATAATACGTAAAAAACCTTTTGTGATATCCAAACACAAGGTTTTAACAACCTACAAAAGGATTTACGAGTACGTAGAATTTTCTTTAACGTGGAAAACTTTCTTTTGTAATTTTATTTATCCATTAGATTTTTAAAAATTAGCTGTGACCTTTGTATAAATCGCTACTATATTCTTTAAAATTACGTAGACATGACAAAAAGAATAATAAAAACAATCGAGATATCTTTTTAAAAACGTCCGACTTTAGAAGCTCAATGTCAAGTCATGCCAAAGTTTGTAATTTGTAAGCTTGCCTTTCAGTCGTCCGTTAGACGATCCTATTCACATGTATCAGACAAAAAAAGGACACTTTCGGAGCATCGAAGCGAAGGTAACACCCAAACAGACACATTTCCGAACTTTGTACTTTTAATAAGCTTAAACAGGCCAAAACAAAAGAAGAATACAATAATAAATGAATTAAAATGTCTAAAACTTTTTCAGACTGGCGAATTTTATGGACTTCCACCGTCCTTGGGCGGACGCACTCCTACCACAGACCACTATAAAAGATGTCTCATAGAGCGAAATCAGTTGATAATGTATTTTATCCACGATTTACCACCCTATCGGACTATAAGTTGCGCTTACACAGGCAACTAAAATTAGACAATTCTCGGTAATTTTTATACAAGCCAAACATTGCTAGGTGTTATCGGGACAACATTTTTCACCAAAATTTTTAATAATCGCGCAATTGATTGCTTAGAATATCGGGCAAGCGAATATTTGTGGCAGCAAGTAATTTAGTCTTTTTGTGAAAAAAGAGTATTTAATTAAAATCGGAAATGTTTATGGACCTTCATAGCGCATGTTTTTACTAATAATTTAATTATATTTAGGTCGGAATTCGGTCTATGCAAAACTGATGAAGTTAATGATATAGGAGACGCACAACATTTTTATCTGACCTATTACTGATGTAGGGTAGGGACTAATTACACGCGTAATACGGAAAATTCCTGACGAAATGAGGACTCTCTTTTTTCTAAAATGCCTTTAATATCTTGGCGTCTCCATGTAACAAATAGTTATAAGCAGGAAAACTCCAGGAAAACGTTATCCAATGCGGGTGTGGATACAATTACACGCGTATGACACTAAACTCGGAAATAGGTACTGAAAACCAAAAAATAACCAGCACGTCTTCACATAATCTTATCAAAAGACTTGGTTCCTTATTACGGAGTATTCCAACAAAAGACGACACTACAAAAGATTTCAAGAGGCCGTTACTGTGCTGGGACAGTGATTCACAATCATATTTGTTTAAAGTAAGCTTGGTAGGTATGGAAAAAGGTGGTTTTGTTTTATCGTGTAAATGATTTGTTGGTTCTTAAATGAACCATCCTACTAGACTTTAACTTTAAGTAAGTTTGGGTTCCTATACAGGATTGCAATAAATCAATTGCGTTTTTATAGGTTGGCTTTTATAATCGGTTTAGTTTAGGCCCCAAATTTAGGGCCTCCAGAGCCTTAAAGTTAAGGATTGTATGTTACTAAACAAAAGAAGTCGGTTAAGAAAAGCGCGGCAGTATAGGTAATGTTTTTTTTTTTTTTAATGTCGCCCCGCACTAGGAATTTCTACTGTATCGTGGGTGCGTTTCACAAACATGAAATATCACATACCCAGGCTTAGGAGAAACATTAGATAGGCATTAAGTTCGCCTATGTGCCAAAATGTGCATTAAGTATAAATAAATAAATAATAAAATAAACATCTGCGGATCACAATTTTTTTTGTCCCGTGCGGGATTTTAATCGAATCACTGCCTGCCTGTCGAAAAATAGTTGATCAGAACTTATATAGCTAGGTATAAACAGACAAAGGTAGAGGCGAAGTGGTTAACAATATATCGTATGCGTATTACTAACTACTAATTATTACGATTACTTTATACGATATCACGATTCTCGCATAGGACATATAATTGTGTGATCTGCAGGATGTTTGTTCCAAGTTCCACTTTATAAAATGCATCACGATACAGTGATATTTGTTGGGTAACGTTTAAATTATAGCATTCCAAGTTCCAACATTCACCGGGAAATATCGCGTTTCATTCTAAGTACATTCTCAAGTTCGGCCAAGCATCAAAACTGCACGAAATAGAGATCTACTACGCAATTTAAATGTCACTCTTGGATAGTTTCGAAATAACATTTCCAGTACGTCTGTGAATTCGATTCAAGCTCCAGGGGTTTACAGGAAAACGGCACGTTCTATGCTAGATGCACGTAAATTATTGTAGGATGACGAAGTCCTACAATGATTTCTTGTTTGTTGTATTCTCATCTTATTTGATGTATATCGAACGGAGTAATTTCCAATTTATTTCTACATTGTGTCGGAGTTGGTGATGTTTGTGTCTGTAGTATATTGTAATACGATGTGTTATGTTTTCAGATGTATTGTTATTAAATCAGGTGGAATTGTGGTCTAGAGTGTACGCCAACTGGTCCGAACGTACCTTCCTGGGGTTCAATCTAGCAAGTATTTGTAAGATTATTCTATGGACTTTCTACCTCAGTTGTTCTTAAGCTCCACTATCGAATATCAATAAGCCCGCTACCAATTTCGAGGGTCTTAAAATATTTAGAGAACAATAAAGATAGATGTTTCCAAACATAAATACCAGCACGAAAAACACTTACATACAAAATAAAAGTCTAATATAAAACAACTTCTTCACTATAACGCGACCCATTGTTTGCACAAAATTTGATGAGTAAGTACTGATGAATCTTCACTGATACTTGGGAATAGTCTAGTATGGTACTGATTATATTTGTATAATGTCGCTATTTGAGCCGCCTAGTAAATAATGACTGACAACATTTTCTAATCGAACTCAGTTATTATTTGACTCTTCTACGAAACTAAAACATTATTATATTACGCCACTTGCAAACCAAACAATCGTCTTACAAAAGCACGAAGCAACGAATATCGATACGACAAAACAATTATCCCTTTAACTTACGAACTATAATTCATATTTTAACGAAAACATCTCTAACGGCAGTGCCGGGTATAATTCCAATCATAATAATTAAGAATTAGAAATTTTGGAAGTGACATATGATTAAGAAAGGAATAATTAATGAAGACTTGATTGCCGCAGTGGCTGAGCGATTGGACTGCTGCGCTGAGGGCTGCGGGTCGATTCCCGCACGGGGCAAGAATTTGTGCAAACCGCAGATGTTTGTCCCGAGTCTGGGTGTTTGTGTATGTGATATTTCATTTTTGTGAAACGCACCCACGACACAGGAGAAATTCCTACTGGGGGAGACGTATATTTAAAAAAAAATGAATCCGAACATAGTTCTTAAACCACAAAACCTACTAAGTACCAAAAGTTACCAACAATTCAATCCATATGGTGCCTCAACCAATCGATCACTCATTATAACTGGAGTGGTCTGTCAGCGTACAAAACTTACTAAAAGTACACTGTTATATACCTACCTACTATGATCTTCGATGAGTACATAAATCTGAACCACTTAAGTGGGATGATTATTTTCTGGGTATTTTTCACAAGAGAAATCAATTGTTCTACAAATAAAACTGTGCTGGACTGAAAACGGATTTTCATTAAAGGAAAGAGCTCTTCCGAGTACTTGATCGAGTAGTATCTCTACAAAGTGAAGATGTCGAGTAGTTACTAACGAGCTTGCAGCTAATTAATTAATGACTTTATATTAAACTTCATAGAAAACGAAATATGCGATACATTCGATTGCAAGTACCTATTGCAACTACATATATGAAATGTATTTATTTTCAGTCGTGACAGTTTCACTACTCTCACTGTCTTTCTATATGATTGATGCGTTTTCGAAACTAAACCACAGAACTAATGTTGATGCAATTTGTTAAGGAAAAGACTTATAAGTATTGTAAGGCTTATATTAAACTCTTAAGGCATTTACCAATAAACGTGTACTTCGCTTTGAAGATTTTCTCATACAGAAAGTTAATTTAAATTACTAACTTGTTTACTTTTCCGTTTCACCAAGTTGCGACAAGTATTACACAATTTTTAAATAAGTAAATAAAACTTTTCCTTAATTTTTTTATGGCGCAAACTGAAACAAAGCATCGAAAACTAGTACAGGTAAACACCAAGGAAGCCAATACGATTGTTGTATCGAAATCGTTGCGAACTTTGACGCAACGCTGAGGTAAATATAAAACGTTAATAACAATTTTGTTTCATAAAGTAAATGAGGCACGTTTCAACAACCACTCAGGAAGACGGATCGAGGTTAACAAAAGGGGGGGGGGAGCTTAAAGTTAAGATGTTTATAATAAGTAACATACATACATACATATTAGTCATAAGTTTATTAATTGTAATTAGCATGTCAAAAACTGTTGTGTTGTGACCTAATTTATTTAAATATAACACCTATCTGTGCCCACAATTCAGCAAATAAATTGATTTGATTTGACTGCGCTTGGGAGCAAGTGATACCGGCCATTTTCATACCGAGACCCGTGCCTTAGAAAACTCAATAAGTCTACAGTTTAAGCAGATAATGTGAATATATGAACATGAGCAGAAGTAGTCCGAAGATACACACATACATACTTATTTATGGATTGTGTTGAAAAGATACACTTACCTAATGTGTCAAGTGCGGTCAGCAACTGAAGTAGAATAACAAGTTGAAAATCTGAATATTATTTATTTATTTATTAAACAAAATTCAGTACAGCGTTTAGCCACTTTCACTAAATTAGTAATATCAAATAATAGAAAAAAAAAAGTTTCTACCTACATCAATTCAAGTACTAGTTCCAAATTTTAGGAGAGTCCAAACGATGATCGGTGAATATTTCAGACTTTTTATTAAGTAACATGTTACGGGCAACCGATGGATGCAAATGACAAGTTGTCGTTCATTGTGGCGTTCTAAGTGGGAGGCCTTTAAATAATAATAATAATATAATATCTTGGGACAGCCCACACACGGTCATCTGATCCCAAACTAGACAGAGCCTGTATTATGGCAACCAGACAACTGATAAACATACTTAAATATTTCTAAATACATACATAATATAGATAATTTACACCCAGACACAGAACAAATCATTATGTTCACTCATCACACAAAGATTTGTCCTGGGTGGGAATCGAACCCACGACCTCCGGTATAGAAGTCAGCGTCACTAACAACTAGACCAACAGGCCAGTCAAGGGCTTTCTTTAACAGTGGACGTCTTCGGGCTTGATGATGATGATAAAGAAACAATTTGTTTTTTTTTTTTTTAAATTCAGGGTTGGTTTATAAAATATGTTCATCTACTTTGGTTGTTAACTGTACGACTAATACGTAAACATAATATCGTCGTTTAACATCTAAAAGGTTTCAGAATTCAATTTATACTTTAACAATATAATGCGATGTCTTGCTAAAACGTTGATTGTATTTTCAATATTATGGAAGACGAGGTACTTTATGTAATGGTATCAAAAACTACATTATTTTCTCAGGGCTACAAGATTAACTTCAATTGTCTAAAATGTATTACATATAAGAACTTTACCTGAATTAATTCCGAACGAGATATTTACTAAATACATTTTTACGAGTCTTGACTTAAAAGTATGTACCTCCACCATGAAATTTCTCACGTAAGCTTGCTCGCGTAAACGTTAACATTTGTATGACAAACTATACAGCATCTTTAGCGGTTACCAAGAGGATTGACGACCTGATTGGCGCAGTGGCTAAGCGATTGGACTGCTGCGCTAGGGGTTGTGGGTTCGATTCCCGCACGGGACAAAAATTTGTGTGATCCACAGATGTTTGTCCCGAGTCTGGGTGTTTGTGTATGTGATATTTCATGTTTGTGAAACGCACCCACGATACAGGAGAAATTCCTAGTGTGGGGCGACGTTTCTTTAAAAAAACAAAAAAAAATGGAGGTATTAGGGAGCTACATAAAGTTAAAGTAAAACTCATGCCTTTGAAGTTAATGAAATACTCTCTTTGTCAAATTAAAAGTCGACTTTTATATAATATCCCAATATTGTAAAGAGTTTAAAGTTTGTTCATACGTTTGTATGTAGGGGTAATGCTCTGGAACTTTCCATCCGACTTTCAAAATTCTTTTACTACTATTTAGAATGGACCTTTAGGGACAGTGCAATAGTCCCAAAAAAAACACGATTTTTTTCCACTCGGACGAATAACCAACAAAAGAATTTTGGATATAAACTACTGTTAAATTGTTTATTATAATTTTGTAAGTTAGCCGAATATGAGTAATGTAAAACAGATTAATTGATATACCTACTAAATACCTAGAACACAAACATAAACGAATAAATGATTTATTTCTGTAAATAGGTTTTCATTTCTGTATTCTGAGGTTTTCATAAACTCTTTTACACGTCAGATTTAAAAAACAAGAAACTAGATGGCGATAACATCTATGTCTCTATAAAAAACTAAATTGCCTTATAATCAGTACCTACATGCAAACGTGTAATCTGATGATACGATTTAGGTAGCAAATAATATTAACTCTTTAATTTTTTAAGAGGGTGGTATATTCAGTGTCACAATTTTTTTTTATACTGTTTGTCCCCTAATTGCACTCGATTCGTTAATAATTCGTAAAAAGGTGGCAATCATTGCGATCGTTGCAGTTTGAAAATAACTTGAAAGGGTATAACGCTTTTAATACGTACGTAATAACACTCAATTCATCAATCATTCGTAAAGCTGTCGGCGACAATTACAGCGATCGCTGCAGTTTAAAAATAATTTGAAAGGGAATAATGCTTCTAATACGTATAGTAAATAAAATGCGATTTGCTTTTAATTATGCGATTAACTGTATAGCATACAAGTACTATAATTTCACTACATTATTTTTAGCAAAATAAGAAAGAAGTACAATATATATTATAAATACTAATAATTTAAAACTTTGTACAAAGAAACCGCATCAGAATTGACCTATTCGTTCGGTAGCTATGATGCCACAGACAGATACACAGAACTTATAACACGCCTCTTTTTCCATCGCGGGTTAAAAAAGCATAGGTTGAGCATTCTCGAATAAACAAGCAAGTGTACAGGGAAAATAAAAAAGGTTGACACACCTCTATCTTGTTCCTCAAGTCAGGTCCGAACAAACTAGTATCTGGAGTAAGCTCGAGTTTTATTCACTTGAGTGTGCAACAATCCTTAGGTTTGGCCGAACGTCTTTTATTTTTCCTTTCAAATAAGATTCCATTTTATATGTTTCACATTTATTTTTTAATTTGTTATCTCTTATTCTTTGTGCTGAAGTTGTGAAAACATTTCTGTTCCTCAGTGCTTGAATCTCAAACATTTAATTCTACTAGCTAAGATTCTTTAGTGTTCTGAAATTATCTTTGTACTTCATCGTGGCTGTTTAAGCGTTTTTCTATAAAAACGTAGTCTTCTTGACGGGTGGCAGAAAGGTAACAAATAGAACTACACATATGTCTTGTATTATATTTATATAATTTTCAATGTAGAAAACATTGAGAAGCAAATTATCCTCAAAATAACGTAAAGGTCTCAGGTATTTATATAATGACCGGTTGTGTTATATACCACTTCTAATAGTTATGTTATGTATTTATAGAATAGTGAATGTATGGGATTAATAATATCCTAGATTACATACTCGTAATGTTTTAAGACTAAACCTAAGCCAGGGATGGCAAACCGCAAAATATTTTGGGCGCACCGTTTGATTTTATTTATTATATACATATACATATATACCTATTATTATCCCAATCAGTAATTCAAAATTGTGTAATGGCACATTGATGGCCTGATTAAACATCTCTTTAGAGAAATGGGAACTGAATTTTTGAAAACAGTTGAAACCATTGAGTTAGCAACTTCAGCGTAGCTAACAATGCTACGGCGTAGCGGTGCTACATTTTACATTTGCTATTCTAAATCTAAAATCGTTATTTTGCAGTGGTTTACGTGGATTCTACGATACTGTACACGGTATTTTAAAAGCTTATTTACGGGAATCTGGAAATTCAGAGCCATGCAATACATAATTACTTAGTATTATAATCATCTGTCCGGGGTATAATTAATCGGGCCATGATCCGTAACTACTGGGAGATGCCAAAAGAGCTGATTAATATTTCCTCTCGTACTACAAAACCTCGTATGGATATTATAATGACGTTCTAATTAGTGTATTAGCATCAGCTGAGTACAAATTCTATGTTAAGGGTTGCAACTTTCACATCGGCAGATATTTAAATAAATAAAACTTCTTCTTATCGTAAGGTTGAGTAACCTAGTCAGAGTTAAACCGCCTGTTAGCCTCTGACATGGCTTTACACACCATTGAAAAATCTCTCAGTTGTGCAGGTTTCCTCAAGATGTTTTCTTCACCGTTTTTAGCGACTAAAAATCAGTTAGTTATACACACATGAATTCGAAAAGACATTGGTCCGTGCCGGGGTTTGTACTTGCGACCTTTTACTTGGCAATCCAACGGTCACATCACTCGGCTATCAGTGCTATAGGTAAAAGGTATATCACATAGGTAAATGGTACTGTCGAAAAGGCGATCATACTTACTTGCTCATTTTCTAAAATGTCATTTTTAATGGAAAAGAATCGACAAGAAAATCCATGGTTACTCTTTTATTAAGACCTCTTATAAATCAACACGCAATTTCACTATGAAGAAAGAAAAAGCGTTTATTCAAATGAGTAATGCATTCGTCATGGTATTGTACTTCTGCCAAACTGCATGACAATTTGTTGGCAGATGGCAGATTTTTTTTGTCAACTGCCAAATGTCACATCATCGCTGCTTTCTCAATCTAAACAACGCAAGATAATAATGTCCTCCTGACCGAATTTCGGTCAAGGCGGCCTGTCTCAGCTGAGACTAGCCATCTGCGCAGGAGATATTATAGTGCACAAGTATGCGCGCAAACACAGGTGCACTCCCTATTCCCTCACTCTCATAATCCGATGGGACGGTAGACCGACACGACCTTAGAGAGATCAGGCGCAGGACCAACGGCTTAACGTGCCTTCCGAAGCACGGTGGGGTCTCGACATGTGAAAACGGTCACCCATCACAAGACTGACCGCGGCGAGCACGGCTTAACCACGAAGATCGACTGATCTGCCGGGTAGCCGCATAGCTACGAGCCCCACTACGCAAGATAACACAGTGTACGTATTGCAATCAAACCCATGAAATAAGAGAGCTTAGACCTAAATTATGTTTATCGTACGCGTATCGGTATTCTGGGAACATTGTAAGTAGATCCGCTATATAATTAAACATTCTTGCCAATTTTTTATACTTTATTAAATTATTGGGGCTTTACGTAACATGATTATTCCTCAAAATGATTCTTCACAAGTTGTATGGTATTGGACTCCGTCCGTGCAATAACTTTCAACTTGTAACAAAACTCTAGCCCTCGATAATACATGAATGAATAAACTTTTTTTATTTCTTGTGCTAACTATTCTGCCAAAGTCGAGTTAAGACTGCAACGTTTGTCCATAGGAATTTGTTTGGGTCTATTAAACCCACCTTAACGCTTTTGCCATCTATATTCTGTGATATGTAAACGAAAGTGACAGGTATCATTTAATCCATGGTTTAAATTGACATTTTTTATGAATAAGAGTATTAAGGACTAATTTAAAACTTTTGACTTTTAGGCTTTGTGAGATAGTCTGCGGTGTACCAAACAATCGTATGGAGTAATTGAGGGACGTTTCCATGCACTAGAGGGTTGCAGGTTCAAAACTTGAAATCTAGGCAATTAGTGACAATATGAATTATATAATACTAGCGGCCCGCTCCGGCTTCGCACGGGTATAAAATATATATTATAAGTATTTCTCTACTATTTAATGGATGTTATTTTACATATAAACCTTCCTCTTTAATCACTCTTATCTATTAAAAAAAATCGCATCAAAATCCGTTGCGTAGTTTTAAAGATTTAAGCATACATAGGGATATAGGGACAGAGAAAGCGACTTTGTTTTATACTATGTAGTGATGTAGTAATGTTTCGCTGTGTGTGTCAATGATATACAATGACGTTAAATGCGTTACTAGAGTTCTGAATATATGTGGCCGAATACTGTATACTTGTATTGTTAGGCCAATCTCTGATTTGAAGTGTAGAATAACATGAAAAATAAATTGAAATCGCCTTTCTCAATTTAGATTCAAGGTTAGCATGGGCAACATGGGAAAGGCCTATGTCCAGCAGTGGACTAAGATAGGCTGATGATGATGATGATGGGCAACATGCAATAATCACACCAAAAGTCATCATAAATAAATCTTGAACTTCGTGGTCTAAATTCTGCAACCCGCAGTTACCAAGCTTTAATTACTATTATTATTTAAATTAAAAGTTTTAGCTATGCAGTAAATCATTTATATTATATTACTGCCCTTTTTATTCTGAATTGTTTCTGTTACTCTATATATTGATATAATATGTCCCTTAGTTCAGTGCGCCTTTTGGCAAAAGCCTCCTCTATCTTCCACTGGTTTCTGTCACGAGCCACTCACATCCAATTTATTCTTATCATGTGGCCAGTCTACACTGAACACTGAGGCTGGTATTATTTTAAAAGACAAGAGATTAGATCGGCAGATTGTATTAAAGACTAATTAAAAATCTCACTATCATTTGTATGATTAGTTCTAAGCTAAGGAGACTGTAATAGACGAAGATATTTGTTTGTTCACGATCAAGCGCCGATAATCCTATTGTTTTCTTTAAGAGCCTGTTAGTAAAATGTTCAGCAAAAATCAAGCCGCTAACTTATAGTAATTGACAATGTTAAACCACTGATTAAATGGTACCTGTCACTGTCGTTTGCAAAGAATAGAAACGTCAAGCTAATAAGGTGGATAACATAAAGGAAGGCTCGTCTTATTTTATATGAAAAGGATGATAATGATAAAAAGAAATCGATACACAAAACAATTCTATTGTTTCCAGAATTCTGACAATTCTGTTGTTCCATTTTACTTGAGGCTTCGATATTTTTAATGATTACAAATACCACGTGTTTTGTTTTACATACTTTGCAAGAAAAAGATATACCTTTATAAATGTAAAAGCGAATTTTTACGTCACTATTTTACTAACTTAATTCAATAACTATGTATTGATTTCAGAACCACAGAAAATTTAATATTACAGTAACTGAAAATTAATCGGATTGTCAGGACTAAATGATAAATGCCCTCTATACAATTGTTGGACATAATAATATACACTTGTGGGTTTTCATATATTAGTATCGACATTTATCATAATATATTTGCCTCGTTGGTCTAGTGGTCGCTAAGCGCGACTGCTGAGCAAGAGGTCCTGGGTTCAAATCCCGGGTCGGGCAAAGTGTCACTGAGTTTTCCATTAGGTAATTCTCAGTAGCAGCACGGAGTCTGGATTTGTGCCCGGTTGATGGCAATAGGCTCGCCCCCTATTACATAGGGACTTACAACATAACTGGCGAAATGTAGGTGTACTATAAGTTCACCTCTGCCTACCCCTTCGGGGAATACAGGCGTGATGTTATGATATGTTGTTATGTTATATTTACCGGCTCCAATGATCCAAATGACGAAACTCGGTTCACTTAACAAATACAAATGAACATCTAATGGAAATAGGTTTCCATCAGTTTCCCCTGACCTACGACCAAACACAATACCTAATTGCATTCAGTACTAACAAATTAAATAATTGCTTCAGTGAATTATTGTTCATTTTCTATCATGTTTTTAGTTATAGGTTAAAGGTAATTGCGGCTAATTATATATTTAATTATCATTATGTTTGAGTGGAAAAAACGGGAGAGCGGGCCTTGTGGGGTACCCTGGGGGAGGTTTTTGTTCAGCAGTGGACTGCAGTAGGCTGATGTGATTATGATATAGTTATTTACCTATATATTTATTGATATGTTAAATTTTTCAATGTTGCCTGAAACCTCATGAATTTGCCTTTACACGAAATAACTGAGCGAGGTAGTTGTGACTTTAGTTTTGTCCTCCTAACCGATTTAATGTTACGGCTTACCCGAACAGAATGCAGCTTAATTCTTCTTCTTATCGTGTGGTTGATGAACAACCTGGTGTCAGAGTTTAAACCGCCTGTAGGCCTCTGGCCTCTCCTCACGATGTTTTCCTTCACCGTTTTTAGCAACTGATAATTAATTTATAATACGCACATGAATTCGAAAAGACATTGGTGCGTGCCGGGGTTTGAACTTGCGACCTTTGACTTGGCAGTCCAACGGTCATACCACTCGGCTATCAGTGCTGTCCTTAATACTGTGTCCTTAATGCTGCTGTGCTTAATACAAAGAAGGTATTATAGTGCACAAGCGCAAACTGTAGGCAAAAACTATAGAACGAGAACACATCCTAAAACATATATAAAGTTATAAACCCCCTCTATACCTTCACACCCAGATCTATGGGGTCTGGTACTGGGAATATAGGGGGAAAATAAACGGCATATAAAGTATAACTCTCAGAAGAATGATGACCCATCCAAGCATTTACCTCAGCAAGCGCTGCTTAACGAAATAGTAAAGTTTACACTTTATACCTGATACTATTCTGCTTAAGACTCGTGTGTAATTTAGGCAACAAAACCTTTTGACCACCACGGTCTCATAGAAAACAAACGTTGTCGTGCCCTCCACACCACGACTTTATTAGAAGACAATACCTAATCGCAACATTTGTGTAAGGTACAAACAATAATCGTACTCACATAACCGTGGCGGTCGAAGTGTTAAAGTTGGACGGGACAAGCGCGTGTGAGATGCAGCACAATATTTGAAAGAAAGGGGATGCCATTGATCAACAGCGGGACACAATACATTTGGCTATAAATAAACATACTCTCTTCTTAGTTATCGTATGACACCACAGGTTAATGATAGCCGAGTGCTAAGACCGTTGGACTGCCAAGTCAAGGTCGCAAGACCGAACACCGGCACGCTCCAATGTCTTCTCGAATTCACGTGCGTATTATTTAGTAGTTATCTGTTGCTAAAAACGGTGAAGGAAAATGTCGTGAGGAAACCGGCACACCTGAGAGATTTTTCAACGGTGTGTAAAGCCATGTTAGAGGCCTACAGGCGGTTTAAACTCTGACACCAGGTTGTTCATCAACCATACGATAAGAAGATAGGTTAATTATTGTATCAAAATACAAACAATGTTTCGGATTCTACAGTTTGGATCATACTAGTTTGGACCATTTCGCAGTTGCAAACTCATCTCACTATTCAAAACTATATTCTATAGTTCGCGCGTTATATAATCTGTTTTCTAACAAACAATCGCAGAGCCGATCCTGGTATCATCAACACTGACAATTTAACGAACCTCAACTGTGCGCGAACGACGCTCCATTCTGAACATTACACGTTTGTATCAAAAGAGTAATAAAAGGCTTCAGGTAGTTGCCTTTGACAGCTTGTTAATCGTGTAGTGTTCACAGACTAAAATAAAAGGCAGACACGCTTGTACTGTGCACGAGCGGTTTATTGCCTACGAGGGGTAGGAAATGGAAAAATTGATATTACTTTGATTCAATTTCATAAATACAAAATTTATTGTTTTGGGGGATATGTTACTGTTATTGTTTTAGCAAACGTAACATAAACTCATTTTAAAAGATTTTACAAATATATTGCCACTTGCAACGTATAAGTGGCAATATATTTTGCTTTCATATAAAGATTTCTAAAGTCCAATCTTTAGTAAACATAAAAATGCTAAATTCTAGAATGAAACAAATAACAAATTTGACTATTTTACCTACGTAAAAAAAGAAGGGGATTATTAATTTTTATTTTGCTTTTTAAAATGAATATTTTGGTAAGTCAAAGAGGTTTGTCAAAAGACTAAGCAAGAACTGGCGATATTGAAGAAAACAGCAAAATGCTTTCACTATAATTTAAAAATGGAGATAACTCGTGCTTCCTTTTACAAATAAATCCTAGTGTCAATTAATATTTTTCTCTATTCGATTTCACAGCTCAACAGCCAGTAGCTTTGATTGAATTACTATTGTCGCCCGTGAATTCGCTTGTGTGAGAATTATAACACGATTATCTTACTACAAAAGTAGTCTCTTACTCTTGCTAGGATTTAAATTACCTCCAGAAAAAGGTATCTGAAAGGCTGAGAGCCAAGAGCGTCTTTCGCATTCATGATAAAAAGAATTATTAACATTTTTTACACGTTGACGAATTGACGTGAACAGTGTGAGTGTCTACGTCACTCTTCCTGACTACGAGCGACGAATGCGAAATGATAACTAATTGACTCTACGTCAAATCCGCCATATTGGATTTATGTTTGTGATGCAGTCTATCACATATTAGATAACAGTTATTTAAATGACATTTATTTGTTTTATATTATATATTTTGAGCTACGTTCAGTCTTCGGCAATATACCGCAGAACTCAGAGACATTTAATGATTACTCAAGCTAACACTAAGTAAAGGTTTCCTATGCGAAATCTTTACTTAGTGTCAGTTTAAGTAATGATTAAAGTCTCCGAGTGCGGCGTAAAGAGAATGATCTCTAAAACGAAAAATAAATTGTTACTTATAGATTAATGATCCTTACTCGTATTAAAACCTAGCTGGTTGTAGAATAATCATTGTAGAAAGGTAGTGTACTCTGTATTTCATTCGTAACATTACAGTCGAGTAATATGACCTCATATTGTGTCGTTAACACATGCAAGTGAACACCGACGATATTATAAGTACACAGCGCTTACGGCGCCTTGCAACAAATTACACCAGTGCCCCAACCATGACTTTTCTCACGCAAACTTGCTCGCGACCACGTGAAATATTTGTATGGGCAACTATACAGCGCCTCTAGCGGTTACGTAGGGAATTACAGTTTTCCATACATATATTTTACGTACTCGCTAGCGAGTATGCGTGAGAAGACCAATGGTTGGGGTACAGGATGTTTCTATTATCTGAGCACGCTATCTCTTGCCGCGACAATCCTTTACACGCATCGAGAATAATCTGATTGTTTATTTAGGTATCGTTATACTGGTGTATGGAGTTATTAAGATGCGTGGATATTATTAAATTGCGGTTTTACATGTAAAAACTGTCCTGCTTTTAATCTTATAATATAGTATAAGTAGTAGTAGGTACACTTTTATCAGGAGCGCACAATTCGTCACATCGCAATTCTTTTGTGCCCAGATTTATGCCTTTCATTTGGGCCACTGTACTCCCAATTTATTTATTCAATTGCGCCTGTAAGATGATGATGATCGCCGAAGACATTTTTAACATGTCTGTTGCTTATACTATACGTCTCTTGTAATGAGATGTCCAGACTATTATATAAGGCGTAAACCGCATTTGTCACCTTACCGGAGACGAAGAAATTGTATCCTTATTTCATCCCTACGCAATAGTGGAGTTAACATATTAATCGAAATATTTTTTTCTACTCATTCCGACAGAAAAACCATAAAAGATTGTGTGAAATACCTATAAAGTGATGTGTATAAAATCAAGAAAAAATCTAATTTTCAAATTAAGTTTTAAAAATATGTTAATATCGTTATTGCTAGGACACAATGTATTCTTTGTTTAATTTCCAAAGCCACCAATAACAAAACAGTAATTCCACTTCTGCAGTGCGAATCGATTCATAATGTGACATTGAGTTAAAAATTTAACAGAGGGTACAAATTTGCAGTACGTTCAACCGACGCTTCCTCTTTGAGTGTCTGCATTACTTGCATTGTGCAAGAATTTAGTACGGACTCGATCAGAAGAATAGGATTATTCCACTGCGGATCTTTTTTAGCTTGACGTCGTTGGTAGTACAGGAGAATCCCAATTCCCGATTATCGGAACACCGATTATCCGGATGCATATGCCACAGCTCTTACTGCCGATTTTAAAGTATTGACTACGCAAAGTCTCATTCTACGATTTATCCTTCCGTAGTCAAAAAAAATCCTTAAAAATTTTACTAGTAAAGAGTTTGTTTCTTCCTCCGACTTCAATTCATAACGCATAAGTGTTATGTGATAATCGAGATAGAACAACATGGATGGAACTTAACTTAATGTATAGACACATAATGTAACAATTGTGTCGTTGTTCTAGTGGACACAACGCTTGACAGCTGAGCGTAAGGTCTTGGGTTTGATACCAGGGTCAGGCAGTGTTATTCGGTTCTTTCATTAGTTTATTATCAGTAGCTGCACGATGTCTGGTTTTGTGTCAGGCTCGCCCCCTGATACGCTGGGGCGTGTAACTTAATTGGAGAAAATGTGGGTGTACTATTCACCTCTGCCTACGTAGTACATGACAAGTATGAAAGATTCTAGTCTAGTTACATTTGAACTGAGCTTAAAGTCCCCCAATTGTGAATGAAGGAAGGAAAATTCAAAAGTGATTAACAGTTACTATTTGCATTCGTTTAACTCTAGCCAGGTTTATTAATTTGCATTCCAGGAATTTGAGTAAAACTCTGAGCTTAAACCTAATAGCGTTTAGCACTGCAATTTGACTTTAATTAATATAATAGAGAATCCAGGAGTTGCAATCATTCTATGTTCACTGCGTAATTTTCTGAATCGCAACAATTTTATGTAAGTTGAGACTTAACTATAAAGGCAGTATTTAAAACAAAAAATATGGTGTAAGATTTATTATTATTTTTGTTTTCAAATATGTATATTTTTTCTTTTTACTTAGGTATATTATGATTTACGTACATTAAGGCATAAATCGTCTGTGATAAAGGTAGAAGCCAATGGTGATGCTACGCTGAATGGACAGATGCTACTAACAAGCAAGAGAAGAAAGTAAATAAGTTTAAAGTGTTAAGTTATTTATTATTTTAAGTGGTCATAGTCATAAAGTTTTCTCATTTAGGAAACACAAGAGCACTAACAAATCGTCAATCCTGTTAAAAAATGGATTCACCCCAATGATATGTCAAAAAGTATAGATACGCCACATGAACGAGAAAAGTGTTCCGAACTCTGAGTCCAAACTGCACTAGTCTTATATGTGTCAAATAGGACAACAATTGGAATACTCGAGATCAAAATTGTCCCTTTTCGAGACTTCGAAATGACCGCGCTTGTAACATACTTATCTGTACTTTTATGAAATTCACCCTATTTGACCAAAAATACTTGTATTAAAATTATATCTTCATTTCTCGATTACGTTTGGTTCATTTTTCAGACAAGGATGCAATTTTATACTTAAATTCAGAGTCCTGGGTCTTCAAAGATTGATTCTAACTTGATTATTTTTCAGCTAGCTTGGCTGCTGCAGCAATTCTGATATGATTTAATAATAGCTTTTTTATTTAACGGGTTCTTCGAGGAATATTATAGTAGCTGATATTTGGAATAACATAGTAGGATATTAAATATTATCATAAGATTCTGTCGCATAGAACGCTTTTTTAATTTAACAACCAACCAGATATCCTTCTACAATCATAAATGCAGTATTAACTATGTTGGTTTGCTGTTTCTTGACAAATCAAATGAGCAAAAGACAAGGACATACTTCTTACGTACTTGCAAAACCGTTTCTCGGAGATTGATCACGGGAGCAAAGGATGTTTTTATTAAACAGGTAAAAGTTAAATGTCTGAATATAAAATTCAAAGGGGACTCAATGCAGCAGTCTTAAAATATTCTGTCTACAGTTATTTTAGTCATATCCGTTGAACTTACGACTATTTGTTCTTGTTGGAGATTTGGACATGAAATATTTCACGTCTGCTAAACTTCCAATTTCTACACAAGATGGATACCGATTGAAGGAAGAATCTTTTTGTTTATCCAAGCAAAAGTCCGGAGATAAACTTATATATACTGGACTTAAAGCTTTACAAAATCGCTTGTTAAGATTGTCAAGTTTTCTAGCATGTAGTAAGTGTCATAGTGACACATTAGGTAAGCCGTATCTATACTAATACTTATTATGAAGTTCAAGAGTTTGTTTGTTTGAACGCGATAATCTCAGGAACGATGCTACTGGTACTACTGGTCCGAATTAAAAATATATTTTTGTGTTTGATAGTCCATTTATCGACGAAGGCTATGGTACTAGGAAGGCTAGGTAGTACCTAAAAAATTCGAACTCCACGCAAAATCAAGTCGTGAGCGGAAGCTAGTAAACAATATTTTTGTGTAAGGTCTTAAGTCGATGCCTTAGCAAGACCGGTTGTCCGATTTTCGGGCTTCTATTTCAGAGTTGTCAAAAATAAATTACAGTTGCGACAGGTTCACATGCTGTCTTGGCACGAGAGTGTTTTCTTCTGAAGTTCCGTCGACACATCTGCTGTGAAACTGGCAGTACCGCAAGCACTTACACTTCGAAGTATTCCCGCAGCATTTAATTTTCTTGTAGTTAAACGGGACCTTTTCACGGATGCTTAGCCGTCATGCTTACGTTAACCATAGTCATTTGAGTAACAGTCGTAAGTGCAGCTTTGTGGTAAGCGCTGAACCTTTTGCTTCAAAGAGTTTTGTTCCGATGCAAGAAACAAAGGCGATAACTTTGTAAACGCCATTTTTAAACGAAGCCGGGTGAGTTTGGGATTTATTTTAATTTTTTACTCCCCTTGCTATAATTATATTGTGTTGACTCTAGTGACTTAATCAGATTGCATTAAATGTAAATTCATGAAGAATGAGAACACACGTTACCTTAAGTATGTTAGCAATATAAAGAAACATCAAAGAATCGACCTTTCTTCGCTAAATCGTTTTTGAAACCATCAGTTTGATAAATGGAGAGCTGATGAGATGAACTACTAGGAAGTATGCCGACAATTCTTGCCTCAAATTCTGAACAGCACTCTATTTAAGGCACTTTGAATTATTAAGCGAGTAAATTAGGTTGCAATGTGCAATCTTACTTTCAATAACAGGCGTTAACTGAATGACCAATCAGAGACCTCTATTCAATTCTGGTGGCAAATAGTGTTTAGTTTGTTCTTACTAGGCGTACTAAATTCAGACAAAATTATAACTGTAATCTATACTATAATAATATCATAAAGCTGAAGAGTTTGTTTGTTTGGTTGAACGCGCTAATCTCAGGAACTACTGGTACGAATTGAAAAAATATTTTTGAGTTGGATGGTATTTTTCGAGGAAGACATATATGTTATAAAAAATTTGAAATCCACATGGACGCAGTCGCGGACGGAAACAAGTTCAAATATAACGTTCAGAATTTGAGGCTCAAAAATGCAGTGACGCGCTGAAATAATTAAAGCTTATGTCACATAACCAGTGAATTGAAGATAGCCAAGGCTCACGAGAGCTGTCCTTTGTATTGTCTTATTTAAGAAATAGAAATTAAAGCTGTTAAATTTCGATTCGCTGCCTTAGTGACAAAGCTTTGGAGAAAGAATAACTAAAAAAAGGTAGATAGGTTATATGCGCTCCAAACATGGCACGTTTAAAGTAGGATTGGATCACGTGAACTTCAGCTCCTTTTTACTCCCGATAATTACGACATGCCGTCTTACTTCCACGTGGTCTAATGTGTGATATTACAATATTACGCGCCATTTTAAGACCCATTGTCGAGTTGGTAACATATCTACCTTTTTTTCCTATATATCATTGGAAAGAAACTTACCTTTTGACGATACATGGACGCCGCTTTGGTGTTGTACTTCTGGGGTATAGTAAGCCCCGGTTTGAAGTCAGGCTGATTCTCGAAGAATTCACGAGCTTTCCCGTTCCCCCCAATCTGTGACCAAGGAATAAAGAACATGAGGAAAATACAACACGCATTTACTAAGCTAATTTAAACTTCATCATCATCATCATCAGCCAAATACGTCCACTGTTGAACATAGGCCTCCCCGTTTAAGCGGGGGGGTTTGCCATAATCCCCACGCTTGGCAAGCGGCTTGGGGATCGCAGTATTGGTGGTGAAGTTACAGAAGACGCTGCTGCCCATCTTCTGAATTTTCCCTTAGTCGCCTCTTACGACACCCACGGGAGGAAAGGGGGTGGTCAATTCTAGGCCGGATACCACACAGCACTTTAAACTTAACTCTGTGTAAGTAGAGTAGATAATCTAATAAAAAGCGCGCAAAAAATTATTGTATCATATCATAAAATTGTAAAACTTATGGGTCCCTGAATTTTTTAATGTTTGTTTGAAGCGTTTAGTTAACGTTCATATGTTTGCTCTCCACTGCCGCTTTAGAACTCTAGCGAACGTCGACTTCGTAAACAGACCCCGCCGTGTTTGCAGCACACAGCCAAAAAATACTAGCTCATAAAGTTAAGCGAATCTGATAGATACCTATGTGCATTGGACCTAAAGACTACATCAAAATGCCTTCGAAATGTGCAGTGGAGAAAAAACAATTAGATTAGATTTCTGTAAATAGGTTTCAACAAACACTTTTCAGTAATTTTTTAAAGCTAAATGATTCCGGTATTTTCTAATCGACGACTGCAATTTATAAATACCAAAACCTACGGTATCTAGGTTCATTGAAAGTCCACACAAGTTAAATATTAAAGTGAGAACAATGTAGGTCGCTTGCAGGTGTATCAAAGAACCAGAGCAAGGTTGGGTCGGCCTATGCTAATCGTTCCATACAGTACAGGACAAATTCTTAGACACCTCTGACAGTAACGTTTGATTTTTAAAGACGGTGATAATGCCCCACTCTAAACCTAATTGGAAATAAACTTGAACCTACTAACGTGAGTGACGCGACTGCGCTGACGCACCTTGACCGTGACTACGATGTCAACTGACGCTCGCTCGAATACAATTAGGAATCTAGGTTAGGGTCCTGACTTCTAAATCCCTGAATATTATGACCTGAGTGGACTGCTGTGCCAAGGGTTACATGTTCGATTCCCGCACTGGACAAAAATTTGTGCGATCCGCAGATATTTGTCACGAGTCTGGGTGTTATTGTACATAAGTGATATTTCATGTTTACGAAATGCACTAACGATACAGGAGAAATTCCAAGAGTGGGGAGAATTAAAAAAAATATTATTCATAATAATTTTTTTTTCATCTAATTTGAAATCAATTATTACTTCGATAATAAATAAAACTAATTATCAAAAAAAAATACAGCTGAACGTAATGCTCAAAGTTCGCTGTTATAAGCTAAAACTCAATTGATTTGACACAGAAAAGATTTGTTACCACAAGGTAACTAACGACGTAATCTTAAAAAAATTCAAGGAACGAATTCTTAAACGCCTTTTAATCAACCTAATCTGCTTAGACCAATAATCTACAAAAATCCACACAATTTAAACTCCCAGACTATTTAAAGGAATACACAAGCTGGACCGCAATACGTACCATTATCAATTGCGTCGACTTCGGTGACAAAATACACTTTACAAATGACAAACACAGCGGTAAACGTCAATGCGCGTGGAAGGCACGGTGAATAATGGTGGTTTATTCTAGTACCATACGTTTATCAAGCTCCCAAGACAGGAACTGGGTCATTATTATATAGGGCTACCTGTCACCCGCTATGCACTGTTGTAATCTTCGAATTAAACCTGATGCGATGATAACTACACGAAAGAGGATCATGCAGTTACAAGGATGGTATATTTTGTTTTGATAAACCAGATATTTATCGTGCTTTGTGTAAAATAACAATCTTCGGCTCACTGCGAAAGTTTACCGCATACTTCATCGCGACAACCATAGATGATATAGCAAGGCGCCGCCTGAAGTGTGAGCTAGCTTCAACACTATGACATTCTTTGATGTGCGATAGTTTACCGACAGCGGAGCGTAGTTCGGTTATTAGAAGTTCCTAAGTTCCTCAGTCTACACGAATAATTCGCCACTTACAGACAATATAGCGAGAAAAAGTCGATATAAAATTAATTAATCGAGTCGATATAAAAATTGCGCACTGAGAAAGCTCGAGGGCGTAACTACTAGTAAAATAATGTTAAAACAAAAAAGGTTCAAATTTTGAGTGGGATCAAACGTTCAAAATGATAAAAATTCACAACTGAATTGGGAATGTTTTTAAGCAAATAACGGCTTTTACTCTTGCATTAATACGAAAAATTCTCGTGAATAGCTTCAGGCAAAGCTGAAAAATACAAGGTAGAATATGCGCTTCCAATTTTATAATGAAACCTAATTTTGTATGTTGCCAGCGGATTTTTCCTGTATAGTCATTTGCACCTAAACAGGTAAGAAAAACTCGAAGTAAGAAGCATAGGTACGTAAAAGCTAAAAAGCCTGTGTCCGGTTTGGCATGTGTTTTGGCTGTGTGCTGCAAAAATGAGGGTGTATGCGAAGTGGCATCGGCTAAGGCTCAAGAAGAAGAAGTAAAGAGCAAACCCGAATTATATATTACGCGGGCTAGCGTTCGCTGCGTAGTTCCTAGAGAGTATAGGTAAGTCTGTCTTTCACACCAAACAGATTTATCAACGGTGTGTAAAGCCAGGTCAGAGGCCTATAGAGAGGCTTAGACTCTAACACCAGATTGTTCATCAACTATACGATAAGAAGAAGAATATTATCATTGTTTTTAGGATGGCTCCGTCCCGAACACTGTACTCCCCAGCACAAGCTTGTTAGATCGAATTAAATGATTAAGGCTCAAAACGGAAATCGCTAACACCTACGAGATTTTCTTTGTCAATTTGCCAATTCAAATACGGTTGGAAAACTAGCGGCTATATATAACAGAACGATTGAGATAAGAACATAGGTATATAAAAAACCACAAAGAATACAAACTGACAATTTTAACAAATAGGACGGTCCTTGCCGGTGGAAAAAACGAGCATTAAAGAAACAACTTTAATATAGATATTGTTTGGATCCCTGGTCATTCGGGTATTGCAGGCAATGAATGTGCGGACTCATTGGCTCGATTTGCCTCCTCGACCCAGGTTAATAATAAATATTATTTCATTCAGGATAATGACCTAAAAATTATTCGAGCTAAAGTTGTTTCTTTTCTGGTCGAAAATGTGGTTGGAAAGTTCGAAACACAAGGGGTCTTATTACGCAGGTGTGCAACCAGACATCCGGGGAAAACCTTGGTTCAGCAAGTTTCCATCTCTTCCTAAAAATCTGTCACAACCGTATGGAGACTGAGATCGGGTCACTGCTGTAGCCCGGTCTTCCTAAACAAGATCCATGTTCGAGACAGCTCTCTGTGCGATTGGGGGCTTGACGATGGATCCCTTGACCATATTTTTTTCACCTGACCATTAAATTCCAAGTCGTTTGACATATATTCTAAACTTACAAAAATTCCTCTACCCATTAACTTTCGTTCTCTTATATGTTACTTCTGTCCTTCTATTATTAAAACTCTCTCTAAATTTATCAGTTAAAATAATATTAAATTGTAGCAGCCATCGGTAATTTCAACCGTTACTTTTTATTATTACGTTTAAATAAAAATAGACCCACAGAAATTTCCAACGGCAAACGTTGCAGTCTTAACTCGAATCTGGCAGAATCGTTGGCAGCCCGACTCAATTGCCACAAGAAAAAAAAAGTTCTATGGAACATATCAAATGTTAAAGTGAAACTTTGAAATTAATAGACACGAGCGAGATTCAATCCCACGACCTTTTCACGAGCTAGCGTGTCGTTACTTCATATAATCTATATTAGTAGTTAAGTCGCATATTAATAGTTTATTAGCACAGCTGTATACAACATATTTAACCCTCGCTTTGGTAACACCAGCAAACAAACAGATACAAGCTAGTTGTATCAAATGTTTATAACACACTGTGTTTATAACATCAAATATTTTTATGATTGGACTTGGAGTATCAAGAATACTATTCCTCTCGACTGGAAAATGAGTCGTAAGAGGCAGCGAATGTATCATAATATAATCTTATATATCTATTTAAATAAAAATGATCTGTTGTTCGTTTTTCTCGCTAAAACTCGAGAACGGCTAGACCGATTTGGCTAATTTTAGTCTTGAAATGTTTGTTGAAGTCCAGGGAAGGTTTAAACTGTAAAAGCGGTACGAAGTTTGCCGAATCAGCTAGTGTAGTATAATAATTATTTTATACGTATGTTTGTCACCTAACTCCTAAACGGGTGGACTAATTTGGATTAAATTTTGTGTGTATATTTCATTGGGATCCTAGATGGTTAGAAAACACAATTGGACCTAGCGGCCTACTCTGCAATTTAATTTCAATTCTAATACAAGGCCAATGTAAAATTAATATGACGATGGAAAGAGACCTGATGGTATGTCGTTGTTGCCATGGAAATTAGGAAGGCGTTTGGTGTGGGACGCAACGTGCGTCGATACCCTTGCACCTTCTCATGTTTCTGGCTCAGCAGTTTGCGCTGGCACTGCTGCTGCTGCTGCGGAGACCCTAAAGCGGCGAAAATACAATAATCTGATTGGGAATTGTATTTTTGAGCCGTTTGGGGTCGAAACATTTGGGTCATGGGGTCCGAGCGCCCGAGCCTTATTTAAAGATCTAGCAATACGTCTAGTCGATGCTTCGCGTGACCAGAGGGCTGGTTTATTTTTAGGTCAAAGAATCAGCATTGCCATTCAACGTGGCAATTTGAATTGATTTGATTTTGTTTATAATACATAATATATAATGTAATATATATATATATATATATATCTAAACTAGTTTCCGCCCGCGACTTCGCCGGCGTGGATTTCGAATGTTTTATAGCCTATAGCCTTCCTCGATAAATGGGCTATCTAACACCGAAAGAATTTTCAAATCGAACCAGTAGGTCCTGAGATTAGCGCGTTCAAGCAAATAAACAAACAAACTCTTCGGCTTTATAATAATATACATTATATTATAGTATAGATTTAAAACAATGTTTGTAGGTTTGTGCTTAATGTGTTTCTAAACTATTGATCAGATTGCGGTGAAACTTTGGTAGGATCTTTTGATAACCTCCGAGATCTCTGGACAAAAAATGTCCTATATACCTAATTTTTATCCGAATTACACGCGGACGGAGTCGCGGGCATCAACTAGTAAGTAACTATGATATATAAACAATTAAACATCATTTTTATGAGTATATTTATAACCGACTTCAAAAAAGGAGGAGATTATCAATTCGTCGGGACCTTTTTTTATGCATGATCCCTCATATGTAGTCAAGCTACTTAAAATTCGATTAAAAGTTAAACGTTAAGTCAGTTTGCTTACAGTTTAAGTCTTAAATAAACAATTTTTACTGCTTAAAATAATCTAGCTTCCTAATATTTATTTTTACTTGTGAGTTATTAATCAAAACCAATTCTAAAAGGCCACAATCTTATCACTACTGTCTGATTATACATAATTAAGTTGAACTAATAACTCTGTATCGTTTGCCACTTTGTGTGTGTTGCATTGCATTTTCAACTCTATTACCTAACGCGTAGAGTCCAAAAATGAGTCAAATACATCAGCCGGAGCATTAGATTTGATTTCAATACCGCGTTATTAAATAAGTTGCTTAATATCAGTAATTATTCAAGTATTCTCAAGTAAATAACATAATTAGTGATTAATATTGTTATTAATTACGAACTCTATACGTTTCGGTACTTTTTGTCGTTGAAACTCCTGTCCCCATATCTGTCACGTCACTAAAACTAAATTCTTAACCTATCGTAATGAAAATTAAGATACTATAATGCCTCATAAAGACAGAAATAGTAACTACCTTTAATTTCGAAGAACACGTAATAAAATTATCCACGAATACGATGCGCGGGCAGTAGCTACACTGTAGTCGACAAAAAATTGCCGAGACAATATTATTCTAAACTCTAACACATGAACGAGAAGAGTGGAACAAAGAAAGGAAGGCCTTTGTCCTGCAGCAGGACAAATAAAGCTGTGCTAAAAAATATTGATAATTTATAAATTTATACGAAACATGCTCAAGCGCATCCCTGAATTCGTTTTATGAACTGCGCCTGATGGCATTCATTTAAAATGATTTAAAACCCGATATAACAAAAATAATTTTAGTCTGTGCGTCTTTCGTAAAAACTATAAGTATAATAGAAGATGGCTATCCTACGATTGACCCGCCTTATCTCGACTACTCAATAAAATAGCTATAACCGCAGCTGCACTGCGAATTGCGCCTAACCGTGTTTCATTCAATTTCCACGAGACGCGAATGATTGCTATTAGTTTGTCGGCAGGCGCAACAGCAGCTCATATTTTAACTGATAATGTTTGTACTATCACGAAATGCGACCTAATGCTTTATATTGCAATATGATAAATACTGTTCTTACTTCCTTTTACTAATATTATATTTGCATTTGATAATAACTTTGACGCTAATTGATGTTTAAAATTCGCATCTGGCTAATAGATCTGTCATGACGTGTCACATTTTATAAAATATCGGTCTAGTCATTTGCGTAGACGCATTTAACTCTAGACGATGAGTTAATTATTTAATCGAAAGATATTGGCAGTTAAAGAATGAGAGGTTTTTAAATAATATATTCTGGTGTCGAAAGTAACGATGTAAAGATGTTCTGTGGTATACATATATTTAGGTGCTCATAAATGTCTAGGACATATATTTTTTATGCTTTTTTTTGGGTAACAAAGAATGTATAGGATTGAAAGTGATGTTTTTTCTTAACCCTTAACATGGGCTCCTTTAGGGAATCAAACTAAATAAGAATGTATGATAATGATGATATTTGAGATTGTTCTGACAAAACCTTGGACTTGATTAAGGTAAATATATATTTTGGGACATAATTAATGTAATATGGATCAAGTGAGATCGTAAATCTGAAGGGTTATAATATTTTAAGTGTTTATAATGTCAAATTAATAACATAGAGTTTATTACACAGATTTAAGTAGGTTGTTTTTAGAAATAAATATGAATGTTTTACGAAGAAAAATTAGTCTTTTCATGAATTTGGTCATGAATTGATTATAGATGAAGTAATTAAATATGGGATATTATTGGTGAAAGAGGGAAACATCGTAGTGGTGTTATTTCAGATTTCGGAGACAGAAAACGGTGTAAAATCATAATAACTGTATCTAAAAGATACTAAATTAGAAAGCAATTGTATGTTTTTACTTCCAAGAGATTCTTAGAGAAATACATCCATATTTGATTTATTTGATGGTTTTTTAATATGATGATAAATGATACAAGCTGGCTCTCTATGGATGAATCTTACATTGTCTTAGATGAAGTGTGGTTGAAGTGTTAAAGAGTGATAATCATACATACATTTTGACCGTAAAACCTGAATCTTTAACAAAGTAATTTCTAACAATAGCTTATTCATACTTCTGATAGCATTTTGTTTACTTCTTTTTGTCACAAACTTTGATCAAACATTGGTGTGTTGGTTCAATAATTATACATTAGACGAATAGTTTTTGAATTCTTGTATATTGGTAGGATAGTTTTCGTAAAAAATAATATTTACAAATGATTATCCTATTCTATTATATTTTGAATCATTGTTGAGATGCTTACTAATGTTGTGTATGTGAATATCACACATTCTTTTTTTATAAATAAGCAGTGTGCAAGTTTAATTACCCAATAGTTGCATATCTCACTTAGAAACTGGTGTCATGTTATTATGATATTATTTCATAAGAAAGTAAATAAAATAATAAAGACCACAAAAATGTGTTTTCTTAAGCATTGAAGAACATAATTTTACTTAATTTTAATTTTTTAAACTTTCTGACTAGTTGATAAATAATTAAAAGAAAACTTAGTTAAAGTTGGGAAAAAGTTGGTAAGTGACTAATATATGTCTTCTTATAGTATCAAGAGAATTTATTTCACATACAATGATGTAAAGCTTTTGTCTAATTACTATACCAACCATAGCCTGAATAGAAAATAATTAATTGTGTGATCTCACCATTATAATTGGTAAGAGAAAACTTTTTTGGGTCAGACTAATAAAGTCACCAGTCTGCATTTAAATGTATTTTATTATAGCAATATTAAATACTTAAATTGCCAAGGCCCTGATGCTGAATGCTGTAGCAATAACACATAGAAAATGCAGAGCACACAGACAGACAATAGAATCAGTAGCACAGGCAGAGTAAATAGATAAGATTTCTTCACAACTTTCAATTTAATCACAGAAACTTTCTGTAAAGTTTGAATAAACTTCGTCGTGTAGCTTTCTTCGCCTGGAAAAAAAAGGAAGGTTTAGGGGCTACTCACCATCATTTTTTCTAACTCCACGTCCTTCCATTTATCCATCGTGACGCTCCTCACGAAGGACAGGTGGACGCCAAGGCTGCGGTGGACGCCGGAACATTCAAGGCAAATCCAGATTCCATACGTAACAGACACCCATTGGGGGTTCAGGGTACCGCACTCGAAGCACTTCTAAAAATTATTACGATAATTTTAATAACACGAAATTTTTCTTAACATACGGATATCAATTATAACACACAGTGACTTACATGATTATCGTCCACGGTGCGGATCGAGTTCAGCTTCCTGCGGGTACGTGGTGAAGCCATTTCTTTAGCGGTTTGTTGCTGACAAGAAGTGTTATTCAAATATAATGCGGAAGTACGCTGGGATACGTACACTCGCTTACGCTGACAAATGCGAAATGTCAAAATTTTTCAAACGTCCACTTGGCATCCGTAGACAGGAATGAAACTTCATCAGTTTTGACAACGTCAAACATGGATCACAGATTAAAGTAAGGTTTGGACATCATGGGTTTTGGCACTAGGATGGTATTCTCGACATAACTTTTTGTAATATACTATGACAAGATAGAGTGGCTGTAATAAAATTGTAACAATAAGATACAATTCGCTATATTAAATGTAAAATAAGGATAATGTTTCAAATTAGACAAAATTTTGAAATTTCTACCAAACAGTAGTTTAATTTTTTCATTCGCCACTACTTAAATAACACCATTGCCCAGCTGATCTGCCTCAAGATTCCGTTATCAAGATCATCGTTTAGAAACTAATTAGCAATCGTTCAACATTTTCCAGGTCTTATTATTGATGGGTGAGAAAATATATAAATTTAAAAAAAACGTAATAATTATCACGTCTTTGTTAACAAAGTTCATTATTGCACTCTAAAGTTAATTAAACATTTTAGTTCCACTTATTATAAATTAATAGCGAGCAAGCAAGAAACAAATTAATGGGATTTATGACCAGGATGTTATTACAATGTGTTTACGGAGTTAGATAATTCTTGGTGTATTCTTAATGATTTTCTAAATAAAGTATTTTATATCACTCAACGCATAGTCCAAATGTGCCCATTACTTCGTATTTTGTTTATAAAGTTTAAATACTGGCGTGATACTTTTATATACGATTTTGACACCCTGATTGGCACAGTGGCTAAGCGATTGGACTGCTACGCTAGGGGTTGTGGGTTCGATTCCCGCACGGGGCAAAAATTTGTGTGATCCACAGATGTTTGTCCCGAGTCTGGGTGTTTGTGTATGTGATATTTCATGTTTGTGAAACGCACCCACGATACAGGAGAAATTCCGAGTGTGGGGCGACGTTTTTTTAAAAAAAATAAGATTATTTATGTAGTCACACTTTATAATTACTATCTTCTTGTTCTATTGACGGGTTAAAATAGTTACCACAAAATGCCACTTCTTATGATACTGACTGTGACTGATATCCATTTTTACCTGATTCACTTTAATCACATTATAAATACATGTGTGAAGATTTATAGTACTTGTGACTGCAGTTAACCTAGTGATTCTCTAACACGAATTTCCACACTATTCTTATTTCTGTATTGTTTACTTACTGCTATTGCTATTTATAAACTGATTTTAAAATTTTTTCTACTACATTAGCTATTTTTTAATCAACTTATTCATTACCTTTAACATATTATTTTTTTGTTCAAAATCTCAATTTGCTGGCACTCAGTTATCACCTAACTCTCTCTAAATACAATATTATTTATTTTAAAACGACTCGTAATGACTTTTCACTGTTTTGAACGAAATTATTTTAATTTATTTGTTCTTAAAAAATACGATAATCAGACTATTAATAGCAAAATTAAACTAAGTCTTTTATTTCATGTGCTATACTGAATTGTTTTATGTAATTTTATTTTTAATAGTGTATATATTGTTTAGTTCAGGATCTAATCACTATTAAAAACATCAACATGAAGAAATCTACCATGGTAGATTTATTGGTAAAAAAGAAACTTTGTAAACAACCTCTGACAACACTGAATCCGACAGCCAGCGGGTGTACTCATGTCGAAGGCCGCTATCCAAAAGTAAATCATTCTGATTTCGTAGTTGGAACAGTTGTTACGGGTCGTAATAAACTTTGCATACCATCAGCAACGCGCTCATCCTATATACATCTTACCTGATACACCCGCTTCAATTGTTAGTAACTTGCAAACTTGTACTTGCGGTATCCGATACCCAAACAATACTTCGTTAGGAGTGAGCAAAAGAAGGAAACAACTTCAACAATGAGTCAAAACAACGTGTACACCAGCAAAGTTGAGGAGGAGTATTTGGACATCGTCTCCAAGAATGCTTGGGCCCTGGTGTACCAGGTAAGTTGCGTAGGTGGATCGCGGTATGTCTGTGCCACGCGCTAAAAACTAACAACAATACTACTCAAAAAAATAGGCGATTTTGAATTTCTTGGGAATTATTATTATGATGGGGCTTGGAATTGGAAACTGACGGGTTTTTCTGTGTGTATTTTAGCTGTGGCATAGATATAAGTGCATTAGCGACTTTTTTCTTTTTTATAAGTTTGTTCCCATTGTTTTTTTGTAAACTTTTTAAATTTTTGTTTATTATAAGTTTATTTTTGTTTTCCATGTGTTTATTAGGAGTTTTCAGGCTGAACTAGCAAGTTTTGGCTAGTTTAAAAGTATCAGCTAAGCTAACATCTGCATATTGCAACTTTATATTCTATGCAGTGGTACTACTGCCCTCTTCTGCTTGGCAACTTACAATGTACTGCTGTTTCTGACGAAATTCTGCACTTTTCCTTCATACTTCGTGTGAACTACAGAGTTTGGGATTGATTTGGTATTATATCTATAACATATACATTATTATTGACACTTAAAATTATCTATTTGAGTAACTAAGGTATGTGAACTAAAACAAAAGATATACCTTATCAGTTAGTTACAATAGATCTTTTAGGGCTTTTATGTTGGTTTCTAGAAAATAATAAGAAAACCATTGAATTTATAGTTATAATTAAAAGGAAATTGTGCAAAAAAAAGTATTCACAAATAGATAGACATATAATTATACTGTTATAAAATGATCAACAATCGAAATTTAGAAGCATTTTATGTTTGTATCTTATTTTGAATTATCATTTGTTCTTGTTCCTTATGTTATTTCATATGTAATATAAATATTCTTAGTAATTCTCAAAAATATATAGCCTGTTCAAAATTTCATCCTACCCTCAATGTTGAAAAGTTATTGTCAATAGATCATAATAGTAATGGTTTTAAGTATCTGGACAGAATTGACTAGGTTTTTTTAGCATAATAAATAATATAACCCTATAATAAAAATAAAAAAAAACATTCTGGCTAAAATCACATTATTTATCAGATTCAATATAATTGTTATATATACATATATTTACACAAACAAACATTTATAAATAAACAATTTCTGAGACAAAGGATATTATTATCAGGACTAGCCTGATAATAAAATATAGTACTGGTCACTCTAACCGGTCACTGAAAACAAAAAAGCCAATGAATGGGTGGAGGGTGGTTTATTTGAGGGGTGCCATACAATTCGAATTTTCAAACACTCCTGTAACCAGAGAGTGCATATGGTTTTTTTTTGTGGTATTTCGTAATGTGATTTTATATTGAGGTTGAGATCATTACCGTCGTCATACCGCCAAACTCTTCGCCTGAATCCTGCGCAATTTCTTAGACTTATGGGCGTCAAATCATTAAAAACCACAAAAAAGTAAGGGTCCTGGGCATAAAAGTACTTCACCTCACGTTTCTGAAAATAGCCTTACCCCCCGTCCCCCGCCCTTAGGCGGCGCCGGCGGGGTAGGGGGTGCCCTCCGTCCCACCCTTCCGTCTGACCTGCACGTCGCGTCTATCCCCTTTTTGGTGTAGGTAGGGACCACGCCCTGAGGCCTAGGCACACATACCTGTACCTATATTGTATATCTGGAAAACTATGACGATGCAATTTCTTCTACAATATACAAATTATTTTAAATTGATTAGTAGCAATACAGGTTTACTGAATATTAAGACAAAGAACTTAAGAAAAATCTTAAGACATTTAAATTAAATATATTTGAACCGTATTCCACCATTAAACGGTAACCAATAGTAAGCATGTAACATCAACATTACTAATTGCTTTAATTTTGTTTAACAGAAGATTGGCATGGAGTGCCAACGCTTGCGGTACACCTGGAACGAAGCTAAGAAACCTCAAAACAAGCCATTGAACCGCTACCGTGACGTCAACCCCTACGACCACACCAGGGTTGTGCTGAAGCGTTGTGAGAGGGACTACATCAACGCTAACTATGTAACGGTGAGTACATTTTCAGAAATCCCAGGATGGTCTCTTCGCACGGTGGTTGGTGATCAACAAAGGTTTGTGGGATGGACTTTAGCCGGTCCATGCACATGTCAATTTTATTTCTCAGTTTAAGGGCATTCTGACTTAGTTAAAGAAGACTTAATTAAAAACAAACAAACCAGGAGATCTTATAAATTCATAAGATAATAATGGAAAAAACTAAATTGAATTATTTAAAAATATATAAAAGCTTTCTATATAAAATTTCATTTGAAAAGCAATCTTAACTTGTTCATTAGTACAAAATACTACCATAAGCCCATGTCAATATTAAATAAGAGTATCTTGAATATCACAAATTGGTTGTGCATGGACGCGTACTTATTTTCAGGATTCACTATGACTTAGTACGCTAAAAGCCTATTTCACCATCTACAAGTAAAGTTTGAATAGTTACTTCGTAAGTAACGCTAATCGGCAAGTAAAAGTTACGAGTATCTTTTATCGTATCTTGTTACAGGCCAGTTTATCCCCTGATTAATGCTATTCAGATATTATGAATTTCGATTGAGTAGTTACGGGAGTCTACTTGACACTTTATTTACTTTTAGATGGTGAAACAGGCCCTATGTCACAAATCCAAAGCAAAAAAACACAGATATGCAGCTGAATACTTCATAAATATTTCTTTGTTTCAAACAAAATCAGTACAAGTACTGTACTGTTTGATAAAGACATATAAATCTAACTGTGTTATGAGTCAAAATGTCGAAAAAACTAATTTAAACAAAACAAGGGGGATATCTTTAAAATGTCAAAACAATTTGATCATACGAAATAGCACGAAAATCGACAATCCTGTAATTAAAGCAATTCTTTTTACTTGTATCTTTACATTTTCAAGAAAAACGGTGCTTCTAATATTTCAATTACATTCAGTAGTTTAAGAAAATAATTAAACGTTGCAGCTGCAAGCCCCTAGAGCTACCACGCGTAGGTATGCCACAGGTACCTGATTAGTTCACTACCCGTTTGTCGAAGCTTTAAAATTCAATTTAATTTTCTAATAACCTCCCTTCATTCCTCAGTACTGCGCCCGGCAATCAAAGTGCGTAAATCCTTTGATAATGATATCCCCTGTATCTAACTAATTCTGCTCACAATAATCAGTCTAGAACTAAGTTTTCACTGTGAATTTCACAGATTAAAAAAAATTGAGTATTAAATTCATATTATTATTGTACCTACGTTTTTTCCACGATCAGCACGGAGCATACTTCGAGAGAATACATAAATTGGAGGACGCCATATTTATTCATGTTGAATTTTGAGTGATTTTTGAAGTGTTTTCAAAAAATTTCACCTCACATGTCAAGGAATTTAAAAGTTAAACAGGTCATGTCATCTGATCCTGGTGTTTACACTACTTTTTTCACTGTTTTGCGTCGATATTTATACAGGGGCCGCATTTAAATGTATAATGTTCATGAAACATTAATGTCCGACACTATTTTTTCTGTGTTGTTGTTTTTGCATTCGGTGTTGTTTTTGCGTTATCCGACATAATATTTACATGTTTGCATCTGTATCGGTATCGCTCCTACTGCAGCTTTGCATACCTACAGCCTACCTAATTTATTTGGAAAGGAAAATTTATAGCCGGTGTTGGTAAAGTACCAACATCGGCTATAAATTTTACCATATTTATTATAGCGCTACATTTTAAAATGTAACACATACATACAAAATGTATCTTTATCTTTTAATTTTCTGCCATCTCAATATAGATAGAACCTTTGAAATCTATATAAACCTTTTATATACCTAGTTCTTGCATCATCTTTTATGCTAAGAATATTATGGAGGTATTATATCGTTAAAAGCGATATCAACTATAGTCCTCCTTTCTTAGTTAGTAGTCCTTCTTAGTTTTCCTTTTCAAATAATTCTGGATTTTCAGGTACATTTTACTGTAATTTTATTTTTCTACAGTAAAGCGATGGCAGAAGTTTTCTAGCAACTCGCATCAAATTATTCGAACTAAATTAAGTACACGAAGCAACTTGCCTTAGAAAATCTCATTAACTGCAAGTATTTTACCTACTCAAAAATAAAAGAACATTTTAATTGACGTTCGGTGATTTTGTGCTGCTAGATGGAGCTCTAAAAGGTTGCTGTAACGGTTTAATAAAACTATGCTAAGTAGAAATACAGGAATATTTCCACCTTTTCTTGTCTCGGGAATTGTTTACATCGCTTTTCTGTTTTTGATTAGGATTGAGGTTTAACGTTAAACTTGTCAGAATCGATGTACATACTACTTACTTGCGTTACCAATTACTATTATATAAAAATAAGGACATAATTGCTTTACTGAAAATTTACCGTATACCGTATGTGTCATCGTGCTGACGATTTTGACGTGTCGAAGCTAATAGTCATGCGTGCCTAACGTGCATGCCAACGATATGAAACAGGTACAGTATGCATTGTATGCAGTTATGTTCGTTAAATTGTCAACGCCGATGCCACCCCGACGCGTTACCCTGCTCTAGTGTTACCTCGTCTAGTGTGTCTAGCTTCGGGACAATAAGCTTAAATTATCGAGAGACCGGTTTCAAAATCGAGACAGCTAGAAAGCGTCAAAAATCACAGGTTATTTTTGCCATTTAGGTTTTTAAGTTTTATTGAAAATGTGGAAGCAAAAATGTTTATCTAATAACAACTTTTATATCGATTTTTCATTAACTTACCAATCAAAGTACATAATATACACAGACAGTACACACTTAATCGGTTGGGAAAATCAGGACATTCGGTGTCTCGATTACTGAAGCCAGACGTGGCCCCAGACACAATATCGGGACGTCCCGCGCTAATCAAAATGCCTGGTAGTACTACCCTACCCATCACGGAATATTCTGGTTCGTTTTGAAAGAGAATCGGTATTTGTAACAGGATTCTTGTCGTTTATTCAACCAGCATTGCACATCGAACACTGGGAACGGGGTAGTCAATAATTATTTTTGTTTGAATGTTTCGAAAATCGGCTGTGCTACGGTTGATTGTATTATTCCAATAATTGCTCTTCGTACATACTTTTTCTAAATCGTCTATCCGATAGTGTCTATAATTTGCGATCAAATGATTAAAATATCGGGTTTCGGTTAAGTTTTATACATGTGTTCTCTGGCCAGGTTTTAGCATATACATACATGTTTTATGAAAAGCAAGTCTGGTGCATCGGTAGAGCTTAGCGGTACTAGATATAGACGTCCTAATATTGGTCGATCTCCACATTTGTTACGTATCCTGCTCTATGGTCTGTTATTTAACGATTCACCTTCGTATTTCTTTTTCTAATTGCAAAGGCCTTACAAGACAGGTCATGCACACTGAGTGCTATGTAGCGACATCTGTAGCTGCTCTTACAGTCATTTGAAGAACAGGTCACAGCACTGCACTTAAGAAATAGCATAAACTGGTCGTATTTGTGAACTACTGCAGCTTTTTAACACCTGGCGGACTTCAGTTGCTTTTGTGGGGTCCAATTTATGTAATAAAAATAAATAAATTTCCCTTGGTCATGGCATCACGCGTGAAAGGCTGGACCAATTTCGCGAATTATTTTTTGTTGAGTTTGTTATTGTCAGGAGAAGGTTCTTATGAAAGAAAAAATTAGAAAATTGGGGAACATAAGAAATTTTTAGAAAAATAACGTCTATGTTAACTTTACTAATGGTTTTGGTTTTTTTTGGTAGCCTTATGGCGTTTGACTTGACTGTCAGTTGAATTCAATATTTATAGTTAACTAGCGGCCCGCTCCGGCTTCGCACGGGTATAAAATATATATTATAAGTATTTCTCCACTATTTAATGGATGTTATTATACACATAAACCTTCCTCTTCAATCACTCTATCTATTAAAAAAAAACGCATCAAAATCCGTTGCGTAGTTTTAAAGATTTAAGCATACATAGGGATATAGGGACAGAGAAAGCGACTTTGTTTTATACTATGTAGTGATACAGGAAAACGTCTGTCGGGTCAGCAAATACTTTTATAAATAATTTATTTTTAACAAAAAACACATAGGTAGTTTATCTCTACTATCAATATTATAAGGAGGGAAAGTCTTAGTGTGTGCTGCAATAATCTTCGACACTATCTAACGGCTTTTCAAAATTCTTACACCAATGTTTAGAATAGATCTTTAGGCTGGCCATACGCTTCTTTATTCCCATAAAAAAAACCCACGATGACAACGAACTTATAATAAAATTGTATTTAAATTTAATAGTACTTTAAAGTATTTGTTTTTCAACTAGATGGTGCCGACTTACGAAATTCCCCCTCGACTTTTTCAAAATTGCCTCCGGCTATTGCATGAACTACCTATAGCGTATAAAGTGAACCACTCAACAGGTACAAAGGGGACTTATCGCCGGGCCGCCAGGCACGATAATTGGAAAATCGTATTTGCCACTCGTCAATGCGCCCTGTATTAACTAATAATGTTATCTCATTACATTAGCCTATTGTATTTCACTGCCGGACGTAGGCCTCCCCCAGGGTACGCCACGCGGCCTATGTTATGCTTTGAATTAATTATATTGTCAATCAATTTATGGGTCCGAACTATAAATCTAAATAAGGGTAGGTAATTTGAAAACCACAAAATATAAGAACGTAGTTTACAGTCGAATTAAAATGGAAACTGAACAAATTAATTAAATAAGTGTAGTACAACACAGAGGCGTATAAAATCATAAATCAATAAGAAATATTTATGATCAACTAAGTTGGGGCACTTTTCTATTTAAGATAACTCAAATTAATAATAAATTACTCAGACTATTTTCAATTTTTTACACGACTACCAAAAAAAATGGAGTGTAATGTTTTCAGGGTTCATGTATGTAAGTATGTATGTATGTGAGTTTCCTTTATTCCACTATAACTTCTGGATGCCTAAACCGATTTTGATGTATGGAGTGTCGTTAGAACTTCCACTTCGCTTATGTAAAGTGATGTGATAAAATATTATTTTTCACTTTTGAGTTTTTTGAAGGTTTTAATTTGTTATTTAATTTTTTTATACCATTTCGGTTCGCCGGCACGAGACGAATTTATCTGGCCTCGCGTTCAGTCGGGGTTTTCATTTAACAATTCATCGATGTTGCACTAGTCCTATTTTTGGTATATCTCCTTTCATCTATTTTCTTTATAGATGGTTCAAAAATATATAAAGGTTTCTGTATTAAGTGACGCGAGTTTTATTTATGATATGAGAATTATTCGTGTCATAACGCAGACACACGCTTAAGTATCATTCTGTAAACGACTAGTCATCGCCTTGCATAGTATAACGTTAAAATCTAATTGGATACATTTAATGCCATCATCCCTCTTCAATTTACAGCGAAAATGTTTTAATGAATGCTAATACACAAGCTGTATAAATTAATGCGTGTGCCGTCTATGCAGCGGTTAAACAAAGACGTATTTCTGTGTTATGACGTATACACAGGATTTTGTGAAGCGAAAAATGTCGGAAAATATGAGGAATATTTGGGTTAAGTGTATTATGTTATCTTGCTGTACTTTTAAGACGAAATCATATCATATTGATCAAATAATTTACCTGTTAATGATTGTACACGTTTGGTCTAATAAAACTACAAAAAAATATCATTCAAATCTAACAAAATAAAATTTACGTGTCTGATACTCCCTGTTTTTTTAAATAATTTTCACGGCTAATGTTTCGAATATTTTACATTATGGTAGCGTTTCTTTACTCATTTGTGATAGTAGCTTGTAACGAGTCTGTCAACTGCACATAGCGACCACAGCGCTTTGACAGCATCTCTGTAGCCGCATTATTGGTATCGACACCGCGCGTCGGCGGCCATGCATCCGACGTTCACTATAATTAAGACGATGCGACTGACTGGATTTTACTGATTTGTTGTTGTTGTTAAAGGTTTTAGTCGAAAATACTTTCTAATGTTCTGACAGTGTAACTAACCTTTCGCGGGTACGTTTTGACTATTACATACACAAAAGTGGGTAGGTCCAATACATAAGTGAACATAATATCGTTCAGATAGATCAAGAAGAAATACAGTCATAGTTCTGTTCCTGCACAAGTGTCAAAGCTGGTGTCATACAATATACATAGTCATAATGTTTTATTTCATATGGGCTACCAAAGAGCACTTACAAAACCTCAAAACTAGTTGCTCGGTTCCAAAAAGTCGTTTCTATGGACCGAGCAAGATACTCCATTGTTACTCTTTTAAAAATATGTAATGCTACACAATACCTAAAATGAGAATACGAGTAGCATGTAAGTCGATAAAATAAACCTATTGCTAATACCTTGAACATGACATGCCACAATTGATACAAGGTGGACACAAATGCCCATTCTCCTTTGATCGTTTACAGCATAGATTTTGTATACCAAATAGTATTTGGTCCGAGGTTTACAGGGCGCTTATGAGTATCTATGTCAAGTCATGTCAATACGGCCCTTATATTTTTCATTTTATTTCGAGTCGTTTTTAGAAAATATTGCCGTTTGAGGTCCGTTTATTTGCGTAGTTTACGTTAGCTGGTAGGTACATACCTTCAGGGGCTTCAGGGCGCTGGCAATTACTTTCTTGAAGCTTAGGTTGGTAGTTTATTCTTTCAAGTTTAAAAGTATTTGTGTCTGCATAATATTCCTGTTCGCGATGTTCGTCTTGTTTTCTATGAAGTCATAAGAATGTTCCGGATAAAAGAGATCAGGTTTTTCTGGTTAAAAGCGTCTTCATCAAGCTAGAAATGTTGACTTCAATTATTATCTCTCAGCTTCAAGGATGTATACCTACACGGAAAGTTTTGTTTCAACTCAATTAACTTCGCAATAAATATGAAAATGGTGGATACTAGAACTGAATTGAAAAGCTCGCTTTGTGGCTTAACCAAATGTAGCAGACTTGCAGAATGTAGTCGTTAATCCGATAGCCTGGTACCTACAGCCCGAGGGCATTTTTAATCCATTGCCGCTGCGAGTAATACATCCAGTATCGTATGTGAATTTCACGGAAATGCCAATCATACGCAATGCACCAATCGGTTCGGGCATTACCTAATTCTGATGCTTGGGCAGACTGCGTTTGCATTAGTCATATTTGTCCTATCAGAATAGTTACTCAATTTAATTAGGATTACGGTCTACTGCCTGCCTAGGCAAACCTACTTCGATTAATTATCGTGGTTGGTTAATTATTGATATGATTACCATGCACACAAATGTTCTATATCAGACCGTAACTTTGTTTTAAAGGTAAGAAAATGGCTTTCCACTTATATAAAACAGAAACGCGTATGTAATCCATGAAGATGTAGTTCGAATTGTTATTCTTAGCGAGTTTATTCATAGGCACTCGCAAATTTCGCTTATGATATACTACTAATGTCAGATAATAAAACCGTGTAATAGAGGTTAAGCTTATTGCCAATTACCGGTCATCACGAACAAGCCCGGAGAGCTAATGAGAAAATTTACTCAACGGGGATACTTAATAACACTTTAAGTTTAAGATTTTTAAAGATAATCCCACGTTTAAGATATCATCACGTCTATATTCCCCAAAGGGGTAGGCAGAGGTGAACATATAGTACTCCCACAGTTCGCCAGTTATGTTTTTAGGTCCCCATGTAACAGGGGGCGAGCCTATTGCCACGAACCGGGCACAAATCCAGACTCCGTGCTGCTACAGAGAATTACCTAATGAAAAACCCAGTAACACTTTGCTCGACCCGGGATTCGAACCCAGGACCTCGTGCTCAGCAGTCACGCTTAGCGACCACTAGACCAACGAGGCAGTCACACACATTTAAGATAGTCTGTATTAATAGGTATGTTTAGATCAACCATGTTGGTAAACCAATTGAAGACATCTTGTCGCAAACATTGTCAGTTTATTCCATATCGGAATGACTAAATGTTTTAATATATAATGCTCATTCCCTTTCTTCATAAGTAGTCTTTATTCCTAATTTATTGCGACCTACCGACCCGTGAAAAGCAAATATTTTGTAAATAAAATAAATTCTGTATTTGGTTAACGAGCTTTCTTATTTACACTTTGAAGTATTACAGATTTTCGCCGAAATGGTGGCCGTCTTTGTTATTTACTTTTCGCTTGTACCTTTTTTCCACGTACTTGAGTACTCTTGGAATTGTGGCTTCGGGAAATACGTCACATGCTTACAAAATAAACGAGAAAGGTGTTCTGATTTTTGAGTCCGAGTGCACTAGTCTTACGAGTATGTCAAATTGAACTTCCCTTTCGAGTTTTTAAAATAAACGCGCCGGTAACATTTCAGTACTTTAAAAAAAATATCATTGCCTGTTATTCTGTGTCTAAGTGTTCCTATATTAGGAAGTTTTATATCTTCGTTCGTTGCTCGAAATAAGTAATAAGTGCCATGTGATAAGATGGCGAGCTTTTTATTGCGTTTTACGTACAATTTGCCGTTTTCACACCCACATGGAGCTCGTCGCTTGTGACTCGCTTTTCCAGACACAGACATTATTTCTAATCCGTCACTCCTCCATGAATTTATACTAGTCATAGTCATAGTCATAATGTTTTTATTTCATATAGGCTACAAAAGAGCACTTACAAAACGTCAAACTAGTTGCACTGTTACTACGAAGGATAAAACTTTAATAAAATAGCTACATGGAGGACTTTATCTAGTCCGATTATATCGGTTGCTGGTTACTAAACAATATTATTAATTCATTTTTTAGCCTAATTTAATTTACTAAATATGATGTTATTATAAATACCGCCGAAATTTTGTTTGAGTACCATAATCACTTAAACTATAAATTAATTATTGATCCATTTAGCATTGTATTCGTTTAACTTTCCAGTTATTATCAGAATCCACAATATTGTTTCATTAGTTTTTGTAAAGTCTATCAAAATCATCTGTCTGTGAATTCAGAAGTTATCTGATTGGATCATCGTTAATATTAATGTTAGTTTCCAAAGCTTTTATTTACTCGTAGTTTTGTTTTGATAATTTAACATTATTTGGGACGAAAATATGTGTATATTCAAAATATTAAAAAACTCATAATCAAATTTAAGATAGATGTTGTCAGGTATGAAATTGTGAGGCCTCTAGTGGTAACTCGATCATTTGTGATCAAAATATTCGGAATTAATTAAATCTCTCGATATTTGCGCACAACTGTATTCCATATAATAACAATGTTCACCTGAACGAATTTCGACCACTACGCAGGAGCTATTATATACGACCGGAGTGAGATTAGGCGCAGGACTAAGGGCTTAACGTGTCTTTCGAAGCACGGAGGGGGGAGTCACGACATGTGAAAACGTACACTCATCACAAGACTGATCGCGGCTAACACGGAATAACATTGCAGATTGACTTATCGCGGTAGCCACGTAGCTACAAGCATTTAAAAGAACAATGTTACTCTGTTATTGTTAAAAGTATCGCAATTCAGCTTTTATTTGTGTAAAGAAGAAGCTTAGTGTGAGCTTATGGATATAACGTTAGAAGAAACGGTTTAACAAAAGAAAATAATAACGCAATAGAATTTCTTTTATCACTTCATTTAATGGGAAAAACTCAGGTAATATTTTACAGAACAGTTATTAAAATGTACATCGAGCAATCGGCTTTAAACTGCAGTAAGATTCAAACGGTAAATTATGCGAACTCGATACGCCATTTCATGTTTCAATTCCTCGTTTACTTATTACTTTGTGTCTTGTATTGCTCGAGTTCCTATTATGTTTTTTATAACACTTTAAACTGCTGCTGTTAGGAGTCTTACGTTCCATTATCTTGCATCCAAGCGCATAGGGTTTAATTTGTTTAAATTAATGCTGCAAATATGTCCTGTGATTGAGGAAGTTACCCATGATAGTGAACCTCTTTCTTTAATTATGTCCTCCTGACCGAATTTCGGTCACGGCGGCCTGTCTGAGACTAACCAACTATTGGAACTAGCAGCAGATAATATTATAGTGCACAAGTATGCATGCAGATACAGATGCACTCCGTAATCCCTCGCTCTCCTAATCCGATGGGACGGTAGACCGACACGGCCGGAGAGAGATCAGACGCAGGCCCAACGGCTTAACGTGCCTTCCGAAGCACGGTGGGGTTTTGACATATGAAAACGGTCTCCCATCACAAGACTGACCACGGCGAGCACGGCTTAAACTTGCAGATCGACTGATCTGCGGGGTAGCCACATAGCTACGAGCCCCAAACCTCTTTCTTTATTCTGTAAATAAAAAACTTTTCCCCTAGTTGGTTGACCGCAAATTTTAATTTGATTCAGTTCTAGCCCGTTTTGCTTTATTCACTCGGTTTATGGCACCCTTAAACTGGCCTTTATCCAGAATATAAGAAAGCAGCGATAGATTAAGTTCGAGCAAGTTGGTATTTATTTATAACGATACACGCGTAGGGATTCTCTCTAACTTATAAGATCGTCTATAGTTAGTACGCTTCTAGAAATTGTTCTGCAGGAGTTTTAGATTTTATCCGTGAGCGGACGGTTAAATGATAAATATTACGTTTTATGGGATACTTACCTTGTGTGAGCTCGATCAATGGCAATTTTTCCGCCATCTATCACATAAGTCTTATATTACTGATGATCGGTGAAATGTGGGTGTATAGACGCCTTATAAAGAAGGTATCTTCGGAAACTACAGACGTGTACCTATGTATTTCGGTAAGAAATTTCTTAACAGATTCGTTCATGTATTAGAATCATACAGTACTAACGTGATCTACGACCTCCAACGACATTGACTACCTAGATCGATCCAAAGTGCATCTAGACCAGTTAACTCATTGCCGAGTGTGGCATTGTCGCCACAATTGTGAATCGTTCGCAACAGCATAATACACCACTTTTCTTCAATTGACTTACAGTGTATGATTGAACACTTTATGTCTTTATTAGAAAATGCACAGGTTTATTTATATCGATCATCAGTCTAGTTCATGGTCAACCACGCCGGTGCCTGTCAATTGCGTTTTAATAGGTAACCGTTTAAACAGTCTTTATTATTTTTAAAATGTTTGACACCTGCGTTGCTGAGTTATAGCAAAAACCTTTTCATTTTAGATTTACGTATCTGCTGGAAGGAAATGATTAGCACGTCATAAATCTGATTGCCTTTAAAGAGCGATAAGCTACAGTAGGTACCGGATTGCGAAAGGAATCGCATTTTATATGAATAGTTTTTTTTACTTGTTGAGATCGCTCTCCGTTTGGCATTATCTTCGTAGCTTCAGAAAGCGCATTAAACATGACGGGCGAGCGTTCGAAGAAGCCAGTATCTGCGGGACGATCCGATAATGGTGTTACTTCGTGAAAATGCACGAACTTATAATCAGTCGCGCTGAGTTTGAGCCTGGCTAGACTCAAACTTCGTAAACAAGCAATATAGCTAGGTATAGGATATGCTCTGTCGAGGGATGCGGTGCAGCGTACAAAGATCCCGCGTCCCTCGACCTAAGGTAGCTAAGGGTTCCCCCCCTCAGGTTTTAGCGGGTAAGAGTACTTTTCATCTCGAAAAAGACGTCGAAATTCTTCACGGCGACGAAGGCCGGTTTAAAGCTAGAAGCAAAATAAAATAATAACAGTAACTTTATTATTGACAAACACTGAGATACTTGTGAAGCAAATCAAATCTACAATAAAAATATGTCTTTTATTCTTATTATCAATAACGCTCAAGTCACGACGAACCGTATACAATACATATATCGAAGATATAGTTAATGCGGCCTATCGAGGCCACTCCTGAGCGCAACTTATGATTTGTTTACATATATATACTCGACGTGTATCACGCGTTTACCCAGACACCCCACCTTCGCGCTTCGTAGCCAACCTCACGCTCGACCGAATCGCAATACGCAATGCAAACTGCATCAGTATCCAACTGCCGCCTGACCGTGTTCATTAGTACTTTATTAATACATTGAATACACCAATATTATGTCAAAAAGTATAGGGTACGTCATATGCTAACAAAATGAACGAAAAAAATGTTCCGATCTCTGAGTCCCCAACGGCACTATTTTAATGTCAAATCAGACAACAATTGTACTACCCAAAGCTACAATTGTCCCCTTTGGCTTCAAAATGAGCGCGCTAGTAACATATCTCTACTTTTTAAATATAATTGGAATACCCCTTTAAATTCTATTTCGATGACGTTTTATTTCGAATCGTGAAATGCTGGTGTCCATTAAGCATTATTTATAAAAACTTTTTTATGACAAGTCAAATATCTGTATAATTAATTCGGGAGACTTAAACATAATTGGTAAAATATAGTGCTCAACTGCTCACCTCTGTTTACAGCTTCAGGGTCCTCATTTGTTTGTAATATTAAAATAAAAACAAAGCGTGTCTAAAATTATTGCAATTCTGTCAATATGTGGCTGTAAACTCAGTTAGTATGTGCTTTGATTGATAGTAAATAAAACCTAAACTTTAGAGGAACTTGACTGAAATCTATAAAGTGCTCTTACCTACGTTATTTGCAAATCTCTTATCCGTGAGCTGACGGTATTTGTTTTTTTTTTAACTCTGGGATTTCACTCAGCAAAATCTGTCCTCGAAATCAACGACATACTTAAACCTTAGACTATAATGTAAATAGATTTTAATATGACAAGATCTTAAGTTATTCATTTTCCATTTTACCTCATGGCTTTTCTAACTAAGCTAAACAACCCTAGTCTTTCTTGGTTATTGTTCATCCTAAGTCTGTCTAGACAGGACCGCCTATTGAACGTATTTTGTAAATATTCTTTTGTACTAGTTTTATAATGGTGTATCAATAATGAGCTTCCTCTTTTCAATAGATCCCGTGGCTGCGTCTTACGGAAAATCACCGTAAAGAATATTATATTTTTCCTTAACGGAATATTCGATGCGTTTTATCGGCTAAACGTAGTTTTATTATTATCTACTTTGTTCGTACTTTTTTGAGTTAGGTACAGACGATTTAGTCATCCAATCTCGAAGTTCTTATTATGACTTTTGTCGACTTTATTAAATACCCATTATAATATTAAATAACTCTTTTTTGCTATAGAAATTAGTTTCATAATGATTTTACCGAGAACATATCAAGAAAATCTACCTCTACAGCCTTTCTGGATATCATTAAGCTAAATTGTATCATGTTGAAGCCGTAGCGCAAGCTTTCGAATAGCACGTAGCAGTTCGGTTACTCGTAAACATTGACGCATTATTCTCAGTCTACGGCGTAGGTCTACGCGCGTAGACAATCTACAAACTCATGTTATTTGGCAAACTCGATACACTGACAAGTCGGTTGTCGCAATTGATGTGCAGCTGAACTAGACGCGCAGTGTACTTCTGATTAGTGACGTAGACGTCGTGGTGCTACGAATTCCATGCAAATGCTACATTTCGTAGCCTGTAAAAACAATAGGTGTAGTGAGACCTTTAATTATACAGACGTTGTTTCCTTACTAATAATTATTGCCGAAGTACAATATTAAATGAAAGATGAATTAATGATTTATTTCTGTAAAAAGGTTTTAACAAACACGACAATGCTACTTGCACTACCTCTGTGAAAAAATGCCGAAAAAAACTTCATAGGAGTTCATAAGTCCAATGCGTGAAAAAATTGAAATGTTACTGCATTGTTTAGAATATGGAACGTTAATAAACGAGTACTGAAATAATACAGTACTCGTATTTAGTACTGTATGCATCAGAACTTGCCCTCGCCTACGAGTATCGCTGACCAATTATACTTTCGGGTTGCAATCAATGGTACATACAGTTTTATACATTACTCTTTGCATATGGTGGAAGGAGCTTTTCGTGTTGTTCACGTTGTATTTTTTTGCTCGGAGCCGTTGCACTCAGATTTCTATCGGTCGATATTTTAAGCTTTTAAACAACATGCATCCTGCTGGCATACGTCTGGAAAACGCTTGAATGGAAAAGTTGCGTTTATTGTATACTAGCGGAAACCACGGCTTTGTCTGCTTAGGTTATTTGGATATTTTCTATCATATCTTTAGTATATTTTCAAGTGAAGATATAGATATTTTTTACCAGTTTAAATAGGAACAAAAATCGAGTTATTATTTTTGCAGTTTTGAATCATTTAACAGGTTATCTGTCGAGACGGTAGACATATCATATGTGGCACTAGACAGGGAAAGGGGTAACATTACCAGGATGTCCAAGTTAAACCTCATATAATAAGTTACGATAAAAAAGGACTTTTGCGATTCATCGTCTGACGTTAATTCTCGATCGATCACATGAATATTTGTGCCGTGCGGGAATTGAATCCGCAATCTTTAGCGAAGCAATCCAATCACTTCAGCCTCTGCTCCAATCACGTCGCCAAACAAAGACTTGGTCGTTGCAATTTCAGCAATAAAAAATAAATAAGTAAAAGCGTCGCAAAATGATTGAACATTTGCTACAGTATTGCGTTTCGTATCAAATTGGTCAAACGGAACCCTTTTCGGTGTCTATCCGAACTCTCCGAACCCTCGTGTTCGACGCGCTAAAAAACATAAAAATCTCGTGGTATCCGATAACTGGTATTGATACTTGAAACGTAAATATAAACTCATGGAATGTTTAATAAAATGTTGCCGAAATAACCAATTTAGTTTAGGTACTTTTAGCCGTGAAGAGCCGTAACAGATTAATATATGGCTCGATGAGTGACAATAGGCTCGACGCCCATTTTATGGGACTTGAACGCAATGAGCGTTGGTAATGCAGATTTCAGCCTTTTCAGTGTTTCAGCCAGTTTCAGGTGATAAGTGATATAAATTACTCTGCCTAATCATATCTAGCATGATTATAATACGTAGCTATATATACGAGTAATTTAAAAGCCAAAAAACAGTTTTGTCGTCTGTAACATATCTTTAATATTAAATAACAAGCGCACTAACAAGGTAGCTGCCCCGTATTTCGAATAACTCCACTTTCGAATAACTGGAGATGCTACCTCAACTATCCTAGCTTTTCATGTCACATAATACCTACGTGGTATTTCACAAAACTCTAGACTGCAACTACTGAGATTATTTAAAAACAGACCCAGCCTGACACGACCTAGTTACGAATTTATACTGCCCATGATAGCTGAAAAGCTCAGCCTACTTTCCGGCCATGTGGTTACGACACTTTGCCGAAATTTTCATCTAAAATAAGACTTCGTCTACCTTTGACGCGCCCTGCTCGAATTTGTAGGTAATATATTTTTAGTGCATACAACATACGTATCTACGTATTCACACCCGTAATAATCTGTATTTTGCCACAAGTAATACCTTTACTATGTTTTATGTGATGGCGAGTCTAAAGCTTTATATTTGAACGGAGAAATAAGATCGCACATGACAAAAGGAAATAATTTTAACATCGATTATAGGTACGTGTACAAGTAAGTTCGTCGGCACACTTGTCTACAGTGATTTATAGATCTGCCTCTCTAGACAAGCAGCAAAACGCTTGACGAAAGGAAATCTTAATAGATTGAATAATATATGGAATATTTTTTTCAATTTAATCGAATTTGAAATATGATTTTGATCTATAACATAGTCGTAACATTATGTCATCCCCATACATTTATCATTCTATTCGATTTCTGTTACTCAAACGTTTTGCCACTTGTCTAGGGGGGCTGGACTGTAATTGTTACTACAGCTTTAGCGAGTGTCGCTACACGCTTCACAATTAATCGATAACCTATCGTGACTAGCATTAGCACTTTTAAACAAATTGACGTTTGACGGTTCGTATTTTAAGCTATAGAAGACTCGTCAAGTAATAAAAACAAACTTGACAGATCGCATACAGTTACATCGGGACCACATGCTTTCAGTGCTACGGTCCTAAAATATGTTCTTTATACATGCTATTTGCTCTCTTTAGAACTTCTATAATCTCATTTGAATGTCTGCAGAAATTACTCCCTTCGAATTTGTTTAACCTCTCCTCATTCCTACTTGCTTCATCAATATCATTTACCGTATATTCAAATATAAGCATACATACCTATCTCTAATCCCGTCACCAGGGCCTATTCACTCCGCTTTTTCACACTTTTCCAAAATAAAACACTACAATCTCGTCTCTCGATAAATTCACCCTTCTTGGAGATATCTGAGATACATTTTCAACAAACAGCGCTTTCAACTGGTTTCATTGATGGGTGTATAATAGGCGGGATAAAATCTTATTTTGGTCGACTTAAGTCCAATGAAAGGTGATGATTAGCACAAATTTACCTAGAAATGTATTGAATTCCGCAGTTACAGTAGGTAAGTGTCGATCAAAGAACCGTTTGACTTCAGCAACTTCTTTATTTGGTACGTAAATGATGAGATGAAAGCGACCGCAAAAGTCGCATCTGTCACACTGATAGACAATCAACCTTTAAAATGAAAGCTAGATTTAAATATCTTTTTCATTTTAAAATTTAACTTTCAACTTTTTGACACTGTAATTGTATTTCGATAGACCGCTATCAAATAATACGAATATACATTAAATGAATTTATTAATAAAGCCCATGTTTTAAAACTAATGTATCGGTGAACTGTCTTTGCACACATACGATTGGATTGTAAATGAGCCTGTTTTATCGCGCCCGTCAGTTAGTCGTGTATTGAATACAAGGAATTGACATATCCGACATCATTTTCGTTTTTCAAATCCGTAGAGCATCATGTCATTTAATTTGGACTGGTATACTAGCTCGTTTATGTATCTAACATTAATAGTATAATTAGGTAAAAACTTGAAAAGTAAATCGCGTACGCCGTATAAGGTAATATGGCCTTATTTATCCGGGTTTATTTGATTTCTCGCGAAAGTCAAAACGATTTAAGTTAAAAAGACTTCATACAATTATCTATTTTCCTAACGCCTAATGTGTCATGCACAAATATAGCAGTATTGAATGAAGTGGTTAAAACCTTTCCCATTGCCCATTAGCCGTTTCAATTATTTATGCATTTCTATGAAATCCGGCATGCAATATACGTAATTATCTAAGCTATTTCCGAACCACACTAGTAAGCCCTATACGCCCAGTAACCTTTACGTGTTGGGCTGAAAAGTCTTTAATTGGATTTAAATTGTTTATTGCAAACCACAGTCCATGTTAAAAAAAACGGTAGATGTACTGGTACATTTTTAAAAATCTAGTTCACTTGTAAACCTTTAATGTGATAAGACCTATTGATTTTCTAACTATGCAAGTTACTTGCAACAACTATATTCTTATCCTCTATTTTCAAACGTTTATTGTAACTACAAAACCAGTGTTAGTTAAACTGTGTTAGTACTGCATCGCATTTATCAGAACTCAAATATCAATGTGCGACTCAAAGCCTTTGTAAGGTAAATGCATAGCGGGGTTTGTTTTTACCTCCCGTGGGTGTAAAACTCACTCATTCCTATGCGTTGTTATGTCATTACGGCCAGTTATCAGTTTCGTGAAGTGAGGAATTATATCAACACCCTTTTTTTACTTTTTTACTATAAGCGACAAAGCAAATGCAAAATTTGACGACGCCACATTAGATTGCTCGTAGCGGCGCCTCGCTTCCTCATCGTAAACTGTCCTGCTTTAAGAGTTCATGGTAAGGGGGCTGATTGGCGCAGAAGCTAAGCGATTAGACTGCTGCGCTAAGGGTTGCGAGTTTAATTCCCGCACGGTTCCAAAAACGTCATTCCGATGGAGAAGAACAAAGCGACGTTCCAGGTGCTATTAATCGAAATACCGTCTGATAAAATTATTTTCTATGGGACATAAGGATTGTGTTCCTAGGATGTACGTTCGAATTTACCAAATTCACCAAATTATTCAGAACAGAACAATTTCGAATGAATATAATGAAACAATAATTTAACTAACAAATGTGAAAATATTTCATTCGCACGATAAATGCAGTTCGTTTCAGATTTATGAGAAATATAATTATAGGAAATAACTTTTTATAGAAGCATTGATAAACAGTTTCACCTGTTATGTCCCCATGGTCATAAGTAAATATAATATGGTAAATACATAATATATGTCTCGTGGAGTAGGCGGTGCCACCTGCCAATACTTAATACTTGTTCCAACTTAACACGAAGTACAAGAATATAATTGTATTGTTTTTTATTTAAATCGTTTGTAAAGAACAAAGGAATCAGACAAAAGAAAAAACTTATTGAACTCTATATTCAATCACTAAAGATTTTTTTTTCTGTTGGAATTAAGACTTGGGCCTACTTATTTAATTTGGGTAGTTCTTTTATGCCCGAGGTGACAACAGAGGCAAAAAAGAACTTTGGTGATTACACAACTGATTTTCAAACTGAGACATGATCGTATTTTTTAAAAATAATTGCTTACCTTAATTTATGCCGTAAATTAACATTAAGTACATTTTGCGGATGTACTACTAAGTACATAAAAACAAGATCAACATATAATTTACACCGTACCTATGTTTTTCTTTAGCAGAATGTAGCGCGTAGTACAAGTTATTCATAATAAAGGTATTATAAGCGTTCATTTGTACTTCAAATTTTCAATTACATTATTTAAAATTTATTAAACTACTTATATAAGATTTTTTTATTTCTTCATAATTTACGTATTGTAACAATTTTTAAAATATCTGTTTCATGTTATATTTGTTTAATGTCCAAAGTGAGATTTTAATTTTATATTTCCGAATGCCCATCAATGAAAAAAAAATCGTTCTTGGTGCAAAAATATAGTCCTTGGTGTATTCACTGTAGACTCGAGTGTTTTACTCTTTAAATGTGAATAGAGATAAAATTACATTAGAACAAACATTTGGGGTTTTGACAAAGGATAGATATCGGGACCATATCTATCCGGACTCATATCGCATACAAGGAGAACATCATACCATGCGTTTGCTAGGCAAATTTCATTAGACGCTTAATTGAGTGCGTTATGCGTGCTGCAGGTAAATGCATTTGGTGTAGACTAATGATGTCAGGTTAGGAACCACGTAGGAGTCGTCTGCTTGCAGCTTGAACATATACATACGAATAACATAACGCAATCACTACATAGTATAAAACAAAGTCGCTTTCTCTGTCCCTATATCCCTATGTATGCTTAAATCTTTAAAACCATGCAACGTATTTTGATGCGGTTTTTTTAATAGATAGAGTGATTGAAGAGGAAGGTTTATATGTATATATATTTTATACCCGAGCGAAGCCGGAGCGGGCCGCTAGTTAACTTATATAACGATGTTAATGAAGAAAATTAAATTATTATTTTACGATGGTACGAAATATTATAGGCCTTCTTAATTTACTTTAGGTGCAACCCCTAACTTGTAGTCGATGGTTCAGCAGTATTTGAACTAAGTTTTGTCTTTATCATATTGAGTTTATAGATGACCCGATTCGGGTTCGATTCCCGCACGGGACAAAAAATTGTGCGATCCGCAGATGTTTGTCCCGAGTCTGGGTGTTTACAGGAGAAATTACTAGTGTGGGGCGACGTACTTCAAAAAAAAAAGTTTAAGTTAGGTCATAAATACGTACGATTTTTCTATGCGCACTTCCTAAAACAATGCTTATAACTAAACAAGTCTGATTGTCATTTATCTATAGAGTTATAACAGTACCATTCCGGTAATAATGGCGCGATTGTTAGTGCATTCATCCATGTCCATACAGACGTCTAAATATAACGATAGTGAATATGATATTCACTGATGCTTTTGATGCATATCCATTAGTTCATAGGCTCTCGTTGCCGTAGGGAACATTTTCGGGATTTTCGTAATTGGATTGCATGCATGGTTTTGAAATTTATGGTTGAAAATTAATGCTAGTTATTCGTAGCTCAGATGTGTGCGGTGACTGTGTGCCAATGTGTTCATACTGTGTAAAAAAAAAAAACCAAACAACTAAACAGAAGCAGCTTCTGTTTAGTTGTTTGGTTTTTTTTTTTTTACGCCCCACACTAGGAATTTCTCCTGTATCGTGGGTTTGTTTCACAAACATGGAATATCACATACACAAACACCCAGACTCGGGACAAACATCTGCGGATCGCACAAATTTTTGTCCCGTGCGGGAATCGAACCCGATCGAACGCCACTGCGCCAATTGGGTCGTCAAATTCAAATTGGCTTTTAAATCTTTTACATGCCACTCATACTCATATTACAGTTTGTTGATAATTACTCGGAATACTTTTTGACCAAGCCAATTGAAATAATATCAATTCATATTTTAGGTAATTCTCGGTATGTTTAAAATACCCCTTACCAAAAGCAAGACAGTTTACGATGTGGAAGCGAGACGCCGCTATGCGAAGTGTAATGTGGCGTCTCGCTTCCTCAACGTAAACTGTCCGGCTTTAAGAGTTTATGGTAAGGGGACTGGTCGGTGTATATCCTCAATGATTTAATGCCGAAATATGTCATCACTAGACAAAAGCTAAATTGATTCTCGATTATCAATTGTTAATTATGCTAAAATCGTTCGAACTGGATATCGATTAATAAAATTACGCGAACAGTTATCCGTATGTTAATTATGACATGCGGCATTTGCCAATTAGCTTGGCTAGCACTGTGGATGTCTAGTATAGTCCGATCCTCGGCCGCATACTCAAGTTTCAATTACTATAAAGACTTGTTTATAATCCTATTTCCAACAATCATAATTACATTTACTCAGGTGTAAACGTCATATCAGTACATACGTAACACGTACATAATTAACTGAACATTTAAACATTAAGGCCGCGAATTGAAGAATCATTAGTTACATAGTAAAACGCCTTAATTATTCTCAGATCATCATTTGGACCTTTCAATTGAAGGCAATAACTTGAATTGATGTACCCGGAATTTTCCCAATTATTTTACATTATGTTTCTTAACTTGTTAAACTAAACAAAAACTTGTGACAGTTAGACTGTCTTAGTCTTCTGCTAAGGAGCTCCTTAGACACGATAGGAACGACAGGGAACAGATCGTAATATGGGTGTAATTTATCTATATTATGTGTAAGTATGTATTTAGAAATATATAAGTATGTTTATCAGTTGTCTGGTTACCATAATACAGGCTCTGCCTAGTTTGGGATCAAATGACAGTGTGTGAGTTGTCCAAAGATATTATTATGATTATTTATTTGCTTAAAGTTTGGGAATGATTGAAGATATGCATAAAAAGTCTTTATTCTGACTGTTGCTTCTGTTGCTGTCCACACCTTGATTTGATATTGATTTGACAAAGCTCGTATTGACGTTCTTAGGTATCCTATTTAGGTGCTGTGTACGAACCATACGTTGATTACTGGTAAATTAGCCTCTTGTTATCGGTGTAGATGAATGAGGCTAACGGGCGTACCAATTAGCCCTCGTGTTTGGCAGATGCAGGTAGGTAATAGCTTTGTAATTAAACGATATTATAGTACGTATATTAAACAGCTGCATTGGTCGTCCCATCGATTTGTCTGGTCTAATACTGAAGGATTAAAGTCCACCCAATAAATATGTTTATACCCTTTTAAGTTAAATATGAATCACGATTTTAATATCTGTTGGCCGTCGAGTCTTCCACTACAGTAAACACGACTGCTGCATTTATTGACTGACAGTAATGAACGAATATAAATGTTATTTGAGTTAGGTTTTCATTCGTTAAAGTAATAAAAAACTTTTAATCGTCTTGAGTTCAAAGAGAAAATCGCCTTCACGTGTCGCCCGCCACCTTATTTTTCCCTGAACACTCAATGAATGCTGAGTTACAATTACTGCTATTATAATTTAGTAAGTATATTACTTGGTATAATAACTTAATTCTTCTATAATATTTTTTTTCTCAGTGAGTTTTACTCACATTTCTATACATTTACTTTTATAAGTAGGTGATGATATTTTCTCTTTTTCCAGGAAAATCCTCTTAAACATTTACCTTTATTTACTTATATTGTAGCTAGTACTAAGGGAGAAATAAACAAGTAAAATATTTTTGTTTGTTAGTAATGTTACCGTGCAGGTAACAACAAACATTCAAGAACGTTTCACAAATTGGATTGTTATAACAAAGAACTGTCACCAGCGGTGATAGCCGAGTGATATGACAGTTGGACTGCTAAGTCAAAGGCCACAAGTTCAAACGCCGACACGCCTCAGCGTCTTTTCGATTTCATGTGCTTACTATAAATTTGTTATCAGTGCTAAAAAGGTGAAGGAAAAGATCGTGAGGAAACTGGCATAAATGAGCGGTTTTTCAACGGTGTGTAATGCCATCTCAGAGGCCTACAAGCGGATTAAGCTCTTACACCAGGTTGTTCATCAACCCTACGATAAGGAAAAGACAACAGAGAAAGCGTTAACAGCTTATTTTTCTGCAATTTCGTAGGTAATTTGTTATAGATCTTGTTAATAATCAAGATCTATAACAAATTACCTCATATCAATCAAGCAATCATAAAATTAGTTGTAACAATCGTTGAAATAAGTTAAATATACATGAGTTTAAACCTCGTCCCGCATACATTTACGACCTAGGCCTAGCTAATTGTATCGCTCTGAATTGAACTTGTTTATACAATCAATTCATACACATACATAAGTATGTCAGGATCGTAGCAAATGGAAATCCGTGGTCTCTGCCTACCCCTCGTGGAAATAGGCGTGACTTTATGTATGTATGTACATACATAATTGATGATTAGTTTCTAAACCGTGGAAGTAGTTTCTTTTGGGTACATCAAATCTAATTGAAACTGATTAGCTATAGATACTTTAAAAGTCAACCGCTAATCATCCCACGCTCGTTAATATTTCCCGTCTTAATGTTTACGTACATTGGCAATTATAAATCTCGTCTAAAAGCCTATAAGTTATCACGACAGCCTCGCGTATTGGACGTTAATCATTACCCAAGTACGCCATAAAAACCTTTAGATGACTCTAAAATTAAATTCGCAATTACTATGAAATAGTAATTAAATCCTATGACCAAAGTGCTAATTACGTTCATGCATCTCTGTTAGGTCGCTGTGAAATTGTATATCAGATACCTACTTGTTAATTGTGTGGTAGTCTAATAGCTAACTTAGTTTTCTATCGCTTAAATAACTTAATAATAGCATTTACGACCGTAGCGTCTGTTGCTTATGTGACATAATAAGTAAATAAACACTACAGTGTGGGTACCATTTGTTTTTGTTTAACTAAAACTAAAGTCGAAGTTAGCTAAGAACCTTTATCTAACAACCTGTAGGTACAAATGGTCTTTAATTTTTATTGTTTTTATGGAACAATCATGAGTTAAATAAAGTAATGATCTAAGAGCTTTGTAATTAAAAGGATAGTCGAAAATATGAGTTATTTTTTGTGATAATGGTCAGGAATCCACGGACCATTGTTACAATTGATTACTATCAAGCTAATTTTCTGTGAGTAACTTCATTTTGATGAGACGTCTAACTTTTCTCTTACAAAAATTCTCGATTGTAGTAGCTGTTCAAAAAATTGTCCGTGGATTCTGGACTATAGGCATTATTGATTGGCAATGAAATTATCAATAAATAATGCCTATAACCTCTTACACAATGACAATTTAGTTATACTTACGCTACGAATATCAATTGTTATTATTAGTGCATAATAATAGCTGGATAGCCATCGCTGGCTACCCCAATGTTTACGCTTGAAACGATAAAAGCCTTTCTATTTAAAAGGGAAAATAAACAGCTTACCGCACAGCTAGGCATTCATATTTAATTCTTAAATTGCCACGTTTAAGGAAGTTTGCGTCATAAATTACGATGTTGGAGTATTGCAACTAGTAGGGTTCTTGGTAACGTAAAGAAATGAACTTTTTCCATTTTTCTTGTGTCAATAATTGATTGACCTTGCAGTTATGCCAATAGCACGTTCCGAAGTGAAATTATACGGAGTACACAGTGTTTTTATCGTATAATTCTGCAATTCTTTTCTGTCAAGGAGTTTTCCTATAAAACTGTTTGTAATGATTTTATTCCACACATTTCATTTGCCCACACAATATTTTTTGTATTGTACCGGTTCTTAATGTATTTCAATAGAAATAATACCATTATTATGGATCTTACCGCGGTTTTATTTTGTTTTTCAGTCTCGATTTTTCGAATACTTAACAGCATTTACAGTCAAGGGCAGCCTGAGATGTTAAATCGTCGACGTCTCATTTGAATATTTACTGTCAGGTACCTATCAGTTATTGTTAACACACCGATCCTTCATTTTTTGGTTACTATTGACATTTGTGTGATTATGTGTTCTAGGGATTGAAATAAATAGGTTTCTTCAACGTCTAGACTATGTTTTAGGTTTTTAATAGTAATCTCGATATCTTTGATTCGTAAAGAAGGACCTTTCCAGATTTTATAATGATAAAAAATATAGCCTCGATGAAAATACCTATCTCTGTCGTTTGAATAAAGAAAATAGATTACAGACGTAGAGGTATTACATTGTAAGCCGCTTTGACATCGTTTATAAGGCTAAGGGTGGATTTGTTAGATCAGATTGAATTGTAAACATTAAATAGTGCTGTAGTTGGGAACCTAAGTAAACTACGAAGTTTATATTAGTAATAGAACAAACTTATACCTACATCTGCCAAGTCCCTGCAAACAAATTAACTATTCAATGCCTAAGTATTGATTAATGCGAGGAAAATATTTCTTTCCGTTTTATTTTTTCACAAGAAACTTGGTTTTATAAAGACACATAACGTTGCGTATGTGTCACTTGCAGGTAGATACTTTTTTATTGCCATATACTAATTATGAGTTCAAATCCGTAACTGAGCTTGTTTCTGTATTTTGCTATTAAGCTATACTAAGCATAAATGATTTGACTTTATAATGAAGTCTGTGAACATTCTAGAATAGGAACGCCTGCGGATCGGAAGACGAGAAGACGTTTTGAAATGGGCGAGTCCGATGCACCGCCTACAGAATTAAGTCAAGACAGTAGGATTCAAATTTATTGATTTTAAGTCATATTTTTCTGCAAACGGAACGTCTAGTCTTAGTATGGTTATAACTTACCTCTTCGCGTTGATCGATTCTATTGTTATATTTTATAACCCAGTACCATCTAACAGAGCCTTAAATTTTATAAAATTTAAGCCTACTTTAGGTTTTGTTATATTTTTTATACATTTAGGTCTTATTAATGTAGGAACGTAACTACATGTTTTAAAATATCCTTTTAGCCATTACACTTGTTTAGAGTGGTTATAAAATCAATTATTTTAAAACCTTGACCAGACATACGGACATTCGGAAATATAATGTCACACGGTATACCGGGACAAAACACATAACATTTCACACCATTTTACTTCCGCGAACAACATCGTACCTATTGTCAACAATATTATTTTTATTCCCATACTATATCAGTAGGTACCCATACAAAAATGAACGTAAAAATCTATCTATTAATAAACTATCCAGCAGACGAAAAGGTTGTACCCCGGAAAAGTCGCTTTAAAGTTTTCCACGTGGGTGCAGTCATCGGGGAAGCTAGTTTTACACAATTAGACTCAGTATATACGTGAAATACTTTAAAAATACCAAATTATATAATCCCTCGTTATTATAATCATCTCTGCGGATGAATTTCCAAGTAGATTTTATAAACAAGGTTGTACATAATAAAAACGAGTAAATTTGTTACTATCCATATTATACGAGTTAAAAATATTGAATGTCCGTTAAGCTATTCTAGACGCTTGCAATAATGAACGTGAGCGGCTAAAACCATGCTAAAACATCCAGTTCCGATACTGTTACGCAAAAAATAGAATAGGTACTAGGTATAATTTAATTATTCTGCACTAAATCCAAACGTCGACACGAAGGACTAAGGTAAAACTCTTAATTTAAAAGGTTACTCTGCTATGGTGCACAAAAATTAACATAATATATGAAAAAGCCGCGCTGGCAGGGCATAATGAGATACAAGTGAAGATAAACACCGCAGGGAAGACCAGGGACTTAACTTTTAACGCTACCAGCTTCATCACACGTAACGTTATTCAAGTTGTGTAACTTAATAACGGTAATTTACAAACACAATTGGTCAAATTTACAATAATAGTAATATTAAAATTCCATGAAACATGAGTAGCCTGATTGGTAGGTATAATTGTCCGTCACAATTTCGAACCCTGCGCTCGGTATTGTCGAATGAATTCGGGTTACTATTAATTTTACTACTGTCGAATTCTGAAACAATATACAATTCAATGCGTTTATGGAAACCGCAATTAGACTACACTTATACTACTTTAAATCTGAAAAGCCTCTTCAAACGCCCGGATACGCTGCGCTGCCTTTTAAAACGAACACGCTTTAATAATGTCGATGCGACGTGTCCAGTTATAATGGTTACCGTCTTCACCAGAACTATCTGTTGTGTAATCGCCAAAATGCAGGCAGTGATGGTGATGCTTGTTAAAGATAAAGGAATTTGCCTTTTACATAGACAGTTGGCAGCTAGTTTTATGACTTAATGAAGAGTGATCTAATCTTAATATTAAGTACTTAATATTGAGTTTGCCGTATCATCGTTGTGTTGACGTTTTCAGATTTCACGCCAATATTGTTAACAAGTATTTAGGATTACATCATTATCGTTTATATTTACAAACACTTGTTTTAAAATTCAAAGCTGGAATCAACAACTTAACGTTCTTTTACGATAATATTTCTGCTATAAAACAGTGTGCAACATTCAATGAAAATGAAACAGCAGCATTAGATCCGACAAAAGGGCTTAAAGTTTAAACTCATTTCACAGGGGAATATTGACTGCAGTTTGTATCAGCTACGGTTTTTTACCATTCGTTGAACGTCGGTTAGTGAATATTCAATACCGTTTCGGAAAATAGAAACAGAAGGTGAAAACCTCTTTTGTTTGTTATTTTGTGAAGGTGACACCATCATTGCGGGCACGGGTATTAATAGTTTGTTTAATGTTTATACAAAAGTTTTATCGAGTAATTATCGGCAATTGTTTTAGTTTGTTCGTGTTTTCTGATTTACATATTGATTTATTATTTTCGCTCGTTTTACAAGCTTTATTTAACTTGCAGTGTTTGTTTGTATGTATATCGTACACGTACACGACAGGTCGACATGGCATGAAACTGTTCTGTCACAGACTTGTGTTTTAATCAATAAAGTATTACTTTGAGTATTAAAGTTTCCTTCTGTCTGCAATAAGAATGCAAACGTTGCATATCGTTACTCATACAAAAACTCCTTTAAAAACATATCGTTAACAAGTTGCTACGTAACACGGGAACAACAAAGAATAATCAGTAATAATATTATTCGAAATTAGGTATATTGTTTATAAACAAGACAATTGCTCGTCCTACAAAGTATGAGACTTATAATTGGCTAGCGAAAATAAGGTTTCAATAACATATTCCTACTCTTCAGAGTTGATATAAACATAAAAATGTAATTTAAATCCTTAATAAAGAATTGAACAACTTTATTTCTCATAAAGAATTACATAATAATTCACCTACTGAGGAACAATGTTTAAAACTAAAATAATTATTAAAGCGGACAATTGTCTCGGAAATCAAAATTACAATCGATATTCATAAAATGCGGCCACTTCAACTTGAGTTTTCCTTAAAACAAGCATATTTACATCTTTCCCATGTTGAATAAACCTGAAGGTGTAGAAAATGCAATTACGGTAAGCGTTTGTGCCCAGGGCGAGGGTAAATCGTGGCAAAGTTAAACCGATTACTCCACAATACACTTATTAAATGCGCATTTTCATTTTATGATGCTGTGTTTCTGTTGCACCTTAATATAGTTAGGGATGGAGTATAGCGTTGTTAATCAGGTTCCAGCTAGAAACGAGTGCTTTTCGCACGGCGTATACTGAGTTAGATACCTTGCCATTTGCCACACATTTTATTTATCTTATGTTTTTGTTTTTAAAACCTATAATGTACTAAATTAGTAGTTTAAAAAATCACTGATAGCCGAATGGTATGACCATTGGACTGACTAGTCAAAGGTCGCAAGTTCGAACCCCGGCACGCACCAATCTCGTTTCGAATATATGTATATATGTGCGTACTTTAAATTTGCGTAAGGAAACCGGCACACGTGAAAGATTTTACAACGGTGTACAAAGCCATGAAAGAGACCTACAGGCGGTTTAAACTCTGACACCAGGTTGTTCATCAACCATACGGTAAGAAGAAGAAGAAGAAGTGGTTAAATTCGTCTGTCCTCATCAGTTCTGGGATCAAGTCTTGAATCCATCGCTGCTAACTGTATTGTTAATAGGCTTGCGTACTAACTTCACAGGAGTTTATATCTAGGAGCAAGTCGCTGAGCGACGTAACTTAATTGTGCGTCAGATGCACCCAAGGCAGTTGGCTGACTAGCTATCCGTCCATAGATTATGTATGGCAGTTGGAACCTGAGACGTCACTAGTTCGCAAACTAAATTGACTTACTATTTATTGATTACAAAGCAAACAAAAATATAATTTTACAGTACATTAACATGAATTGGGGTTTCAGGGCTAAAATCAAGTATTCGTTTTAGAGAAGTAGTGTCTTTGCATTATTGGTTAATGGTGTCAACCTGGTGTCAAATACCCCAAATACCCAATTAATCGGGATCGTATTACATGTATACATGTATTATTAAAATATCTATATTGACACAGTCATCTTCATATTCTTATCACTCTCATCGTCTCATCATTGACGACATGGTTGGCGCCGTGGCTAAACGATTGGACTGCTGCGCTAAGGGTTGCGGGTTTGATTCCCGTGAGACAAAAAATTGTGTGAACCGCAGATGTTTGTGTATGTGATATTTCATGTTTGTGAACGCACCCACAACACAGGACAAATTCCTAGTGTGGGGCAAATTTGATAAAACAAAAAATTATATTTACATAAAACCCTATTCTTAATACTAGGTTTTTATAAGATAACTAGCTGATCCGACAGACGTTGTCCTGTCATAAATACGAATATTTAAATCGACTGACAGTTTTGTCAAACGCCATAAGGTTACAATAAAAAAGTTTATATTGTCGAAAGCATTAAGAAGGTTACATTAGAAATGATAATAATGTCGTTAAGTTTTATTAAATTTGTATTGTTTATTTATTTATTCTTTATACAAGAGGTCTCCAAGGCGGAATTAATGTTTCGATCACCATTCTGATTTTTTTCTTTCGTAAGAACCGTCTCCTGAAATTTACACACACACACACAACAAAAAAAGAATTTCCGAAATTGGTCCAGCCGTTTACGCGTGATGCTGTGACCAAGCGAAATAGAAATTCATTTTTATATAGGCGCGTGCAAATTTATAGATTTAGTTAATTTTATTTAGCATTTAACCCTACAAACTCTTACCTAGTTAATTTAACATGAGCCTCTAGTAACAAAATACAGGTTCGGATTCTCAATTTTATGAGACAGATTATGTACCAAATTCCCAGACGGAACGAGTACCTTTCAAATAATAATACGAGATTTGTGGGGGCGTGTTGACAAGGTACGCTCTCACTTTCATATGATATTTTATATAGTTGTGGAAATTAACTTATCAATACTATGGTGGATGTTTGAAACGATACCGTCCGAGCATGCAAAATCGTTGTATTCGTAATAAAAGAGTGAACAAACAGCGTATATGTTAACGGCAATGTGTATAATTCCGGTATTCTATACAATACTTAGGCAATCTCTATAATACCTGCGACGTCCAGGCAATGAATGAAATATTAATGACCAACTAGTGCTTTGTTAGATAGATAGCTAAATCAACAATCTGAAATATGGAGTCCAAACTCAAGCGATTTGATAACCGCTGTCAATATTGCAAATTGACGGCCCTTCATTCCTAAACGACCAACTACACACTAACCCACTTACTAATAAACGATACCAAAATGTATTTTAACCACTTTTAAGTCTATTGACCTCTCTATTCTTCGACATGGAAACGACAGTGACAGGTATAATAGAATCTATTGTTCAATATTGACAACTCACAATTTGGTATCAATCAAACAATAATTTTATCGGTGAAATTTACCTTGCTGGTCAGTAATTAAATTAAGATCGCTATTTACTGTTTAAATTATATTGGAAATCTAGTGCTGATCATTTTGTATCATTAGTATCTAATAATTAATATATGACTGGTACCCAATGATTATATTATGTAAAATGAAGTACATAAGTTACCAATTTATTTTTCATCTTCCAGTGACTTTTAACGTTACTTTTTCATCACCGTCCTTTCGGCCCGGTATAAGGGTGTTACTACACCAATCGAGCGATCGTCGATCGATCGATGGTAGAATGGATTAGTCGACGACGATCAATAGTTTCTACTAGACCAATCGATCGATTGTCGATCGATAAGTTAGTTGACCGGTATCCGTCGACCGATGCCATCGACCGGCAATCGATCGATTGGTTAGTCTACCGGTGTCCGTCGACCGATGCCATCGACCGGCAATCGATCGATTGGTTAGTCGACCGGTATCCGTCGATCAATTAAAGCCACCACACCAATCGATCAACGTCGACCGATGACGATCGATGGCATCGATCGACTACCGATCGATTGGTGTGGTAACACCCTTACCCACTGCTGAGTGCCTCCCGTTTTCTCTCAATCCTCTCTATCTTCAGCGTCTTTTGTTCAGATGTTCATAGCAAATTTATTTATGACGTCAACCCAACGTGCTTTTGTCCGCCCTTGGTTTCCTTGACCCAACCTTGGTCACCATTCGGTCAAAGCCTTAGCCAAACTCTTAATTATATTTGTCATAAGTACACCTACGTAGGTTAAGAGTTTTCTCAGACAGACCCTTTTACGCCCACTCATGGTCAATATTAAATTAATACCAATGAAAAAATGAATGAAGCATTTTAATTTTGTTTATATCAACGTTCTGCTTTATTAGCTTTCTTAAAGAAAAACATATTTACTTAATATCTAACGATACCAGGCATCAAGTTGTCTTCCACTCTAGTAGTTACGACTTTACTTAACTCCCACACGGTACAAATACATGTCTGTAAATACACAATAAGTATGCAATTGCATCTAAAATTGTTACATAAACAAGCGAAAAGTAATGGACTAATATCAAAGTAACGGCCAGGATTTGTATGAACTTGTTCCGTCCTCCAATAGCAATGTTTAACCTACCTACCTATTTAATAAAACAATACTCTGTACGGACATGGAATTTGGCATTATAGTAACGTTTGTTCATCGTAAAAATTCTAATCCAACTATTTATTACATGTAGCTATTGGAATGTGTTCCTAAAATAGGTATCCTCCTTGTCGTCTTAAGATGCATAATTTTTATTGCGATTCAGAATCGCGTTTGGAATTTTCTAACTTCGCGACTTCATTTCTATTACACAGATTTAAAGGGAACCTACCTACTTGTTGAGTCTCTTTAGATTGAGCTATAAAGTTTTCGACTAAGCTTGGTTTTGTGGTGCTGCTATCTGCAGTATGCAATATATTGGGATAGACGACGCGACGTTCATAAGTTGGGATCAAGTCGGCTTCAATACTCGCCTTGGAGCTAGAAACTGCGCCACATGTTGACTGGACATTTTCTTAAATGCTCGCTTGAGTCCTTTGATTGCACTACAAATTCTAATTACATTTATGTACAGATAGTACTTTGGAAAACATGTTCAAACTGGGATTTCTCTACTATCCACCCTGTGGCTGTGTTTGGTTGGTAATATTTCGTATATTATTCACCACCAAACTGTCCGCGTTTATTAGTGGATGGTCACTTCCACTTGCTACGGTCCAGACACAATGCATTTTGACCACCTTTCTTTTGGTTGTAAACTACGTTACCTTGTGTCAGTCTGCAAGGCATTTTTTTTAATCTCTTGAGTATGTGCCAATATTGTAAATGTTTGACACAATTGTATGAATTTGTTCAAAGATACCTCCAAATTCACACGTTAAAAGGTTTAAGTATCGTACAGTATTTCTTAAAATATGTTACACAGCGTTATACATTTTCTACAGAGGATTGCTAAAGTCTAGTCTAGTAATCTATAAGCATTCTATAATTCGAACAACGAACATAAAAATAACTCATTGAAGTGAGCTTTTAATTACTTTCTGGCAATCACTTCCAAATCAAGCAACAATCACGAAGAACGACGTCTCATATACATCGTCAAACAATACATACGTGTATAGCACACTAATCAGTCTGACTACCTGTTTCGGGTATGTCTGTAGAAATACATGTGTTATAACGAGGAAGATAAAGTTACAGATGACACGAGACTTTATCCTGTATCGTTGCCATGACAGCACGAGTCACTAATATATCCGGTGTTATTATAAGGAAACAAAAAAGGCTGTGCGTTCCTAAAAGCAAGTTAAAACTGTGCTAATTAGCTCGGCTCATCTCTTTCTCACTTCCGTTAATTAAGAGACGTACTTCCACGACCCACATGTTATCCAATGAACTGTAATTACTGTGTGTATATTGCAATATTGCGTACTGATTTAGAAGATTGCGGGTTGCTTTAGTAACATATCTACCTCTAAACTCACGTATAATAAAATCATATATCATTATCATGCCATTAAATAACACGATGAAATTATATGACTTGGTGTCATTTTGGCATGTTGCCCATGCTAATTTAGATTCAATTGTTAAAGGAAATTTGAAAAGTCTTTGACACGAGCTGTACTTAAAAAGGAAACTTGAAATTCGATAGGATAGCTCAGTTAGTTAGAGCTGCACCACGGTACGATGAAATTAGTTAATTATTATGACAAAATTATTCGGTTTATGGAATTTATGAACTAATTAACGCTTTTAGTCCTTAATCCGTAGGCTGAGGTGTTTTTCTTTACCTTAAGCATACAATATATACCCTCAATCGTAACATTCGTCCCCTATCACATAAGGCCTAAACATAACTGGAGAAATGTGGGTTTAGTACATGCTTCTGCCTGGATACAGGCTTAAAATTAAGTTTTGTATACATACCAACAAAGAAACGCCTGTTTTCCAGAGGGGCAGGCCAAGACCACGGTTCCTGGCATACCTACTTCTTTCGCCTCATTCACTCGCATCACATTCCTCATACACGCTCGTCGGTTAAGGGTATGATGATAATTAGGGTTGCCGTGGGTGTCGCATGCGCGTGGAAGCGATTTACTATTTATAAATATGGCTGTTATGCCTTTGTAATAAATTCACCTACGTCTACCACATCCATACAAATAATATTGGGTGGGATGATATTAATTATGTTATTGAACCTCGCTACCAACGATATCTAAACGTAATTGATATCTCCTAGGGTTGATTCAGTATTTAGATAAAAGTGTAGGTTGACAATATTAAAAAAAAACGTCGCCCCACACTTGGAATTTCTCCTGTATCGTGGGTGCGTTTCACAAACATGACATACCACACACAAACACCCACTTCTGAGACAAACATCTGCGGATCACACAAATGTTTGTTCCGGGAGGGAATCCAACCCGCAACCCCCAAGCGCAGCAGTCCAATCGCTTAGCCATTGCGCCAATCAGGTCGTCAAAGAATTTCACATAACTACAGATCAGGCACATTGTGATCCCTAGTGGGATATAACCCACAGCGCAGAGCAGCAGTCAAATCACTTAGCTACAGCGTTAAACGGTTGTCGAATCATACAGAAATCAATCTAAATCTATATCGTAGCAAAAACTTCGGAAACCTTTTTAAGATTATTGCGCGCAGAGGATGTGCAGTGATTTGGCTTAGTTAACGTTGAAAGCTAAAATGTGTATCATACTTATAGTCCACTTTTGGCCTCAGGGCGACTTCCAATTTAAGGAAATGAAGAATGTAAGGAGGCCAAATAAACGCTTGGTGTAAAAAAACTCTGTTAGACCAACTATCGAGAAACACTTTTATCTAACAGGAAAATTAATTATACTTTTACCAACTCAATCCCGTTACGACGTAGAACAACATTATTATTCTATAATGCTAACGGTGACCCGCGACTTCGCACGTGTTTTTATTATTCCGCGGGACCCTGTTTTTATTATTTTACTTTAATCTAAGCCTATAACTCTACGTAGTCATGTCAAATTTGCTCCAGTAGTTTTGGAGGTTAGTCGGTAAAAACTAAGAAGAACACAATATTGTATGCTTAAAGTATAAATTAAAAAGGTACGAGTATGATCGTAGATAGATAACGTGCCGTTTAAGATAGGTTATGTGCTTATATCATTACGCTAGTTAACTGGAGGACTAAGCAACAGGTGAACTGTATAACAAGGAATATATTGAGTAGCGGGGAAAATTTTGTCGGTTTCCAAAATCAGTAAGGATGCAAATCATAACGTCCGATATTAGGAGCTTGTTCGACAACGGTTCAGGCGGGCAAATCAATATTTAACCGACTTAAAAAAGGAGGAATTTCTATGATCGACTGTAACTAAATATTTTTTTCATATCGTTGGTCATGTCGAGGTGCCGTCAACAGGTAGCAACAACTTAGGTATCACCACTATTCAGCAAAGACTGGAGTCATTAGCAAACACAAGTATTTAAAATGAATTCAGATTAACATTCAAGTGTATTTCGCGAATACTAAAACAGTGCAGTCGGTGAACGTGGAAAGTTATGTTACATAGTGTAACGGCTTATATCACACGTTTCCGTTTGCCGTCACGCAATGTGCGTCTCTCAGTTAACTGAGCAATCCTTAACCCGTTACTAATGTTTAGTTCAATGCCTATAGGCTACTATCGCCGCCTGATACTGGACACGGGAAAACTGTGGGTGTATGCCAGAGAATACATGGATTAACCCTGCGTGTGCAAAAGCGTGACGTCCATTTCACGCATGCTTGGTGTCCGCTATAATAGCCAATTAACTATATTTACAGGTAGGATTGTATCGTTTTGCCCATATGTAATAGTCTTCATTAATTTGTTTTGAACGGAGTACGTCGACGATTGAAGATCCTTAGAGGCTTAGTGAAAACAAGCCAATTATTATGCGGAGTAACAAATAGGATCGTGGTCCTCTATAGTATCACAAACTCACACATTTGTCACTGTCGTAATACATCTTAATGTTTCCATTGAATTGAGTGATATGATGGTACATAACAATATTGAATTAGACTATTTCAGAGCAAACGTATCGCGAAGCTATGACCCGAACACACTAATTAATTCACTACAGCAGAAAGAAGAAATTAACAAACCATCGCACTCGATTTGAATTGCATAACAAGTTTATTTTAACAAAATGTGATTAATGCGAACGGTTTAACTAACGTAACGTAGTGACATCACATCCGCGAATTTCCTGCGGCAGTACGAATTTAAAAAGTTTGTTGTTAGACTAGACTTGCTGCCTACCTGCTAGACTATTGTTTTAATACCACTGTGGGAACGTTTTGTAACTGGTTTAATGTTTCACGCGCGAACAGTCGTATCCTATCATACCGTAGCATATTAGTTACTCGCGTCCAGATTTAAACGCAGTCTCACCCTCGTTGGCTTGTATGGTCAGCCTAAGATTTGTCCTGTCTGTCCTAAAAGCAGATTACTTTAACTCACCAATCGTCGGTATTATTGTAGCCAGATAAATGGCCTGGTTCATCTATTTAATTTGAAACGTCTGCTTCTAGTTATACCAGATGATTATTTTCCGTGAACAGGGACTAAACATCGCAACTCAATTACTAGAGGATACAATTCCCTGAGGTAGGATGCAATTCTTTAAGCTGATTGCTTTTAACTTAGGTGAGTCATATGAAGCAATTATGGATCGAAGATTTTAAGTCCTCTATTAACAGGAAATATAGAATTTAATTTATTGAAAATCCGTCTGTCTGCTCCATTTTCTAAACTTACAATTTTTTTTAATGGGTATATCTTGCCGTGTTGCCTACCTAATACTCTAAAAGCAATGTGTTCTGAAAGTTTTGATCATAAAGAAGATAATTAATAAAGAAGACAACAACAAAAAATCTATAAGCTAAATTCCATAGGTAACTAGTCTCTGTTGGAATTCTAATTCACATTTGTTGAACGACGCTAAAACCCAAATTTCGAGATCGAAATATAAACGTCGGGATTCCTTAAAACTGATAAAACCTAAAAATAGGTCGGACGATATTAAAAATCAGTCTGAGAATCCAGTAGGGTACCGGCCTTAGGTATTTCATCATTTATCTTATTATCCTACAATATAGGTATACAACATAACCCCAAGTGGCTACTGTTCATGTACAGTCAGCAACAAAAGTCGATGAACACAGATTTACAAAGCATCTGTAGCTCTACCCAAATGTGCCATGTCCCAGGCTGTTCATCAACCATACGATAAGAAGAAGACAATATAAACAATATATTTGTCAAACTAATTTTGTAGTCAGGAATGTTCAGCGACATTTGGAATATTGATGTTCAGCGAATTTTTTACATTGCTGTTGTTAAGACTATTTTGTATCATGTGCAGTGTGTATTTTATTGTGTACAGGTAATTCTGAATGTGTTCATCGAGTTTCGTTGCTGACTGTACCTGTGAAGACACCTCTGACCGGCAAACTATAATTTGATAAGGGCTTTGCATGATTGCATAGTTATCGAGTCAGTGCACAATATTCTATCCGACGCACGCTAGTTTGATTTGGCTTCCGTGTGTGCGGTCCACGGGGCGTCTGCGTTATGTTGTGTAAATTAATTAGGTTATATCCTGCGACGTTTGTGCTGTTACATGTCGAGGATTTGATTGTACTGTATGCAAGAGTAAATCTAGACTGTGGTGTTGTACTGTATTTTTATACTGCTGTTATGAATATTGTTAGAGGGGCTTTTTCTCGTGGTTACCACACAGATCAGTCGATCTGCGAGGTTAAGCTGGGCTCGCCGCAGTCAGTCTTCTGATAGGTGACCGTTTTCACATATCGAGACCCCTCCGTGCTTCGGAAGGCACGTTAAACCGTTGGTCCTGCGCCTGGACTCTGTCCGGTCGTGTCGGTCTACCGTCCCATCGGACTGAGAGTGCATTGTGTTTACGCACACACATTCTAGGTATACGTAGCAAGCCTACTGTCAACAAGAGTTCTCACTTTTCACGACTACCTTTTCAGGTGACGAACGAGACCACGGTAACCACAATCAGTCCCCTGCGCATAGGGTATTACTATAAATATCATAACGTATCATTTTTCATCAAATCCGATAAACAATTATGTTGTTAAGCGGGTATCTGTTTCAGTACGTGGGATATTCGGTATAATAATTGAAATAAACAAACGGTAAACGACGCGTGTAAGTATATTTTTTATCCTGTTGTAGATGGTAGTCATGGTAACTGCGTGAGGGACCCATGTTTCTCCTCGAAATCTTTCTATATGAAATCGCACAATCATTAACTACTGCATATTGAGATGTTTGTACCTATAATAGTTTCGACAGCTATCTATTCTTTAGTCATCTTTCAAACTAATAATACTTAGGTCTTACTTATAAAGAAAATACTAAGTGCTAAATGTGTAGGTGGGTGTTTCTCTGTAAACTAGGCAACTCGTTCTAAAAAAGATGTCTAGTCAATGTTTTTGTTTATATATTTAAGTAGTTGACTGTCACGCTGTAGACACAATAGAAAATCTATTGTTCGCGGCTCACCTGTGGGCCAAGTGGCGTTCAACCCGTTAATTAATCTCATTTGGGGAATAAATACCTGTCTAATTAACCGACTTCATTATATTATGGTGGATGAACCAAAAATATATGTGTAATGTGTTCTTTGTCTATAAGACCTTCACTTTGCTACAGGTCGTTCTCAATACGCTCATAGTTCTTTCGCTTGCCTTCCCTTTTTATTTGTAAAATCCCCTTCCTTAGCCTTAATGCGCACTGTTTTTTTGCGACTCGCTTATAAAATTGCGCTGTAAAATATAGCTAAATATTTTTCCGCGCACTGCGATACAAAATAGATTTGATTATTTTATGAGTAAATTTGCTGTGATCATCATGAGTTTTGTACAAAAAGCTTGTCTTGTTTGTTTACTATGGTAGAGGAAAAAGAAAAATTCATCAATACTGGATTCAAGATTTTTTTATACGAAGTACGATCACTACATTGCTTGGCGTGTTTATTCCACAAATAATTTCTATAATCGAATGCTCCACGTCAATTGCCTCGTTTAGCGAGTCCGTCGGAGAAACCGGTGCTGATATGTTGTCGCTATGAGATCGAAAACCGTTGCCACACGCGATTTTAAAAACGCTGTTGGTGTATGGCCATGCAACTTCATATGCTGAAATTAACTTTTTGACAATCGCGTCGCGTTACGATCGCAGCGACAAGCGACAAATCAAAATTTTAAAATCGCCGCGATACTTTTATCGCATATGCGACCATTTTGGTATAAAGCCATACATTGCATTTCCGCGATAAAATTGTCGCTTGATAAAAAGTCCTAGTGTTTGACAGGTTTTTTTTCTTTGGAGCTTTACTAAAAACAAACGTGTACCTAAAACAATAACAAAGATAATATAAAGATAGCCCCTGGAGGTAGGACACTGTCACCTATCCTGTTGAAGGTCAGGGGGCTGTTGCCAGAGGACTGTTTGTCATTGAAAGCTAGTACAGCATGTAATTGATCCATCTTATTTTGTTGTACATAGGGTTTTATTAGGTGGGCGCGCTCCATCGTAGTCCACAATATCGCTTACCATCAGGCGAATTGTGGATAAGAGCACATCTATTTAGTATTTTTTTTTTTAAATCTATTATACGGATTTAAACTTTTTAGGGTATCATTAAAAAACATAAAAAAGTCTAAAACGAATCCTTACCAGAGGACTGTTGCAGCAATAAATTAAGTGGTGTCCGGGGGGCAAGGGCAGCACCTGTGAAAACTTCAGATAGTTTAAGTTACGTTACACGCAGATAATTATACCGTTTTTAGCCATTAGACCACGTGGCGCGTAATTTAAAATATAGACGACTGTTAGCAAAATACGAAGACAAATTTGATTGACTTTTTTAATAGTTAACAATATTGTTTAAATAAAACAATTCGTAGATCGTAATAGTTAATACCTTAATTAATTTAATCTGATTTGACTATACTGCGTTGGTGACACGCCAGGGGACTGGTTTTAAGGATTATAAAATCGATATAATAAAGTTTATTCAAGTGGATATTGAACGTTGAGCAACAATACATAAATGATCTACAAAACATACATGATATGTAATTTTTTTATACAATATTGGGCTGAGAGAATCGTTTGCCCAGTTTATAGTTAAGCCTGTATAACATGCCCATTTTTTATATCAGCTGTATTCAAGACACAACACATTTAAGTGATTAAAAACCTCAGATATTTATAACCGTGTATCTTCTAATGCAAATTTCCTAATTAATTTTCCTTAGTCTTTATGGTAAGTATTGAAGTCGGAGCAGAAAATCAAAGTGCTTTTGAATTTGAAGTCCCGATATTCATCATTTAAATGCAGATACAAAGTTTGCTAATAACTTATTCACGTTACCTAAAATGACCGTCGTCTATGGACGGGTATGGCGCACATGAATGAAATTGTCTAGCTCTGCAGGGAAATTTTGTTCTCAACTAGTCTAAAGAGTTTTGTGCATCTAGCTAATTAATAGAAACAGCCCTTTATCTAACGTTGCAAGTAATGCCAATATAACTCACTCGTGAACTCTCGCTGATTAAATAAATAATTAATTAATCAAAAAGTGTTTTGGTTTAATTTTGACTTTAGAATTACTCATCGCGTATACGTTTTACATACAATATCACAAGCTTCACGAATTCTATCGACACAAACAAATGTTTCGCCGGACGCGCATTGATTGAACTGGCCATCATGCAACAGGCAATCACAAACGCTTAGATTTTCACAAAAAAAACTGCTAAGTTGTAATTGTTGCCTGCACATTGACTTATGCATGCTTGCAACGATGCATTGTCCTTCTTGTCGATAAGTTAAAAAATCTGTATAATAACATCAAAAATGATGTTATTATACAGATTGAGATGTTTGATATTATACATGAGAGTCCAGAAGGAGCAAGCTATTGACTGCTACTTGTCAACAGTAACCGACACCGCAAGCTTTAGCAACTTATGCTATGAGGCTCTAACTTGATGGATTCTGAAGTTCTGCCTCCAAAGTTTACTACAGTTAATTTTAAAGCAGTCTTGTTTCGTTAATTTACTATTTTTATATCTATACTAATCATAATATTATAAAGAGGAAAGAGTTTTTGTTTGTACAGAATAAGCTCCGTACCTACTGGACGGACTTTAACAATTGTTTCACCTAGTTTAAGTAACGTAGGCTATAATTTATTTTGAAGAAAAAAAGAAACACTAGGCTTCCTTAAATATATGTATATCCTCATAGAGCAATTACACAAATGTAAATGAAACGCTACAATACAATAACCTATAAATATACAGTCCTAACTAATCGCTAACAATTTTCACATAATTTTAATTAGACCATCCACTAAGTTATAAGTTATTTATGACTATGTTAGATAGGTACTCGTATCTCTTTACGGAGCAGACACTTGCAGCACACCCTTGCTGCAATTTAATATAACAGCGCAACGAAATTCTCCAGATTTATCTCATAATTAAAATCCAGATTATATTAAACATTCCATGTCATACACCTTTCTGGTAATACTTAGATACTACTTTAGTTATGTACCGGTATTTCGGTGTTCCCTTTTTCCGCGAAGAAAGTTTTACGCGGCTTATTCGGGATAAACAGTTTCGTTCCACACTAGGAATTTCTCCTGTATCGTGGGTGCGTTTCACAAACATGTAATATCACATACACAAACATTGAGACTCGGGACAAATATCTGCGGATCACACAAAGTTTTTTCCCGTGCGGGAATCTAACTCGAAGCCCTTAGCGCAGCAGTCTAATCGCTTAGCTACCGCACCAATCAGGTCGTCATTTTAGAGGCAGAAGTAATTGTTACTCGTTCATATTTTCTATATCTTGGTGCATGTACGGTACATTGGGTGAGTGGGTAGATAGTAACTCATTTATGTAAGTCGGATCGCATTGAGGTCGTAACCCAATCAACTAATGCACTACTGCAGAATTATATCGTTTTTGAATTTACAGTACGTGGCGGGGTCCGTAAAACAGGAGTTCCTTACACCGTATAGAATTAACTATTACGCGTGGGGAGATACTAAATGCTCGAAAATCGAAAGTCGAAAATCTAAGGATAACATTTTTATCCTGTCCTAATGTAAATGCCGTATTCAAATCATACCGCCAATGATATGTCAAAAAGTAAAGATACGTCATATGCAAACAAAATGAACGAGAAAAGTATTCCGAAATCTGAGTCCGATCTGCACTTGACTTAAATTATGTCAAATCGCTCAACAATTATACTACCCCCTTTTCGAGTCTTCAAAATGAGCACGCTTTGCAAATGCTGCTAGTTAATCCGTAAACAAACGAATTTTAGTGAAAAGTGATGCGACAGGTAATTGCTAATGCTCGCAGACAGAAAACGCAATAGATAGTTTACTGATTGGGGTTAATTGTACATATTCAAAATAAATCTCTACAATACGTACGTATGATAAAAACGCATTATTTCTTTGTCTGTGGGTAAAATTAATTTTATTAAATTACTCGATAAGTGAATTTGTAAGATTCAAGTAATGGAACTATCCTTAGATTTATTTTCTTTGTATTAAACAAAGGGGCAGGTTCTGTCATGAAGCCTTCTTTAAACCGGCTTAAGGCCACGATGACACATTTCCGTTACAATGCAATTCCCTTGACCGACATACTGCGACCTATTTGTCTAAATTAAAATGCCTTATATCAGCTTTTGTTAGATCGTAACAACGACGGCACCTCACTCAGGTACACTTGACAAAAGTACATCAGAAAGAATACCAACGAAAGTTCTAAGACAAACAAAAAATAAAGCTTATATCAACCACGCAGACGTTATTGTTACACGTGTCATTAATAAATACTGCGAATTAATTTGTATTAAATTTCCAGATTACTGAAAAACATGTCTGCGAAAACCCGTATATTATATTATATTAGAACTTGTTCTGCGAAAAAATGAGTCTGTACAAACAAGGCGTGTAGGTATGTTTCCAACGAGCTTGTGAGGTATAAGCTATACCTCATAAGCTCGTTGGAAAAATTAGGATTAACACACATATACACTTGTACATATTATACACATATATACACTTGTGGTGCTTGGCGACTGGGCTTATCTCAGTTGTAGATCTCTTTTTATGCTTCTGGCATACTAGTCTTTGTGTTTCCCGCTTGCTATGGAGGGAAGTGGGAACTAAATTAATATTCCTACTCCTCCTAAATATTCTTATATGATTAATTTCGTGGTGGCTTCCAAGACAGTCGAGTCATTTCTGAGCCGCCTCGAGCTTCATTGCCTCGATGGTTCTTAATGGTTATCATTGTAGATCCTGGCTTAAAGGAGTTGCAATGATGGGCAGGAGTGGTGGGCTTGTCCCGAAAAAAAAAACAGACTGGTACATATTATATTCTTTAGAGAGCTTTTGATTTGATACGACTTGAGTACAATTTTCCTGTTATTTGTAGCATTAAGCTCATTCTAGGTATTTCTCTACCTTGCGGTCTTGTTTACCTGCGTATTTGTCCTAATGAAATTATTAAATCGTACCAAGACGCCTATTATATTTCCACTCTCAATTTACCATCGTATTTACAATGTTTTTTTCATAATCCCTAAACATAAAGTTTACAGTATTATTTCACAGTATAATTTAGTGTCAAACAACAGCATGAATGTTACCTTTTTAGACTACTACTTTATCTCAAGTTTATATTGAATTCGTTAATGAAAAACGCAAGAAAGCAAGGACGGGTAACTAATAGTCGTCTTGGTTTACACCCTTAGGGTTCGCTACTGTGTCTCCTCAATTCTATATTTCCTCTTACACCAGCGTGACAATCTTAACAGTGAGAAATCACAATAAGAAAAAACGTGGTATTTTCGTACTCTGAATTATACATCACACCACACGACGGAACCTTTGCTTGTACCCCATTAAAACTTTCCCGCGATGCACCGATATCCAGATACTCATGAAGTTAGACGGGTGTATAAATAAAAGTTTCAACTGCATGTGCCCGGTACGTGTCGAAAAACATGTATGACTTCTGGTCGAGTGGTCATATTACCTGTTTATTATTTATTTACTAGCCCGACTCCAGGTGTAATAGTTCTACGTTTACATGAAATGTGAATTGTGGAGATCCATCGCTAAGTTCTTTATCGTTTATGATAATTATTGGAGATTTATTAACCGTACGGTATCAATCACGTTTCCCGAAGAAGTACCATAGCCATTTATTTCATAAGTACTTACTAAACCTCCCGGTGGGTAGCCGCGAGTGTTGTTTGAATATCGCTGTATTCGCTCAAATATAGTTGTAGTGCTCGTCCCGTCGGCTCCCCACAAATGTTTACACAAGTTTTTCGCTTCACGGATGAACACGCCCGTTCCTGCAACCAAAAAATTGATATCCTGCGGAGATCAACAACTACTATTATTTTTTTTCAGTTGCCTATGAAATCCATATCGCGCCATGTTTGCAATGATATTTTTTGCTTTTTGGCTATTAGCGATGGGTATTGATGGTGAAAATAAATTGCTTCTCTCCCCGCCTATATTTTGCAGGGCTTCAAAAAGGATTTGGCGTTAGCATGGTGGTAGCTTCTTTGATAAGTATATTAAACAATTTAAATAATTGTATTTTTTTTGCAAAAAGTTTGAAACCCTGGACGTAACGTACATATAGTTAGATGCTTACTATCATAAATTGTGTATGTACTGTAAATCTAACAGGACGGTTTAAAGACATGCATCTGAGTTTAGTATGTTTAAACGGATGTCTAAAGAGACAAGATAATTAAATGGAATAAGAATTGATTATGAACGAGAAAGTTTGAAACCAACAAGTGACAGATAAGAACGACAACCGCTGTCAAGGAATGGTCATTATTATGAATGTTTGGATTGACCTATTTTAACTGTTTGGATTATTTTTCAAAATGAATAGTTGAATTTCGTGGGAGTACGAAGTGAAAAATATGACAGTTGTAGTAACCAGAGTTGGCAAAAAAGATACGAATATTGGCTTAATCACAAAAAAACTTGTGTTACTATAGTGTACAAATAAAACATTCCGGCTATATTTAGTTAAGTATAAACATTTCTAAATAATAGAGTAAAATATCCTAATAATAACGCTGAACGTAAAACAGATCATCTTTAATTTGCATCGTTTAAGTAATTTTAGAGTAGAAAGTAAACTCAAAAAGGTGGTAAAATCAAAATTATGAATTCCGTTAGTAAACCACGGATTCCTCCAATCATTCATAAAACTTGGTCGTAATGCCCTTTAGTTGCCGCCTTTGAAACTATCTTGTTAAAAAGTTGATAGTGCACATACCGTTTCACGTTGCCTGTTTGCACGACAAATCGATACTCAGCCGCTTAGCTGTACCCCAACCATGAGCTTTCTCACGTGAACTCACCAGCGACTACGTGAAATACTTGTGTGGCTAACTGTAATGCCCTACATAAAAGCACTGATAGGCGAGTGGTATGACCGTTAGACCGCCGAGTTAAAGGTCGCAAGTTGAAACCCCGGCACGCACCAATGACTTTTCCAATTCTTGTGCGTATTATAAATTAGTTATCAGTTGCTATGAACAGTGAAGGAAAACTTCGCGAGGAAACCGGCACACCTGAAAGATTTTTCAACGGTGTGTAAAGCCATGTCAGAGGACTACAGGCAGTTTAAACTCTGATACCAGGTTTTTTGTCAACCATACGATAAGAAGAAGACGCTAGAGGCGCTGCATAGTTAGCCATACAAATATTTTACGTGGTCGCGAGCGAGTTTACATAAGAAATCTCATGGTTGGGGTACTGATGAGAGGTTCGCCATGATGCAATATATAAGAAACTTCGTCGGGTGGTGCGTCTATAGATAGTTAAGTTTGAATCTTAAAAACAACACTTGTATTTCTAACTAAATTTTGATGTGTGTCGACCGCTAGTCCCTGGCTGATGTGCATAGATAAACTTCTGATTGGAAGAAACAATTAACACCTCTTTATAATATTATTATTATGATCATTACCAGCCGGAAGACGTCCACTGTTGAACAAAGGCCTCCCCCTTAGAACGGCACAATAAACAACTACTTACCATTTGCATCCACCGCTTGCCCACAACAACCCGTCATAGGCAAATTACTAATTTTACATACATAAACAAAATGTTTTGGCAAAGAGATTTTTAATTCTCTTTATGCAGGACTAAAATATTTCACAATTTATATTATTTAAATTCGATTATGATGGTTCATTGCTGCACATACAAAATTTTCAAATATTAATTATTTATTCATACCGATTTACCACGATTGAACGGGCATCGGTTGATACGAATTACACGTATTTTGTAATTCTCTCTTACATCACAAAATTGTAGTTAATTTTAGGCTTCAATTCACTTTTAAAAAACCCTGACTAATAAGTCAGAGAAGTTAAAACCATGTTTTATTACATTCGCGTCTTCTAATAAGTCAGAGTATTTAAAACCATGTGTCGCGTCTTCAACAAATGTTGATACCATGGACAGGTGTTATCAAACTAACAATAAAACTTTGAACAAACGTTTCGATAATAAAATTGGAAAATCAAAATTTTTCCTTGGAGTTTCTTGTTTATTCTTCTTAGGAAAAATTACATCATCATAATACATATATACATATACAATTATACAAAGTCATCTTATTCTGTACCGTAGCTGCTGCTAACAACTAATCCGCGACTTTATTGCACTGCGATCTTATTTGTATACCTGTGATTTTAGGTTATGTACTTAACCCTTTAACCGCTCATCTCAGAAAAATTACTCGACAAATATTTGTGTGTCGATTCCCCCAAGATACCGTATCGCAACCGCTTTTGTTGTAGGGTTAAATTTTCCGATATATAAGCTGAGCGCTGGGGGTATGCGTAACATACCAGGTGTTTAAAGTTTGATAATAGGTACATATAATTGACGAATGCGAGTTATAAGTATATTTATGCTTGCGCAAACTACTGATCTACGGAACAGTTTTCGAAATATTAAGTTTGCTTTGCGATCTAAATAGTTGTGTACATGTTAAAATATAGATGTCTGCTGTGTTAATTGCTTTGCGATCAAATCTTGAACTTTCTAGCCGAAGCCAAAGATTGCCGGGAAGTTCAAGACTAGAGGATGACAAAAAGTTTACCATTTCTTTCAAGATAGGTTTATCAATAATTCGTGCTTAATAATATTGGGAACTTTTTAAAACTTACCTACGTAGTGCAATGAAAATAACTTTTATTTTCACTCAATGTTTGGCAGAATGTCTAAGTGCTTTAGCGCGCTTTTTAGCCGAATTCATAAAAGTTTTTACGAAGCGAAAAATATACTTTCAATAGTTGTTTATATATTTCGCAGACAATGAGATAAAACATATACACATGATCTGTACCTAGGTATACTTGTACACTCATATTAATTTTTAAACGCAGTGAATTAACATAAGGCATAAGTCATTTAATCATTTGTATCGACCTCAAACATAAGATAACGTTTTATCAATAACTCAAAGCTTATATTCATATCATTGCTAAATGCATAAGATTTACTGGAGCTGATAGGCCTAGTCTTCGATATTAATGGAATACACAATTAATGAACTATGATATATGTATGTACCTTTGCTAACAAGGAATGGTACACTGAAATACATCAGATATTGCGAGCAACTAGATGTAAACTAAATTCCAGCTAACGATTCCAATGGATTAGGATTTCAACGCACATACACGATTTACCTTTTCTCAGCTAAATATCAACATGTTTTCGCAAAAGTCATTTGAATTAAAAATAAAGATGTGCACGCCACGCGCATTAATAATAGCCTTAAGGCTAATAAGGCGTCACAAGCGACTTAATTCCCACAGTAAAATATTGTAAGAAGATTACTTAATATGATTAGTCTACACCGCGAATAAGTCAATATAAAAAAATAATAATCTTGTAGTCTCCGCCATTACAAATATTACTTAATTAAATACCTACTTACACTCGTTAATAATATGTTAATTGGCATAATTAAGTGACAGTAAGTGCGGAACTCGGGATAAACGCTCGCTCTCGCACTTCAGATCCGTTTGCAATACGATGTAAAACGGATGAATTTAAAAAAAATATTATTTACATGCCTTTGATACCGGTTCGAATAAACAAACGTTTCGATCTGGACAGCTTATGCGTGCCTGTATTCACTATTTTAATTAAAAAAATTCCATCATGGTTGAATTGACTTTGCCTACCGTCTGATACGCGTCTGTGATAATGAACAGGAGTGTAAAACCGGCCTAACTTGACGTATAAAACGATTCGCGAATACAGTTTGTATTTGCTGCATATAATTTAGTGGAAATTGAAAAAGGATAAATGTTTCTGATGAAAACTGTAGTACAAAAGCAATCGTTAATATTTGCAAACCGGTTTTTCACTAGATTTTCCATTTCATTTGTAGCTGCGTGAAAAAATAAAACTCCTTTGAGTGGATACAGTTTTATTTTTATTTGTTTTCTTTATGAAAAAGCTTTACCCCATACTATTAGTGTATTCGTTTTGAATACAGACCCGAAATTGTTATGACAATGTTGGGTTCTTTAGCATACACAAAACGTAGCATAAAAAATATAGATATACTCATAAAACGAATGGGAAAATGACTATCTCTATCTATTGCTCAGTCAATAATTATAGTGTTGTTTTCGCATCTACTGAATTAAACCAATTTTGAGCTTCTTTTCTTAATAAGCAAGCTGTACTAACTCTAACGCTAAAAACTAGTATTTATAAAACAGTTTTGATCCATATTGGATGTCGTATCATCTAAAATAAAATTATTGGATTGTATTGTTGAAATTTTAGGTCGCATATTTCCAGAATCGTTTTTGCATTAATAATTCAGACATATTGAAAGCTAGTCGCGACCTATAAAATTTAAAGTGATCTCGCTACCTTGTGTTATTTAAATTCATGTTAGTCTGAGGACTAGTTAAAGTGCTGCTGAATTGCTTCAAAGGTATTGATAAAAGAATGCCCGTCTATAAAATTAACGAGGTGGAAAATCTAGATTGTTGTTGTTATTCCAATAATTGCTTACACTTATCTGTCTTATTCTTCTTAAGGTGCTACGTCGCAGCGAAGCATAGCCTTCGCCACTTCTAAAATTGTTTCGTTTATCTCTTATTTCGCGCTTAACTAGTTTTGCCTATACGTCATTTCCGCGTATTAAATTCAAAGCGATTTTTTATGTTTAATATTTATAAATAATTTTCAAAGCACCAACCCTTTAAAATATTAAACTACCAGACGCGAACTGCATTCTTCGTTCTTCTCCATCCGTTATTAACTTTTTTTTGTAAGATGTTTTGCACGTCGTCTGCTAAGGCAGTGAACTAGTATGGGTGTGCACTGTTCTGTAAATAAATCGGTGATATTAAATTTTAAAGTGTTTACTTTAATTTTTATTTACTACCAATACCGGTTTTTTTGCATGCTTCATATTAGTTTGCTATTAAAGGGAACTAGCTGGTATTAATATTGTGGATTTCGATTGATTTTCATTTACCAACGTGCGACACAAATTATGTTAACTACCAAATCAACGCTATAACGTAGTTAATAGGTAAATAAGAGTGTTATTGATTTCTGCATCCATCGCACCGCATAAATACAAAGCCCCTCAAATACTTGATAGGTTTGGATGCCAGCTTAATCTTGCTGTTAGCTAAGTGCATATGCATTATGTGTTACTCCTGTGTTACACGTTGGCGTACTCTAAATAACCTTACGCATGAGTGGGCCGGCAAGGCTAGCTTTAATAGTGAGTACAGAGGTGTTAAACCCTGCATGCTATGTTTTATGCGTTGTAGCTTCCAATCGGATGTTGTTGTAAGCGCGTTGCATTTTGAACTAACTTTATGAAGAGTATAATGAGTTTTTAACACGATTTCATATGGTGAAGATCATGTTCTAATGTCGCGAGATTCTGTTTATTCTTACGTATAGGAAATGATTAACTTACATATACCTTTTTCTTTAACCGTTCGCGCTTTAGCTATTAAAATGTTTAACCTTTAACAGACTTCAAAAAAGGAGGCGCTTCTATTAAAGAGTTTATTTTAGCTTGTGTGCCTTTAAAGATAATTGGTAATCCTTTCAGTTCTCGGAACAAACAATTTAGCTTATATCTACAACAACAACTAAACCCACGGCAGTAGAGTACCTTTAGTCAGATCATTCAGTCAGCCACCCCTGAACTCGGTCGGTTGTTGATTCAGCTTAATACGTGTACTAACACTGAACCAGACGCAAGGGCCACCGTGCACCGGTAGGATTAAAATAGTTATACGCACATATACGTTGTTCTTTACACAAATCCTTCTATGCATGTTTAAAATAAATATTCAACAATTTGTAGACAAAATTGAGAATTCATAATAATATAGGTTATCTAGATTATAACCGCGTCTTTAGTAACTTTAGCTTTATACATGAAAACATTCTTAACACATAACTAAACTTCGAAGCCAGGTGTAGGTACTGAAATTCCAAGAATTCAACGCTCTATAATCCATATAAATGATATCTAATTTAGTTAATAGTTTCACTTGATCTCTTTAATGTATAGCGGAGTCTCGTTGAAAGTCCGTTTTTAGTAAAATGTCTTCATAGTATTATACAGATCAGTTGGTTTTAAAAGGAATTGGCGGAATACAGGGCTGGCTGAGCGTATTCACTGGTGATTCGATTTGCTGCAGACGATACATAATGTTAGTGTATGCATGTTTTTGGACTTCGCATTAGACGGTTAATGCCTGGTAAGGTTCATTCCTGAAAAGAGCTTTTTCCGGGGACGCCCATGAAAGTATCACGAAAGAATCAATAAAAAAAATCTGAAATATCTGTTTTACCGCGACGGGGTGACTAACTTAATAAAGTATCATTAACGTGTTCTTCTTTGACGTCAGTGTTTGTTTGTCAACAGATGGAGCGTGCCAACCGCCGTTATATTCTAACTCAAGGTCCCTTGGCATTCACCGTGGGCCACTTTTGGTTAATGATCTGGGAACAAAATACAAAAGCTATATTAATGTTAAATAAAATAATAGAGAAAAACGAAATAAAATGCCACTGGTATTGGCCACAAGCAGTTGGTGAAGCTCACAGGATGACGTTCAACGACGTCAAGTTAGCTGTAGTGGTAGAGAACGAAGAGGACTGCTGCTACTACTCTACGAGGCTGTTCAAGTAAGTGTCTTTGCCTGAGCAAGTTAACATAAAAAGTTCCCTGAATAACATTGAAGTTAAAAACTAAAACTAAACTGTGTCTAGCAAAGTCTATTAAAGCAAAACTCAATCGCATCACATTCTTGTTTGTCTTTTAACATAATACTTTACGAAAAGTATACAAAATTATTATATTCTACCTAAGTTTAATTTGGTCACAGATAGCCAACATTACATACTCAATTATTTTAAGACTGGCAGAAAATCTAATAATATCTTAAGTTCATTACATGATTAGTAAAAGCATTTTCAAATCTTCCTGAAAACTGCCCTCCGAAACTCGTTGTAGGAGTTTATGTTCCTTGTAATTCAATAATGATGGTGACATTTGCTACTATAATAAACGTTTCATGTGTGTGACTTATTTGAGTTTGTGTACTATCTGAGGTTCTTAAAAGCCTAAATGAATGACGTTTCAAATGCGAAAATAGATTGCTATATCTATCCGAAGTGAGTTTTTTTATTAAAAATCAAGAAAATTAGTCAATTTTATTGAGGTTGTCTTCAAATGTTTATACATTTTCATAAGTAGGTATACCTATAACAGAGTCGCAAATAAGCTCACAATCTGTGACGTACGTTATTATCAAAAATATAGTAAGCCCTAGAAATTTATTTTTGAAGTTGTCATTATTACAACTTATTCTGAAGTGTATAGAAAAATGAATTTACAATACGCAAATTGTTGCCTAAAAAGTAAAGAAATAATCCAGTTTTTGCTTTGAAGTTCTTTTTCATGTCCTACAAATGATTTCTTTAAGAAAGTTAAAAATCTGTTCACAAATGCCTGTGACGCACGTTAATTCGAAAGAAATGCCTAAAATATCCATTAAGATCTTACCTTTGAAGTTGATACAAGTTTTCATTGACTTAAAACCAATTTTAAAAGTAAACAATTCATTAATTTCATAAATTTAAAATAACAATCGATTACTTCAATCGACTATTAATTATTATATTATACTATCATACCATTTTACTAGCGACTACTTACGAGTTGCCTTTCAAAATGTACAAATATGGATAATAAGAGCACGAAAACTAATTATTATTTTAAAGAGACGGAAGCTTGGTCGTAATTAAAAAATGACGGCCGGAATATGCTTGAAAACTAACCAAAGGACCAAAGAAACGGGAAAGAACAGTAATTTTTATTATAAAGCAAACATTTTCAAGCAAATGCAATGCAATTTTCGACGTTAGTACGTCAAAAGGCGAAGACTTTCTTTTACATCCTACTAGTTACGAACGGCTAATAACTGTTATTCATGCCACAATCAATTCGCAGAATTCCATTTTCATTTACCTATACGATAAATAATATATTAGAGTAAAATGTATCTATGCCTGGAAATGCTCTGGTAATAACGGGTAATTAAAGAAATAGTTCGACGATGAAATGTAAATTTCTAGAATAGAAAATAAGACGCGTCAATTATGCAACACGACCTATACCGCATGTAAGGCTTAAACAAAAGTTCTAAAAATAAGCCAACTTTGAATAAAAGATTTCACTACTAAATCCTATTGTACAGAATTTAAAAAACGTCAGCACTAGCTTTAAAACAATTTAAAGCCAACACGTGTAGAGTATTACGTCATTCTAAAGCTTAAGGAGACAATATGTCAAGCTTTTTGTTATTCAAGTCCTGAAACTTCACAGCATTAAAAATAATGACCGCTTCACCAGGCTCTACGACTTAGAAAGTGGAGAATGCCGCGATGTTATGCAGTATCACTACACCACTTGGCCGGACTTCGGTGTCCCCACTTCGCCTGTCGCATTCCTTCAGTTTTTGAAGAGAGTGCGCGAGTCAGGTGTCTTGGATCCCACTGATGGGCCGCCAGTGATTCACTGCAGTGCCGGCATCGGAAGATCAGGAACTTTCTGCCTCGTTGATTGCTGCCTTGTCATCGTAAGTATTTTATAATCATGCCCAGATTTACAAGTGCCATTGCATGTTCGATGCCAACTAGATTTTGTTAACCTACCCATAATGATCTCTCCTGCTAGACATGTTTCAATCAACTAAATAATTTGGGACTTCAGCAGTCAGTACAAATGATTTACTTTGTCGATATTTACATCCAATTTTAATACATTTTTCCGACTTATCTTGCGCTAGTTCAAAGAGTTAAGTTCCTTAGACTATTCCATTTATTATGTTCTTAGCGTCGTATTCACTTTTATCTTCGTTATCTAGATAAGCATAAAATTACGATAGTATTTTATATGCATTTTCTTTTGTCTTTGTATTCTCGAAACATGGTAAAAAAACAAGACTCATGATGGGAATGAACGACTGTAATATATTCGAATTATAAAATCCTTAGGCGACCGTACTGTCTTAGTATTCGTTACACTGTGGCTACTGCAAGCGGTGGCCATGCATAAGATATGAGAGCAATTACACAAATATACCATTGCAATTAAGAAAATCGGTCTAAATTACTATAATGGCATTGGTTATAAGGCGGCAAACGGAATATAATATGTCTTCAAAGTAGAAAATTAGGCTTTGTATTTGCGATAGGAATACCTATTATCTTTGTAGTAGTGGTTGGTGGCGACGCGTGCCGGTTGGACCTATAGGAACATTATACGTTAAATGTTGTGGGGCGGCCTGTAGTCACCGGCACGTAGCTTCAGTAGCTTCATTGCAAGGGCTGCAGTTGTCGCGCGCGGACGTGTCTCTGACGAATAGCAGCACGCTTGACGCTTGTGCTTTGCACTACATTCAAGTTACATACATCAAGTTTATTCAATAGTTCTTACGTCGGATAAATTTGAATAACTTTGAAAATGGCTGAATCTTCTTCGAACACGGTCAGTTTGCAGTGAATTTAATTAGTTTTTCTTTTTGATTAAGTGATTTTGATTGACTTTTAATTTGCTTTTATTTAAACTAAGCCTTTCAAATTTTGATAGAAGTAATTGATTTCAATGATAGGTTTTGAAATTAATAAAGTTTAAATTATTCTTTTCTGGATCAGCGAATAACTTGTTATTAATGTCTCTTCAATTTACTTCTTTCTTACGTTCAATTAAGATCTTAAAATATCTATATTTGAAAAGATGTTCAATATTTGCCTTCTTTAATTGAAAACTTAGATATAATCAATAATACTTTCAAAGAAGTTTTTGTCAGGTTTCAGATTAAAACGAAATTTTGAAATGGAATATTAATTTTGTAAGCGGCTTTACTTTTTCTTTAGTTTCTTTATTTTTTCACAATGTCATAAAACCTTTGTGTTTTCTATTCTTTTTCGATTCGTCTAGTTTTATCGTGAAGCTGGTACAATACTGAATGGTATTGGCAGTGTGACCATAGGTAGAGAGTGACCGCAAACCATATCGCTAATTTGTCACGTCGAATGTGTGTAAATTTAGTTGGTCACTTTGGTCAGTCGTCTCTTGTGGGTTTTAGTTTACTCGTAATCTATGAAGAGTTCAAAATATTCAAAAGTGTCTTAATGTATTTAAGCTTTAGTTTTTCTTGCAGTTACCTATGACTTTATTATTAAGTTGCCAAATATTTCGGATGTTTTTTAGTTAAGTTTATACAACCTTAGACCTCTGAAGTTGTATTCATATTAGTTTCATAACTCCATCGTCAGTTTAAACCCAAAATAAAACTACATAAAAATGATATTTATGATCAAAGTAGCCGTACCTTATTTTTAACACGTTGAACGCCAATCGGCCCACCGGTGAGCCGCGAACAATAGATTTCTATTGTGTCTACTGCGTGGCAGACAATGACTCAATAGATACAAAGTTATATTTTACGACGTAAATGTAGCCACATTTTCTGTCGGAAATATTACGGGAGTAATTTAACAGCGTACCTTTTAAATAGGTGGAGAAGGAAGGTATGGAGAACCTGAACATTCAAGAGACCTTGCTGGAAATGCGCCAGCACCGTATGGGCCTGATTCAAACCCCCGACCAGCTGCGCTTCTGCTACCAAGCAGTCATTGAAGGCACCAAGCGCCTGGACCCCGACTTCGTAAGTCCATTTTGCTTTTGTCTTAATTTTACTATTTACTGTAGGGATGTTATGGATTTTGAGTTTTGGTTTTATTATCAGTTGCAGATATTAAATTATTTTAGATTATTCGATAGTTTCATTAACATAATACTTGTAATAACTTGTCTCATTTAAACTCAACCCCTATCCGAAATTTTTCTAACCTTTTTATCAGATTTGATTACGGTTTCCGATAGGTTTTTATTTCGCATATCCGATAATCACGGTTGGAGCTCCATAACATTCCTATTTTACATTCACAGGACGAATCTTTTGTTTCCGTGTCCCTCACAGCAATCGCCCGATTTCATAAAAACCTACGCAGTTGCGGCCAATCTGCACTTCTACAGATTTAAGCTTCTACCATCTTTGTTTGAAGCTGCCGCGCTTAATGTTAATTAATTATTACCGGTAAAAATGTATTGTTGAATTTTCTTTCAAAAAGATTTTTTATATTAGATTGGGCTTTTTCCCCTTACGCCGAGATAAGAGTCTGAAGTCTATTATAAGTCCTGAAATGCAGTTTATTATTTGAGAAACATTTAAGTCGTCGTAGCTCGTTTTTTGAGGATAGCATCTAAGTAAATTTGCTTTGAACAATTCTTACGGTCGTCACAAAGCTGATAAGAAAATATGATTTATGATTCTACTATGCTATCATAGTTGGAACAGAAAAGTAAGTTATCTTCGTAGAGCGGCATCATATAAGTAAGGACCGCGCGTAACTTAGTAACCGCGTGTAAAGCTTACGCGCTTACCAAAAACCATAGTTAAGCTCCCGGTTTATACGCAGAATCATTATAATCGTTCAAGAATCATTATAACTTTACAAACACGGTATATTATTTATTTAATGACGTAATTTAGTTTGGAAAAGCTGACATCAAGAATTAACATTGATGAGTTGACTGCGGACATTTATTTTAAAGAACGGTTTTCATGAAAAATCCTATCATTCCCACCATCGTACCCCTACGTACACTCCTACGTATTTCATTTTGCCATTGGTTCTTTGAACATGGATAAACGCGGGGCAACCCTGTGTGTTGCTGAAATAAGCGCATTAAAATCTCGAACTGGGCATAGTTGATTTCTGTTTCCACTTTGCCCGTACGTTACCAAAGAAAGATTACCTTAGAGATGGCTTTAAGCCTTTTCAAGCAAGGTAAGCGCATGCTTACCATGCACAACTAGTCGTGGTGGCCTAGTGGTTGACATACCGGATTTCTATGCACGAGGTTGCAGGTTCAAACCCAGACAAGTATCAATATGACTTTTTCAATATCATAAATACTTTCTTAGATATTCTAAGACACCACTGACTGACGGTGACGGAAAACATCGTAAGGAAACCTGGATTTAATTATCTGAAATCACCAACCCGCAGTGAGCTAGCGTGGTGATCAATGCTCAATCCTTCTCTATACGAGAAGAGGCCTTTGCCCTGCAGTGGGACAGTTATAGGCTGTTATTATTATTATTATTAAGCGCATAGAGGAGAGCTTTAGAAATAGGTACCTAGTTAAGAAAAGAACAGGATATTAAATTTGTATGTATAACGGTTGAATTTGGATTACTGACAACAGCAACAGCGACATTAGCGAACAATACTTATATGTTTAGCTATATCTGTATTGTTAGACCTAGTCTGTCATTATGGAGGACCCACTGCATCCGGTTTGCATTTCCACTTCAATCAAACTAGCGGTTTAGGCCTGCGCCAGTTATAGGTATGGGCTTGGAGACTGAAACTGGTTTTAAATTAAGTATCCATTGAGACTTACTTTTCTCCATTGGTATGACTTAAAGTAGAGTCTTGCCTAATAATAATAGTTTGGATTTGAAGCGACGTACTTGTTTGTTTGTAAATCCTCTATACTTATAGCATTAACATACATACATAACAGCACGGCTTTATTCCCCAAGGTGTAGGCAGAGGTGACTGTGAAGTACGCTCACATTTCGCTAGTTATGTTATACATAATTACATATATATATTATATAGGTCCCAATGTAATAGGGGGTGAGCCTATTGCCATCAACCGGGCACGAATCCAGATTCTGCTGAGAATAACCTAATGGAAAAACCCGGTAACACTTTGACCCGGGATTCGAAACTAGGACCTCATACTCAGCAGTAGCGCTAAGCGACCACTAGGCAACGAGGCAGACGAGCGAGCATGTAGGTGCCTACTTGACTACGGTACAAAGTAATGCGGTCCAAAAAAAAAAACGTAATTAAACATAACAGAAAAAAGGATCAAAACTTTCCACTTTCACCAATACGTCTGCGATCATTTTAGAAGCTTTTATTCTTAATTAATAAAACATTGAAACATATCTGACGAAGTTTGTGGCTTACGATGCCGGGAACATTTGTAGTGTGGTACTATCAATTTTCATGCAAAGCCTGCAGTTTTAAAAGCTTGATACTTGTGACAGATGCTAACTTAACAGGCGACAGCGCGGCACGATACAAGCGGCGTTTTTACAGCAACATTTTGTCACATGTCAAAGCCATTGCCCAACCTATAAAATTAATTTAAAACTGAAGCTTTTGATAGCTTTTTGCAATTTTACTTGTCGCGGCCCAAACGAATATGAAATTTAACTTTTATTTCACGGTTACAACAAATTGAAAGATCGTTACGGAAATGAATATTTTGTTCGCTAGCTTGATTGTTTTATATATTGTAACCTCCTATGCCTATATTTAAAGGTGTAGCGAGAAGTGCCGCACAGTGTAAGTTCACGGTGTTCCATGTAATAGGGGGTGTGCCCAATCCGTATGGTGGGTAACTAAACTTAACCTGTCGTCATATGGCTTGCAGAAGGATGAAGATGAGATGGAGGACAGTATCTACGTGATGGTTGGCGAGGATGAAGCTCCCCCGCCGCCGCCGCCGCGCGCCGAGAGCCTGACGCGTGCGCCTGCGCGGCCGCTGCCCGCCATCCCCACCAGCGAGTCTCTAGGTAAGTTCTGGAATCTAATCAAATGCCACACCTTCAAGTGAACACACCAAGTTTCCTTTGTTTTAGACATTTCAGGTTGATTTGCTTAAACACCAGGCTTTTTTGCAAAGTCGTCCATCCCGAACGTCCAAGGAAACTGGATTCCTGTTTTCTTTTTGTTGTAGCGAGCTCACAATTGCTGTGACTTAATACCTAAAAAAAATAGCAAAAATATAAAATCCATAAAAAATATATTGATGTTAGACTTTGAAATTGTAAGAAAAATATTTATACAATAGATACGTAACTAAATTGAAAATTTTCACATTTGAGATCTATACACATTTACACATATTATATACAGATGATAAATTTTTGAAGCATTTTCAATATGCCATCTATTTAGATGTCGCTCTATAGTCTTGTTTGATTTGATTAAAACGTTTTATTTGAGTAGCGAGCACCGTGGAGACGCTGCGGACAGGGGCGGAACAGAAGACGCGTGGAGTCGCAACATCAATATTGTTTTATCTATTAACATTGGTCAAGACAGGCATACCTATTGCATGCCTTATATATTGTATTACATCTATGTCACTTACGTATTAGGGGTCTGTAAGACGACGTTTTTGAAAGACTGCGTAATATTTTGATTGTTGGTACTTTACATTGAGTGAGGTCTTCAGCTTTATCGACATTGAACTGGCACTAGTTTTTTAACGCCACGGTTTATTTGACTTATACAATTCGTGGTGTAGCGGGGACTTTAGCCGGCGCTTAAAGCTATTTTCACTTCAATGTGCTTTGTCTATGTGTAGCATTGATGTTTATGTTTAATTCACAGGTCGTAGAATCAAGGGGTTTCTTGCCAGACTTACTGTCACAATTTTTCGGAATAGGCACAAAACAAAATGATACCTAGATTTATTTGGCAATGACAATCATTTTTGTTGATATCATTCAGACTCAATCTCGCCAAACTACTTGTGCCATTTATACAGTCTTTCATCATTCGGCAGGTCCACTCAGAGTTTGTAGCCACTAACGACTTGCTCTCTCGGTAACGGGAGGGAGTACTGTAATCCGTCCCTCCACGAACAAACTATGAAGATATTTGATAGCTTCATTATCCGCCATCTTTATTTTTTTACCTGTTAATCTTAGTGTTTTAAATCATAACTATACATAGCTACAAACTCCGGACCATGATAATTAAATATTTCACTGATTACCTTATTATACTTATCTTATAATCACGCCTATAATACCTGAAGGGGTTGGCAGATGTGTATTCTCTCATCAGGAGTTGAAACGCCAACATTTTACCGCGCAGGTACCATCATATAGAAAAATAGTATATTTGGTCTATGGTACCATGTAGACTTATGTACCAAGGCAGCATTTGCTTTTCTGTGGTCCACTCATGCCAACAAATCAAACCAGTGACTTAAGGCCTCGAACAACCCTTGTTTCAACGACCTCATAAACGTGTAGGCAGTATTAATAAGTAACATATATTTTAACAGGGAACTTGAATTTGTCTGCGCCCCAAGAGTCCTCTAGCTCGGACGAAGGTTCCCCGACCCCTCCGACCCGGGACTCGTCCACGCCAGCGTCGTCGGCCGACGATGAAGACGAAGAACCCACGCCGACGATCGCCGAAAGGTTTGTAGACGATGTTTTGAGGCAGGCCGTGCGACGAGCCAGCATCCAACGCATGCGCAACATTGGCCTCAACTGTGAGCCTCTCGATGCTATTGATGAAGCTGATAATGTGGGACCTGTTTAGTCAAATCTATAGTGCAGGACTGTGGGTTTTTTTTATTTTCACAAGATAAATTATGACATGTTTAGTTTCATATCTATAGTGCAGGTACTTTATTATTAATACAAGAGATATTATGACATGTTTAGTTTCAAATTTATAGTGGTACTTTAATATTTTTTGAGGTTAACAGTTTTTTGCAAAATTTGTTTAATTTATTGATCTCATTAATGATATTTTTTTATTTCGTGATTTAGGTATAAGATCTTAACATACGTGCTTAAAATATTTTAATTTTTAAACAAATTATTGCCTAAGTACTAATTAATATAATAATTTATTCCCACACAAAAATAAATTTTTGTTCAACTATCATCATCATTAATTCATCTCTAAGCCGTCGGTCCCAGTTGCCGGGTGAACACCTGTGACGGCCGTTCCGGGTTATCACAAATCCGAAACTAACAACTCGTCAACCTTAGGATGTTAGTCTATCGATATCACTCAGTTATCTCGGAAGTTTAAGACCAAATAATTCAATCAATAATTCCATTAATGTCAATACGACAACTATGACATCGAGTTTAGATTGAAACAAAATGTGACATCTACGACATTGAGTTTGGATTGAAATTAAATTTTGTGAATTGTCCTTCGAGGAATTTTGCTTGTGTTAGATACGTCAAATTTTTTTTGTACTTACGGCATCACTTAGATGGTTCTTAACTACAGTTGGTCCCGGTAGGTGGCGATGCAATTGACATCTATAATTTTTTGTAACCTATTACAAATGAAGGTTTACCTTAATTTTCAGCCTTCCAACCTCTCTATTTCTAGCTAGTTCTGTGACAGGACAACGCCCGCCTACCGGGTCTACTTGTACTATTATAATAAAAGCTAAACTTAAATTACATAAGCCAAAGATTAAGTAGGTATCAAATAATGATATTTATATTTCAGCCATATTTGCATTGAGTATTGTGATTACTGGTAAATACTTTTCAATACGCCGCGCTATAGTTTGTGGTGTCCGAATTTGTTCACTGTTGGCATGGTTCACTGCTGTGTTATTGTTGCACTTAGATTAAATTAAAATTTATTTACATTTATTAAAGTAGAAAAAAAATATTTATATCAAGTATCTATGTTGAAATGTTTATATAAAAGTCTTTATTTATTCGTGAGCATAGGTAAACAGGTTGCTCCTCTCAGTGTTATACGTAAACGAGGATCATACCAGCATTAACTAAACCCCTTATTAAGTCTATTGACATCTCTATTCTTTGATATGCAAACGACAGTGACAGGTATATATAAGTATATAAAATATATTTAGTCAATTGTTGTACACAAATAGTACAATATAAGAGGTTACCATACCATAATAGTATACATTAGTAATTTTGGAAATTTATTCAGTATCTATTTACACTCTACATTTTTGTGTGGATTCTGAGTTTTAGTATTATATAGAGAAAATTATACCTCCTGATACTCGACTTGTAATCTGACTATAGGCAAGTTAGCAAGGAAGAGCGCTGTTGTCTGAAATACAGATAAATTACTTATCTAGTTCAGACACAGATGTCCTTATAACAAAATTAGAAAATAAATTAAAAGTCATGTATCTTTGTTATAAATGTGACCTGTATTTTGAGCCAAATAAATTATTATTAATATTTATATTTTAGAAAGAATTATTGCGTCGCTTCGCTTTATTTTATACATATAACAGCTATATAATATTATGTAAGACAATATATAACCTTGACACAAGCTATAATTAATCTGAAAATTAGCAAATATCAATTTTAAATATAATATATTAATAAAATAAGTACTTAGTACTAAATAACACTCGTCCGACACACTGCTATGCCACGCTTAATCCAATACAGCGACATTGACAAGGGAAAATGATCTTTATTGCTACCTATTAATTAAAGTTAGTAATAATGTGCAACCAACATATTCTCTTCAATCAAATAAGAATCATTAGATTTTAAATCTTATGTTTATAGTCATAAAGTTTATTTCACATTGGCTTCAAAACAGCACTTACAACGCCTAAAGACGCGACGAATAAAATGGTTGCAGTTTATAGACATTTCTGATTAAATTGGTATTTGGTAACAGAGACACGAATCTAAGAACCGACCAAAACTAAACTGCGGTATCATTCCTCGCATCTGCGATTGTATTAAAATGTTGAAAAACATTAAAATGACGCTATTGGTTATAGCGAATCAAAATGGCGGCGATTTGTTGGTTGCACATCATCTAAGCTATAGCTGATGATAAAAGAACAAAAAACACTAAAATAGAATGTTTGCAGATTAATAATTTTTCTATTTTTTCTACGCACAGCTCTGGGGGCGAAACGGAGACGCTGCGCAGGCGACGAACGCGCGAACTTTCGGATCGCGTGTCGAACATGAAGCGGAAAGCGCGCGAAGCGGAGAGATGGCATGCACTCAAGAGGTCGCTCTACAAACCATTAACTATCACCTTCGGATTCATCCTCGCCGGGATTATTATATACGCATACGTCAAGCATTAAACACCCGTCGTGCTCGATCTCCGGAAAAAAAACGGACCCGCGTTTTTTTATCGTCTTGCGTTTTTTGAGCTGAGTTTGGTTTTTTATTGCAATTACTTGCACTCCTTTTAGAGAAAGACCTTCGAGTTGAATTATTGAAGTTCTATCACTACTACAGTGATATAAACCAGTGATATGATTAATCGAACCTATTCGCTCACTCACTCAAAATTGTTAATTTTTTGTGATATAAATAATTTCTATTAATACCTTATAAAATGACATTTGTATTCGTTACAAAGCATTGCAAGCATGCAAACATACACATAACAAACCGTGTCTAAATATATTTTGTATTTCTACGGAGGTCGGGCTACTTCGGTATTTGAGTAAGACTGCATATTCTTTGTATTTAATTTAACCTACTTTAGAGGTCTGTAAGTCGATTAAAACGAGTTCTTTCATTACGCAAGTATCACATTTTTAAGTTATTTTTCACCAGTTAATATACGCATAAGATTACACATATGAACCTCTTTGTCTGGTTTGAATGACACTAACATAGCCATTTTACGGCGTATCAAATAAAATAAACTAATTATCAAGTCAGACACCGAGGTTTAAACTCAAATGCGGATCAAAACTTCGGAATTCAAAATATATTTATGGTTTCGACGTTTTCATCTGTAAGAACTCCTTGGTACCAAACAGTTATTCACATATTGTCTATGATGACTTTAACTAACACTAATGGGCCATCTTGTATGTCACCATTCATAATAATCCAGTGCTTATAAAGAATTATGGGTGATAGTTACTTGAAGCACTCGTGTCGCCGGAATACCGTACTATTGTAAAACATAAAGTTGGTAGCTCGTCTTTATGTTATGAAACCGACAAGTTATTTACACCGTTCTAATTAATAATATATTATAACCGAGTATACGAAACCTCGAGCAAATGTTTATTTTTAAATGTGGCTTTAGACCGTACCCACTTGTGTCGTGCATTATCTTTAGTCGCCATGCACATTCTAAAATAGATAAGTGTCGAAAAAGAAAAAAAAACGAAAAAAATAATTACAAACCTAATTTTAAATGGGAACTATTTTTGAAACCTTAAGTCAATTTTTAAATATCACGTGTTATTAAGACGCACTATATTTTTGTTGAATGTCTGTTTTCCTGTTCTAAGATTACGATCAGTTTATATCTTTAAAAACAAATTGATGAGCTTATTCTCAATTTTAAGGATGTTAGGGTTTATGTATCGTCTATATAGCGACGGGCGTCGGTATCCTGGTGGTGCCGACCGGTTTATGAACATGGTTTAAGTGATACGACAGAAGGGTTATGTTACGCTCAGCTTTACTTTATTATTATTGTTTATAATGCATTTCTGAATATATTATCAAGTTTCTTTAAACAATCATCACGTTGTATTGACGCGAATAATTTAAGTATATGAATTGTCTTTTTTCTTTTGAATAGTATAATATAACTGGTAAATATTACTAGGTTTCCTAAAGGAAACAATAATTGCGGAATTTTCAAGTATTTTTTTTACGCACGTGTTTAATTCTTATTGGAAACACCATTATTATGTATTAATACTATCAGTATGTTGATATAAATATATCGCGAATAATTAGTGCGTTTCGTGAACAACTAATGGAATGACTACGTTTGCCCCAAACGGTGATTTTGAAGTGATTTAGACGGAAAGCCGCGGTAATGAACTAAAAGTCGTGTAACGTCTGTAAAATAAAGTCTGGTAGTTTTGTGATGTAGGATGAGGTAGGACTGACCGCATACAGCGCGAACGATAATAGTGGTTGGAAACTGGAAGGGTGCTAAAATTAATGGTCTCTGATATAGCATACGTCCCAAGTTATATCTAGTGTTAGATCGGGATAAGGTCAATTTTGAAATTCAGTTTATTAATTTCAGGTTTAAAACGGAGGACGATAAGAAACCATGCGAAGACTGAGGAGTTTAGGTAAAAGATTAAAAGACGTAATTAAACATTATAATTACATATCGCCGGCTGGTGCGTTGCGGTAGATAGGGAGGGGGCAACTAGAGAACGTAATTGATGGTAGAACATTGATGACGTCACAATTTTACTACCTATTGTATAAAAAGTCCGTTAATAGCCGACCGGGAATTCAGAAAGCCAGTTTATTTCCATTTTTCTTTTTCTTTTGTTTTATCGTTTGACGTTGTATTAACGGGATTTTTATTGACATAGCATTTACGCAAGAATAAATAATAAAAAAAAACATTTCATTTCGTACACTGCTTAAGTATTTTTCTGCATTTCTCATCAATTTCATTGTATAGATAGCATTTACATGTGTATTAAAATGTCCCCTGTAGTGTGCGAATGTTACCGGCAGGTAGACAGCGCCTGTAGTTGTTGACTAGTCTTGTGTTTCATGTCCTTATTTACCATAAAGGCTTATAGTTTCATCTGGCCACAAGGAAAACCAACATAATAAATAGATAGTTAGTAGTTATTGTAAACAAACTTCATTCATATTACACTCTAATGCAGTACTACCATTAAATAAATTACTGATTACCTATTTCGCACACTACGCCGCAGTTAATTATGAATTTTAGGCAGCTCTTAAAAATATATCTTTTTAGAAAGAAGTCCTAGGACGGTTACTCACAAAACTCAGTAAACTACGAAAGCACGGCATCAAGAAATAACAAGATTATTAATATTAGGAACAATCGATTGGTTAGAGGTAACTTACCGATTGAAAATCGACCAAACTGGCATAATAAGCCATTTAGTCGACTATTCAACTAATATTAATAATTTAATATGTAAGCTACGCCCGTGCAATATTTTCCAATAATATGCTATACTATACAACGTATAACAATTATTTCTTAGTAGTTTTATTATTTCGAATATTCAAAATGTAAATACATCAACACATTAGATAATAAGTTTACGAATATTTAATTAGTGTAATAAAAATATAGTTCATAATTGTACCTTTATTGGGGAAGAGTTATTTTTTATTGAAAATTATTAATTAAATTAATTATTTGAAGATATTATTTCCTACTTTAGTTACGGTTGATGACTGCTGTCTGAGGCGGGGCCACATCGGTTGGCTTCCGCGTTCTTCATCTGACACAGACATCGTCTTGCCACTTACTTGTATGTAACATATTTTATATGTAAACCTCTTCATCCTTCATCCCCAATGGAGGTAAACCATACAGGTTCTTACGTTTTTGTGGTTCGAGGCGCATTCGTTAATGTGCCACTGCCGGTCAATGACTTGGGAGTGACACAGCTAATCAATGTGCCCTTTTAAATTACCTAATGTCTTGAATGATTATTGTTTATACATGTATCAAAGTGAACGGGCAGTATTATTTTGACGTTTGGAAATAACCGAGAATATATTTTGACATAAGCAACAATCTTGAATTGCCAAGTAATTGACATTTTTTACAAAATGGTACGATTTATATTATTTCATTATTTGTTTAAAATTATAAATATGAAACATCACACACAGTTTGCCAAATTTGTATTTGTTATGCAACGTGCAATAGCGCTCTGTACACGCTTATTTATACCTTATTACGGAATCGGAAACATGGAACGTGAAGCTTTTGAAAAAGCATTTTATTGTTAAGTGCTTAGGTATATTTAAGTAATTACTATTACTTTATCGGACGATGTTCTATGTGTATGTCAATAGTAGTAGACATTGTAAAACTAAATGTTACATGTTAGCGCATTAGCGACACGCTTCAATGTGATTACTTACTTATAAAAAGTATGAAACAAACGTGTGCTAAGAAGTTCTATATTGCGGCCGTGGCCACCGATTGGTGGTCCCTTTAACAACCCGCCTCTTCAGGTTACACTATATACAAAACGCCGACGGATATGTTGCGGAAACTGATCAGTTTTTTACAACAACCACCTAATATTACGACATTTATAACGGAGATGAATGCTTAATGTTAGTTGGGTCTAATGTAGCCACGGTATCATTTGGGTCGTTCGCTTCGGTTTCAACTGGGTGACACAGTTATGTAGTCGTTTCGAACCTCCTTCCGCTGGTAGGGTCGTAATGATATGACGTCATATCGCTAGCTCTGGTCGTTTGTTTGTCTCTGCTGTCTTGCTTCTGCACATGGGTTTGACAATGCCAATAATAAATTAAATCTATATGAATATCGACAACCTAACTGATAACATTACACAATTACACATTATCTGCAGATAATATGCACCATTAACTCTATCATAAACATAATTTACCATTTTAATCGTAAGAAATTATTAGTGGTCAAAGCGGTTAACAGAATACAGATCTAGTAAACGAACATCTGTAACGAGAGATAAAAGAACCACTTATATTCGGCCAATGCGCCACCCAACACAACGTATTCCTTAGGAGATTTGTATTAAAGGTAACCTGATGTTTTTTTAATGTAAACTTTAGAATAGAACTTAATTAGCATTTACCCTAATTATGTACTTGTACACAATCTTTTTGTAAGTATACAGCATTTGTCGTTCTCCTATCGTGGCCTAGATGAAGGAGTTTCTCTATAGTTATTGATGTATTTTAATGTAGCACTAATACATACATACGTACTGTCTGTAATCCAATGAACATAATAAATGTTATTCAATTACGCATTTGTTTTTTTTACCTGGCAATGTCCGCACAATCCTGTATGAATGGAAAAACAAGATGGCGGCTAACTGTGGTCTTGTTTTATTATTCACGAGATTTAGACATGATGATTTTGTTTTACAAATTTGCCTACTTTTGAGAAATGCTAAATCTATCTGGTATTCTAACAAAAAGATAATTCATTACAATTTTGGGGTTGCCAGCCCTAAATATTTTAAATGTACTGCGCTAATTTAATATAAAAATCAGTAAAATGGCAACCCTGAAGTTAGCAAAATGGTAACACCAGATAGATTACCTACTCTACTCCAAATAAAGCTGATGAGAAGATGAAGAAGTGTCTTAGATATTAAAAAAAGGAATATTTACACTTCATATTAGTTCTATTTTCAAGAGCAAGATAGTAAGCTACTATTACTCGTTAGATTTTACTAATTTAGGAACATATAAAGTAATTCTATTATTTATTTTGAAAACTTGGTCACACTGCATGGTCGTAGAGTAACGACTGGCAACACTAAAGTTAAATATAGGTAAGTACCTGTGGCATTGAACCTATTGATCGCCCACCGTGACCACCATATTGATATTTTATTAAATTATATGTTACCTAACCTATACCGACATAAGAGCCATCTCACTCCATACGTAGGAAGCCATTTTCTTGCTCAAATTCAACCTACCACCTTCAGTTGAGTTCTGCTTCTGAATACTGATCAGTAGAAATAGTGTACAAAAAATAATATACATTTTAAACAATCATTTGAATTGAACAGACACCTATATAATTATGAAAGTCAGTAGGCTGGTTTCATCATCATCATCATCAGCTCGTTGCAGTCCACTGCTGGACATAGGCCTCTCCCAATATACGCCACAAAGCCCAAAGGCAAATTTGTTAGGGTTAAATATTCTATTTAAAGTTCATACTCGCAACTTATTTGCAAATCAAATGTACTTTAATATAAGTAGTAACTAGTTAAAAGTTACAAATTATTAGCCTTTTACAGGCATTGTTCGAAGGGGTAGGCAAACAATAGGTGCCTTACTTATTACAAAAACACCTATTTATGTAATTTAAATAGAATATCACAATAAATTACGACTACTTCACGCGGTAGGCAGAAACTACCATTACCTAAGATTTCCATTTCCCTTCCACACGTACCTCTATCGCCTCATTCACATTTATCAAATTCTTTACACACACTCGTTTGTCTTAAGTTCTTTTGTGTCTCTGATTTAGCCAGAGTATATTCCCCGAGCACTCGTACAATCGCAAGCGCTGAGCTAATTGGTTGGTTCCTGATTTAGCACATAAACAATGCCTTAAACGAAACCTATCGCCTAGGAAAGTGAAGCTCACTGTATGGTGGACTAGGGCCGGTGAGATTAATCACAACTTCTTACCAAACGGGATGAGCATTACTGCAGATGTGTACTGTGTGGAACTGAACACAATGGTAAAGAAGATCGAACGTCTCCAACCAGCTTTGTTCAATCGCTCCTAGTTACTAGAGCTGGGGTTGGAAGCTCTCCGTCATCCGCCATACTCACCAGACGTTGCGCGTACAGACTTCAACATTTTCCAGAATTTGGATAACTTCTTGGCGGGAAAATATTCAATACCCGAAAGGCAGTACAAAATAATAATATTGGTTTTATTTACTATAAGTTTCAAAGTACAGTTACACATTTGTTACATTATAACAGCTGAAGGTAAGGCTTAGGTACTTTTACATAATAATTGAGGACATCTACATCCGAACTAGGCAGAAACCCGTGTCGGATAAAGCCTTTGCACAATTCGTTTCCTCTTGTCCAGCTGATTTATTCAAGAAAGGCATTAATGAACTGCCAATGCGTTGGCAAATATGCAGCGTTTGCATGGGTGATTAGTTTGATTCATAGAAATAAAAAATGTAGAAAAAAAATACGTTAACTTTTTTATGAAATACGGCAAAATCATAGGTAAAGACCTAATATTGTTATAAATAAACAATAAAACAACAATGAATACTACAGAAAATCAGTTTAATTTGAACATCAATGAAGAGCCCAGTACGTATATTATGTCGACGTGATCAGGGCAATATTTGAAGACATCAATAATAATAATTACATTAATATAATAAATTACCATTCAAGACTACGTAGTGTAGTTCACAGCGGAGAAAATGTACTAAGAATTACATTCAGAAATGTCTCAATTTTTTTTTTATGACGCGAACGTCTCCACGATATAATATATACACGTGGAACACGACACGTAACAAGTAAAATTATCATGAACCAAGTGAAGATTCCACAGTATTCTATTAAATTAGTTAAAGCAAATATTTACAATGTCGCCTGGCCACGACTGATTTTACATCCACATACTTAAGACTACAAAATTGATCAAAACAATACAACCGTCGACAGTAAATACAAGAAGACGTACAATATTGTTTTTCTTAGATACTGTCTACATTTAATATATATACTTGATAATATAGTCAATTGCAAATCGATATGTCAATGGCTAAGAAGATGAATATGTTACTCATATGTTTGGTTATTACTTATCACAATCAGTTGATATGATTGGAAGATAAATATTAGAATTATTAGAGCATTTTGAAAGTATCATAACGTATAAACACAGCTTAGAATATTTTAACATTTAGATACATTGGGTCTCCTAATGCACACGCTCCGGTTTGTTGAACATTCATTAGTTAGCTTTTGACAAAACTAATAGTTTTCAAAAGTAGATAAAACTCTTTCAATAGTATTTTAACGGTAAGAAAACAATTTTAACATATTTCATTTGAATCTGTCATCATAGAAAAGAATCATTATTTTTATATAATATATTGTGTTTATTTTCAAACTAACAAATGTTTACCTGAGATATACTTGCATAGTTTGTAGTCATACATCAAAACATTCATGTAAAAAGTGATTAAATTCTTTTGAAGTATTAGCTTGTCTGATTTCACATTAAAATCCTGTAAATACTGACTGCAATTCGTTTAGTCATTAGCTAAGGAGCGTGTCTCAGGTTACCCTATTGCACAACATTTAATTCTTACATTGAATCAATCTATCAGAAGTATGTATGTACAAGTACATAAATAGGTTGATAGAAAAATACAACTCCTACATATTATAAGAGTTCACATGAACATACAGAATTATAGATAATTGTTTACATAAGTAAGTAATATATAAACAATGTTACAAAATATATAAGTTTAGTATCATTAGCAATCATCTTTATAATTTAGTATTAGGTATACTTTAAGTTTACAGTAAAGACTCATGAAATATATTTCTTTCAAAGTTTAACTATTTTAATGTTTTCACGGATTACCCTAGACGGAAATTTAGTGAGAGTTTTTCAACTGTTATGGAAGGCAAGTAACCTACATCTATGGAATGGACGGTAATGTAATGGCTACTCTAGGAACAAGATAAACTATGACAGAAACTTTGACTACAGATATAACTCTGGATAAATTACTACATATATAGATAAAGTTACATTCGAAAAAACGCACTAATGTCTTTTCGAATTCATGTGAGTATTATAAATATGTTATCAGTTGCTGAAAACGGTGAAGGACTACATCGTGAGGAAACCGGCACACCTGAAAGATTTTTAAACGGTGTGTAAAGCCATGTCAGAGGCCTACAGGCGGTTTAAACTCTGAAACCAGGTTGTTCATCAACCATACGATAAAAAGATGATAGATAACGTTAAGATAACGATGAGAATCATGACAATAAAGCAAGAGTGAAGAAATAATAATAAATAACATATTCCGAGAATGAGATGGCCAGAAATGTTGTTGAACTGATTGGAGATTAATGGTGAGGCCTTTGCCCAGCAGTGGGATACCGAACAGGCCGAAATAGAGCCGTATTAGAAAAGGCGCATGAAAGGAATGCGGGCTGGTCGCGTATTTTGATAACTTTAGTAATATACTCGACTAAACTGCAGCAGGTAAGAAAGAAACTATAAGTTACAAAATAGTCTGTGATCTTAATCTTGGGTAAACCGTGAAGTCGGTTTATGTTATATTGTCAAAATTTACCATATATACTTTTATATATTAACTCTTTATGGTCTAAAATTTGTACAGGATAGAAGGGACGCAACATTGTGGTTTAAAAATTATTCATTTAATATGTGGGTAATTTGTTAAAAAATAAACGCGGCTTCTGGCTTTTTCATGAATTCATATAGTTAAGTGAGATTAAGTGCCACTGTCTTTTAAGGGGAAACAAACGGTTTCGTGCGACCTCAAATAAAGAGAATAGAAAAGAGAGACGCGTATTACTTAGACGAGTCTTTTATATGATATTTAGGCCTGTTTCACCACCGACAAGGTGTCAAGTAGACTAAAAAGTCACCCGTAACTAGTCATACGAAATTGACAATATCTGAGTCGTATTAATCAGGGGATAAACTGGCCTGTAACTAAGGTACGATAGAAGATACTCGTAACTTTAACTTGTCAATTAGCGCTAATAAAGAAGACTATTCAATACTTACTAGTAGATGGAGAAACAGGCCGTTAGAATATCTGCTGTCTGTATATTATAAATATATTAAAATATGTAGGTATTTAAAGGTCTGAGGAATTTTTAGGTAACACCAAAGGTACGCTTTCAGATGATTGGTATATTGTCCTTATAAAGATGTGATAACTATATTCACCGTAGGGTTGTATCGACTTTATTATCGATAAAATATTTTTTATCGATATCTAAGGGTACAACAATGGGTCTTTTATTTTGGCTTATCGGGTAGTTAAAGACGCAATCTGTATGTGTGTCGATACTATTGTAGTCTAGATAACTGCTCAAAAATTCCCAGTTCAACACAATTCTAAGTATTAATCTGAAACTCGATAGATGATTACCTTTTTCATCTTCACTGAAATTAGTTAACATTTGTGTTAAAGTTTCCAAGTGCAGCTTACATACATAATGATTATTCGTATCGGACCAGTTCAGTTGTCTACCCTATTTCACTACAATTACATTAATAATTCCACTTGCATGTGCATACAATAGTATTTTTGATATCAAAATCCACTACTTGAAATGTATACATCAATATAGTAAGAAATACATTATAAATCTTTTATACAAATTACTATGTACTCGTACAAGTTTTTTAGTCCGTATCAAAAGACAAGTTCCATTAAATATCTAATTCGTTCACATTAAAATCGATAACACTTCAATACTTTCCAAACTTTCCCGTATTCGATACACATTATAACGTTCGAAATCGCCAACAGTTAAAATTGGCTATAATATATGTAGCAAACAATCCTATTTTAACAATTCTTTCTTTGAACAATCACAATTTTCTATTTAACAACATCAGGAAGAATGTGCTTCTAAAGACCAACAATCTGAAAATCCAGCTCCATATCAATCCAATACAAAATATACAAACAATGTTGTATACTCTCAATAGATACACCCAATATATATGCATTACAATTAAAATACGTCCATAGATAAAATATATTTTTGTTTTGTCTATTGACAAAAGTCTTATTACAAGTATGTACAATACATAGAAAGATCGCTCAAATCGATCATCTTATAATTGCCTTTGATTATTGGACTAGTTAACTCGTCTAACCACCGAACTCAGATTCATTTAATGATTACTTAAACTGTCACTAAGTAAAGGTACTCTTTGTGGTTCTTTACCTAGTGCCATTTTAATTAACCATTAACGTCTCTGGGTGCGGTGGTAAGAGAGAGAAAAGGGACTACGATTAGTATAGTACCACATCACATTCGTGCACCCGGTTTCACTTGTAAAATTTAAAACAGCGAACACCAACAATAATGCGCCGCATGTCTTAAGATTCATACATTCATGTTAATGATTTAACCGTCGTGTGTAATAAATAGGCAACCCTAAGAAATAATTCCCCTAAGTGATACATTAGAATATTCTTGCAAGAATAAATACGTAACAGAAAAGTGACATGGTCTATACGATGAAAAAATTATCTTTCATCATCAAAAACTTGGTAAGACGTGATAACTAGACATAGAAATAATCAAAGAACTAACTATCATATATATTAAGTATATAAGAATAGATACGATAAACATTTAGTTTTATTCGTTAAATTGCTTGCAGCAAAAATACAGTATCGACAAGATACTTCTCAGATACGTAACTATTAATAATAATTTATACTTAACATCACTGTCTATGACACGCACTTAGTCTATACATCGATGTCCACTTGCACACATTCACCGATATCGATAGATAAAAATGCAACAAAGTTCTCTCACTTTCCCCTCACTACGGGTTATAATCGTTATCGATAAACCAAATTATGCCTATTCATTATGTAAAAATAGAGAAGTGTTTAAAACAACATGTCGGTAAAGCGGTTGCACCGTCGATACTTAAAATAAACTTAAAAATATATTATTTACAAATTACAAAATCTTCAAAAAAAAATTGAGTTTGTCAAAGAAATGGAGTGTAATAAGTAGCACTTCTAATAATATACTTCGGAGTCGAATATCAAACATAACCACACAAGACCGTACCGTAACCGTACAAGACGTTTTCATAACGACCAAACCTACACCGGTACTTGCTTATAAAAAGTAATAATGTGTGAAGGTGTTAACTAAATTATATAATAAAAGTACATCGGCATAGGTTTAACACCATCCTTACATACCTCTTACCTCCTTGTTCATAAAAAAATCCAATTTTAATCCAATGATTAAATTATACTGTCGTTTGCATATCAAAGAATAGAGATGTCAATAGACTTAAAACGGGGTCTAGTTAATGCGGGTATGATTTTAGTGTGAGAATAAGAGGGCAGAGGTTTAACACCAAAACATGTAGAACGTCATTAAATATTACATTAATAATTAAAAAATTACATCGTCAAGATATTTTTAAATACGTACCACGTCGGCAATACTATAATATTGTATGCAACACTCAAGAAATTACTGAAATGTTAACTCTACAAAGCACTTAGCGTATCATAAGTTATAAGAAAGAGTAACTTTGATAATAATACATATAATATGATAACTTGTGGCGAATTATACAGTACTCTATTAGCGGTAATATACTCCTAAATATACCATTATGATATAAACATTTAAAGTCACTTCTACCACTTATTTAAAATACACCGATAACTGGTCCTAAGGTACGCGGAAGGACAACAGTCAATCTTAATTCGCCACTACAATAATAATAGGTACACAGAGTTATTCCTATACTTTTAAACGTCATAATTATATCAATGTTTGGTTAAATATGAGTATAAGATAGATTTGCTCTTAATTATTATATTTCTACCATGTCCGTGATCCGGGAATATAATAGTATGATAATTTAATGCCTACTACGGTTAAAATATATGTATACTAGCAAGTAATTAAACGTGGTTATGAAAAACTACACAGATTTGTATTTTAGAAGCTCGTAAAGATGTACCCTAAGTTTACAACGAGCAATCTTTATTGCACTACAGAGTCCCGAATTGGCAACCGCCCTACGATAGATGAGGAAAAAATAATTTTGAACTGCACTAAGTCTAATACAATTAAAACGGTCTACAGTCACTCGTTACAAGCCATCACTCAGAACCAATTTGTTTAAGGGTTAGCATTCCAAACGCGCCATTTCTTTGACAAACGCCTCACCCCAACGAGTTCGTGGCTTCACCGAGCGTTAGCAGTGGTATTGGAGTCGCTCTCGGGGCCGTCATGGTACTCGTGGAAGCAGGGCACGATGCAGAGGTTGGTGCGGCACTCGGGGCAGTGGTACTGGGTCTTCCGCCGCAGGATCCGGCCGCACTCGTCGACAGTGTTCCAGCAGAAGTTGCAGCTGAGAGGGGGGCCTGACCTGACGGCGGGCGTGTGACTGGCGCGCTGGGTCTGCGAGACCTCCGATGTGGCCGACGTGGCCGACTCGAAGGACGCGGAGGTGGTGGTCGCCGTCGTGGTGGTGGACGACTGGCGGTCCACCGAGGACACTGCCCGGATGAGGAGCGAGCCCACCTCCTGCTCGATGCGGGGCTTGCGGGTCAGCACGGCCTGGAGGTCATGGTCATAGACATGGTAACTTTCCGAAATAAACACCAAACTGGCTTGGTTGTTTTAGCAGATAAAGTGTAAACCACGCCATGTTTGAAACAAAAATAAATTCTAACCAGCAGCACCGACGCCTATCTCCGTTTGCCTTAATTTACTGTGCTGGTATACATGTGTTGGTCACACTCTTGGGTGCGACAATACGACTTCCCAAATGTGTGTGTGGACTGTGACCACTCTTTCTTAATTTTATTTGCCAGAAGATTTAGTATAAGTTCTACAAGTATCAAACAGGAGGACATAGTAGTTCCACTAGAGTGCCACTAGATGGCATGATACTGACATTTTATTTGTCTGGCAGGACATGGCTATAGATTTGGAAACTAGACAGAGGCCGTACTTGCATTGCAAACTATGAAAATTACCTGCAATGCAATCTGATAGTAACCCCTAAACCCATGTATATGTTACCTTAGAAGCGGTGTATTGCGGGTAGGACTCGTGTTTCTGTAGCGTTGGCGTGGTCTTCGGTGCGGTCATGTTCTGCGGGGTCGGCTCCGAGGCTTGCTTCCTCACCTCACGCTCGTCGGGCACGCGGGACTGGCGCTTGAAGTGCTTGGTACGGCGATGGCGACTGCCCTCAGAGCTGGGACTAGCTGGAATAAGGAATAAGTAATGGTAATCACTTGGAATTTTCAGGATTTTTTTAAGAGTGCTTTTCCTTCCAGTCTGCAGTCAGCGCCTTGACGCTGTGCCCAGTACTGATCTCCTTTTAGAAACGAGACCACGAGGCGACAAAACAACAGATTCCCGCATCCTGTTCTCCCTTGGTCTCAGAAGAACAGAAACGAATATTTTAAGGGATGAAAAGCATGAAAAATATGTTATAAGACAAACACAAATACAACAGCAAAGAAAAGACGACTACAGGCGCCTAAAATTTAATATAAATAATGTGAAGATGAAAGCAGAGACGGAATGTGAGAAGGATATGCTTAGACGGTTTGGCATAATATATATGAGTACAAATGGAGGGCCTCGACACACATTCTGAAGATCAAAGTTCTGGTATAAGAGTTCAAATACTCATAACCTATAAGAGCATTTGAAACTGGCAAACATGCCCGAAGAATGCGATGACGGAGGATGATATGCAGCAAATAGAGGTCCGTGGTCTTAGCACTGAAAAACGGACAGTAATTATGAATCTCCTTAGAAAGAAAAAAAGGGGGCTGTCACACTAAGATTTAATTTAAACGAACTTCAGTATATACTGCAACTATATTATAACAGCTAGTTACACCAACATATAAGGAGAGAAAGAAAATAACTTAGTACAAAATAATCAAAAGTATTTATTATGTATCTATTTTGGTATAGAACATGTTTAGTGCTACGCACAAAATTCTTAAATTTTGCCTGTTTATGATCAACTCTATGACACCAACAGTCGTGACCATTGACCATCATCTTAGATATTATAATATTCTATAATTTAATTTAATATGACAGCCTTCCATTAACCAAAGAAGTGTGTAAGATATTTGTGTTTCAATAAAATAATATAGTTTTTAGGAAGGTGTGCCAGCTACATAATATACAATGAATTAGTACTTTTACCAGAAAAGTTCTAACATCATTAACAATTATTTCAAAATTACAATTAATTATATTATATTATTATATATATATTTCTAGATTATATAGACCTTTATATATAATCTTCCTTGCAACTGAAATAAGTCTTAATGATTTAAATTTTCATCATTATTTATTCATTCAAATATATTGTTCAATTGGTCAATAATCACGACTGTCGGTTAGTCTCTAGTTTCACGGCTATACAATATCATAATAAACTTTTAGGATTAATACTATTTTGACAAACACTGGTACCTATAGATCACTTTCTCGGCAGATCGTATTGTAAGATAATTTATTATTGACAAGTGCTGGGACTAATGAATAAAAACTTCATGATCATACTAGCAGGCTAGGCCATATATCATAAAAGCAGCAACAAACTGGGAGTAAACTGTAAATAAAATAGAAATGTGTTCAGATTTAAATTCATCATTCAATTTTAAATATGCCAATAATAAAGTACCCAACATTACGTGCACACGAGTTTTAGTAACTAAATCATTTTTGTTATCTGGTAACATCGACATTTCACGGCCAATTACTTCATGACCAACATAATACTTTGAAATCACCTTGAATGGCACTTAATTAATCAATAAAGTAAGAGGAAATTAATATAACATTGAAAATCAAATATTCCTCTTTAAATCGATTAAGTTTATTTAAAGAGTCTGAAATTATAGTTCAATTTGTAATCTTTGATACTATTAAAGTCGTTTACTACACTGGCCGTTTAGAGGTGAAGCTTAGTTCAAAATGTTAGAAAATTTGGACCTGGAATTTGGACAAACAAATGAGAAAGCGTAAATATAAAATTAAACTTGAAAATGCGGATTGTATTTGACTTATAACATAGTTACCTAGTATTAAAGATAAGATACTTAGAACATGGTTGGACTAAAAAATATTTAGTAAAGTAAAGATACCTATTATGTGATGTAGTAATTGCAATTTTATTTTCTGGTACCAATGTACCTAAGTTTAAAAGCACACTTCGTCATGAGTTTAATTCCCAAATATTCAAATGATACCTCAAGCATCGGTCAAATTTTCCTTTTTAAAACTATACTGTAAATACATCTAACTAACCTCCTGTGCAAAAGTGAACGGCTTAAATAATATCGAAGTTTACATTCGTACGGCCACTGGGCTAATAATAATAATATAAAAGTAAAAAAAAAATTGTAAGTGTAAAATTAGCATGCACGCCACATAGAATACTGATACAATAATATATAAATTAACCAGATTACAGAGATCAGCTGTACAATTTATAATAAACATCCGCCTTCCCGTTTCTGAGCAGTCTTTCGTGATACATACTATTCGGATTCCGGAACAACATCTAAGGACATATCCAACTATATACATATCATATTTACATTGAATGACCTCTGATACAAAGCAGCTGTGTTGCCAGCCTAAACGAGAAAAAACCCATCTAAATTATTTTAAAAAATCAGTCGAAATTACAAAAGATACACAGAGATCGCAAACGCCGAAACTGATTATTATCGTTGTAAATCTAGGCGAATATAAAAATATAATACTCCTTAGTTTATACAAAAGTAATACTTCTATACTGACGGTAGTGTCTAGATCACAAATTGTACTCGCGAGCGGATCGACATTCTAAGTGGGTTTAACTTAACTATATTATAATAAAAAGGGTTACTTCAAGAAAGCGAAATTCTTAAAATGTTGCCTGTTTATGATTAACTTATGACACCAACAGTCGTGACCATTGACACTATAGGTAATAAATATCTACCATAAATATCATAATATTCGGTTAGTTTCCATTAACCAAAGAAGTGTTTAAATTTTTTTTGTGTTTCAATAAAACTATTTTGTTAATGTATGCCTGTTACATAATAAACAATGAATTAGCATTTACTTGAAAAGTTTTTCTTGATTAACAATTATAATTGATTATATTAAATATTTATATATAAATTTACATAATTATATATAAATTTCTATCTTGTAAATGAAAATAGAATGATTTTTCACTTAGACTTATTTAATTTATTATATACCATTTTATTCAAACTTTCGTGCACTTGATAATAAATATTATTTAAAATTCCATGATTAACTATACATTTAATATTTAGTTTAATAAGTCAAAAATCACGACGGTGGGTTCAGGATTAATATTATTTAGACATACGCCTATAAATAACTTTCTTGGCAGCACGTATTGTTAGATAATACTGTTAGACAACAGCATGTTTGGCCACAACCAAAGTCTAAAAGCAAAACATTGTGTATATGTGATGTAAGATGCGTAAACGCTGATTTTTATGTGACACCTTGAACAGTAGCAGAATATGCATTATCTAAACACGTCGCATTAGCAACACTTACGAGGCGCAGTATATATGCGGAATGCTTTTTTTGCCGCAACACATTATCTGCTGCCAATCCTATCTAAACTAATAATTGCTTAAAGATTTACAAAATAACGGTAGTTCTAGCACCACATCTTACTCGTACCCACGTACTCGTTTAGTAACAGATAAGACTTTTGGCTAGGTACTAAAATATGCAGGGTTGCCTGTATAAAATATTGTATTTTCTACCATAACCAATATAATTGTATCTACTAATTATTACATTTGAATACGTGGTTTTTCCTAAAACATTGTAAAACAAACAGACTACTGTATAACAGAAGACCTACTCTCGTCTTAATAATATAAATTTAATTCGAAAGTAATTAATAATCTTAAGTTCAATAAAACTGTAAGATATTATTTATTGCTTCGTTTCAATTAAATTGCATATTGTAACATCGGTACTGTTTGTCCTAAATCACGAGGTTTAGCCTAAAATGTTCAAAACTCACCGACTTAATAATCAGCGCAAATAAGATTCTACAAACATAAAGCAACCTTATAAAGAGTAACGTAATATTTAAACATTAACATGGCTGGTACAACGCACTACACACAGCGTTGTCCATGAGCGCAGTCGAGGTCCGCACGCGAGTCAAGCCACTCGATATCTTACATCGACACGGCACCGCTTAACATTAACTTACGCTATAAATGCATAATGACATAATTACATTTCACACCTAACTAATTATTTTACACGATTGAGATCTCTGGTAATATTGTTCCTGTTCAAATTAACTGTTTTGGTCAAACATTCAATCGTTACCTAGCTCTTTATCAACACAACATTATCTTCTTAATCCGTCCCAGTCAACGGTAACCAACTATAAAAATTAACGCGGGCCCTAATAAAACGCTTGATGAATAGAAGAAAGAAAAATAATGCTATATAGTCCGTTCTCGTTAGCTTTTGTCCTCGGAACCCAATTACTTTGAATGTATCGATATAAAACCTTTTCTACTATGTTTTATAGGTCAAATAATAAAAAGTTAATCGATATTTCTTTACTTTCTTCGATATTCTTTGATTTGCTTGAGAGACCGATCATCACACAAGCTAAACCGCTGGAGCTAGAACATTCAAATTTGCCCGGGAATTCGTCCCCGCGGATTTCGATTAAAATACCTGTACGTAGTACATAGCAGTAAGCAGATTTACTTATTTGAATCTGATTTTGATAACAATTTTAAGGGTTTATGTTTTTCCCGCAGTTTCCCTAAATATATATGAATTAAAAGTAGCCTAAGTATGTTCTAAGGAGTACCTTATAACATCAGCTATCTGCCAGAGAAATTTCCGTCAAGCCGTCGCGGAGTAGCCGTTACTAGAGGTTAGTAAATAAAGTATTTGGATGTTACAAACAGACACTCCAATTTATTTTTGTGTATTGATTAAACTACCCGTGTGTCATTTTTGTAATTATTGACCACATGGATGGGTGAAAAATCTACTGCCAAATTTTAACGTTATAGCTTAGATGTTTAGGCTGGGCGATAATTGATTTCTCCCTTTAAGATGGTAGACCATAGAATAAAGTAAAAAATAAATAAAAAGCAGCCTAGAAAATGGGTATACTTTTCATTATTTGACCTATAAAACATAAAAGAAAAGTTTTTATATTGATACATTAAGAGTAACCGGATCCCGAGGTTTCGGCCTTTTTAATGCTAACGGGACTATTGAAAAATGGAACAATGTATTGACCATGTGTAATCAATGTCATAATGTCAATTCCATATTTTTCCACTTGCCACCATTACCTGCTTAATAAATAACGATTTGAATGTTTGGTAGTCGTGATAAGAGTCACCGAGATCGCCCCTCTCGGTGATAACCATATCCGTGAAGTGCTACATAAAAATATGTGCGATCAAAAATCAGTCTCCTAAACGAAATGCAAGACGACTATACTTAAAATTACATTGCTTTTTAAACATATGTTCACTGGCATGCCACGTCACTGGTTGTCATACTAAAATTATATTCATAAAAGTTATTAAGTACATAATAATTATGTATTCAAAAACGAACTCAGATTTTTTCAAAACTCGAAAAGTAAATAGTATAAAAACAGTGTGGCGAGTTGTCTGATTAGTACTAGTTATTGAGAGAGCTACATAAATAGGCGTTTGATGGTTACACATAGTAAATTGTCTGGCTGTTTGAGTGTTTAAAGTTGTGATGATTATTCTAGACTCATATGTTCTGATGAAAACATATCATCCGTGTCAATACTAGTTAAGATCTTAAGTTATGAAAAATCAGTTTGACCACATCGCCACACTTCCAATTAGTAGTATGTATAGCATACTATAGGTACTTCGATTTAGGTGACTCCTGAACAAATCCGCAAATATATAAATACTAAAAAACTTACATTTAGAGGTAGTAATGAATATAACTGAATGTAACCTGCCACTCAATACTTAAATACTAAATCTTTGACTATTTCTCAATGTTTGTAAGTCGTCTCTTAACCCGCGCTAGCTGGTGCTCAAACCCTACATTCTCTCTTAACTTTAACGTATTGATGCAAACATCACGTGCGTACAAATACGCAAAATGCTGTCAATGAGTAAATATAAATTGAAAAAATATACACACACGTGTAACCTTAAATTAATAATAAATCGCTTAGGAAAATTCGGACCAAAGTATATCATACGGGGCGACGACACAAAATTAAGAAACGGTGCTTAGTGGTGCAAATGAAGGAGCTATACATAATAAATTCGCTATCACATTTCGATTCCACCACTATTTAATACTACGGTTGTGCTTTCCCTATTAAAGTAAAAACACTCGTTCACCGAACAGTTCATAACTTACGGTTCTATTGAGATCTACAAAATACGTTTTTTATCATGGCAATACTACAGCTGCGGACGTTACCTGGCCAGGGTCGTAGGAAACTGAGCACAGAATAACTTCATATACTATATGTACATTCGTAATTAATTTTACTCTTATTTGCCAATAAAATAATTATAAAAATTAGTAAGTGCACAACAATAATTGAGTTTCTTGATTAAAAAACTAGTAGCGTCACGGTAAACACATAGTTACGAGTCATTGGTAGCCTATCTACGTCTTTCGCCTCCCGTTAACTTAACGTAAGCACGTAGCCCGGCCGCGTCTAGGGGGGGACAACTTGACGTCGAACATAGTCAGTTCACAAAATATGTGATGAAAATGAAATTAGAAGGAAACGCTGATGTTAGGCGCCGGGGACAGACGTACGTGCGGTGACAACTGGCCGTTGGTGCGGCAACCGAATTTTTATTTGCCCGTGGGTGTCGTTAGAAGCGACTAAGAGAAAATCCAGAAGATGGGACGTCTTCTTGCTGACTGGCTGTAACTACAGTCAAAATGTTGAAAGAACTTTAATCATTATCGGACGACCTATCTTCTGGATTTTCCCTTAGGGTCATAGAACACATATCGCCTCGGAAAGGGATCGTCACCGTATCACCCATCGCCTCGCCGTCAAACACGCGTAGCCAACGTCCTTTCTTGGATCTTAAACTTTCTACATGCCAAATTTCATCAAAATCCGTCCAGCTGTTTGGACGTGAAAACGTAACAGCCAGACGGACACAGACGTATTTACTTTCACATTTATAATATACATATGTATAGCTTTTGCCCGTGGTTTCGCCCGCTTTAACCCCCTTAGAGGGTTGAATTTGAGATAAAGTAGCCTATGTTCTTTCTTGGGTCTTAAACTTTCTACATGCCAAATTTCATCAAAATCCGTCCAGCTGTTTGGACGTGAAAACGTAACAGCCAGACGGACACAGACAGATTTACTTTCACATTCATAATATACATATGTATAGCTTTTGCCCGCGGTTTCGCCCGCTTTAACCCCTATTTAAACCCCCTTAGAGGGTTGAATTTGAGAAAAAGTAGCCTATGTTCTTTCTTGGGTCTTAAACTTTCTACATGCCAAATTTCATCAAAATCCGTCCAGCTGTTTGGACGTGAAAACGTAACAGCCAGACGGACACAGACAGATTTACTTTCACATTCATAATATACATATGTATAGCTTTTGCCCGCGGTTTCGCCCGCTTTAACCCCTATTTAAACCCCCTTAGAGGGTTGAATTTGAGATAAAGTAGCCTATGTTCTTTCTTGGGTCTTGAACTTTCTACATGCCAAATTTCATCAAAATCCGTCCAGCTATTTGGACGTGAAAACGTAACAGCCAGACGGACACAGACGTATTTACTTTCACATTCATAATATACATATGTATAGCTTTTGCCCGCGGTTTCGCCCGCTTTAACCCCTATTTAAACCCCCTTAGAGGGTTGAATTTGAGAAAAAGTAGCCTATGTTCTTTCTTGGGTCTTAAACTTTCTACATGCCAAATTTCATCAAAATCCGTCCAGCTATTTGGACGTGAAAACGTACCAGCCAGACGGACACAGACAGAACTACTTTCACATATATAATATACCTATGTATAGCTTTAGCCCGCGGCTTCGCCCGCTTTTACCGCTATTTAAACCCCCATAGAGGGTTAAATTTGAAAAAAAAGTACCTTATTTCTTTTCTTGGGTCTTAAACTTTCTACATGCTAAATTTCATCAAAATCCGTCCAGCTATTTGGACGTGAAAACGTAACAGCCAGACGGACACAGACGTATTTACTTTCACATTCATAATATACATATGTATAGCTTTTGCCCGCGGTTTCGCCCGCTTTAACCCCTATTTAAACCCCCTTAGAGGGTTGAATTTGAGAAAAAGTAGCCTATGTTCTTTCTTGGGTCTTAAACTTTCTACATGCCAAATTTCATCAAAATCCGTCCAGCTATTTGGACGTGAAAACGTAACAGCCAGACGGACACAGACGTATTTACTTTCAAATTCATAATATACATATGTATAGCTTTTGCCCGCGGTTTCGCCCGCTTTAACCCCTATTTAAACCCCCTTAGAGGGTTGAATTTGAGAAAAAGTAGCCTATGTTCTTTCTTGGGTCTTAAACTTTCTACATGCCAAATTTCATCAAAATCCGTCCAGCTATTTGGACGTGAAAACGTACCAGCCAGACGGAAACAGACAGAACTACTTTCACATATATAATATACCTATGTATAGCTTTAGCCCGCGGCTTCGCCCGCTTTTACCGCTATTTAAACCCCTTAGAGGGTTAAATTTGAAAAAAAAGTACCTTATTTCTTTTCTTGGGTCTTAAACTTTCTACATGCCAAATTTCATCTAAATCCGTCCAGCTGTTTGGACGTGAAAACGTAACAGCCAGACGGACACAGACAGATTTACTTTCACATTTATAATATTATAGTATAGTATGGATAGGCATGATAGTCAACTGTAGTTGAAGAAAAATGATGTTACACTAAAATGTACTCTATTATATAGATAACTGTGAGCAGTCTTTTACCCGTTCTAAAGCATTTTTTTCTGCGGTACTTCAATTGCACAATGCCACATCATTACTATTTCTAATTATAGGTATAGATAGGTGATGGTCCGGGGTCTAATAGGCTACTTTTAATTTCGAAAATGTTATCGAAATCTATAGTGGTCGTGCCAGAAAGGTCCTACCTATCATGGCTACGGCCTATAATTATGTTATATTAGCAAATATATGTGAGTGCATATTTTAAACTCTTTAGTCTGGTTGAAGAGACGTAAGCGCGGGGACGGCGAGACGTAAGCGCGAGAACTGCAAGTTGACCACGTGACCGCACCGCGGTTCGAGCGTGTCCCGAGACGAGGCGATTAAGTTACGAATCCGATTAGTGTGCGTTGCAGTTAGGAGTTTTATACAAAGAATACTGCACGGCTCGAGTTGATACGGTGACGATCCCTTTCCGGGTTGATATTATACTAAGACCTTTAGTCGCTTCTTACGACACTCACGGGATGAAATGGGGAAGCGCTATTCCGGCCCCGCACTGAACGGGACAGTTAGTTTAATACTTCGGCTATATATTTACTGTGGTAGCGTGATATCATAGTTTCGAACGACCCGTCCAGCATAACTTGGGCGTGTCGTTATTACACCTCTAAAATTAACTGAGCTGCTAAACTGCTATAAAAATCAATGATTGCTTACTTTTATTGCTTAAAATTGCTTATACGACAACACGCCCCAGTTGCAGCACAAGAGATTTACGTTAACAACATTTATCTTTATACAAATATCAACTTTCTTACAGATGCTACTGTAAAGTCCAGTGCAGTAACCCCACAGCCCATTCCTATTCTAAGGATATTTACAGCGCGAGATGCATGTAGGGCTGCAGGCGGGCGGGATGCGGGGGCGAAGGCGCCGTGTAGGGCAAGGGCCCGTATTCCGCGCCTTGCCACTCGTGTCACAACGAGTAGGACTCGTCGACCGACACGCCGCAGGCCGCGTTCTATTGTATATTATTGTAGTTCACCCCGAGGATGGGCGAGCTGTGGGCCACGGCCTGGAGCGGAAAGCTATGCGGCGGCGGCGTGGTATCCAGGAATCCAGGCGGCACCTGGTGTTGCGGGCACAGCAGCGACATTTGCTGGTCCGGCGGCAGTGGCTCCTCCTTGTGCTCGGGCGGCGGCGTAGTGTGCTCACGCTTGATGCGGCTCTTGATGCTGGGCCGGTTGTTGGGGTATCCCTTCTTTTTGTACTCCAGCCACAGCGTGCGGTTGTTGACCCCGAACATCCGAGCCGCCTTACAGAATCCGATGCCGCCAAAGCGTACGGCTTCGAGCGCGCGCTGGAAGTTCTCTTCGGACTGCGGGTTGGTGGTGCGACGCCGCTTGGGCGTGGGCTGTGGGACGGGCACCTGCGCGGCGGGCACGTCCACGCAGGACGGCCCCGGGGACGGGCCGGCCACGCCCATCCCCTGGCCGTACGCTAGGTCCACGTCCAAGTGCGGGTTGACGACATTGTTCATGTACATGCCGTGGTCGGGCTGCAGCGTGCCGGCACCGAGGCACGCGTTCGTGTACCGCGGGTAGGAGTGCTCCAGCATGGTCCACTGTCCTCCTGGGAAGAGAGATAAATGTACGTATTTTAATAAACTTCTCTAGGTGCAATATAATTTTTGAGTTAAAGTTTGACAAATGGTTTCTCATTGATCTCCCTTCCCTGGAAAACAAAACGCCGCCCGGCAGTACCGCGACGTAAACGTATACTATTTATTATAATCGCGGTGACTATTTAGTATTACTTTGTACTTTCTCTGAACTCAATAATGTGTGTTAAATAAGTTAAATTATACTTTCAAAAATCTTACTTTTTTAATAATATATTTTTATTTATTACTTGTAGTTAAATACAAATGTACGTGACTATAGAATACTAATTAGCGACGCCACAAGATGGGTACAAACAGTAGTATAATGCGGCCTATCTGAGTATTTATAATAACAAATATATGACATTGGTCTATTTTGATTATACCGTCACATAGTGTTGAACATACATGTGTGGGACACATGTAAGGTGGCATCGCTAACACATGAACTTGTACAACTATCTACACACAGTACGGTACATGCAGAGTACATTAATAAAGCATAGAGGAGAAGCGGGTGATGGTATTGTTACGTAAGAGATGAATGAGAAACGTAAGATTAATGAGAAACCTTGATGATGTTTGTTATGGTACTGGATAGTTTGTGTAACTGTCTGCTACGCTTTCGCCGCTAAACGACTGTACCGATTTTGATGATTTTTAGGTACGAAATAAGCTTGTAAGAACTTGTCGCGAGCGAAATCTTATGATTTATATATTTCTTTATTAAATCCTCTAGCCGGTGTTTATCTGTGTCCAGTTTATGTCAATTTTTCGTGTGTTTGACGCAGAGTTATATAGGTTGTTTGAAAACTTAAACACATAATTATGGCATATTTGTTTAAGGATTTCAACGCACAATATTTTGACCAGCCCAATGAGAGAAATCAATGTTGTCTATTGATTGGTATCAGTAAATATGCATAAAATATATTTTGTCTCAGGGAGTCTAATCACAAAAGCAACAGAATGTAAAAGGATCCAAATAGGGGCACATACATAATACTAAAATCTCACTGATATGACAGTAAATAACATGTATACGTTGAAATACATTATACATACAAAGCACACTTTGTAAATTATGTATAGACAATTTGAAAAGTACCAAAATATAGTATGGTCTGGTTTTATTTAGTAAATGAGAATAACAAGTGGGATATATAATAATAATAATAATCCACATTTCAAAACATGTCCATAATTACTACAAAAACAGTTACAAAATTGGAGCTCGAATTAATGTTTTCAGGATTTTTCTGTCCAGTTTGACCATAACTTGAGTAGTATCGTCAAACCGTGACGTTAAAAACCAAGAAACTGAACCAGAACTAAATTTTGATCATTTTGTAATCATGGGAATCGCCCCGTATATTCAATTTCGCTTTATGCAGCCATCTACACAACATACAAGCAATACATTTAATACCATTCTCGGAAATACTACTAATGGAAACAAAACAATGGAACATAATATAAAATAAAAGTAAATGAAAAAGAAACGGATAATTTTGCGATGGCGACAACATAGTATTAATTTTAACCAAAATGTAACTTACGAATTCTCTTGAGCATGTTGAATCAAGAAATCAATAAAGTAAGGTCCACATCTTAGTAAATAATATAATGTATCTGTCATAATAATGTGCAATTATTATGACCAAGACTGCGGTGGCTCTCGGTGTTAAACACTTCACAAAATATATTATATCATATGGGGTTGCTTTATGTACCCAGATTCAGTCTTACCTATCTTGTGTCCTATTTATTCTACCTGTGCTCCAATAACCGGTCAACCAATAACGCATGATTGACAAATAAGGTTTCTCTTCCTGTCTTCAGTAAATTTGTTCGAAAGACAAAGCATTTTATAAGTATTCGAGTAAACACGGCTAATTTATAAATAATACATTTAAATATGGGGCGCTCAGTACCCATCACTGATCATATTTAAGCAGTCAACAGAATAACAGAACAAGCTATGAAATAGCTACCAGAAAATAGTACGAGTAGTATTTCTCTATTCGTTTAAGTATCCGGCCATCATTGATAAATTCCGACAAACTTGCGTCGAAGCTCAAACCACGCTCCTTTTAACTGAGCTTTCCCGAGAATAACTGCGCTCAATTAGAAATATTTTTCAATTGTGACTTCACAAATATAATAATTAATAACAATACCTGTTTCAATAAGCCCTTAAAGTATTTTGACTAATTTAGAAAAAATACTTTATTAGTATTTACAATTATACACCGTTTATTAATAAGGCGGTAACAACAACTGTAGACCTTACCTAACATTTTTTATTCATAAGCTGTGCTCTAGTTTCATCCAGTTTCGTAGTTTAACCAGAAACACACTGTATGACGTATATCGACCAACATCAAAACCCAAAACGTATATACGATTATACATTTTTTCACACACTAATAAATAAAACAAAATAACCTACTTACATCCTGGCCTAAAACAACAAATGATACACTAGTAGTACATTTAAAACATATTGCGCAATATATGTGTATATATGTATCGCCATCACATAATGTCCGTGAATATATAAAAGTGTTTACCTTGAGGCATTCCTGTGACGGTGTTGTCTATAACCAGCGGCTCCACATTCAGGTTATCGCTTTCTGATGTCTGTAATTATATGAAGAGTAAAGTCAATATGGCGCGGCCAACACAACGCGGTTCATTGAATATTGGGGATTAAAATACTGGCAAGTTTTAAATGGTTACAAATACTTGAAGTTAATATTAGCATCGATGTCGTTTGTTATTAAGTGCATCTACCTAATACTTATCTCTGGTCGACTGGTAGAAAATGCCTAAGGCATTAAATCCGCCTTTGTACATTTATTTTTATTTATGTGCATTAAGAATAAAATTAATATGAATTTGTACTGATAAGGGAGCATCATGTATAGCGTTTATGAGAGCCTCCTGGATAGTCAGCGTAGCTACCATCCTTTTTGACCAGTCAATCTCTAGAGCATGACATGACTCGAATATATTAGCTCATGACGATACTAAGCGTCTTAATTAGACTGCTTCTAATGCTCAGTAGTAGCAAACAAGATTAAAAAAAAACTACGAAGTATAAATATAGTATATATACACATCTGAATTACAAGAGAAAACAAATGAATTAAAAAATCGGCCAAGTGCGAGTCGGCCTCGCGCGCGAAGTGTTCCGTACCATTATCTATAAAAACGGCAAAAAAAAATACATGTCTGTCGCCCTTAAATATTTGTTTTATTTTAATTTAATTATTTATTTTTAAAGTGAATATATAACTAAATAATTTATTAATATTTCAAGCCTTTACTTGTTGCCGTTATCAAAATCCAGCAAAAACGAGGAAAAAATCACGTTTGTTGTATGAGAGCCCCTTAAATATTCACTTTATCTGTTTGTTTTTAGTATTTGTTGTTATAGCGGCATCAGAAATACATCAGCTGTGAAAATTTCGACTGTCTAACTATCACGGTTCATGAGATACCAGTTTTACCCTTTGAGTACGGAACCCTAAAAATAATACAATGATCTACTGACGTCGTCTACCTGTTGCGAATTATCGATCGTGCGTATTTCGTGGTACTCGCGCATGCGTCTCTGCTGCGGCAGGCTGCTTACGCTGCTGAGTGTAATTGATTCCACTGTTTCGCTGACATCTGTTCGGTTTTCGCTGTCCACAATGTTAAACGACGTAGAGCCGGACGAACTTTTCCTGCGCCTAACAAATAATAAAAATTAAGAATTATTTATTTCTACACATCTTCTCCCTTACTTATAAAAAAATTCAGTGTTGAACAATTGAATGTCATCTGTCACTGTTGTTTGCATGCCAAAATATAGAGATGTCAATAGACTTAAGTGGTTAAGCATCGTTTATAAGTAAGAGGGCTAAACTACAAGCATTTTTGCTAGACTGAACTGAAATTAGCTTTCCGCACGTGTAGTGGTCAATAAAGACTCCTTCTTAGCGTGTTGATCAAGAAATAAAGAAAGTAGAAAACAACCTTCACTAAAATTGGCTGTATAAACTGGTAATATAGTGGAAAGGCTTATGTCTATGGCATATGAGCAGTGGACGGAGATACGCTGCTGACAGTGGTGCAAATATAGTACACCCTCATTTCGCCAGTTATGTTATAGGTCCCAATGTAATAGTAGGCGAGCCTATTGCGATCAACCGGGCAAAAATCCAGACTCCGTGCTGCTATTGAGAATTACCAAATGAGAAAACCCAATAACACTGACTGACCCGGGATTCGAACCCAAGCCCCCAAGCTCAGCAGTCGCGCTTAGCGACCACTAGACCAACGAACTTCTCTGTATCATGTGTGCAAGTGCATTTCACAAAACATTATCACATACGAAAACCCAGTTTACAAAAATCTGCGGATCACAAATATTTGTACTGTGCAGGAATCGAACTCGCAACCCTTAGTGCTGCAGTAGTCACTTAGCCAACGCGCCAATCAAGTCGTGGGCTTTCTAAAAAAATAGTGTTATGAGTGTATAAATAAGAAAATAACCTCTTTCGTTTGATGGAAGGCGATGAAGACGGCGAGTGTCTCTGCGAGTCCACTGAATCGCCCTGACTTGGGTACTCGGTCGAGGTGGTGCCTTGTGATCGCGTCAGTGACGTAGAGTCGGGCATTTCAGTCAGCCCCTTTATTTTGAGTAATTTTGCGGTGTCCAGCACCTGGGGACACAAGCAACATGATCAGAAAACACGTTAAAGTTTTAATATTTAAAATCTTATTGTTATGTAGAAGTACAGTCAGCAACAGAAGTCGCTCAACAAGAATAAACTTCTTGTGTTTGTGTAATGAATTAAAAGAAATAGGTGCATTTCTTTTAATTCATTACACAAACACAAATACAATTCAAGTTAGACTAAAATTATAAGACAGTTCAAATGTTGATCAAATGTAAAGAATTTAATATTAAAATTTTCAGCTACTTTTGTTGCTGATAGTACATAAAAAATCTAATAAAGACATTTTAAATCTAACAACGTAGATGAAAGTTATATTGGCAATAATTGGAAATGTAGACGCCACCTAGATGTATTTTTTCTTACAGTAAATTAGAAAATTTAGACGCCATCGAAATGTATTTCTTCTTAGAGTAAATTAGGAAATTTAGACGCCACGTAGATGTATTTCTTCTTAGAGTAAATTAGCAAATTTAGACGCCATTGAAATGTATTTCTTCTTAGAGTAAATTAGCAAATTTAGACGCCATTGAAATGTATTTCTTCTTAGAGTAAATTAGGAAATGTAGACGCCATCGAAATGTATTTCTTCTTAGAGTAAATTAGGAAATGTAGATGCCATTGACATGTATTTCTTCTTAGAGTAAATTAGGAAATGTAGATGCCATTGAGATGTATTTCTTCTTAGAGTAAATTAGGAAATGTAGATGCCATTGAGATGTATTTCTTCTTAGAGTAAATTAGGAAATGTAGATGCCATTGAGATGTATTTCTTCTTAGAGTAAATTAGGAAATGTAGATGCCATCGAGATGTATTTCTTCTTAGAGTAAATTAGGAAATGTAGATGCCATTGACATGTATTTCTTCTTAGAGTAAATTAGGAAATGTAGATGCCATTGAGATGTATTTCTTCTTAGAGTAAATTAGGAAATGTAGATGCCATTGAGATGTATTTCTTCTTAGAGTAAATTAGCAAATTTAGACGCCATTGAAATGTATTTCTTCTTAGAGTAAATTAGGAAATGTAGACGCCATCGAAATGTATTTCTTCTTAGAGTAAATTAGGAAATGTAGATGCCATTGAGATGTATTTCTTCTTAGAGTAAATTAGCAAATTTAGACGCCATTGAAATGTATTTCTTCTTAGAGTAAATTAGGAAATGTAGACGCCATCGAAATGTATTTCTTCTTAGAGTAAATTAGGAAATGTAGATGCCATTGACATGTATTTCTTCTTAGAGTAAATTAGGAAATGTAGATGCCATTGACATGTATTTCTTCTTAGAGTAAATTAGGAAATGTAGATGCCATTGACATGTATTTCTTCTTAGAGTAAATTAGGAAATGTAGATGCCATTGAGATGTATTTCTTCTTAGAGTAAATTTGGAAATGTAGATGCCATTGAGATGTATTTCTTCTTAGAGTAAATTTGGAAATGTAGATGCCATTGAGATGTATTTCTTCTTAGAGTAAATTAGGAAATGTAGATGCCATTGACATGTATTTCTTCTTAGAGTAAATTAGGAAATGTAGATGCCATTGACATGTATTTCTTCTTAGAGTAAATTAGGAAATGTAGACGCCATCGAGATGTATTGCTTCTTAGAGTAAATTAGGAAATGTAGACGCCATCGAGATGTATTTCTTCTTAGAGTAAATTAGGAAATGTAGATGCCATCGAGATGTATTTCTTCTTTGAGTAAATTAGGAAATGTAGATGCCATCGAGATGTATTTCTTCTTAGAGTAAATTAGGAAATGTAGATGCCATTGAGATGTATTTCTTTTTAGAGTAAATTAGGAAATGTAGACGCCATCGAGATGTATTTCTTCTTTGAGTAAATTAGGAAATGTAGATGCCATTGAGATGTATTTCTTCTTTGAGTAAATTAGGAAATGTAGATGCCATCGAGATGTATTTCTTCTTAGAGTAAATTAGGAAATGTAGACGCCATCGAGATGTATTTCTTCTTTGAGTAAATTAGGAAATGTAGATGCCATTGAGATGTATTTCTTTTTAGAGTAAATTAGGAAATGTAGATGCCATCGAGATGTATTTCTTCTTTGAGTAAATTAGGAAATGTAGATGCCATTGAGATGTATTTCTTCTTTGAGTAAATTAGGAAATGTAGATGCCATTGAGATGTATTTCTTTTTAGAGTAAATTAGGAAACGTAGATGCCATTGAGATGTATTTCTTCTTAGAGTAAATTAGGAAACGTCGGTGCCGTTAAGATTTATTTCTTCTTAATCGGACCTATTGGCCGGCCCTTAAACTAAAACTAAAAGTATATCTCTGATTTAAACTAAGTAGTACCTTAGGTAATTGTTCTTCGGTTACATTGACCTCCCCGCAGTACATGAAGTCGACCATGGTGCGCAGGTCAGCGTAGGTCACATCCTTAAGGATGACTATAGGATGCGGCGATGGGTTGTCCACAAACAACGACTGAAAAATATATAATATATGTGTTATCAATTTCATTTTAATGAATTATTAGAGTACTCAACGTTAATATTTTAAGTCCCGATTATTGTAGTTTTATACAGTAATCATAATTTTATACCTACAGCATAAACAACCTTATGTAAATATATGTATGTGGTCTAAAATGTCCTTGTACGTATTTTTTAGTTAAGTCTGGAGTTAGGTTGAGCTAAACAAAATAGGATTCAATATACTGAGAAAAAATACTTTAACGAGGGCACCGGGTCATCTGAAATTCCCATAAGCCTAATATACATCTAATAATAACCTAATCAAATCTGTATACAATTGTAATCACACAGAATAACATAACTAATAGGGGGCTGCGGGGCTTGGTTCACTTATAAACACGTGCCGTCGCACATTTTTTTGTAAATGCGTCAACAAACATCAAAACAAACAGCATTTGTTTATTAATACGTTAAAACTTTAAAGGTCAGCAGGACATTAGCTTAGCAATGGTTTGTCTAGGGTTATAAGTACTGACCGGACTGAAGTTAGGTACGAACGGTGTTAAGGTCGTGTTAAGGTTTGTTCGTTCGTTCGTTCGTGTAAGTCTATCTAAATAGTATTTTATATTCTACTATATATTTCTACACACGCGAGAACGTTTTGGCAAACTAACTTCAGGCCGTTGTGAAAATGCAGGTTCTGTGTAGAAGTAGGTACTCACTTGAAAGTATGTGCTGCATGCTGACAGCACGACTTTGTGTGCAAGCAGCTGCTTCCCGTCGGCAGCTAACGTCACGTCCACCAGCGTCTGCGTGTTGAGCAGCGTGGTGAACATCGAAATGAAGTTCGGCTGGTGGTTGTTCCACCGAAGACTGTATTGTTGAGACATTCTAGGGGCCTGGAAAACACAGGTGTAATGAGGTATGGGTGGGGAAGTAGTTCTAAACACGATTGGCAGTAAAAAGAGTATAATCCATATAAACACAACAACAATAAGGGGTAAAAACACGTAAAACTATGAAATAGAAACAACAATCGGTAAAATAGCGCGTCCTTCGCGCGGCCGTGAGCGAGACTGTTGTCTACGGGACGCGGGTGACGGGAAGAAGGAGCGGGGGTGAGCGTTGGCGCGAACTCCCGCGCGCGCCTTGCGGGTGCGTTCAAGCACATACAGCCTATTCTAAAATTCGGTGCGTTACACAGGTTAATAAGTATAGCTTCTTCTTATCGTATGGTTGATGAACAACCTGGTGTCAGAGTTTAAACCGCCTGTAGGCCTCTGACATGGCTTTACACACCGTTGAAAAATCTCTCAGGTGTGCCGGTTTTCTCACGATGTTTTCCTATACCGTATTTAACTGAATATATACAACTGATAACTGACAGACATTGGCTCGTGCCGGGGTTTGAACTTGCGACCTCTGACGTGGCAGTCCAACGGCCATACCACTCGGCTATCAGTAAGTTAATTTAATTTAATAAGTATAGCTAATATAACATCACGCCTACGCCTGTATTATGTGTAGGGGTAGGATAAGGTGTATATTCACCCACATTCCGCTAGTATGGTAATAGGTCCCAATATAATAGGGACGAATCTATTTCCATTAACCGGACACAAATCCAGATATAGTGCTGCCTGAAAATAATCTAATGGAAAGATCCAATAAAATTTTGCTTGATCCGAGAATCGACCCCAAGACCTCTTACTCGGCGGTAAGTATCTAATGATGAGCGCCAATACAACTTAATGAAGATTAAAAAATAAAATGCGATGATTAAATTAGAATCCCAATGAAATAATAAATAATATTAGTTATACCACCAGAACTTATGTAACTATACTAATTCCTACTTGTAAACTTTAGTTTAGGTAGTAGGTACAACTGTATCCCGGCTATCGTTAAACTAGCTTCTAGGTCTTTATCGAATTTCCCAGTAATGTGCTTAGCAGTTACCGTTATCTACTAAGTCTCCACTACATGTAAACGTGCATTAATTACGACTGGTATAGCATGAGCTCGAAATTCTATCTAAATACCCATGTTCAGGTACCAGGTTATAATTTTCAATCACGGCCACACATGATCATGATTAATTTGGTATACAGCTATTAGTGCACATCTTAAGCACTTCAATTTAATAAGGTTATAGATCATTATAATATTCTGTATTGTTAATAAGTAATATGAGAGGCTGCCCGTTCCGGTATGATGATCCCTTTCTTGTAGAGCTATATACAAATTATAGTCCCTTTAAGACTTCCTTAAACCTACGATCCAGCCGCCGCGCGCGGTAAGAATTGACGTTGTACTAAAAAAATATCAGAAAAGAAAGTCTCACAAAATGAGTTCTTTCTCCGAATTCAATAAAAAAGTTGAGAAAGTCATCTAAAAATTATCTATTAATTTTGACTCCTAAATCAATTCAAATAGTTTACTGTGGGCCAACGAGTCCAATGACATATACATCATCATCATCAGTCTATCTTAGTCCACTGCTGGACATAGACCTCTCCTATCACATGTACATTGTACAATTCACATTAAATATATTTTAATAAAAACTAATAACTATACACATAAATTCAAATAAGGTAATCAACCTGTTGCTTAAATTCAAATAGAAATCTCTAACTAGCCGCGTTAATATAATCGATTCCAACGCACAAATAATATCTGCGGTTAGCGTCAGAGCCTTAGCCTATGGGTGAGTCACACCCTTCGGGCCGCCAATGTCTTGCGCGTTCAATATAACAACATCTTTAGGATGCTGTTGCGGCTGCCTCCATATTGCAGCGCGTCGTTAATGTTTGCCGAAGCACATACGGATGGATATCCAGCGATAATCCGCAAAAAGGTGGCTTCGTTATTGAGACGTTTGAGAGATAGCAGCAACGGCATCCTCAGGATGATTGCCTCACGTTTAGACTGTCCGATCCAATATAAGTGGATGAAGATAATACCGGACATGACTGACATTTTTATTTTATTTAAATTATATTGTAATTTTGACCTATTTTGTATGTAATGTATTTTTAGCGATGGTTTAAAAAAAAAAAAAAATGTATTTTTGACTGACTAGATTGTATATTTTATCTGTATTATGGATTTTTATCTGAATTAAACGTATTATTATTATTATTATTAGCTCATGCAATCGGAAAACCAATTTGATTGCTTTGAGCTCCGCCGATTCTAGTACTAAGTACACGAATTTTTTAATAATTGCGGGAATAAATCAGCCGGTTCGGTGACAAAATAGTTTGTTTACGTAAATATTACTCCTGGCTTCATCAAAAATTCAGAACTGCCATCACAGTCAACTGCAATTTTTTTTTTTTTTTTAAACAAAACGTCGCCCCACACTAGGAATTTCTCCTGTATCGTGGGTGCGTTTCACAAACATGGAATATCACATACACAAACACCCAGACTCGGGACAAACATCTGTGGATCACACAATTTTTTGTCCCGTGCGGGAATCGAACCCACAACCCCTAGCGCAGCAGTCCAATCGCTTAGCCACTGCGCCACTCAGGTCGTCGATTCAGCTATTGTCAACCATTTCAAAAGAATTAGTTACTGGTTTGTATTGTGGCTAAATCAAAATCAAATTAAAACAGAGTTAGGCTAAAATCTCATCAATCACGGACGAATATTAGTGGGTTCCGCATATTTAATACATTCAGGCACAGAACAAAAAAGAAATTCCTGGTGCAGCATGGTGCAGTTTTAAGAGATATGTCTGTGTTCAGATGATGTATCGCTTTGGCACTTATCTGATATCTATCGTCTCCTATCTGTCCAATTCTGGACACGAACGATTTATTGCATTTGATCCGTACGCGACTGTTGCCGTGCGTGCCCCGTCACGATTGCTTTCTGTAGAAATTAGTAGTGGAGCGTTGAATCGAGTTGAAAGGGCTGTTGATTTTTCTATATATCTGCTGAAGGTGCTAAGTACTGCTCTGGAACCAACGAATCTATTTGAGTTCTGAAATATGCGACGACGTGTCGTGTTTTGTTTTGGGATTAGAACTGGCAACATAAAGGATAGCGTAGTACAGCACTGAACATGTATTGTATATTGCATAATAAAAGCAGGATTATTCGGTAGCGTACCAAATCAATACTTAATCTGCAAATTAGTTAGGAAATAGTAGTTCATTAAGTAGATATTTGGATATCTAGTGAGCACCAAAGAAAGTGTTTAATTTAAATATTTGCTTGAATTCATCTACTTTTAATGTTAAACCGAAGTTTATAAAAACTACATCACGTAGTCACATGTCGAGAAAATACCGCAGATAAAGAATAAAGTTCACGAGCGCCGCGCCGCGCCGCACCGCGCCGTAAGTACATACACACCCCTACGATGAATACCTTTATTTATCGGCTAACTTGAGAGTCAGGCGGAAAAATATAAACAACAAAACAATTGATTCCGGGAAAGCAATTATAAAACTTTGCAGACGAAACCTTATCACAATTGACGCGCACGTGAATTTATTTCAATCAACAATTTCTTTGTCACTGTTCTTTTAATATGGTTTCATATTTTTCGCAATTTATTGGCGATTTCATCAGGTACCTTTCCCTGAACAGTTCATGGAGATTTAATATAGATTTCCTGACGTAAAGCAAGCAAAGCGCAGAGCGACCACAGAACTACTGTGTAGGTTGTTTGTTGAAATTGTAGGAAATCTAGGGTTTATAAAATGAACCCTAACTATTTTGCTCGTCACAAAGTACGCTCGCGGCAAAGCTTTAATTTACAAAGTCCTAACCATTATAAAAAAATATTTTACAGCAATATAATATATATCCGTCTTGAATGGTTCAGGTACTGGTAGGTATTCCTTTTCATCGTACCGAGAATAGACACGAAGTTCGTAGTGAAAGATAGCCATAGATTTTAAAATACCAAGACGTACTTTTACAGCATTATAATAGCCGTCTTGCTTGGTTCAGGTACTACTAGGTATTCCTTTTCATCGTACCGAGAATAGACACGAAGTTAATAGTGCAATATAACCAGAGATTTGAAATACCAAATACCTAAATAGTAAGTATGACATAGACGACTAATTGAAATATTAGGATTAACACTAAAATATTCTGAATAAGCGCTAACAAACTAATATGGATGAAATTTCTTGCTGTTATATTGGGGAATATAAGTATATGCCATTATTTTATGGCAGTTTAGCTAGCATGTTATAGTAACATCATTAACCCACTGCAATATTCACTATCGATGAAGAAATATCACTTATCTATAAGCTCACTTGCAACCTAATGACCACCCATCACTCAGTCATTTGTCTTAACAGTTTATTGGTGTTAACATGTTCCTAACACAACACCTGTCCATTAAAACTTTGTCATATTGCATTATAAGTATGTTCCAACTGACCTACTTCAATAGAGTTCCTGGTATAATAGGAACGCTGTACTAAATTTAAACAAAATCAATACATTAGTTACAGGTGTTTTGAACCGGGTTTCTTAGGCCATGAAGACGAGATGCCTGAATCTACTAGAGCGTACTACCGAACATTACAAACAATGTCAATCGGTTTGTTCACACTTGTAGGATTCGCTTCAGTGAGAATTATCTCTTATTTACGTATTATTTTTTTATTCCACTACGCTAGTCACGGTAAAAATGCAGTATTAATCTAAACTAAATAGTAATTATTAAATATGAACAGATAATGCAAACGTAGGAAACATGATAAAATAACCTATAAACAACCATTTTAAATTGAGTCTTGCTTGGTCATTTTCATTACCAAGTTATTACCCACAATTGCATCCAGGATGACAAACAATTGATTTTGGCTGGTCTGAATATCGCAGTTATCGATAATGACAATCAATTTGCAATAGACGCATACATAAATAAATCCATCAGCGATTTAATGGGAAAATTAATTAACCCTGGCTACCTGCTGGATAGCTTTGGGGAGGTTCTCATTTCATACGTATCGACATGTCTATTTCCACAACATTGTTTAACTATTTATCCGGAATTTCCTACCCACCTTTGACATTATTTGTGGATACGCGGAAGCCTAGACTGTTTGACTGCTGGTCTAAACTGAACGTACTAGTGAGGTGCGAGTACATAACTTAACGTGAAGATAAAATAAGGCGAATCCACAAAATCTACAATTTGTTTTTATGTCTGGATGTATTGCTCACCAAAGTACAGGCAGCAAATTACGATAGATGGCCAATTTGCCTGTAATAAAGCAAACCGCGTCAACATAACTGCGTAGTATCGTGCTCAGTATATACCTACACTATCGTTTTCCAGTTTGTATGAAGTGCAACATAACAAGGTAATAGGTGCATAGTTTAAACGTCACCCAAAGGAAATAGACCATTGCAGTGCTATGATTGTTCCGGATATTATCGGGACTGCAGGGGCATGGCAAGGACATCGCCATGGCCGCCGTAATATACGTAACAGGTGCTGAGAACGCGTATGTTGCGAAGTGAATGTGCCAAGTTAGAGGACTGATGAAAGTAGCCATATTACTGATTCTAATTAGTTGGACTGTTGGTCGATGATGATCTAAATATGAATGACAAAAACATCCGAAATACTGGTCAGTTGATGACGACGAAATACAGCTTAGGGGTTGTTAAGATTCTGAAATGATAAGAGAATAGTAGAAGAAATAAATGGTTTCTACAATATAGGGTAGGATATAAAAGTAGCAAGAAGTAAAGCTTTGAGATGCTAGGATACAATAAAAATGAGAGACGAGCATATTGGTATCTAAAGTTTGCCTTAGTCGATCGCGTAAGTTTATAAAATAAACAAGTTTCTATAAAATAAGTTGTAAGCCAATTAGCTGCTGATATGACTATCGGATGAGAGGGTACTACGCGTCACTGAACACACTTGCTTGTTGGCAGTAGCTGCAAGTTTAAGTTTGTAACGCTTATAAATGGCGGAGGGAAAAGGATCTAGCAGACACATTTCTAAATAAATTTGTGTACGATAGCAAAATATTTCAATTCTTAAAGTAATAAACATTTGCAGTGTACACATGTTTGTTACACTAATTATTACCAAGAATTAAATCCAAGTAGACTAAAGTTACATTACCAATCAGAGGTCTAACTATAAATAATGTAGAGAGGCTAATCGACTAGCGAGAGCTTACAATGAACGCACCGTTGAGTTGAGACCGTCTGATTCAACGTTGTATTAGTGCTGCAACCAGTTTGACCGTGATAATGAAAGGTATAGAGTTAATTAGGTTGCAAATTGGCCCTGCAGCCTCCTAACATCTCTCTCTATAAAAGCCTATACCTCTGTTAACCTGTGGCAAAGAGCTACGATAAACCAGTTTGATTGATGACAGATCCCATATCGTCCCGTTACTATGCACGACTGAACTTCGGGAGGTCCGTTCAAACATTATAGCGACTGGCAAATTGGTGATCCAATTAATATCGGACAGCGATGACACTGCAGTCACTGCACAGCTTCTCGCAACGTGAATATTGCAAATAGTATTTCTCGTAGCGGGGAACTAGTCTCATGATTTCAAAGAAAAATATAAATTCAAGTATATATATATTAAAATATATTCTAATATTTTGGGATGCAACAGAATAATATAAATAAATGAACGTCTCGCGCACACAGTTAATTTTTGAATGACCCACATAGTGCTATTCTAACACAGACATCAACTATTCTTAGGGAAGAGCCAATCAGAGTCATAGAATATTTAAATCTATAATTAAGACTTACATAATGGTTAGAACGTCGCCCGATACGGAAATTCGTACGATTTAGTTGCATCCTATTGTTTCATTAAAATATGTCAATCAGCCACGTTGACGTCTAAGTAAGTTTCACAAAACTTTACCTGACTTTTAGACAACGTCTGATGTTGCATTTTTAATACAATATGTAACCTGATATTTCGTAGAAGATTAAGGAGTAAAATAGTATGTTACTTTACAGCTTTTGTCATACTTTTTTGGTTACGGTTAAAAAAAATGCATTTTAAAATAATTGAACCAAACGTAAATAAAAATCTAAGTTATTAACTTATGGACGACTTAAGCAACGTCGCGGCATCTCTAATCATAGAAAAAAAATATCAAAGCCGAGTACATACATACTGACGTATATAGAGCAATGCACACAACACAATTTCACTAGTAATAATACATAATATAGGTAGACAGGATAAGCAAACGTTACATGAATGTTGGGCAGACTGTACCAGTGCAGTTCATCAAAATAGTCCGGCACACGATTGTTGGAACAGTAGATTGATTTCAACCCCTAAGACACGTTTGAAGATTGATTTGAACCACTGAGCCCGATGCTACTGTTATAGACATGGAGTAGGTTTGATACGGACGTAATTCTTTTGAATCTACTTAGCACGTGCACTTCGCACGGGAAAAAAAAATTGTGCGATCCGCAGATATTTGTCTCGAGTCTGGGTGTAGGTGTATGTGATATTACATGTTTGTGAAACGCACCTACTATACAGGAGAAATTCCTAGGGTGGGGGGACGTTTTAGTAAAAAAAATATAATTTAAATCGTATTCATTAGTTCTATCTATATTTTTAGCTATATTTTAGCCCTTTTATTTACACTCGTATTGACATCGCTATTCTTCGCGCGTAGTTAGCTGGACTTAGGTTCATAGAAATTTAGATTTGTAATGTAATTATAAGAATCATCTTCATCATAATTTTAACAGGATCTAAAATCTGGCCTATATTTTTCAATGTGGTAGGCAGGGATGTATAATACCTATACCAACATTCTGCTTTTATGTTTAACAGGTCATAAGTTTTAGAGGGCGAGCTTTTTGTCATTAACCAGGTACAAATGCGGACTTCGTGCAGCTACTGAATTATCTACTGGAAGAACACAACCACACTCTCTCGACCCAGGAATCGAACCCAGGACCTCGGGTCAGGGAAGAAAAATTAAATAAAATGTTATAAATTACGTACCGTTGTTGTATTTAGCTGTTCTGGTGTCGTAGCTGTCTCGATAGGCCGCTTACTGCAAAAGATAAAAAACAATTACTACGAAACTGCACATTAGGCTCTTTCAGACTCAACAAGTAACCAGAAAAAGAAAATACACTTGGGCATAAAACACTCATAAAAATTAAGTTAAAGGTCAAATAAAAAAGTAAATCATAAATATTTTATTTATTATATTAAATAAAAACTTAAAAGTACTTTCGCGACATGTTCGCGTTTATCACACAATACCAAAACCAATAATAAAAACAACAAAAAAATAGCAAATCATATTATAAAATGACTATAATAAATTAAAAAAAACAAATAAAATTAAACACAGGACGCCACAACAATAAATTGATTGATTATACTATAATTTATATGGAGGCATAGGCGGTGCTCGGAATCCATCCATTTTACGCGACGAAACTCGGATTCGCATAGAGCTAGATTGTATTTAAAACTTTTAGGAGAAACGAATAGTGTGCGCAAAAGCTCGGTGTCACAAGTCGCAAGCCGCCAAGCTTCCAACCACCCCCGGCCGAGTGTACAGCGTCACTGGCTGAAGCCTCACGCGGCTGCCGCATACCCCTTGCCGCCCGTCGTGCACCGTGACCAAAAGTACATGCGCAGCAGTTCCGCCTACCACTAACTAAATTTAGCTAAGAAAATTTCGTACCTAAGGCAACTTGCTTTCGAAGTGCACGTGACAGTGTAACACGATGGTTAAATTTCGAATTTTTAATGAATGGATACAAGGTAGTTATTTAACATTACGAGCAGATAAATAGTTTTATTCCTTCATTTAGTGCGCATTATTTTTAACTTGATGGCAAGGGACATCTTTATTATTCTATTTGTAAGAAATAAGTTCATATTTTTTAAATTATTAAATATCTAACTGTTGTCTAATTAAGATTTCACGAAGCTTTGGAACCTAGCATATAAAATTGTAACATATTGTTACAACATTTAGTATTTTGTAATGAATGTTTATCTTTGTTCTTAAAATTTGTCAAGTAACAAACTCTTAAAATCTTGTTTTAAAAAATATCTAATACTTGCCCTAAGGCGTTTATTAGGTATTTTAAGGCTTTAGTGTTTAGCAATGATATTTATTGTTATGTTACTAGCGCGTTTCATTTTGAAGACTCGAAAAGTGGACAATTGTAGTCTTGGGTAGTACAATCATTGTCCGATTTGACTCGTACAGTTCGGATTCAGGGTTCGGAACACCTTTCTCGTTAATTTTGTTAGTATATGACGTATCTAGACTTTTCGAGATATCATTGGTGTTAAGTAAATTAATCTGCCTTGAAAATGTTTATTGATAGCTGACAGAATGAAAGGTAAACTAAACTGGCCATATGTACAAAAAATAATTCGCATTGCATCAAGTCGCTAAGAGCTTAAAACACATTCAATTTGCTAACTTGAGGGCTAGACACGGCAGTCTGTATCCCAAGTGAATAATAGAATGTAAAGTGTGTGTTAAAATCGTAATCATTTTGTCTGATTAAGAAAATAACAGTACATAACTGTCTCACTGCACAGCAAAAGCATCTTCTCGTACAGAGAAGGATTGAGTATTGTACAATTTATATTTGCTATAGCAACAAGAATGCACTATAGATATAAAATTAAATTTATTTAGTTAACAAAACATGGAGGAATGTATGAAATAATTGTGTGGCTGAAGAGGGCTTTCAGCTCTGAATTTTCATAAAATAATTTTGGATAGCATATGCACCCTTAAAATTAAAGTTGCCTAACTTCAAATGGCTGTAACTTCCGATTCCACTATAAATTGATTTTTAAAATCCTACCCTAAGCCCCTGTGGAGAAAAAGAGACCGAATTATTAGTAAATAGGATTTTACTAATAGTTCGTTCTCTTTTTTCCTTAAAATGGGCTTTTAACCGCCGTTTTCAGAGACATTTAATGATTACTTAAACTATCACTAAGTAACCGCCGTACACAGACATTTAATGATAACTTATACTATCACAAAGTAAAGGGTTCGTTTGTGAAATCTTTACTTAGTGTTGGATTAAGTAATAATTAACGTTTCTGAGTGTGGTGGTAAGTTAAGGTTTTTCTTTGTGAAATCTTTACTTAGTGTCATCGCGGCGGTTAGTTCTATATAGGGTTTTATGTAGCATGATAAGAAGTTACAGGAATTTTGAGTTAGGTCACTTTCATTTTAAGGGTACGATTTTGTAATTGCAATTAAAACTTTTTCAGAATAAGATTTAGTCGACATAATACATACACCTCTAGTTGAGTTTCTTTAGGTTTATAGATGAACATGAAAGTATTAGTTCTACACCATTGAGACCCAGCCTTGACTCTTTAAATGAATATATATTATATCAGTTCTATCTATACTAGATTTATCACATTAGACAAACAAAGGACGACCCGACTAGTTGCGGGTTCGATTCCAGCACAGGACAAAATTTATGCGTTCTGCAGATATTTGTCCCGAGTCTGGGTGTATGCGTATGTGATATTACATGTTTGTCAAACGCACCCACGATACAGATATTCGTAGGACGGAGCGACGATTTAAAAAAAACCTATTTATTTTACAGTTAATTCAAACGATTTTGAATTCTAATGACAGCATAATTATAATTACAATACCAATTGACTACTGCAATTACATTTGTTATGACACGATGTAATAGAAATCAAAACAGATGTAATATATTATGTAACGTAGATATAGAATAAGGGCTAAATTAATCATGTTAATTCAGTAGGTAGCATTTGAATGAATGTTTTATCATTTTAAGTGTTTTTCAGCTAAGTAAAAAAAATCTTAAGGATCAAACATATTTAAAAAAAAGTCATTCTTTTTAAATTAAAACTTGACATTTACGTTCAGTAGTAGTCAAATTAAATTGTTGAATATTATAATCAAATGCATTGATAATGATAGCATATGTCAATATAATTTTTTTTTTTTTTCTTCTTGTGGCAATTGAGTCGGACTTCCAACTATTCTGCCAGATTCGAGTTAAGACTGCAACGTTTGCAGTTAGACATTTTTGTGGGTCTATTTTTATTTAATCGTTATTAAAACCTAAAGAGCTACAATTTAATATTATTTTGTCTGATAAATTTAGAGAGTGTTTTAATAATAGAAGGACAGAAGTTACATAAAAGGGAACGAAAGTTAATAGGTAAAGGAATTTTAATTTGCGTAAGTTTAAAATACAAGTCAAACGACTTGCAATTTAATGGACAGGCGAAAAATATATGATCAAGGGATCCATAGTCAAGACCACAATCACAGAGAGAGTTGTCTCTGACATTGATTTTGTTCAAAAAGACCGGGCTGCAACAGTGCCCCAATCTCAGTCTACATAGGATTGTGACAATTTTTTTTGGAACAGATGGAAACTTGCTGAACCACGGTTTAGTCCGGATGTCTGGTTGCGTCAATATAATGAAGCATCTCTAACTATGACTTTCGATCTAAGATGACAGTCATTTACTACGTCACTGTGACGTCTTAATTATAGAACTCCTTCAGTTCATCTATGTTAATAGTCAAGGCGAGGTTGTGAAACAGGAAAATAATAAAAATTAAATTAAAAAAATACGAACACAACAATAAATAAACATAAAATACAAGAAAATAATAAAAATTAAATCCAAAAGAAATAACAATAACATACAAAAAAATAATAAATATAAAGTCATCTATTTATTAATACGTAAAACGAAAGGCTTGGGAATATTTTTACAGGGGAGTATGAAATTTGGCAGTGTTAGTTTATATGGAGGACCCTGCAGAAATTTAATATTTTTGGATATTACGCAATAATAAAATAAAGGTATTTTTTTTAAACAAGCTTTTATCTAAAATATTGATCCACAAAGTTACACAGTAAGTCTCAAGTAAGGGTTTAAGCTGAATGTAGATTAAAATTTTATTATATTCTTTAAAAATAATTTAGTGGCGGCTGGACGGGTTGAAAGCTCGAGGCACCACCCGTTACAAATTCAATTATCTCCATAGGAAAGCAAATATTCCGCACATCCTCTTTTGTTACTTTAATAATCTTTTTATAGTTACAGCTTAGGTACTTACCGTACCTCTGTGCATCAAGCTTTTAAAATAAACTGTGACAGTGTTTATTCTGAACGTAGAATATACAATTACATCCCTACGAAGCTTATAGGTATGTACCTACGAACCAAATACTTACTCCAATTTATTTTAAACTTTTTATCTAATCTATAGATAAATATTTTAGATAAAAGCTTTTTTTTTACATTATTGTCAGATGTTTAGTGTAGGCGTTATGTTTAAAAATAGTCAACGGGTATTATGCTGTGAATATACTGTGTACCTACTCGTACAGAAGTGAAAAACGGTAGATTTGTTAAAATATTGTTAGTTTTATATTTATGACGAAAGAATCGAGCCTTAAGTGCTCATCAAGACGAATCATCGAGATCAATCGAGAGACACACATACAAACATTGCAAGTTAAATAAAAGCTTGTAAAAATAGAATAAATTAATAAATTAAAAAAACCGACTGCCATGTTAAAAACAGTGTTCCACAGAACGGTCCCCCGACTGCAATGAAACTTGTTTTTGACTTTTTAGTTCGTTTTTTTATTATTATTTTTATTTCTTATAGCCTATGTTACTCGCGATGGTGTAAGCATTCTAACGACACTCCATACATTAAAATCGGTTCAGGCATTCAGAAGTTATGATGGAATAAAGAAACTAACATACATACATACTTACATACATGAACCCTGAAAACATTACAATCCTCTTTTTGGGCAGTCGTGTAATTATTGAATTGATGTCATATATGATTAAATTTGTTTATGATCCAACTTAAAAAAGATTAATATTATTTTCTGTTATACTCTATAATTATATGGTCTTACTGAATGTCAAACATCTAGTGTGAGATTTGGCATAAAAGAGCAGAAAGCTATTTTTTTTTCATAATTACAGTCAAATACATTAAAAATTAAAAACATATTTTTATAACACAAGCTTTTAGGTCATGGTAGACTACAAGGCCAAAGGGCATCATCACTATCTTAATAAAATAGTACAAAAAAATGTGTTCGTACTTTTTTTAAAATAAACTTTAAAGTTTTTTTTTTTTTATACAATCATTAGACTCAAATTAATTGTAATTCATCTTGAAAGAGCTAAGTCTCCTAACACAGGCTTTATTAGCTTAAAGGGAGATGCAATACACTAGCAGTTAAGCCAACTTGTATGACTAATAAACAATTTTCAATTTCAACTTTTGACTGTTGAGGAGTTCCTTTATCTGGAGCCAATCCTGGATGCAGCAGCCAGATCATAGTGAACTTTAGATCAGGTTGTCATTATTAAATGAGTAAACAAAATCATGAGCCTATGCAGTTGACGGTTAAGGAGTTTCTTTGCTACTAGGTGCAGAATCAGGTTATGCTATTCACAAAAATTATCTACTGTATAGTATAAGTGATATTTGGAAGGGAATTTTAGCTTACAAGATGCAAACAAATATATAATATATACCACATAACAAAATCATGCCTATATTTCCCAGAGGGGTAGGTACAGGTGCACATAATATTTATCCACATTTCACAAGTTATGTTATAGGTCCCAATGTAATAGGGGGCGAGCCAATTGCCATTAACTAAGCACAAATCCAGACTCTGTGCTACTGAGAAACACCAAATGGAAAAACCCAGTAACACTTTATGGCATTAATCAAATTTCCCATAGTTAAAAATTATTGATTAATGGTAGAGTAAGTATAGTTAATTTAATTACATTGCAGCTTTAATAAAAAATAAAAAAAAAAGGAATTAAAATAGTTCAACTTGATTATTTCAGTTGTGTGAATTCCTCATATAAACCGCAGTGACCATCTACCAATGATTAAAAACTGTTAATTTTTATAAGCGGAGCCCTCTAACTTTACTCAAACTTTAAATTGACAGAAACAATTGATTTAAAACTGTAGCTGTCACTGTCATTAGCATGCCAAAGAATAGATATGTTAATAGACTTATGCCATCTTATTCATAAATGAGGATCATACCGGCATTAACAAACCCCATATTAAGACTATTGACATCTCTATTTTAGATATGCAAACGACAAGGACAGGTACAATTTAATTGGTGATTCTTTGTTTTAAAATTGTAATTTCTTATAAATAAGGGGTATGAGGTGTTTATGTTAATGCATGTTTGATTATTGTTTATAAGCAAAAGGGTAAATCTTAACAATTACTAACTTCTACCAAACACTTCTTATTTATTGTAAGCATAGGTATTACAAACATTATGGACACATATTAATTAATCAGTGATGACCATGAAATATAAGCAATAATCCTATTTATCCTAACACATACATATAAACACATGTATTCCTAGGGGTGGTAGGTAGAGGCATTGTTGGCAGTGTCATAGCATTGCCTCTGTAATCTGACTGTAGGAAGATAATTAGTATAGTACTTAGGTTTTTGTTTTACTTTTAGTTACTTGGGTTTGTAGTATATGGGTTTCTTAACATTCAGGAGCTTATTTATCACTTTCAATTATCTTAATCTGATTTGCCTCATAAACCTATTGGTCGCAAACATGACTGATCAACATGAGGTTTTAGACTATTTTTATTACATCTCCAGTGTATTCAGGTTTTAACATTAGATTTTCATTTTGACATTCTGAGTACAGATACATTGTAAGTCTACATTCTAATAAAAAAATTGTTAATGATGCTGCTAGCATTATTGTCAATACAGTGTCCAGCCACATTCTCATTAAAGTAAAATGTAAAATCTGCTATCTAACAATGGCATAAACTTGTTAATTTAATATAAATACAGTACTACTACTGATCTTCTTTTTTTTTTGTGTCGTATTTCGTTCCAATTACGAATAAATTTTGTTACAAAGATAATTAACGCGTCATTATATACGATTTTCATTAGGTAAAAAGCCCTGTAAAACCACACAATAAAGTAATTGAACTTCCTAAGTCTTATCCTGTACAATAACAATCATAATACGCTGAAAGGCAATTTGCACAATAGATACGTTAATATTAAAACTATTAATAATTTAAATAATTACGAACCTTCGCTGTACTGCTCGAATTTCAATCTTTTAACCTAATACACTTTTTAAAAAAGGTACCTGCACAATAATCCAAGACGTAAAAAATAAGCTTCGCACCGCCACCGATAGACCACCCCGAAGATGACATCAATCAATAACAAAAGAAATACTAATACATTCTTAACTCACCCATGCTGCGGTTTATATTTTTGGTGTGACGTTATTACTGCACTTTTTAGTAAAATTCTAAGTAAATAATTATTAATATAATAATCAACCTAATGCCCATGAACCCACGCTAACAAATATCCACCGAAACCCACGCCGATCTGAGTTGCCAGTGTATTAAAATAAAAAAGGGGATGGATTTCTAAACTTGTATTTGCATTCGAGGAAAAAGTGTCTTTAATACTCACTGATTAATTTTATTATTGTAAATTAATTTATATAGCAGTACTACACCAAACGTGCTTACGTAACGTTGTCGCCTGTTTGACGGCGCGGCGAGGCGATGGCGATACGGTTACGTTCCCTTTCCGCGTTGATATATGTATGTGCTACGACCTTAACTCGGGCTATCAACCATGCGGAAGATACTTGGTCTTTTCAAAGACTTACGCGTGTACACAGGTCCAACACGCAGAAGCCCGTTGAAAACTTAATTTATAAAAATCTATTAAAAGAGTGGGATTCCAGGTAGGGACACCGCACAACTGCTTTCTAAAATCTTACGTTTAACAAAAAAAAGTGCTTATGGTGTTAGCCTGTAAGCAATAAATTGTTGCAATCCCAATTTATTGAAGATGTACTGTATAAACAATTGTAGGCTAACCTTAATATAAAAAAGAACATCCATGATACGTCCCCAGAAGGTGCAGGACTTTTGTGAAATGTGGATACTGAAATGATTAATTTTGTCTATTGTGTTGTGGATTTAAAATAATAATAATATCATTTATTCGACAAGAATATGGTACAAAAGATGTTACATAATACAAAAAAACCGACATATCCGCCTTTAACAGGCATGCGAATATTAGTTACTTGTTTTACATACTATATTAGTTATTTGTTTAATTAGTTAAACGGCTGCTTTTTAACAAAAATATTCTGTATATTAACAGACGGTAATTCGATCCTCACTAGATTGCCCCCTAAACGGTTATCATAATTATTATTGTAATTTAAAATACTGTAGAAATGTATTTGAACTATACAAACAAATAAAAATACCGACGAGTATTCGCGGTGAGTTCGATGAGTGATGCCCGTGTTCCGTGTGGTAAATTAGCCATGTCTAATATATGGGCGAATGAGAAAAGTAATGTATAAAATTTTACAAATTACTATTCTAACTCGAACGCTTATCAGCTATCGTATTCCTTTAGTATTTAATTTGGTGTTACCAGTCTTAAATATTAGTATGACGTTTCAAATTACGCATCATTCACGCAGTATGAAGAAAGATACAAAATCCACTTTATTATTCTAACAAAGCGTAGGATACGAGATCCAATACGTTCGTTGCCGTTATTCTCGAACACGGAACGCAATGTAAAAACGTCAGTGACGTCATTCCTCTGTCTTTTTGTCCTTGTAAATAAAAACGTGAATTTTAAAATTTACGCACAGAAAGCGATTGCTGATACAAAAACATAGTGTTAATTTTGATCTACATATTAAGGTAATGATAATGTTTAAGTGTATTTAAATGCTTAATCTCATCATTCATTTTAAATCTATGCTTAACTTAGTCGTAAATAAATTTAAACGCCTTTTTATGTAATAGCTCGCGAGGATACGCAGCGATGTATTTAAAAACGTCTGCGACGTATTTTTGGTTTTGGTACCTGTCCTTATTGGGATTCATTTTTTATTTTTTTTTCATGGTGACCTTCAGTGTAAGGGAAGGTCATACACGTATGTTTATATAATTTAGCGATGCTTTCAAGCGATCACTTGTATGTGGGGTGATCGCGATTTACTATTATATTCAAAACACCCGGTTGTCTTTATCAGGCCCCTGCTCGCTCACTCACTATTTTTAGAGCCATAGAATTTCAAAGTGGACTTTAGTATTGAAGTGGGCGCCCCTTACTTTACAAAATGTAATATTTGAAAAAGCTCAGAGCGCGAATTATCACATTATACAGATAAATAGGCCAGGCTTTGTGTTGCCGGAGAGGTGAGTGCCGGTTTACTGTTGTTGCTATGTGATGAAAAACACAAAGACTGTCTAACGAAAATCCGATGTAGGACATTTTCTTCTCTCGACAAAACAAAAGAATTTATTCGACCAAAACAAAAGAGAGCTTGTTGTTTGTTTAGATCGTGATTTTTTGTGCCGTTAGCTTTCCATGCACCTATTACATAATGTTTAAATGCGTAGCACTATTTACTATATACTTATACCGGTTTTACTCACGTGAATATTCGAATACGACTAGTAGCATTAATAGTTTTATTTTATAATGATGACGATGTTATAAGTGTCTCACCTGGTTTTATTTGTAATTGGCGTATTAATTTCTTAATCGAGTTCATAAGGTTACTTGTGAGAAACCAAACCAATGTGAAATGAACCTACTTAAAAAAATACCTGCCTGCTTATTTACGGGTTTGACTTTACCGCGGATTATCCGCACCAGCCTGTCGTAGTGACTAACTAGCAGGTGACTTGCTGAAGGCACTACGGCCTGTAATTTCAGACTGCTGAGTACCTCCCTAGTACTATGAAATTTACCGCGGCCCTGTGCTAATGTTTACCTGGTTCGACGTGTGATTCCCGAATAAAGAGATCTGCCCCCCTACCATGAACTCTTAAAGCAGGGCAGTTTACGTTGTGGAAGCGGGACGCCGCATTACACTGCACATAGCGGCTTCTCGCTTTTACATAGTAATCTGTCCTGTTTTAAGAGCTCATGGTAAGGGGGCTGATATTCTACGAGAATTCTTTCATTCACGATTAAAACTAATCAGGAGTGCCAAAAATCCTAATACGTTTGCTAACCTACTAAATATTTCTATTGTAAGATAATGGGCATGTGATAATTCCTATCAATGTAATAACGGCGACGTTAATTGCATAAATATAGGTAGATACTTAATAAGTGCTACTTCACCTACTTGATTGGCGTCGATCGAGCTAGCTAACAAGAAAGTCCCATCGTTTCGCCCCTATCAGTTAAGTGGCTTAAACAGGTGGCAAAGTGATGGGCATTGGCGAATGTCGTAGATTAAATAGTCGAAACAAGTAATTCCTATACATTTATCATTTTATTCGTCAAGCGTTTTGCCACTTGTCTAAAGCCCAAAGAGCGTCAAAGAAGCCTGTCGGCGTTCGCAGACACAATAGTAAAACAATCGCAATATATACCTAATAGTCAAAACGGTCGTGGTCAATCGATTAGTTTGAGAAGCACCTATACCTAGCACAGTACTCAACTAGTACAACACACACACACACTCTTCAATCCGAGATAACTAAAACTTACAAACAATCAACCTCTCACCCTAAACGCATACACCTAAAGCAGGTTGTGCATAATATCAAAAAGTGATAGATATTATAGTCAATAGCACTGACAGCCGAGTGGTATAACCGTTTGACATCAAAAGTCATAAGATCAAAGCCCAGCACGCACCAATGTCTTTTCAAATTCATGTGCGTATTATAAATTAGTTATCAGTTCCTAAAAACGGGGAAGGAAAACATCGTGAAGAAACTGGCACATCTGCGAGATTATTTCAACGGTGTCTGATGTTCCTCTGGCATCACACACCCAGCCCATAGGAAGTTTAAACTCTGACACCAGTTTGTCCATCAACCATACGATAAGAAGCAGAAGAATATAACATATTATTACAGTCTTGCAACAATTCACTCGACAACAGTGTAATTATGTTAAAAGTGAGGGGTAACTCGGAAATACTACACCTAACGCGTCTTAATCAGTCATATTTGTCTCCTCTTCCTTTTTAGGGAAAAGGCATTCAATGCGTAGCGCAACTTATAGAAATTTCAATTAACGCTCAGTATAATTTAAACATAATTCTCGTATAAACGATTCAGCTTAGGTAAAAACTTAATGCACTTGCATTGACAGTTGTCAAACTGCGAATCCAAAAGGAGACACAAAATATATATTGCTGAATCTGCCATAATGATCTTCGCTTAAACATAAAAACATGCTAAACTTCTAAATCCGAACAAACTTAAATACGATTCTTGACTATCAATATCTTTACTTATGTATTAACATTTCGATTTAGTTCCTATCACCTGCTATCCTGGCAGTAAGTTTTGTTCAGTCCTGCCAAAGCTCAAGTTAAGCTGTAACTTAACTGTAACTCTTGAAGATGAAGGACTTATTTGAAAAACAATAGTCTCCTTAAAGGTCTAAATCGCATTAATATGATAAGATATTAACAGGATACGCTGGTGTTCACACGCCGATAAAGCCTAATTGCGGCGGCGTGTGTCAGAACTTTCACACGCTTCGAACACGACATCGAGTCCATTGTTGGTAAATTAAAGAAATACACTACATACAAAGAATAGGTAGGTATGTAAATGTGAGCGCAATTTTCATAACAATTCGCGCCTCATGTTTGAAGCGGAAGAGGGCTATTCGCGTCAATTGTAGCATGCAATTTATCACTGAGTATTGCATATTGTAACTGTCTATCACAATCAATCTGTGCATCTTAGGTACAAGAAGCTATTGTGGCCTAAGTACCGACGTCGATTTAAAATATATTGCCAATTGCAACGGCCCGGTTACTGAGAGTTAACAACAGGACGTCAAATAAGTTCGATAAACTGCGACAATGTACTTGGTAACAGGAAAATTGTGTTGTATGTAGAATGGCAGATAGTCTACTGTCTATGTATTATACGGGAAGAGAAAATGTTATTCTCCTTTTTTTAAGGGTCTCGTGCGCATGGATAGCGTCTTTAGAGAGTAGAGATTTGGCACAGTTAAAGGTTATAAGGTGTGCAAAAAGCTAACATTTATATTAAGTACAACTAGCGTGGATTTCGCTCCAGTCCATCCTAAGGTTGTCTGGAAGATATTGCCTTTAGCCATAATACCGCCCATTGTACAGATTTTTTAATAAATTTAAGTTATCTTGTATAATATCTGTTTTATGGTGTGCAATAAAGTATATTGTATCGTATTTTGAATGATCTATAGCCTATAGCCTTCCTGGACAAATGGGCTATCTAACAGTAAAATATTTTTTCAAAATTGGACCGGTAGTTTCTGAGATTAGCGCGTTCAACAAAACAAACAAACTCTTCAGCTTTATAATAATATTAAGATTACGGTCGACCACGAGACGAACAGTCACAAAGAACTGTCACCACAACGAACAGTCACAAAGGTTTACTGAATATTTTCGATACGGCAGATAAGCTAATTATATGGTTTATATACTAATATTACTAATATGAGACTACACTGAAACTATACTAAAAGTATATTGAGTATTTTCAACAAGAAGAACGCCCTTGGCCAATGATAAAGTTGTACGCCACATCAATCAGTGTAAACCGGCACCTATTGTGGCACTTTAATGATTACTCACAACGGAAATCTTCCCCCTTACCATGGACTCTTAAAGCAGGACAGTTTAAGATGTGAAGCGTGACGCGCTGCTACGTGCAGTGTAATGCGGCGTCTCGCTTCCACGACTTAAACTGCCCTGATTTAAAAGTTTATGGTAGGGGGCTGAGCGGCCGAGTTCCAGAACACTATAGATATTACTCTTATTATTACTGTAGTGATAAGATACATTTCAAGATCATTTTATTTATGCTGCATTGTTATTACGATCTCATTTTTGTCCGCGAATATTTACGTGATTTTCCTGCGATGGCTGGTGACCTCCGTTAAGGTCTTCAAGCTAACGCTAAAAATTCCATGAAATCGCTTTAGCAGATGTAAAAACGTAACAAAGAAACCGGCATAAATAGTATTTTCGATTAATCATATTGGTGAATACTAAAAATATTAGCCTTACTGCCTATGTTTAAAGTGACGATCGGACGGTTTATTTCAGTGCAAATAATTGTTGTAAGTTCACGGTTTTATGTAATTTACTCTAAATTTAGACGTGAAGACTTTTAATTGGCTCTCAGATTTAATTACTCTCACTATTCTGCTAATTTTAGCTGTAAGTCTTCCATGTAAATTAAATAAATAAATAAATTACTATTGCAGGATAATACGAATTGTAAGTTGACTATATATTGAGGTCAATGGTAACTTATTTTGGGATTCACAATAACATTGGATCCTCATCCCGCTAAATCCGTGAAAACATCACGACGCTCCTGTTGCCAACTGGCTCATTTCGTCTTATTTTCTTGTATTTCCAAAGACAACACATTTATTCTCGTACATACTCGTTAATGTATAAGGTTAATTAGGTAGGAATGATCAGCTAAAGTTTTTGTTGTAACTGTTTCCCGCGGTTTTACTCGCATCCTACCGGCACTACTTCGTTAACCTATCTTCATAAATAATAATAATAGCCTACAACTGTCCCACTGCAGGGCAAAGGCCTTTTCTCTTAAAGAGAAGGATTGAGCATTAAATACCACGCTAGACTGCGGGTTAGCGATTTCAGATAATTAAATCTAGGTTTCCTCATGATGTTTTATATCTAAGAAAGTGTTTATGAGATTGAAAATATATACTTGCCTGGGTTTGAACCTAGAACCCTGTGTATACATATCCGGTATGTCAACCACTAGGTCACCACAACACTGATTCGCTAACTTATTTATTTTATTTATTTATAATTTATGTACACACAAGAAAGAAACATACAAAAAGAAAGAACATTAAAAGTAATATAGTACAAAGGTACTGCTTATTTCATAAAGAAATCTCTTCCAGCAGACCTGCGAAAGGAGAAATACATTAGAAATTAAGACGATATTGTGTAGGAAAAATAGTAGGAATAAGAGTGCAAGAAAATAAAATAATACTAATAAAATAAAATAAAACTATAATACATACGTATTTCTACATAAATACAAATAAATATATACTGATCATTGTGAGGAAAGCTTTGACTCTTCTCTTAAAGACAGAGACAGTTTGTGAGTTTCGTATGTTAGTCGGCAGTGAGTTCCATAATCTTCTTAAATAGTAAGCTATATTCCGCTTAATAAGTTACAATCTTGCCTTAAATTACATAAATTGATGTTTAAACTAGGCATACAAGTTAAAGAGGATACTAGGAGGACGAGATACTAGGCATATACATTACTTTTGTCATCACTACATTAAAATGCAAAGGTATACTATATTTGGAGTAGTGTGTTACTTGATCATTGGTACATTCACCACATTTTGTCTTCTCTGTGATTGTGACTTTAATCGGACTCTCAGAAAATGTACATTAAATCTTTCAAGGCGGTGATGTGTAACATTGATCACGTAAAGATTAATATAGTATTGACTAGCTCGCCCGGCGATGCTACCCGCTACATTATACCGGGATAAAAAGTAGCCCATGTGTTAATCTAAGGTGACAGCTACCTCCATACCAAATTTTAGCAAAATCGGTCCAGCTGTTTTAGCTTGAAGGCGTAACAAACATATAAACACACTCACAAGCTTTCGCATTCATAATCATCATCATCCGATTGACGTCCCCTGTAGAACAAAGGTCTCCCCTTTAGTGTGCTTGGGTGGGGGGGTTGCCATAATCCCCACGCTTGGGTTGGGGATCGCTGTGTTGGTGGTCATGTTACAGAAAACGCTGCTGCCCATCTGCTGGATTTTCCCTTAGTCGCCTCTTACACACCCAAGGAAGGGAGGAAAGAGGGTGGTCAATTCTAGGCTGGATACCACACCGCATTTATAATAGTAGCGTGATTTTGACGATAAATGCAACGTCTCGTCAAATCACGTGAAACCTACATGTTTGTGTGTCATCATGTCAAAAGGTCGATCTATATCCAGCCTATTTCGTAATGTGTTAGTTGTCACGTAGTATTTATTATCCGTGAGAGATGCGATTACAACCGGGTAACTAATCGGTCTCGTTAACTGGCCATTAGTTAATGTTATTGTAAAGTGATTATCTATTTGTAAGGCAGTTAGTGATTGGACGTGAGTTTAGTTGAATAAAAGTAGTGTGAAGTATCTATGGTATACGGTGTGCACAGATTTCGGAATTAAATAATTTTAAGGTATATTAAATAGACTGCCACGTTGGTTTAGAGGTAGCTAAGCGCGTCTGCTGAGTATGGGGTCCTGGGTTCGAATTTCGTGCAAGGTGTTACTGGGTTTTTCCATTAGGTAATTCTCAGTAGCAGTGCGGAGTCTGGATTTGCCCGGTTTTTGGCAATAGGCTCGCCCCCTATTACAATGGGACCTATAACATAACTGGTGAAATGTGGGTACTATACACCTCTGACTACTCCTTCGGGGAATAGAGGCGTGATGTTATGTTATATATTTATTCGATGTAGCATAATATGCTGTGTCGTGGTGATATTTCAAAAAATAATAATTAGAATTAAAGTATTTTCAGATTTTCTTACGTCACGTTCCTTTGATGGAAAATTTACATTCCTATATTTGTCACAACAATAAAAAAAATGCAAATACGCCTACATTTAGTTGCCAGTGCGTCAAAGTAGCAAATTATTTATTTCTTTTAACAATGTAAAACATTTTCGTTTTAAATTTGCTTTTGTGATGGTCGAACATTTTCCCTGTAAGTGAAGGAAATCAACAATATATTTTTACAAAATAGTTATTTCCGAAGGGTCATTAAGACACGCGATGTTGTATCATTATTATCATCAGCTCGAATTCATCCACTGCTGGACAAAGGCCACCTCCTTAGAACGCCACAACGAACGACAACATGTCATTTGCGATGTTGTATATTGTCTCAAAATTATCGATATAAACCACCTGTTCCGTGATGCCACATCACTATAAAATTTCCATGTCGCATGTCGACCTGTCGCGTACAATACGTATCGTTTGCATGTCAACAGGAAGAGAGAGCGACATAAGAACCCTGATAAAACTACATAACCATAATGGGAGGTTGGTTAGTAAGAATTGATACAAGGATCTTATTTATAACTTCTTTAATTGTCCACAGATTTCAAAATGAGTAAGCTGTGCAGACAAGTTTCTATCGAGTCCCCCGGACCGACCCTCAAGGAATGCGTATTCAGCTTCGACGTCCCCGTGCCTGACGTGCCCATGTACGGGGCCAGGATCCGAGTAGTCTACGCTGGAGCTTGCTACAGAGCTAACAAGTCCATGCGTTCAGCATCAGTCTGCAGTACATCCTCCATTTCCTCCATCGGCAGTCTTTCGGGAGAAATGGAGAACTTCGGCATTCACACCCATACCACTCCGGCTCATATAGGACTAAGAGACGGTGCCTTATTCCCTGGCTATGAAGTCGCTGGAGTCGTGGATGCTATCGGCAAAAACGCTGAAAGACTTGATGGCATCAAAGAAGGCAGCCGAATTGTATTGTATCCTTACGAAGGTGTGCCAAACGGGTATGCTGAATACATTGTGGTACCAGATTTCAAATGCTTAGTGCCTGTTCCAAATGAACTGCCGTTAAGCGTGGCAGCCATGCTTCCCACTGGTGCGTTACTGGCAATGAATACTGTGTACACAGCTGGTGAGTGCCTGAAGAGGGTGCTAGACGGGCCATCTAAGAAAGAAAGCACGACGGTACTGATAGTGGGCACCGGCGGCTTGGCGCTTTGGGCTCTTCGCATCGCGACCCACCACTTCAAGCACGGAGAGTATAGTAATCGTATAAGGATCTGTGTGGCCACCCTTAAGGATGAAGGATTCGTTCTGGCAAAGGAGTGCGAAGAGTAAGTAGCTATTTATATTTTTTGAGACCTCCCATATTTTTTGCAGCCTGCCTGCATATCGTCGTAAGATTCGTCAACTCTTAGACCATACAGAAAAATCTCCTAGTGCTAACGTATATTCTTTAAAGTGGAATATTTCCAATCGGACTGTTAAGGATATTCGCACGACAATGGCGACACAGTAACAGCGACTTATGAATCTATAAATAAAGTATTGTGACCAGTTATCATTGCATTATCAGTGCACAATAGAATCGGTTCAGCGAGACCACTTTTATTAGTAAATTTGTTTCTGGTTCGATCCGGTGTCGGCCGGCGTCGGCGTGCCACACTTTTGTCACAATGGTAACCCAATCTAACTTAGTTCTGAATACATGAAACTTTTTGAAACAGAAGTGGACTGTGAGTTGGACGCGTAACTAACCCAATACAGATTCAGAATACATAGGTTTATGTTTTGCGTTTGAATTACACAAAGTTGACAGTATTGTTGTTGGTTGGCGCCAGCTCCGCTGTTCATACAAATAGGTACTTTATTCCCATAATAACCTGAGTCAAGAGTATACATTATAGACCATCACCTCTGCATACTGCGATGGGGAAAGCGGGGTATGCTGTACCATACCCTCAGTTCTCTAGATAGTTCCGCTTCCCTGTACCATGTTAATTAATTGGGCATTGAATAAACGATTCGGGTCTGTAATGAGCTTATAATAACACCCTTTGATTGGTAAAAGTTTTCAGTTCTAGCTCTTTAAGCATACCTGACCCCGACTCCGTTACGACCACTGTCTCACAATAAAATACCTGCCTTGACACGTACCCCATATTTATAAAATTTGACAAGGTTTAACCATAGATTCAAGATACCAAGGAGTTCATATCATAGTGATAGGCTGGTGATAGGTATCTATCACTGTTGTTTGCATGCCAAAGAATAAAGATGTCAGTACAGAGGTGGTTAAGTAAAAGAGGCATTCATCATAGCATCGAAGCATTGTAAGTAAGTGGGGTATTTGTTGAACGTTTGGTGTTTGATCCAGAGTGAACGTGGTGCAGTGGACGGAGGACCTATATGAGAAGCAGCTGATAGAGAGGACCACGGACGCGTGCGGCGGCCCCGTCGACGTGGTGCTGAATTTCGGTACCACCTCCCGCTCGCTTCACCGGTCGCTGCAGTGTCTGGCCAATGTAAGTGGAACGGAATTTGATCTTGACATATCTGTACACTTCACACTAATATCATAAAGGCGGAAGTTTGTGAGTGTGTTTGTATGTTTGTTACTACTTCACGCTAAAAAAGCTAAACAAATTTTGATATTAAAAAAAAATGTTTGGTATGGTGGTAGCTGACACCCTGGATTATCACATAGGCACATTAAAAAGTGTAAAATAAAAAATACTTATATTAATATATCAAAAAACACGGATGCTAAAAAACTGAAATGAAAAAAGAGGTCTAGAATAATGTTAACTGTCAAGTTACGGTTAAGTAAGAACTTAGTAACTTTAAACTTTGTTAAAGTTGGTCAGAAGCCATAAAAATCTCGACCAGCTCAAATCTTCCTAAGAATGGCTCCCGACTGTCAAAGTCACTAAGTTATAACTTAAAGAACTCGAAAGAAAGAAAAAGAAGAAAGAAAGGGGAAAACCTCGGCGAACATACTTGGACCAGATCGGAGATGTTCTACAAAAGGGTCAAGTGAGGAGTACCCTTAACCGACGAGCGTGTATGAGGAATGTGATGCGAGTGAATGAGGCGAAAGAAGTATGCCAGGATCGAAGCAAATGGAAATCCGTGGTCTCTGCCTACCCCTCGTGGAAATAGCCGTGACTTTATGTATGTATGTATAATTTAAACTTAACATAACAAAATTCTTAGCTTGTTTTTGTCTGTACAGTTTTTTAGAGATGGGATTTGTTGATACTTTTCTTAAAATACTCAAGTAAGGTTAAGTCAAAGGCGCAGTCGTATATATGAATACATGAGAATGGCGTACGACGCACAAGGGTTATCAAAATAGCATCTAAAGGTGCATCCACACATGTAAAATTTCAGCGAACATTCCTCCGTATAGACGGCTGACGTGTCTTGGCGATCCTGAAGTTAGCCGATTAGCTGCGCAGTAGACAATTTCGTTCCTAAAAGATCCATTGCGCATCTAATCGGCTTACTTCAGGATCGCCAAGATATGTCGGCCGTACTGTTATATTGATACGCTCAGTGTGGACGTGTTTCTGGAAGACACGGTGTCGAACAAAGGCTAATTAACTAGCATATAAACCGGTCTAAAACCGCAACACGATACATGTCGGCTATATTTAACCAACTTCAAAATAGAGGAGGTTATGTAATTGGGTTGTATCTTTCGAAATGAAACCAAATGAGTTCGTTAAAAGCCGGTGAAAGGAGATCTTTATTTTTGTATGGGACCCCGGCCATAACATGTACGTTTTAGCGAAGTTGGGAAACTAACCGCTGAATAGAGTAAAGTAACATTTTTTTCATAACATCTAATGTTTTTGTGCAAATAACAAATGTAAAAAATGTTTGACGTTTGTCATGAGTTATGAATGGTTGAACAGATAACATTTACATAACCTTGAAATATTTGATATGTATCAGAACATAGTTCAGTTCAGGAGTACACTTCAGAAAAGTTGATTAAATTATATTATAATTTTTTTTAACGATGAAATCTCTTGCTTATTTCATTTAATGATTTAATAGCCTATATTGTTTCCCACTGCTGGGCAAAGGCTTCTCCCCTGATTTTCCAATTTTCGCTCTTGCTTATAATTAGTCAAAAATATGTATGAGAATAATTTATCAATTGTTAATGGTACAAGGACTGAGTTTTGATGTGACATGATTTCAGAACGAAAGCAGGCTATGCAAAATATGATGCCGCCATGTTGAATAATATGGCTATAATTAAAAAACGATTGCTATTTACTGCACTTATTGCACAACAAATCAGGCCTAAATTCAGCAAAGAATATTTTTCCTAAATTCGTGGTACTTTTTCGATAAAATTACAAGAGATGGCCGAAAATAAAACATCTCATTTCACAGGTGGAGACGCACCTTTACTGTTATTGATGGTCTACAGAATATAACTCGCGCAGTTTGTATATAATACAAAGTGTGTATAGGCGTTGAACCCTTGTATGTTAAATTTTGCAGGCGCGTACTGTACCTACCACAAAGTTTCATTTCATCCACTTAGCCTTTTTCTATGTTGTGGTCACGTGGTCAGCTACCAGCCTTACCAGATACTGCCCCTTTACCATTAACTCTTGAAGCAGGACAGTTTTCGTTGTGGAGGCGAGACGCCGCTACGTGTAGTATAGTGTGGCGTCTCGCTTCCACAGCGTAAAATGTACTCCTTCCAGAGTCCATGTTAAGGAGGCAGGCCGTGAAAGTAAAGGTAATAAAATCATGTCAAAACAAAAAAAATGTAAAACCGTCTACTTGCAAGTTCCTAAAAACCTTCATTTCATCAGGGTGGCGTGGTCCTGGTGACTGAGGATGTGGGGGAAAAGCTCCAGCCCAAGTTCGCTAAGAAGGTTGAGGAGACGAACGTGAACATTATGGTGGTGCCCAACGGGTCCATAGAACAGCTCAAGGAACTGGTGACTCTGGTGGCGCGAGGAGAAGTGAGTACCTGTGTTTATTACTAAAGCTCAGGCTGCCTTGTTGGTTTAATGGCAGCAAAGTGTGACAGGTAAACTAGGAGGTTCAGATTCGATTTTCTGGTTAAGCCGTGTTTTTATTTTTTGTTTTTATTTAAAAAAACACGTCGCCCCACACTAAGAATTTCTCCTGTATCGTGGTTTCACAAACATGAAATATCATATACACAAACACCTAGACTGGAGACAAACAATCCAATCGCTTAGCCACTATGCCAATCAGGTCGTCAAAGTGGTTTTAGGTTTTTCGGGTTATCCTAAGTAGCATGAATTCCGGATTATGGATGTGTGACGTTAATGAAAATAGGCTAGCGCCGAAATGTCAGTGTAGGTACACTGAATTCGATTGCCAGAAATCGTTGTATATAGTATACAAATGCAGAGTTCGAGCTACTTTCATATATATTACTAGCTTTCGCCCGCGTGGACTTCGAATGTTTTATAGCCTATAGCCTTTCTCGGTAAATGGGCTATATAACGCTGAAAGAATTTTTCAAATCGGACCAGCAGTTCCTGAGATTAACGCGTTAAAGCAAACATACAAACTCTTCAGCCTTATAATATTAGAATAGATATAGATTTTCATTGAAATCTGTCCTGAAGAAAAGTTAAAACCATACCCAATGCAAAAGTTAAAAGTATAAGAAACCCAGTACATAGCCATTGTATACAAACAATATGATTATAATAATCTTCAGGCGTCTTACGAATTGCATTATACACTTGTATAGTTGTACACTTACACATGTCATGTTCCTCCCCTTCTGTGTGTAATGATGTACCTACGCAGTTAGACAACAAAACTATCGGCGCGGCGAGCCGTTGTCAGTGCGCCGGCGCATCCCACGGATTTCGGATCCCTAGGAAGGTTACTATCTGTCGGGATTTAGATTTTGTTCTCTCTTTATCAGTTGTCTGAAATATGACTCTGGATTTAAAAGTATAGTAAAATAGAAAGTCATTGTATTCTCCGAAGAGGTTGTCAACATCAAGCATTACCAGGATTAGGTAAGTTGTTCAAGATACTTAACTCTAAATATATCTAGTGTCCTCGTTTGTAGTGACTCCTGACCTGAGGTCTGGGTTCGATTTCCGGGTCGGACAAATAGATTCTTGGAGTTTTTATTTTCAGCTTGCAGTCTGGATTCTGCCTAGTTTTGGCAATAGGCTCGCCCCTATTGCATTGGGACCCTTTTACATATCTAGCGTAATGTGGGTGTGCTATATATCTCTGACTATCCCTCCAAAGAATTCAGACGTGATGTTATATATTTACGTCGTTGATAGATGTCATACATTGTCCTGATGGTCTTATCATATATTTTTACCCTAATGTGTAGTTATAAGCTAAGGTGCCAGACAAGTAGCAGTCGTAATGTGACGTTGTCTAGGCCTCGTTCTAATTCTGGGATACGTGCTGATCTGAACAAACTTTGCAAGTATCGCAAATGTTTGCTAATCACGGGGATCGAACCCGCTTTCAGCACAGGTGGAAACATTAAGTTTCCGTCCAAGTATTGTCCCTCCGGTCATTAAGACCCTTGAGGCCAATACTCAGAAAATTATGATAAAAGTTTATAATAGTCCGTCGCCCGCAATCACAACACCAACCTGTTATCATCAGTACACTCCTACAACTTGCGCAGGGTCGGAAACGACTGATTTACTCTACGTTCCTCTTTAATTCCCACAAAAGAAAACATAGGAGACCATCAAAAACCCCTTTGGGACCTAATTACCCCATCTGAAAATTGGCGCATCTATCATTAATGTGCTCATGTCAGGGAGAGTTGGCCGTTATGCTCATGGAGGCATCAAAGATGAGCATAGAGTATATCGGCCAATTCTAACCCCTCGCATTTTGCAAGAGCCAACTGGTGGCAACAAGTTGGTGATGTGATGGCAGGCGACGGACTACGAACGCGAACATTCATGCAGACGTATATATACCGGCTTCTGATTCGCTGCACTGATTGATTCACAAGGGGGCAATTCACTCCCTCAATGCAAGGCCAATTTAGACCAATTTCATCCAATTGCAGTGTTAAATTACAATTAGGGTACATATTTCATTCTTGGCAGTGCATGTTGCCAGTGCAATCGTTCTGCTGTTTCCATGCCGATAACAGTTCTGTTTCTCTGGGTCCGTTGATCGATGAAGCCATTTGCGTAAGTCTTTTAATTTATTTTCGCGAAATTGTGTTCGTGAATTGTATTGTGATCGATGCTTCTTAAGGATATTTTATATGGTTTGTGGTAGGATATCCTATTGCTATTTTTGTAATGGTATTTTTGCTGTGTTTTGGACTTAGCCTTAATTTAACAAGATAGTTCGCGATTATAATCGATTAATGAATTCCTTTTTATATGGTATCGAATATTATTTTTTTAGATTCGGAATTATAGTGAAGTCTGTTACATTTTTTATTAAGTAACAAAATCTAGTGTTTTCCAAGATCGTACGTTTATTGGTGTAATTGTTACCAACGCAGGCTGATACTAGGTTATTTTTTCGTGAAAACTGTTTTTAAGATGTGTGTCTGTGTCCACGATTATTTGAGTGTCTGATAGCGATTTTTATGTCCGTTTTATACTTTATCGTGACGAACCACTATATCAATCGTTATGAATCGTGTTGGAAAGGACATAGGTGACTTTTTATTCTGAAACGTGAAACTTAAAGCGGATTTTCACGGAAAAATCACAAGGTTTTTAATACTCCACGTTATCTTCCGTTATCTCTACAAGGTCGACACTCGCGCGAAACTAACTTGTTGTGAAATACTGAATTATAATTAACCTTTTCTATGCGGTTCGAAGGATTCAGTGAGATTTGACAAGTGCACTGTTAAGGGCTAGAATATGTGGAGTTTAATCTAGTGTAGATTGTGGGTATCTAAGATTATTGTTACTTTATTTAAAATATTAACTTTGTAAATACGTTTTAAATACGCATCATCTTTAAAAATACAAATGAATCCCTGTTTCCCTCGGTCACGTCATAACTTGAGTACGGCTGGACTGAATTACCTAATTTTGGTTTTGAAATAGGAGTTGAAAAGGCTGTACAGAGTTCGCCGACAGCTAGTTTAGTATAAAAACGCAAAAACGTGGTTGGCCGGCCTCTGTAACAGGGTCCCAGCTGCCAGTGGTTAGGGCTCCACAAAGAGGGAACTCCTCACTACACGCGCCGTGTCAAGGAGTAGCTTTTTGCATCAAACCTTGAACCTAACGCATAACTAACTATTGTTATTATTGTAATAGCTGTACGCTTGCATGTACCAAAATATATTCTAGTGTTTGTTTTCTATCTACATTGTATTAGATTACTTGCTATCCAACTGGTTCCAGATTCGATTCCTAAAGCTGACATATGCCAGTATGTCGGCTAACAGAAAAATATTATTCTATGGGTAATTAAGGGTAAGGGTTAAACAGGATTTTTTGAGTTAGGTCACTTTAATTCTAAGGGTGCGATCTATGATAGAAGTATGTATGTATTAGGGATGTTACGGAACTGGTTTTATCAAAACTAAACCGGAATCGAATGTTTAGAACTTATTTTGTCGGAATAGGATCCGAAAACGGATCCGTCGGATTGTTAAGGACAACGAATGTATGTTATACAATTAGAATTGAACACAACAAATAATATTATTTAGTAAATATGTGATTAAAGACATTTCTTAATGCTGTTTCTTCTCGCATTCAGTTTGTAGTCTATGCATATTGCTTTCAAGCTCCGATATACATCCGATTAAAAACTTTCAGAACCGAAAATGTAAAATCATTCAGAAGTTCTGACCTTTCGGAATCGAAACCGAAGCTCCGTACCATCCCTAGCACGTATACATAGATGGCAATTTGCCTAATACACATCTCACTAACACATCTATGCCGCCCACTCAAACAGGAATCGGATAAGCCAATTGAAACGCTTGAGAATAGTAGATCTTGATAGCAACTGGATGAGAGCCGAGGATATATAGATTATAGGTATTATGTAGGTAGTTCTTATCGTATGGTTAAACCGCCTGTGAGATTCTGTCACGGCTTTACACACCGTTGAAAAATAATGTGGGAATTGAATGCGCAGAGAGAGGCTTAAATCCAGACTACTATTTGACTGACGACAGTGTGTCAGCTTAAGACAAATCAGTTGTTCCTAATTTTGCCATGATTGTCCCATTGCAGTGTAAGGTACATAGAAGGAGAACGGTTTCTCCTCTGTCTTATCGTATGGTTGATGAACAATCTGGTGTCACAGTATAAACTGCCTGTAGGCCTTTGACATGGCTTTACACACCGTTAAAAAATCTCTAAGGTGTGCCGGTTTCCTCACGATGTTTTCCTTCACCGTTTTTAGCAACTTATAACTAATTTATAGTACGCACATGAATTCGAAAAGACATTGATTCGTGCCGTGGTTTGAACCAACCTGGTTTGCAACCTTTGACTTGGCAGTCCAACGGTCATCATCATCATCAGCCGGAAGACGTCCACTGTTGAACAAAGGCCTCCCCCTTATAACGCCGCAATGAACGACAACTTGCCATTTGCATCCACCGGTTGCCCGCAACTTATACCACTCGGCTATCACTGCTTTCCTATCCTCTCTCTCTACTTCTATTTATCTCGATTATTGTGTGCGTAAGTTCGCTCCTTACATTAGGCAGAAAGCTTGTTTCGTCGTAATACGTCATTCCACCTTCTAGGTTGGCCGTAAATCCTTATAGTAGGATCACATTGCTCACCCGACATCCTTCAAATGAGTCCAGTTCCTTTCAGCTTCTTATACAACATCGCTGTCTGTGCTACGAAATAAAGCTGAACTAAATAGGGCTGTTCAATTCGTTTAATCATAGAATAATGTTTTTGAAAGGTTACGTATAAAACTAATGTTATCTTGAAGCTTCATACTCATTCCACTAGTTATTGGATAAATGGATTTATTTTTCTGTAGCACTTAACAAGGTCTGATATATAAATAACTTACATTTTATCACGTTGAACGCCACCCGGCCCACCGGTGAGCCGCGATTAATAGATTTTCTGTTACGTCTACTGCGGGGGAGTCAACGTCTAGAACAGTGATTCCCAAAGTGGTCCAGGTGGACCCCCAGGGGTCCACGGGAGCCTTGCTGGGGGTCTACGTAGGCGTCAATAAAAAATGGGGGTCCATAAGATGTTAATAGGGGTCCACGAAAATTTATCTGCATATAGTTTTTATAAGGGCCTACCTATATTGTTTTAAGTACCTAACTAAGCAGATAACATTTTAATCTGGCAAGCGACTCTTACTTGTCCAAACTTGCGTATTCGATATTACAATTTCGTGTACAGACTTGCAAAGCGCAATCCGTCCGACAATGCTTAGTGCTTGTTTAGACATGATCTTGATCAAGACTATAAATACTCGATGCCAAAGGCATGCTCATTTATTTGTTTCCGGAATTTCGAAAAAGAAGGTGTGAGAAAATTTATATTAGTGTTCCTAGTGCCGGAGAAAAGTAAGTACGTACCTTTTTTTTGTTGTACCTAGTTCTTAAGTATTTTGTTTCGTGTACTGGTCGGTTGATAACAAATGCTTGTATACAATGTGTCCTAGGGATAAGTGACCGCCCGGCGTATTTAGAATATTTGTACAAAATTAAATTAAGTAAAGACGCGTGACGTGCTGCAGTTTTTTTACGATATTTCCTAAGTTTGTTCATCTTTTTCCATTATTTTTGTTTACTGACTAGCCGACATCATAATTTATCAATTAAAATCATTAGACAAAACTAAAATGTAGTAAAAAAATTACTTATATAAAATCACTAAGGCCGCTAAGTCACAAATGTAAATATAATTATTAATGATTTCGTACAAATATTCAAAAAACGCCGGGCGGTCTTATCGCTCGGACACATTGTATATAGCTAACTTAGTAACTTACAGATATTTTAATTGTCCTCTTTCGATTTGAAGACAAACACAGCACGTTTTATTCAATTGTTTTTTCACGAGAGGACTGCCTCTCTAAAAAGGCCGAAAAATCAATATTGCAGAGCAATTACTGTTTTATAAAACTACTAGCGCGTGAACTCATTGATTTAATGAAATTTTAGTTATTGTTTTTATGGTCACTTTTTTGGTCAATTTGGGATTTCGACTTTTATTTTTTCCTACACAAATATGATCAATATTCGATACTGAGTAAACTAATTTTTATTTCTACTATTAAAAAATTGTGGTAAATTAGGTATTTAACATTGATATCGCTTCGTGAAAAAGTCTGTACTTGTCTTAGCGGTTTATTAGTTGGTCCCTTTACAAGCCGTAATACTTTTTCAATATAATGATAATCATAATAATATAAAGCTGACAAAGGCTGCGTTGTGCTACCTATATTCAAATAAAAACTTGGTTACTATAACATTTTTTTTTACAGGGAAGGTAACTGATACAAAACATGGCTACAGCAAAGAAAAAATGTCGACAATACAGTGTCGATTATTTGAAATATGGTTTTGTTCCATCAGAGGCAGATAAACACTTGCCCATGTGCCTAATATGCAATAAAGTTTTAAGCAATGACTCTATGAAACCATCAAAGCTCGAAGATCATCTAAAAAGGTGTCATACTGATAAAATGGGTAAAGATTTAAAATATTTTCAAACATTGAAGGAAAAATATGAAAAGAGACCCACCATGCACAGCATGTTCGCTTCAACATCTCAAAGTAACGATGATGGCTTGCGGGCATCTTACAATATCTCATTACTAATAGCAAAATCTGGAAAACCGCACACTATCGGAGAACAATTAATTTTACCCGCTGTTGAAGAGGTTTTAAAAACTGTTTTGCACAAATCTCCATTTGACGTACTAAAAAGAATTCCATTAAGTAACAATACTGTACAAAGACGCATTGATGAAATGAGCTCTGACATCGAAAGTTTTTTGTGCAATCATCTGCAAAAAAGTCATTTTTCTATACAACTGGACGAGTCAACGTTACCCGGTAATGAAGCATTATTATTAGCATATGTCCGATTTATCATGGAGGAAGAAATTCACGAAGAATTGCTATTTGCCAGAACTTTGGAGACTGACACTAAAGGCGAATCAATATTTAATGTCCTGAGTAATTTTTTTACGGAAAAATCGATTCCATTTACAAACATTATTTCAGTGGCAACAGACGGAGCTCCTGCAATGGTAGGGCGATATCGTGGGTTTATAAGTCATCTCAAAAGAATTATACCAGGACTTACAGCTATTCATTGCGTAATCCACCGACAACATCTTGTGGCGAAACATTTAAGTGACAGGTTGAACCAATCTCTTCATTTTATAATAAACGCTGTCAACAAAATTAGAAGCAATGCATTGAATACGCGTTTATTTGCTCAATTGTGCGACGAAAATGACGAAGACTTCCAACGACTGCTCTTACATACTGAAGTACGCTGGTTGTCGAAAGGTGCATGCTTAACGAGATTTTACTCTGTTTTCGATTCCGTATTAGAGTTCTTAGAAAGTAGAGATCCAGATTTAAAAGAAAACTTGATCAAATTCAAAGGAGACATTGCGTATTTGACAGATTTGTTTAAAAAATTTAATGATATTAACTTGCAGTTACAAGGGGACAGCCTGAATTTAATAAAAACAAAGGGGATAATTTCGGCTTTTCTTGGGAAATTGAAATTTATGAAGCAAAACATTAGTCGGCGCGAATTATCTCAATTTCCAAACTTGTCGCAGGTAGAAACTATTGATGAGGATATCCATACCTACAGTCAACATTTAAGTGCCCTGCATGATGACTTCAAAACCAGGTTTGAAGATATGCTGACGATGGATATACCACCATGGATCGTAAATCCATTTGATGAAACTGAAGTGGCCAATGTATTATTACAAGAGGAGCTGCTTGAGCTAAGCACCAATGAGGAGCTGAAGGTGAAATTTAGAAAAGGCTACCAAACATTTTGGCTGCAAGCAGAAATACACGAAAAATATCCTGGACTGTGGGAAATCGCAAGGAAATTTTTGATAGCTTTTCCCTCATCATACCTTGTCGAAAGAAGTTTTAGTGCCGTTACAAACCTCTTAACAAAAAAAAGGAGCAAACTAAACATCACAGAGCGGGGGGATTTGCGGTTATTGCTCACAAAAATAAAGCCAAACATTGATCGTTTGCTGACACTCCATCAAATACATCCTTCCCATTAATTAAAATTATGTCCACAACCTATAAGTATTACCTTATTATTATTTTTTTGTAATTCTTTTCTTTTAATTAATAAAATGTTATAAAATGTACCATTTTTCGTTTTTATTTAAAATTTAAAATTTTAACCTATCAGAATATAGGGACGGAACTCAGAAGCGACACAATTTTTATTTTTTGTCGACTTTAACAATGTGGTAGGAATGTAGCAGCAGGGGGTCCACCGACACCAGTTTAATTTTGAAAGTGGTGCACGAGAAAAATAAGTTTGGGAACTACTGGTCTAGAACATCGGAGGCCTGTTAAACACGGTTTGGTAACATGGGTAAATAATAGAGCGTATAAAGCTTAGTCTACCTTGAATTTTTATCCTTGATCAGCTATTCACGCGTCCTTTTAACCGATCGCAAAATTAGGGTACCTATTACTACACTTTAGAATCTTCAACATAAGCTACGGTTGGGATTGTTCCATGTAGAATAAGTTGAAATAGTGAATAACATAATTGTTGTTGTATTTGTTCACAGATCGAGCCCCCACCGCACTCCGTGTTCCCGGCGGAGGAGGCCCAGGAGGTCGTGAGGAAGCTCTGCAACTCCGAGATCAAAGGGCGGGCGATCCTCAAATTCCACAACATTGATTAGTTCGACAACCCTATCGAGATACTGTGACAATGTTAATTTTTGTTTAGATTAGACGGTACGTAGCACGTATAGTTTAGATCTGTGTACATTTGGAGATTGAGCGCTGACTTGAGAGGGGAATTACCCTCGGGCTCTGGTTTGATCCCGAAGGAGCGTGCAGCCGGGAGAACATCTGTGTCGGACATTCAGAAGTGTGTGACTAGGTGACTAGCGTTACCCCTTTTTGATATTCAAGTGCTTTCCAACGAGACGGGGTAACCCATCGGGGGCGGCAGACGCAGACCACAGAAATTATTTTCTTTAGATTTTAAGTTGTTGAAATGTGCTAATTTCAAGTACACCACTTTGATAGCAAAAACCAAAGTTCTAAAGTATATTGCCGGGCTTGACTGGCAGGTTGTATATTATCCTTTTAAGCCATTCTTTGGCTCATTTTGTATAATTCTTTACCGCTGTAATTTAAATTAATTTCGCGAATGTCATCTTTTGTCCGTTTTCACAATAATCTCTCCTTTTAGGGACCGTATATAATTTTCTAATTACACACGAGAGCACCATACGTAGATTTTGTATTTATATCGGCTTAGTGCGATTTTTAACATATTTTGTATGCAAAGCGAACGATCACAATTCTAAGTATATGTTGACTGCTGACGCCTTCGTGGGTATTATACAGTATTCTGTTCACTGCTGGGCGGTATTCATTTTAGATACTTGATGATTTTACAAAGTTGGGTCATTTAGAGTCCAATGAATATCAAAAATACACTTTTAAAAATCTGGCACGTTATAATTCGTTGTTTCTGTAAATTGATTTGAGCATGTTATCTGATGGCTAACACTACTGAGGTTCTGGGTTCCGTTAAAAGCAGCATTAAAAATCGGAGTCAATTGAACTCCATTGACAATCATAAACCAGGTTTTGGAGCTGTATCATTGTTCTCGTATTTAGATTCATTCGATATTATAATACCGAATGAATTTGAGCCGACTATAAATTGATGCAACTCAATAAACGCTTCGAAAACAACACTAATATTTTGTATATAATATAATATCGTAGCTGTATATATATGTACAACCTTTCTAATTATTAATATATAAAATATACATAAAAAATATATATCCTAATTACCCATTTTAATTTAATATAATATGCATAAATTTAAAATCTTGCGGCGCTAGGCAATTCAACTTATCATTCTAATTTCTAAGGTCCAACAGCTTGATTTATCGAGACATCTATAAGTAAACCAGCTATTTGGAAACCTTATTCATCAAACATAATATACAATTTCTGTAGAATATAAAGATAATTTTCAATTAAAGTTAGTTAAAGCTATGTATATGTGTTATATCAGTATTTCTATGACCATATGTATGTGGTGGTTATCCAACTTTATCTGAGTGTCGTGTCACACCCTGACACTGTCAATACATATGTATTACAATACTTTATACATATATACACGTACAGCCTTGTGAGCGCCGACTGGCAAGCTTTACAATGACGGAAACAAATGTGAAGCGTTGCATAGTCGTGAAGAAGCCGCTCATTGATGGCAACCAAGACAAGGATAGGGCGATAGGCACAAATAACCGCTACTAGGATACTATTCTAAGACATCACTGCTTGTTAGTTTGGAAATTGTTAGAGTTGTCTATTAAACTGTCGGTGGGGTAGTATCGCGAGCAATCAACCAATAATCAAACGTATCTAATCACATATAGAGTATTAAATCGCATGTGCATTTTCCATTTAACCATTAGGCTTAATATTTTACATGGTTTTGTATGTCCTAACAGCGTGTATTCGGATAAGGCGCAGAGCACACACGTCGGTGCAGATCGCCTTGTATGTGCCGCATACGTTGTACTCTCGGATCAGAGCGAGGCGGCGAGGTTATGCGTCGCTTCAAATCATACTGCGGCTGCTTCGGGCCCTGTTCTCTCGCATCAGGGTCGGCCGCAGGCAGCAGGCGTCCGTAGACGCCGTGCTGTGGGTCCTGCGGTCGGTGCTGAGGCGGGGGCGCGGCCGCATCGGGCTTTTAACATCCTAATGTCCTGACTTTTAGTTGGTAGTACATTATTAGTCTGATTAGATCTCATAAAATCGGCTTTCACAATCTCGTTATTTTTTGGGCTCTCGTTGTCAAGGGGTTATGGCCTCTAGCATAGATGCAGTCTTGCAGTTCAGGGTTGTTTACAAGGTTAGTATGTATGTTAGTTATGGGTAGGTGTATTGTAGCGTTATTTTCACCTTAGCCAACGATAAGTTTATATTTAGGTCCGCACGTTGAAACGTTTGTAAATTTAATATAATTATGACATCTACACCTACTTTGCTCAAATATTGATTGGCTCTATTAACTTTGTGAAATTTTAAAAACTTTGGAATTTATTTTTAGTTTTAATTATTTAGTAGTATTGGGGTGTCAAAGCTATAAAAAATGACTGATTATTTTTTGAACATTGTATATAAATATATATTGGTCTGAGTATGTTTTCGCCTAATTTTGCTAGATCGTTGAAATAGTCGGCGTGTGCGCAGACATTAATTTGCGACTAAAATAAGACAGTTGCTCTCAATTATACTGATTTTTATGTATCATTACACTATAGTCTCAAGAATGAGATTCAAAGATGGACAATATATAGGTACAGAAAATCAGAATTGCTAGATTTCAATAAATTAACAGTAGTAGTGTAAAAATATAAGTTGAATAACAATTATTTAACATTAAAATATATTACAGGGCTTTTGTTAAAAAAATAATAATTTAAAAATGAACTCATACACAAAACCATTTGTGGATTCTTTTAAAAACAATTATGTTATACAATATTGAATAAATTATTCCAAAATAATGATATTTCTTCAAAATCAGGCGAAGAATAAAAATCCATATATATATGTACATATACTATTGATAAAATCAAAACAAAGTAACATAGCCAATCATTTTTAATTGTCTTGTAAAACAACTGATTGACAAGTTCATGGAGATCAATTACATAAACAAAATATATTGAGCCAATTGAACAGTGAATTGATCGACAGACAGGCAATTGGGCCGAGTGGTTTGTTTATAAGAACTATGGATATATTGACGCAGGCCGATACACTTGATTTGTAGCCTATTCTACTGCCGAACCTAGGCGTATAAATAACATATATAGTTTAGTATATATAGTATACTATACTATATATACTATACTATATAGTATATGCAGTAGTCGATAAACTTCAGGATATGAACCATAGTATTTCGTATAATACCTGTTTGCTAAAGGTTCGATAAGCTGCTGATTCCTTGGTTACCAACTAAACATTTTTTTTAAATTAAATTATCTCAGTTCTATCATTTATTTTGCAGTCTTTGACGTTTATAACGCGTTTTAACCGTATTTAAAAACAGAACAATCATTGGCATGCGTTCTAGTGACGTCACGGCCTGCCGTTGACCACATTTGAGTTCAGAATAAAAAAACAAGAGCAAACGGAAAAAGCCAAAGACTAACAAATTCAGACCCATCGCTGTCAACTGTCTGAATGTATGAATAGTATTTGGAACTCATAGCAATTCTGCATGTTGAATTAATTTTATTGGGACACGTCAACGATTTCCTGAAACTGATTTGCTGTTTTTATTTCTAGAACAAGATGAAAGATTACATCTCATTATGGTTGGGGGTTAACTCATACATTTATTGGGCCTGGTATTTTTGATGGGTTGCAAAATATCTTTGAAAAGTATTTGTAACTTAAATTGCCTGTTCCATACCTGCAGTCTAATTAGCAAATGTTGTAAGATCTTATAATAAAACAAACACGACTATCTTTGAATATATTTAGGCTTAATTCATCTGTCAGATAACTATTTACAAAAGTCCGGAAGTCAAACACCGTAATGTGATAGGCAAGCATTTCTGCATAATTATTAGAGCTACGCTGTAAGCTAAACTTTTAGTAAGTAATGAATTTAGAATAATGCATAGGAATCGGCCGTGTGGTTCCCGGCAAAGTATAGGACCAGCCACTCTCATGCCCAGAGTTTCGTAAGAGGCGACTGGGAGCGCACTAGGTTAAAAGTCAGATAGCATTAAAAAGTTCACCGAACTCGCCAAAAACTATAAATAAATTAGTGCAGAAACTAGAGTGGTGCCAGCGGTGCCCAGGCACATGGTGAAGACCCTAGAGGGGCACAGAAATAACCAGACCAGGACCACAAACAATAAATGTCGCTGCTAAAGAATTTCGCACCGGGCGCATAAAAGACTATTTACGACTTGTTCTGATTTTACACCCACTTCTAACTTCACACTTTTAATATCTTAACCCAGAATCAATAGGTTTCTACTGTACGTAGTGATAAGATGCTAAACAAAAGATTAAGTTGACGACAACGCGCTATATTTAGCGAGCGATATGCTAATGTTGCTTAACAAGCTGTACTATCGATGGCGATTGATGCTACGGTTTGTAGTCAGGAAGTGGTTTGGATTAAGCTTGCGTATAATATTTAAGCTATTTATAAGAAGTGATGTCTCTTTCATGCTCCTGTTTAGCCGTTAGCCGAAAGAGGTGTTATGTAACTTGAATATTGCTTAAATATTCCTATTAGTTTGGGCATGGTAGGTGAGATAGTAAAGATTTTAGATCAATGCGATGGGTACCTAGATTTCAAAATTTATCACTTTGTATTAACTCTCAAACACCATTGGTCCATCGTAATCATTATAGAAAGTTCTAAATATATATTCAACAATAATTATCCATATAGTTTTCTGAATTCAATAAAAATAGCAATATTAATTTATCAATACTAAACGAATCGTTGGTTAAGGCTTGAAAAAAGATGTCACGGTAAAGCACTTCCTAAATTACTGATGGTTTCATCATCGATAGCTTGAGTATATTATAGCGTAGCTTTATGTATGCGTCGCGCACCGCCTCGGTAGCGCTCTAGCTTGATACGACTGTTTTGTTTCGAGTTATAAATGCTCTAACTGATGATAACGCATGCAATGTAAACAGTGATTCAATGTTATTACGCGATACAATCATTTATATAACCGACTATGTTATTCCTATCGTATTTTTAGGTGTAGATAATTAATTAACACGCTGGAATAGTTTGTCAAAGGATGGCTCTCGGTGTCCGATCGTCTTCTAGTTTGAGGTTCGTTTATTTGGTTTATGCACCATTGGAATCGATATGTTTGTCCCGGGAATTGTGTATTTGTCATTTTCAATAGGCCAATTCTCGTAATTAAAAACATGCATTGTCAGTACAGGAACAGTTAAGTTTCAAACACCACGCTTTTCGTAAAGACAAAGACATTTGTTCGTTTCGGAATCGGTACAGTCAGCATCATAAGTAGCTTAACATGTTAAGAAACCTTGGGTCAAATTATAATTTAAAAAAGAAAACATCAATTTAAGTTATTGTCTTAAATTATAGAAACGTCCAAATAATTATCTGAGAAGATCAACTTCTTACATAGTAAAAAGTCTTAAATACTTTTTACTCATAGTCATAGTCATAGTCATAATGTTTTTATTTCATATAGGCTACAAAAGAGCACTTACAAAACGTCAAACTAGTTGCACGGTTAAAAAAAGTCGTTTCTATGGAGAAGAACCGGCAAGAAACTCCATAGTTACTCTTTTAAAAATATGGTTTAACAATCATTTCAAGTATGAGAGAATAATGAGCTACACAATATACCTAAAATAAGAATACGAGTAGCATCAAAGTCAAATAAAAAATATTAATATAGATCGGTTACTATGTAAGAAGTTGATCTTTAACTAATCGTGTGTTAAAAAAAATACATTTTTACCAACCATATCTGCCACTGATAGAGGCATACGCATATCTTCTTTTTCTAAGCACTGATAGCCGAGTGGTATGACCATTAGACTGTCAAGTCAAAGGTTGTAAAATCAAACCCGGCCCGCACCAATGTCTTTTCTAATTCATGTGCGTATTATAAATTAATTATCAGTTGCTAAAAACGGTGAAGGTAAACATCGTGAGGAAACCGGCATACCTGAGAGATTTTTCGACGGTGTGTAAAGCTATGTCAGAGGCCTACAGGCGGTTTAAACTCTGACACCAGGTTGTTCATCAACCATACGATAAGAAGAAGGCATACGAATATTAGATGATATTGTAGTGACTTACAGACTTTACATGCCACACCTATGATCGAATTTAGATCGCGCTTCAAATTCGCGTATCACCGTATGCTACTGCGAAACTCTTGTTGTGATTGAAACGTAACTGCTCCTGCACTGCTAATGGACGTCAATCGACGTCTTTAGTAACGAGAGGCCTAGAAATTGTTGACCATTGTGATTGTGTGTTTGTTGATAGGAGGCGTCAGGTTCAATATGCGTTGGGCACTGTTTGCAAATCCATTTAGCGACTAAACAGCAGTGGGTTTGTGTGTGTTTGTTATTAAGGTTGTACATATAATTTGACTCTTGATGAGCACTGCGGCAGCATGTTTAAATAACACTCATTGTTTATGTTGTATACTAATATGTACTTTTACTTTTCTTCATTCAAATAAGTTTCTTTGTAGACTGCCTGGATTAGTCAGGTTCTACTTTCCTATTAGGGCTTTGTACAACTTTAGTGCATTTTTTTCACATTTTCAAAAGTCAAGGCCAAAAAAAAGTGGCACGATTGCTGTACGAATAAAATTGTGTATGTATGGGATTGACATAATGTTACAAATATTCACTTGTGATATTATGTCAACATACATTCACTATTCTATCCTATTCGCCTGGTTTCTGTTCCTCGTGTCTACGGGACAGTTGTCTACACTTTCGGAGCGAATTCGTCTGACATTGCGTGATTGGCCCGTATCGTTAAGGCATTATAACCATAGGAATAAGTGTCATAATCGCGTCAATTAAAGGCAAAACTTCAAGTATCGATAACTGTTAATACCTCTGAGTAAGAAAACATCCTTACAAACAAAATTGCGCAAATATCGTTATTCGCACAAATATGCGGCAGCAGTTTTATAACAGCCCCAAGGATAGTTTACGATGTGGAAGCGAGACGCCGCTACGTGCAGTGTAACGCGGCGTCTCGCTTCTCCAACGTAAACTGTCCTAATTTAAGACTTCATGGTAAGGGGCCTGTTCATTTATATAACCATCATATACGTGATATATACCCAGTGTAGAGGGTCGACGTCATTACGGTGATACAGTTACCATCCATGTAGTATCCTAGCAAAAACATAGGGCTTTAGAATAGTTTAGACTGTTTAGACACATAGTGCAGGTATCTTGGTGCGATGTTATACGGTCTCCTAACATTAGCTTTAGACATTATTTTGTTGTACCTAAAATAATATATTTGAATGATTTAAATTGTATATTGGTACAAGAATTGGCCAGAGTGTAGAATACTAGAGTTTCAGAAAGTTGCATGCGTAGTGGTGTGTAATGTGGTCGTTATTTTTCGGGATTAAACAGATCCAACATGTAAATCTTCATGTGTCCTACACGCGAATATTGAGAATCGAACTAAAATAAAGCGAGATCGTAGGACGTTGGTTTTGATTGCCCATTAGTTCCCACGCGGCTGTCGCCCGTGCTAGCAGGCATAGTTTTCATCGTTGCCCTTTCATGAGCACAAACGTCAGTCAAAACCGCACAAAATGGTATCTACTGAACTTTTCGTTCCAAATACATTAGGAATAGAGAGTTTTCTTGATCTGATGACTGATATCTGACACTACTAGGTAACTGTGGCCAGCAGGCTTTCCATCAGGCTTTCAATACGCACGATCAGTGCTAGGCAAGTTAGCAAGCCCACAGATATATTCGCCAAGTTAAAGATCCTTTGAAGGCAAAGCAAAAGTTGATCGTATCGGCAAGATAGTGCCAGCCACGCTACAAAAAATATTTCGCACAAATTCTTTCGATTTAACGGTAAATTGATACATTTTGGTCGCATTATGTGATAGGGGACATAGTGGAATAAAGTGCCTGCTATGTACTACTCGCGAAAGGGTTAAAATATTCACAGAAGCATAGAAACTCTTTTGTATCATTATATTTAACGTTACAGCTAAGGGCTCCCACACATAACTGCGAATTCGCAACGCATCGCAAACATCTACGAGCTGCAGAGAGCCTGATGTATGAATTTGCTCGCTGCAGCTCGCAGATATTTGCGAACGTTCCGAACTCGCAGTTATGTGTGGGAGCCCTAAGTATCCAGTCAAACAGGAATTGAACAATTAAATGCCAACCATCGTAATATTAAAACTATATTTTAGTAAATATTTTGACTTGCCAACAATACATATATAATATTTTTATGTCCACGTTTGTAACACCTATTTTACATGTACTATCCATTTATGTAGATACACACTTTGATCTTATTATACCAATTATTATTAGGTTTTATTCGATGTATTACAATAACTATTTTATGACATAATATAATCACATAATCATTTTTGTTAGATTTAAATATACCTATTTCACCGATTTCCGAGGAGGTTTAACGTGATTGTGTAGATTTGGTTGCTATTGGAGTTTAGATGATGTTTATTTTATCGCAATTCGATTATATAATTATAACAAATGAGGCTTTTTAGAAACTCCAAAGTACGTAGAATATTAATTTGTTAAATCTTTGTTGGCTATTTTTAAATTAAGTATATTGATATTAAAATTGTGATATGGTAGGGTCCGGCTTAGTCAAACGCATTACGTAATATTATTGGCTTTAACGTTGGCTGTATTTATGTTTGGTATAACCTTGCATTCAGAAGTAACATCTGATAGTTACCACTCCGAAGAATTCGGTTATTTTCATTATATTTTTTTTGTATATTTCTCCTAATATGTCGGTATATTATAAAACGGCAATGCAATTTATCGTAGATTTAAATCCAAATATTTTCTATTTTAGCGACATTTAGGCGGGGTTGCTTCAGCTTCACTTGACGCACACGTAACTGTTTTCTTCTAGCAGACCTAATAAATAAAATGTTTCGTTTACTTGCAGCCCTAATAACGTTGATAACCGGGTTATTTATGCCATGAAACAACGCTTCATATTTTACGTACCTACGTTAAACATCTGTAATTGTTATTTTTTGACGTACGTATGTAATGTTAACAGACTGTTTGAAGCAACCCGCCCTAAGTCGAAAAAAAGTATACCTATAATCTAATATTCGCATATAATACGTAGCTTTATTTAATTATTATCTAAGTTGTAACCTAGTTCTAGTTTGTAGTTTCATACCTTGTATTATGAGCATCGAATGTCACAAATAGACATAAATGTCATATTATAATATGTATTCACAGCATAATATAGATAATTAAGATAAATATATAATAATATATCACATTACGATAGTATTCTGTTATTGGCAACAAAATTGTAACATCACTGTGAGTGACATGACGTCACTATGTATGTTATAAGAATTGTAGTGTTTATATATATGTCTGTGTTTATACAATTGTCCTAGAAATTTTTAGACTAGTCTGATTGATATTAAAGCTGGAAAATTCCAGCTTTAATATCAATCAGACTAGTCTAAAAATTTAAATCTAAGTAAGTGTTTGCGTATATATACGTAGTAGGTACATACTATAATATAAATAATAACAGCCTATAACTGTCCCACTGCAGGGTAAAGGACTTTTCTCGTATAGAGAAGGATTAAGCACTGATCACCACGCTAGCTCACTGCGGGTTGGCGATTTCAGATAATAAAATCCAGGTTTCCTTACGATGTTTTCCGTCACCGCCAGTCAGTGGTGTCTTAGAATATCTAAGAAAGTATTTATGACATTGAAAAAGTCACATTGATACTTGCCTGGGTTTGAACCTGCAACCTCGTGCATAGAAATCCGGTATGTCAACCACTAGGCCACCACGACTTTTTGTAGGTACATACATAATATATATTATATTTTATAATAATTGTAACTCTGTTTAAGTCTAGTTGTAAGATGACGCTGTATGTCTATATTGTTTAAACTATCTTTATGAAATAAAGTAATTTAACTTTTTTATTCTTGTTTTATTTGCATAATTAATATTATAATTATTGCTAGAACAATAAGCCTATAGCAGACATAATAAGACAGACTAAGCGTGTTACTCAGACAATTGGATCCAGTGTCACATCAATATTATAAAAGCAAAGGTTTGTGAGTGTATTTGTCATTTCTTCACCCACAAACGGCTGGACCAATTTTGATAAAATTTGGTATGAAAGTAGCTGACACCCTGGATTAACATTGGCTACTTTTTATCCCTAAATATTGTCGTGGGTAACACCGCGAGGCGAAGCTAGTATATATGTGGTGTAACCTAGTGTATATCAAAAGCCTAGGGGTCCCTAAGCGCGACTGCTGAGCACGAGGTCCTGGGTTCGAATCCCGGGTCGGGCAAGGTGATATGTGGGTGTGCTATAGGTACACTTCTGCCTAGCCCTTCGGGGAATACAGGCGCAATTTACGTTATGTTATCGCTATTGTAGAACTCTTTATTTCGTACTTCCTTAGTTCGCATCCAAACCGTACATAAGCCTTTAAGAATCTGCCCCCTTACCATCAACTCTTAAAGCAGGACAGTTTACGTTGTGGAAGCGGAGACGCTGCATTACACAGCACGTAGCGGCGTCTCGCTTCCACGTTCTAAACTGTCCTGCTTTAAGAGTTCATGGTAAGAGGGCTGTACTGGTGAAAGACAAACAGGAAATTACAGTCTCATAAACAATGGGAAGCGACTTGTTAAAGGAATTACCTAATGGTGTAACACTATCTGGGATTCGAACCCAGGTCCCCGAGCTCGGCAGTCGCTCTTAGCGACCACCAGCCCAACGCGGTAGTCAACGATAACGATACCGTACTCTTGTATCAATACCATCTTACTTTAAACTTCCGTAGGTAATTGTCTAGACAACTGAAGAGAAATCTTGTTCCTACCTCGTCTGTAATGGCTGTACACACTCGCCGAGACAACCCGAATTAGGCCGAGTACCTACTTGTGCGTACATTTTTATATTTTATTTGAATTTCTAATTTTTTGCACCTAAGGCGGACCTAATTTTGATCCGCACCTCCTTGCTATTTTTAAAACGTGTTTTTATTATTTTCTTTTATGCAGTAAATAGTAACTATAATTTTTTTTAGTCAGAAATTTTCTTATCCTATTTTTTTTTTTATGTTAGCTGGCGGGTGGTGCAGGGATGGCAATTACGTTGCATAAGACCACCTGCACATTCAATTTTAATTTATTTTCCTTTTTTTTTAGTTTATTCTATTTAATTCCCTCCTTTTTTATCATATTTTTTAAATATATATCTATTGACACCCTTATGTCGTCGGACAATGAATCTTTTCATTCTGCTGTCCAATCAGATGCATCTGATGACGTAAGTTTCTGTTCTGTAGCAGATACACTGGGCCATACTTTGCGCGAAAAATTTAATCAATGCAACACCCAGCTACTGAATGTCTGTCATCTCAATGCACAAAGTATCCCCAGCCACTTCAGTGATCTTTACGAAGCGTTTACCGACTGCAACGTTCATGCCATCCTGATTTCGGAAACTTGGCTCAAACCTCACTTATTATCTACTTCCTACCCCCTGCCCGGATTCGTCCTTATCCGCAATGATAGGGTCGGTAAGGGAGGGGGTGGCGTCGCTATTTATCTCCGTAGCGATTTTCCATATAAAATTGTTTCTTCCTCTTCTTCAAATTACTCTGGTTCGGCTGAATTTCTCTTTTTAGAGGTTTGTGTCAAAGGGATTAAAGTCATTCTTGGCGTTACATATTGTCCCCCCACTATCGACTATTTCACTGCATTCGAAACAGTATTAGAATCTTTAGGTTCAGATTATGCACACCACATCATCATGGGAGATTTTAACACTAACCTCCTTACTCCACATGCTCCCCGATCCTCCAAACTCCTACACATAATCGAGTCAGCCAGCCTACACGTCCTTCCGCTTCAAGCCACTCACCACAACAATGTAAGCGAGGATACATGGCTCGATTTAATTCTCACCTTCAATCCTTCCCTCGTTTCTTCTCATGGCCAACTGGTCGCTCCCGGATTTTCTCACCACGACCTTATTCTCTTATCCTATGTCCTCAAACCTCCTAAACCCAAGCCCAAGGTACTGTACAGGCGCAGCTTCGCGCGACTCAATGTTGAGAAGCTGAGTGCAGACGCTGCTCTAATCGACTGGAAACCTATGATAGCGGCTCCCACAGTCGACGAAAAGGTTAGCATTTTCAACCGGAAAGTCATCGAGCTTTACGATATACACGCACCGGTCAGGAAGGTAAAGCTGAAGCGTCCACCTGCGCCTTGGATGTCGAATGGTGTAAAGATGGCCATGAGGCGTAGGGATCGCGCTTTTCGTAAATTTAAGAAAGATCGTGATGAGGTTAACTGGAACCTTTTTAAGGCTGCAAGAAATCGGTGTAATCAAATGATACGCAATGCCAAACGCCGCCATATTCTAAATAACATTTCTTCATGTTCCACTTCCGCCGATATCTGGAAATTCCTTGGAACTCTTGGTATTGGCAAATCGCGACGATTGGACCTGTCGAATTCCATTGGCTTAGACGATCTCAACTCGCATTTCTCCACTTGCCCAACTTTAGACCGTCTAACCAAACTTCAGACTCTAGCTTACGTTGATGGTCTCCCACGTCCCAATATTAATGCCTTGCGCATAACTCCAGTCGCTGAGGGAGAAATCAAAAAGATCATCCTCTCCATCAAGTCCAAAGCGGTAGGCTGTGATAGCATCTGTCGCAGAATGATCGTCACTATACTTGATCACCTTCTACCGGTAATCTCGCACATTATAGCCTGCTCTTTAGATACCGCTTGCTTCCCCTCTTTGTGGCGCAAAGCTTACGTTCTTCCTTTGCCTAAAATATCGAGCCCTTCTCTACCCATTCACTTCCGACCCATCTCTATACTTCCGTTCCTATCTAAAGTGCTCGAGGCCTGTGTCCACAAACAGCTTTTCCACTTCGTCAACCAAAATAACCTCTTGTCCCCCTTGCAGTCTGGTTTCAGGCCAGGCCACAGCACTGCATCCGCCCTCCTCAAGGTGATTGGCGATATTAAGGCAGGCATGGAAGACACTAAAGTTACAGTCTTAGTCCTAGTTGATTTTTCCAATGCCTTCAATACAGTCAATCACGATATCCTCCTATCCATCCTGTCCCATCTCATGGTGTCTCCTAAAGCGCTGGAATGGTTCTCTTCTTACCTTCGGGAACGCCGGCAGTCGGTCCATGTGGAAGAGTTCTCTTCTTCCTGGAGTGAGCTAACATCTGGCGTTCCACAAGGCGGTATTCTGTCTCCCTTGCTGTTTTCTATCTTTATTAACCTTATAACCCAATCACTTCGGTGTGCGTATCATCTTTATGCCGATGACTTGCAGCTTTACTCTGTTTCTGGGGTAGATGATGTGTCCGAGGCAATCAATGCAATCAACTGCGACCTGCAAGCAATAAAAGACTGGTCCGAGAGATTTGGCCTGGCTGTAAATCCGTCGAAGTGCCAGGCGATCATTGCTGGTAGCTCTAGGAGTTTGCGCAAACTACATAATATAATTCTCCCTGATATCACCTTTGACGGCACACCCATTCCTGTTACTTCTAGTGTGAAGGATCTCGGCTTGCATATCGACTCCAACCTTTGCTGGCAAGCTCAAGTAACGAGTGTCAGCCAAAAAGTAACTGGAACCCTGCGGTCACTTTATCGCCTCAAAAACTTTCTCCCGTCAACTACTAAGGCCATGCTTGTACAGACATTACTCTTTCCTATAATTGACTATGGTGATGTGTGCTACTTTGACCTGAATGCAGATTTACTCAACAAACTCGATCGACTTCTAAATAACTGCATTCGATTCGTTTTCAATCTCCGTAAATATGACCACATCTCTTCTTACAGATCGATGTTAAAGTGGTTACCGATTCGTGAGCGTCGTAACATGCGTGCGTTATCCACCTTATTCTCGACTCTGTTCACCCCCAACTCTCCGTCTTATCTATCTTCTCACTTTAGTTTTCTATTTTCTAATCACAACAAATTCCTTCGTTCTTCCAACAATCGTCTCCTCCAGTGTCCTTCTCACCGCACTGATTTTATTCACTCCACCTTCTTCGTACAATCCATTCTGCTATGGAATGCGCTTCCCATCGAAATCAGGATGAGCAACAGTCGTTACTCTTTTAAGCTGAAGGTAAAAGCTTACTTTCACTCAAAAACCTTTGCTGATTTATCTCCACAATAGTTTGTTATAATATATAATAATGTATGTATTGTATTGTTCTACGTATATATGTATTGTTTTGTCTCATGTATGTATGTAATGTATTTTATGTATGTTTATCAACTTAGCATCGTTTTTTTTTGTTATTATGTGCATCTACCTAATACTTGTCTCTGCATCGCCCTAAGGTCGACTGGTAGAAAATGCCTTAGGCATTAAGTCCGCCTTTGTACATATATTTTTATTTATGTGTGCATTAAGAATAAATAAATAAATCAGGAATTTTTGTAGCCAAGACGATATTGTTTTTACTTTACAACGAATATTTGGTCAAGTGGAAATAACTTTTGTTTTGAAGTGTTATTTTAATATTGTCATGTTAGGTTAAAATTAAATTAATTTCTTTCTTAAATTTTGCCCTCGTCGTCTACTATGGGACGAACGGTAAATATACGAGCGATTTTAAGAGAACACAAGTATTCATATTTTTTCTCCTTATCTACCTACCCGTTTCCCCTTTCATTCTCGCCTACTCGCCAAAAATTCTGAACCACCTTTGGTCTTTGATCAGCTTTAACCCGTATCCCACCCGATATCTATAAGACTTTGAACGCCACGTGAAATGGTTTTGACGCCTGAAAAATAAAATATCAATTCTGTCTGCGGCATGGCAGTCACAGTGTTAATTAAACAGTCGTTTGTTTTACACGACTTGTAGTATTTTGTATAGATCCGTATGGATGCCAGTCAATTTCATGGATCCCTATCTGATACCTTCATACTCTGACTTATTAAGGTAGTCCTTAACACCTAAATCGGTCTCCTAAATACCATATGCACATTTTATTTAGGTACTATAATTAAAAAAAATTAAAAAACTCGACTGCCATGACAAAAAAAGAACTAAAAAGTAAAAAACAAGTTTCATCGCCTGGGTACCTCTTAGATAAGACAGTGTTCCATATAACGGTCCCCCGACTGCGATAGAACTAGTTTTTCACTTTTTAGTTCGTTTTTTGTCATGGCAGTCGTGTTTTTTTAAATTAGGTATATTTTTTTTATTTATTTCATTTTTTTATAGCCTATGTTACTCGCGATAGTGTAAGGATTCTAACGACACTCCATACATCAAAATCAGATTTTGGGCATTCAGAAGTTATGGTGGAATAAAAAAACTCACATACATACATACTTACAGACATACATACATGAACCTTGAAAACATTACACTCCTTTTTTGGGCAGTCGTGTAAAAAAAACGTCGCCCCACACTTGGAATTTCTCCTGGATCGTGGGTGCGTTTCACAAACATGAAATATCACATACTCAAACACCCAGACTCGGGACAAACATCTGCGGATCGCACAAATTTTTTTCCCGTGCGGGAAACGAACCCGCAACCCTTAGCAGCGCACCAGTCTAATCGCTCAGCCGCTGCGCCAATCAGATCGTATTGCGGACCGTTTTCAATTTCTTTAGCCGTGGTAAAGCGGTTCTTATAGCTTCTATAGGACATTAACTTTGACAATTGAATAGCGTATTAATTTATCACTTATAGGTCAACAAATAAAACAATAAGTACATACTATTTAAGAGTATTTATTACGAACATAGTAAAATGATATAAAAATGGAAAATTACAATTAATACGCTTTATTGTGATTCACGGCTCTTAACTCTTTGAACATATACAATGATTTGATGTTCTTCTTCTCGTCGAGGTTGAGTGTGGGCCTGGTGGACTTGACGTCGGCGCACTTCTTCGTCCCCCAGATGTCCACCACGGTGCGGATCTCCTGGTTGATGTCGGCGTGCAGCACGATGAGCACCGACGAGGTGCCGATGCCGCCGCTGCGGATCGACGCGCTCGCGCCGCACGTGCGGATGGCCAGGTTGTCCACGTGGATGTACTGGATGGTGTACTCTGGGAAGTAGTTCTCGTACACGTACACTTGCCCTTCACTGATAGACACTGGTAAGTTCTCCACCACGGCCGAGTCCATGTGCTTGAGGTCGTACTTCCATTCTCCCAGCTCGAGCGGGGCCTTCGTCTTTTCACAGAATATTCTAGCATCTGCGGTGACGGCCAACAGAATTATCAGCAACAGGTCCATTTAAGAGCGTTACATTTGCGAGATTGAACCGAAATCGCGGATTTTTTTGTCATCGAACACCTGTAGATGGTTTCTTTGAACAATGGGCTGATAAGGGCGTTGCGTATAGCAGCCAAGTGCGAAGCTACCGACAATACTTTTTGTTGGATTGCATGTGTGCACGGCAGGCTTTTCTATGGCTGATAAATCAGGTAACCGAATTCGCCTTATGTTAGGATCAAAATATTTTGATTTGGTTCTTACGCGTTTTAAGCGTAACACATGGGTTCCGCCAGTTTGTCCCCTTTTGTTGTTCAATTTGGCGACTAGATTAGGTTTTGAGTCTACTTTTATTGCGGATAAGACCTAAATATACTGCATGTAGAATTGTAGATGCTTTATAGAGAGGAGTATCTCATAAAGTTCATCATTTTTTCATTAATCTACTCAAATTTGAAATCTGTTCAGTTTAAGTTCTTGACTCATAAAAACTTTAACACTTACCTACTAATAAACTAAATCATCATATTATTGTAATTAGAACTTTACTAACAGCCAATGTATTGTGTTTATAATTACTTTTTGTTTTCTAGTAAGTGCTGTGTACTTCTGTAAGTGACAAATTCATCATGACCCACAACTATAGAACAACTTGTATGTAAGTTAAGTAATGGATAAGATGAAGTACCGAATCAATAAATAAATAAAAATAAAATAAAATCATCACTCTATTTATAGAATTAGATATAGAAAAATATCTGAAACTATCATAAGTACCTGTGGTGCATATTGCATAATATTCTCTATTGTGCTGGCAGTCACATTATATCTGACTCAGCAGTCGTGTTTTTTTAGTATAGATAATTGTGTGGTTACAACGATACCTCATAGTTAAATACATTTAAATTGGTTCAGGCATTTAGAAACAAAAAAACTCACATATGTACATTGTACCTACATGAACTCTTTTTGTGGTCATCATAGAACGGATTCCAGAATCAAAGTAAGGCAAGTTAATGGTGAATGCTAAGGAAATCAAATCGGAAAGGTATCGTCACCGTATCGCCTTTCGCCTCGCCGTCAAACAGGCGTCAACCATACGTAAGCACGTAACCCATAGATTTTGAATATCGAGTAGTTCCTACTATTAGTTGGGTTATTTAGGATTGGCTTTGCGAAACAGAAAGATCATAAAATCACAGTCGTTGATTAAATCTTTTTTTTATCGACAGACGATATGACAGTGCCTCTCACAGCAAGAACTCTCAAGAACGCACGCATTTCATTTTTGGGCTCGCCTTATTTACTTGATCGCCGCGCTGGTCTAGTGTAAGTATATCCGGTCTGAGACGTGACCAAAGCCGATCAGCTGCTCCGATAAGTCGACTCGGCTACGGCTAGGCGACGCCGCGCTTACGGTCGGTCGGTATCGTCGGTCCCGGGGCGAGGCGATTACGTTACGACTCCGATTAGTGTGCTTTGTAGTAGAGACTTTCATACAAAGACTATGGCACGGCTCGAGTTGATAAGGTGACGTGTGCTACGATGTTTAAACTATTTGAACTCACTAGACATTTATACTATCACATTCTTTTTGGTCCATGCTATCACTAAGTAAAGATCTTTCTTTGTGAAATTCTTACTTAGTGACAGTTTATATAACTATAAAGCAGGTCATACTTATATTTAATGAAGTGTTAAAAATATAGTAGGTATCTGAATTAATTAATTTACCACAGCCCAAACTCTATAGTCGCTGGTTGTTTTATCCTTTATAGGGGCACGCACAGAAAAACTTTCTGGCTTTTATAAAATAACGAAGGTCTGACCATCGTGACTGGCTCTATAAATTTATTAATAATAAATAAAATCCTTTAATTGCTTAATATGCATTACCAAGACTAAAAATAATGAACAGATAATCTTTGTCTTTGCATAACTTCACCAAATAAATTACGCGGACTGGAGGGAAAAGAGGCCTTTGCCCTGCAGTGGGAGGATACTATGTGTTGTGTACTGTTGATACACAAATTATTAATATAATTGCTTCATAGCATTATCTTAGGATATAAATATATTGTGAGGTTATTGGCTTCTTGTTCCGCCATAGTGTAAGATGTATATTATAGGACTGTGCTATCTACAGGTTAGGTCGGGGAGAAATAAATAACACAATGTTTTCCAACGGCAGGATTTATTGTAGACTTTTATAATGGTCCCTTAATGCAAAAGAAAACGTCGGAATGGTACCTTAAAATTATAATTTACAATACCTCAATGTTAATATTAACATCTAATCGATTGATGATTGAGCGACACTTCTCGGACTCTTATCGATCACGCGACTCAAGTTCTTTGGTGTTCGAAACAAAATGATTGAAATGAGTAAAAAAAATAAAAAACGACCCAAAGTAGAGTAAGATACGTTATATTTTACATAATAATATCACTATTTGTTAACACTAATAACACCAGACGACGTACGGGGTTGTAATTTAGGTCGCAATGCACTTCGTACACGACTGAGTTCCGTAAGAGATTCTTTTATAAATAAAGACCACTTTGCCTAACTCTAACACCATTATATGGCAATAAATGTAATTTTTATGTAATATAAATGTGTAAAACTACAAAATGGAACCTTACGCGTGTCCGTTCGCTTCATACTTGATATAAAATCGTAATTTGTATTTTAACCCTACACCCGACATTGAGAAACTGAATAAATATAAGCTGTAAATAAATTTTATAAATCTCACATTAGAATAGAACACATAATTTTGTTTCTAAAAAAATTCACTAACACATATTATGAACTTTATATAAAAACTAAACTAAATTCAAAATAACAGAAAAATTAATACTAATAATAATACAATACTCTAAGTAAATCGCCAATTACGTTTCATATTAAGATTGTGTTCTACCCTTTAGTGTGAATACAATTTAATAACAAAGTATCTGATTTGTGAAATAAAAAGTTATGTGATTCTCGGTACCTTATTCTCACTACTTACTTTATATTTGCCAGTTCTATAAAGCACGCAATTTTAACTGCATTGCATTACATAAATAATGGTATTCATTTTGAAAAAACATGCAAAATTCATCATCTTCACCCAGTCATGCGACCGCCTGAAAACATTATTTTAAATAATCTTTAATTACGAGTACTGTCCTCGAGATATTTTTTAATTACGGAATTATAAGCACAGCTTTCTTAAATGTGTTACGATAGGAGGCAAAGTACCATTAACATCGGAAAATATAGTTTTTCTAATCGTCTTCACTGATGAGTCGGTAAGAGATTCATAAGTTTTGTACATTTATTCAGTGTCGCTTCATATCCATAGAGCCAGGTGGACGCAGTATGTAAATACTTGTCACAGCCAATGTAGAGGGTGTTTAGTACAGTATAATTAACTACTTGCTAATATCAGATCTTAAAATTTCAATTGGTGTATAAATATTCAATATTCATAAAAAGTTCGTTATAATATTAATTCTAATTTATTTATTAGATTTGTAATAACATCATTACGTATACCATTACTCTATAATATCAAAGTACCTAAACACCCATTCATTACAATTGGATACTGACTACAGATAGAGCGACATAAAACGTTGAAAATCCGAAAACGAAATGAAAAAGCAGAATTTCTTAAATTGACAATAAGTTGCGATTGTGAGCGATATATACTACCTCATTTAAGTACCTTAATGACGTCATTATGACGTCAAAAAACTGTAATCATAGAAATATCGGTGACGTAAAGAAAGAGCTGCCATTACCAGCCTATAACTTGTGGAAGGTACTTAAATATATGAAGATCTATTTATTTGCCTAACTCCGGTCTAGGAGTGTTCATCAAAGTCCCGTGAAATATGTAACATTGAGTCAATTGCCCTAAATAATTTAGACAAGCTAAGATGCCACAAGATGTTTTAGTTGTAAATAGGCTTTCTGTTTTATTATACTTTACATCTCCGGTACTTCTATGTTCACAGTTCAGTAGGTACCTTAGTTTAACTAAAATACTAAAAAGACCACACAGGACGGACCCTTTGTTTTACGGAACTCGGTAAAGGCACATACATATATTCATATAAACGAACTGTTATATGTGATGTTTGTAAAATAACTTATAGAACAAAACGTTATTCGTTAGTTTTTTTAATAAATTAAAATATTTTACCATGATTTTATGATAAAATAATATTTGTACAAATATAATAAAATAAATATTTAGCTACCTTTCAACATGTATATTAGAATTGTTCTATAAGTTAGTTTCAGTTTAATTAACCACTGCGTAACGTGCTAACTAAATAAAACATACGAAAATAGAGGCACTTGGCACTATATATTTAGTTGCCGGTACTTTTCGTGCAGTCCCGATGCATTTGTTGCCAGCAAACCATTAATTGCACTAAGACATGATTAGTTGCCGTTATTCACAATAAAATTCACAAAATAATTTGCATCGACATATTCTGAACGCCGTGACAGGTTATTGTTCGTGTTATCTACATAAAATAATTGACATTGCAGTGTGGTGAACTATTTAGGAGCAGTGTATTGTTTGTTTATTATTTCTGTCTCGACAAGTCGTACATACCTGTAAAACCATACAATTTTAATGTTCTGTGGTGACAGGTGTCCATAAGAGACGTGCTTAGTGTTTTTCTAGTACACACAGACATTGTATAATCTATAAATTCTGTAAACAGTGTTTTCAAACATTATATAAAATACCTTAATAATCATGGGGTTCGTGTTAATAACGTGGTTAACCCTAACAATTTTGTTACGTTACAGCTCTACCATATTGTATACTCTTCAACGTTATACTATCGATAAGCTATTGTAAATCATCGAATTACTTTAATATTTAACTATATATTAGTTGTATATTCTACTCGTGAAAAACTACCATTTAAACTACATCCAAAATGACAATGTATATAGACCCTGTGTAAATACATAATTATTGTGGCCGTATATAATAAATCCTGTAGAATGTTTTAAACACACAATTCTAATCAGCGTGACATATCACTTTCTACAATACATTGTTAATTTCTCAACTATATCTGATCCAATGCAACATTTTTAGCGATAAATAAGGACAGATGAACACGGTTCAGCATAGCGCTGTCACTGTCTTTACTGATGGTTATATGACGTTACCTAGATTCAAACGACTACTAGAATTTAGTTAGCAAATGAATATATAAAATTCGAGAACCTTTTTTGTATTATTTGAACCAGATAAGTAATGAAACTTATTTATTTCAATGAAACTGAGTCATGATAGACACAATACTATTATATGTGGATGTGATTCAGTCACATTCATACACTCATGATTTTTTCAAAGTTTTTAACTTAGTAAATGTAGCAATTTTGAAAGAATTTCGACCATAGGCGAAACTATTCAAATTTAAATGCCAAAATGGCAGTGTGCAGTTGCAAACACGACAAAGACAATGCTACACGAAACCAATGTTCATCTTAAAGTTCCTGACAGTTCTTATTTATCGCTGGACGTGGCGAACATTCCATATAATTCTCGTGCCGCAAAAACTTTGATTCAGGTGATGATTGACTTAAGGCCAATTTGGGTCACCCTTTGTTCCACCTGGATTTTTAAATGTAGAATATATGTTGCAAATGTAAGATTGGATGTTTCATTTGCAATATGTATTGTTAGTTGCGCCTACGTCCGAGCGTGGTGTGGAGGCAGCCGTTGACGTCAGCTAGCACGTTGCGCAGCGCGGCGCTGGGAGCTTACATGTGGATGGTGGCGGCTGTGTAGCGCGCCTCACCGCGTCGCCAGTTCCACTGCGATGGACGGTACTGTGGACAGTTGATTTTTAACATTATTATCCATTTTTTATACTAAATAGGTGTGCGTCACTAGTCGTGGTGGCCTAGTGGTTGACATACCGGATTTCTATGCACGAGGTTGCAGGTTCAAACCCAGGCAAGTATCAATGTGACTTTTTCAATGTCATAAATACTTTCTTACATATTCTAAGACACCACTGACTGACGGTGACGGAAAATATCGTAAGGAAACCTGGATTTAATTATCTGAAATCGCCAACCTGCAGTGAGCTAGCGTGGTGATCAATGCTCAATCCCTTCTCTGTACGAGAAGAGGCCTTTGCCCTGCAGTGGGACAGTTATAGGCTGTTATTATTATTATTAAATAGGTGTGCGCTTGCCCACAATTCGCCTGATAGTAAGGTTAGGTTGCCTGTCCATACGGCAGACACAATAGTTAAACAATCACCATGTATCATAATATGTGACACACTGGACAGGGAAAGGGTTATTTTATGGCCTACGATGGAGCGCGCTCACCTAATAAAAACCGGTTTACTCTCGTCTTGGAAACATGAACATCGCCATAATATGCATCTTTTTCACTGGTTACGGTCCGTTTCAAAGTGAATCGAATAAATTATATATTTTTATTGTGACTGCGTATCGGATCTCCAAAACCCAACTGGATATGACAGCCGTGATCCGACTAGTTGTAAGAATATCGAGTTCATGAATTTTAACTACTCGTAACAATTAACTGGGATCATGGGCTTACGTTGGTCTTGGATAAGAGGCTGTAAAATTTTCTATCACGACAAAGACGCGAAAATAAAAATGAGTATTGAAAATTTCATCTCAAAATCGTTAGTTTATTTTTCCTAATTTAATTTTAACATAAATGATGATGTAATGAATAATGTGATGCGAGTGAATGAAGCGAAAGAAGTATGTCAGGATCGTAGCAAATGGAAATCCGTGGTCTCTGCCTACCCCTCGTGGAAATAGGCGTGACTTTATGTAATATATATTTGTAATCTCCTTCAATTTCCTTCATTTTGATACTCTACTCGACAGGTATGGTATTTATTTATTAACGACTTACAATAATTTAGCGCCATAAATCAGACATTTTATTTTTTTATAAGTTTGATATACTGCAGTGTCACTCTCAGTTGAGAGAAATCTAACGACACCTCTCAAGCTAATATCCATCAAGACGTTTAGGCTACAGAGCATGCCAAAGAAATAATCATACATACACTCGAAAAACATAACCCTTCTGGCCAATTCGGGTAAAAGGTGTGTTAAATTTGTCATTGTTTTGACACAATTTTTAGACTCCTGGCGCATTTAGGTAAAAGGTGTGTTAAATTTGTCATATTTTGTTTTTTTTTTTAAGTAGCCTGTCCCGTGTCCAACTGCTGGGCAAATGTCTCCCCATTATTTTTCCACAAAACCCTGTCCAATGCCATTACGGGCCATGTTTTTCCCGCAAAGATGTCCAAATTATCTCATAAGTTATACCTTAATGAGCAGCTGTCCGCTGCGCGTGTGTGGGTTCTTAAAGGCGTAGAGTACCCAGGCGGCGGCCGAGCACACCAGCGTGATGGACACGAATGCCGCGACCACACCGCCGATGGGCGAGCGAGCCTCGTGCGGCGGCTGTGTCTGCGCTGTCTGCCCCATCTGAGGCCCGCTGCCCGACTTGGGCGTGTCTGCAGCTGTGTTCAAAAATATATATCCAATATTGTAAATAGCTTTTGCCGCTCGCGTTAATTTTGTATATATATCATTATATAGGTTTTGCCCGCGGCTTCATACGCGTAAACCCCTATATATTTAATTTTTAAAGTAGCTTATGTCCTTTCTTGGTTCTTAAACTTTCTACATGCCAAATTTCATCAAAATCCGTCCAGCTGTTTGGACGTGAAGACGTAACAGACAGACAGAGTTAGTTTCACATTTATAAATTAGTATTAGTATGGAAAACATAAATGTAAAATAAGAGCCAAGTTCTCAATAATACGTAGTTGTCGACTTCGCCGCCAAAAGAATTTAGATCTATATGGATGACAAATTCTGTGTACTCGGCAATTTTTATGTCTGTCACTGATAGCCGAGTGGTATGACCGCTGGACTGCCAAGTCAAAGGTCGCAAGTTCAAACCCCGGCACGCACCAATGTCTATTCGAATTCATGTGCGCACTATAAATTAGTTATCAGTTGCTAAAAACGGTGAAGGAAAACATCGTGAGGAAACCGGCACACCTGAGAGATTTTTCAACGGTGTGTAAAGCCATGTCAGAGGCCTACAGGCGGTTTAAACTCTGACACCAGGTTGTTTTATCAACCATACGATAAGAAGATGTCTGTTTGTCTTATATTCTTTATTGGATGAAATATGGTATGGGTTACAAGAATATGTTTATCTGTTTTTGGAGTGAGTGTGTGCGGTGTAGGCAGTGTTGCTATTTTAATTGTTTATTTATTCTGTATACAAGTACAAGGCGGACCTAGGCATTTTCTACCAGACAAACGTTTCGTGTGTGACACTCACGCGTGTTGATGACGGTGTCGTGCCCGCTCTGCTGGTCGGTGGTGTAGGCAGTGTTGCCGGTGGCTGGCATGCCGCTCGTGTCAGGTGCAGTGTCCGCGCGCGAAGCGGCGCATGACGCACCCTTCACTATAGTTGTTTTCTCGCATTCTGTTGATATAATAATATGAAATAAATATGTGAATAATTAGTACTTAGTGTTGCCATTGTGGTGCTGATAAATGTTTGTGTACAAGTCCGTTGTATCAACCAGCTATCACGACTTTATCACGATATTTTGTAATTAGTAATTGCTTAAAATTATTTGTAATTTGAATAACGCAGCATCACGGCCGCCCCTCGCTCCGGGAGGACCTTCGTCCTACACAGGCACCTACGTCGTCGGTCATATGAACTCTGTCAAGCGCCTGACTTCTTCGTGACGCAAATGACGTCATCCTACATACGATTGGAGAGTTTAGTCATGCGCAGCGCCTGGTATGAACAAGTTTCTGCGCAGGCGCGTCATGTTAGGAGCACGACCGTGACACGCGCCTGCCAATTCGGAAAACTACGTGCACATTTTTGTAATAAATAATAATAATAAAGTCAATAGAAACTTACTCCGCAATAACCAATCCTGCTTGTTCCTGTCGGTACCGCTTGAACATTTCTGAATCTGGGGGCACCATGTACACTGAAAACAAAATGTTTAGTATATAACAATGATATTGAAAGAAAGTACAGATATGTTAATGACGCGCTCATTTTGAAGCCACGAAAATGTCCCAATTATGACATTTGTCGTTTGAGTGACGTTTCACGTTTGATATGCGCGCGCAAGTGTTAAACACATGTTGATTCTTTCACTCTTAATGTTATAATTACGCTCTTTTACGTATTTGTCAAGTTGTATTAATATGTATGATATGTGCAGTTCGGAACACTTTTCTCGTTCATTTTGTTAGCATATGACTTATCTATAGTTTATGACATATCACTGGTATTTGACCATAACTTTAGTAGTAAAATACCGACTGCCCAATTGATTTAGTGCAGCTGAACCTTTGTAGGGGTTAGATTGTTTTTTATCAGTAGAATAAAGACGTTATTATATATTTTCCATACATTAAGAGTCAAAATGACAATTATTGATTCTCGAATATAATATTTATCTGACGATGAAAATACGGCCCGTAATTAAATAAATAATTTGAAATAGTTCATGTGATAACGAATAGTGCAATAATTTTAAATATTTATACTTATATTTTGCAAACTAAGCGACGCCACTTTACGTTCGCGTTTACAATGTCGACCGGAAAACGAAAGGAAGCGAAAATGCCGCTCACTCATCAACTATTAAAAAAACATATATCAAAAAAGATAAAGATTAGATTGTTACAATTGTGTTTTATTATTAAGCACAATAAGGCAGACGCCATATTTAAAAAAAATACGTCGCCCCACACTTGAAATTTCTTCTGTATCGTGGATGCGTTTCATAAACATGTAATATCACATACACATACATCTAGACTCGAGACAAACATCTGCGAATCACACAAATTTGGGTCCCGTGCAGGGACTCGAGTCCGCGACCCTTAGATCAGCAGTCTAATCGCTTAACCACGCACCAATGTTGTTTATTATTGTAAAGTGAGTCTTACTACCAATACTCGACATAGCTCAAAGAATATGCAAGTTGAAGTGGCAATAGGCACCATATCGCTTTAAAACGACAACCGCTGGGAAAGGAAGGTTCTCGAGTGGCGACCACGAACCGCAAGACGCAGCGTTGGCAGGCCTCCCACCAGGTGGACCGACGATATCGTCAGAGTTGCGGACAACCGGTGGATGCTAATCGCAATTTGTCGTTCATTGTGGCGTTCTAAGGGGGAGGCCTTTGTCCAGTAGTGGACGTCTTCCGGTCTTGCGGCTGATGATGATCATCCAAGCAACAGAACTCACATTGAATCCAGTGTCGTGGTTGAGGCAGGAGTCGCAGGTGTCGTACTGCAGGCAGGTGGGCAGCGCCACCATCTTGAGCACGGTGTTGTTGCCGATCAGATGGTCCTTGAACGACACGCGGTGGTACTCGTAGATAGTTTTACGGCGAACATCTGAAGAATTAAAAATACTCTTATCATGCTTACAGGAGTACTAACTTGTAACTATCGCGTTCATCATCATCAGCCGTAAGGCGTCCACTGTTGAACGAAGGCCTCCTCCTTTAAGAAGGGGGGTGTTGCCATAATCCCCACGCTTGGCAAGCGGCTTGGGGATCGCAGTGTTGGTGGTCAAGTTACAGAAGACGCTGCTGCCCATCTTCTGGGTTTTCCCTTAGTCGCCTCTTACGACACCCACGGGAGGAAAGGGGGTGGTCTATTCTAGGCCGGATACCACACGGCACTATCGCGTTGCATGATGATATTTGCTTGTGGTATTTGAAAATTGTAATTAAAAGCTTGACGTTGCCACCGAATTGCATCGGCCGTGGTCAGCGATGCAACTCGGTCGAAACGTCAAGCTACAATTAAAAACTTGTGTTCCCTTGTTGTACTTTAATTAATAAATAATAGGTCTTTACCTATGTAATTGGAGATTCTATAACCAGCATTTTCAGAATTATGTATCTGTGGATCGGCGCGCAATTCGAAATTCAAATAAATTTTATTCGAAAGACGTGTTAATTTAATTTCAATTTCCGTCATTTGTTTTTGGATAGTTTTGTTTTGTGACATTGTGGTAGTTTTTGGCGCTATGGATAAACTGAAAATTCGTACAATTTTCGAATATGAGTTCCTACGTGGAAATACCGCTGCGCGAACAACACGACGTGTACGGGCATAACACTGCTTGCATAAACATTGCATTGAGTTGAAGAACGAGCCTCGCGGTCGGCCGGTAACTATTGTCGACAACGACGAATTGAAGGCGATAGTGGAAGCGGATCCATCTCAATCTACGGCTGAGCTTGCTGCGGGCCTTGGAGTTAGTGTCAAAACAACATTGAAGCACTTGCGTCAAATCAGAAAGATAAAAAGGCTAGATAAGTGGGTGCCACACGAACTAAGCGACCGACAGCGAGATTTACGTGTCGAAGCATGCATAGCACTACTGAATCGGCATAGAAACGAGGGAATTCTTAATCGAATTGTTACCTGCGATGAAAAGTGGATCCTGTACGACAACCGTAAGCGTTCGTCTCAGTGGGTGGACCCGGGTACAGCACCTAATCAGTGCGCTAAAAAAAAGATTACTCATAGGAAGATGATGGTGACTGTCTGGTGGACCAGTGCCGAACTTGTACATCACAGCTTCTTACCGAATGGCACAACAGTGACGGCAGATGTCTATTGCCAAGAATTGCAAACAATGATGGAGAAGCTCGCAATTCAACAACCAAGACTAGTCAATCGCTCTTCCCCATTGCTTCTCCACGACAACGCGCGAGCTCACACTTCACGACAGACCATCGCAAAGCTACAAGAGTTACAGCTGGAAGCTCTCCGTCACCCACCGTACTCACAGGACCTTGCCCCAACAGATTTCTACTTTTTTCAAAATTTAGACAATTTTTTAAGTGGGATAAAATTCAACACCCGTGATGCAGTACAAAACGCTTTCGCTGACTTCATCGCCTCCCGTCCGGCAGACTTCTACAGTAAAGGGATAAACAAACTGCCATCAAAATGGCAAAGTTTTATAGATAATTTGGGCCAGTACTTTGATTAGCTGAAATAAAACAATTACCAAAATTTTTATACTTTAAAATTATCATACAAATCTCCAATTTCATAGGTAAAGACCTAATACTTATTTATTATATTTATTTATTAAAACTTTATGTTACATAAAGTAAACAAAGGCGGACTTAATGCCAGAGGCATTCTCTTTCACAGGAGTGTAAAATATATTATACTACGCGACTATTCTTTTACGTATCGGCTGTCATTGATAAATCCCGTCAAACTCGCTTCGAAGCTCAAACCACGCTCCTTTCCCTGAGCTTTCCCGTGAATAACTTGGCTCTTTATGAATATTTTTTAATTATGACTTCACATATATAATAACGATACCTGTCCCAATAAGCACTTAAAGGTTTTGTACTAACTAAATAATCTCATTAATGAAGGTCGTGTTTGTTCTGAAATGCTTTAAAAGAGTCGCTGACAAGGTGCTTCCATACGACTCTGTCTTCGGCTTTCCTCAGTGCAGTGGTAATACTTAATTCTGTTATAGCCTTAATCTCCCCCCCAGACAAGTGGCAAAACGCTTCATCATCATCAATAATACAAATAAACAGGGGGTGTTGCCATAATCCCCACGCTTGGCAAGCGGCTTGGGGATCGCAGTATTGGTGGTCAAGTTACAGAAGACGCTGCTGCCCATCTTCTGAATTTTCCCTAAGTCGCCGCTTACGACATCCACGGGAGGAAAGAGGGTGCTCAATTTTAAGCCAAATACCACACGGGAAAACTCTTGACGAATAAAAATCGAATATCGATACATGTATGGGGATGACATAACGTTTCGACTATGTTATCGATCTTCTTCTTACCGTACGGTTGATGAACACCCAGGTGTCAGAGTTTAAACCGCCTGTAGGCCTCTGATATGGCTTTACACACCGTTGAAACATCTCTCAGGTGTGCCGCTTTCCCTAGGATTTTTTCACGTCTATCGATGACTTATTTTACCATACATTTTTCATTCGATTCGATTTCTATTCGTCAAGCGTTTTGCCACTCTTCTGGGGGCTGATCAGACAAACGGTTAGGTTAAATAAATAAGAGAGGTGCATATATAAATTACTCACAGAACACAATCTTGTCGGTGAGGTACGCGTCACTGATGCCGACCTTCACGGGGTGCTCCGTGTCATTGATCTCCTGCACGTCGATCGGGATGTCTTTGTACACGAATATGATGTCTCCGTTCTTATACAGGGTGACTGCAAACGTAAACTTCTTCGATGTGTCCTCTTGAAGAGTCACGTTCTCCCAAAACGCTGTGAACTTCTCGCCTGGAATATTTCAATGGTTTATAAGACCTGTATCTTACTTGCTAATGAGAAATAAGTACCTAAATGTTTTTTTTTGTCGTGAAACGATGGCGCTAGTTCATCATCAGCCGTCAGACGTCCACTATTCAACTAAGGCCTCCCCCTTGTCATAATCCCCACGCTTGGCAAGCGGCTTGGGGATCGCAGTGTTGGTGGTAAAGTTATAGAAGACGCTGCTGCCCATCTTCTCAATTTTGACACTAGTTATATTCATAAAATTTCGTCACATAAAGCATGTTAGCGATTTTGGCCTATTTTAGGATTGCTTACTAAAGTGGATGAGAATATAATATCTATTAACAAATTTATCTATGCAATAAACAATCACACTCAACGGGACACACAAATATTTTGAAATTAGATTTGAAAAAGGGCGGGTTGCTCCAAACAGTTAACGTTACATACATACATCAAAAATTAACGATTGCAGAAGATGTTTAGCGTACGTAAAATATGAAACGTTGTTTAATGGCATTATTAGGGCTGCAAGTAGAAAACAAAACATTTTCGTAATTGAGGCTGCTAGAAGAAAACAAAATTGGTATCGCCATTTTTAACATTTACGTGTGCTTCAAGTGAAGCTGAAGCAACCCGGCCTTAGGCTTGATTTCCTCCTACGCTGACGTCGGTCACCAACATCCGTGGTGCGTACCGTCGCCTATGGAAACAAAAAAGCCCGCACTGCGAAACCGATAGCTAAATGGAACAGTCGTGTGAAAAATTAAATCGTCATTATATCACTTATAAATATCAAGCTTTAAGGTAATCAAGCCTTAGTAATGCCAGTGACTCACCATCATCATACAACTTGATCTTGCTGTCGTTGGTCAGTGTGGTGTCGAAGTTGGCCATCAGTGGCGCTATGTACTGGGTGGCGGCAAGCCAGTTGTGGACGTGCTCGCCGGTGTAGATGAACCCGCCCGTCGCCACCGTCACGTTGCGGATGTTGTGCCCATAGAATGGGAAGTCGAAGCTCAGCTGGATCGACTGTGGGTGATGGTCAAATGTACATGGTAAAATTGGCTAAAAGGCAGTTAGCACTAATAGCTGAATGGTATGACCGTGGACTACAAACTCAAGGATCGCAGTTTCAAACCCTGGCACGCACAAAATCTTTTCGAATTCATGTGCGTATTTTAAATTAGTTCATCAACAGCCGGAAGACCTCCACTGTTGAACGAAGGCCTCCCCCTTTTAGAAGGCCAGGTTGCCATCCCCACGCTTTAAATTATTTTTCTAGTTTTCCCATCCCTTTGGAAAGCTTTATTAGATTTTAATTATTTACGACTAGATGCGCCTAGCGGTATTACCCGCTACATTTTCACGGGATAAAAAGTAGCCGTTATGTTCAGGGTGTCAGCTACTTCCATACCAAATTTTAGCAAAATCGGTCCAGCTATTTGAGCGTGAAGAGGTAACAAACAAACAAACTTTCACCTTTATAATATTAGTGTGATTTTAGTGATGTAGTCATCATCCCTATATAACGCGGGTAAACCGGTGGAAGCAAACGGCAAGTTGTCGTTCATTGTGGTGTTCTAAGGGGGAGGCCTTTGTCCAGCAGTGGACGTCTTCCTGCTCAAGATGATGATGATGATGAAACCTCGTATGATAATGTTACTTACAGTGGCTCTTCGGTGGGAGTTACTCAGCACCTGGTGCACCTCAGCCTTATTAATGGTGATGTTCGCCCAGTAGTCCTTGAAGAACTCCGGGTTACCGATAAAGGAGCTGTTGTAGAAGTTGTGACTATCCTGAAACGTTGACACGCAACGAATTCGATAAAAATATGGAATATAAAGCTGCATACGAAAATGCATATTGAAATAGGCTATTCAATATCGAACTAAAAAGTAAAAAAAACAACTTCCATCGCAGTCGGGGTACATCTTAGACAAGACAGTGTTCCACAGAACTTGTTTTTTAATTTTTAGTACGTTTTTTGTCATGGCAGTCGTGTTTTTAAGTATAGTTTTTTGTTCCATTTTTTATGGCCTATGTTACTCGCGATAGTGTAAGGATTCTAACGACAGTCCATACCTCAAAATCGGTTCAGGCATTCAGAAGTTATGGTGTAATAAATAAACTCACATACATACATGAACCCTGAAAACATTCACTCCCTTTTTTGGGCAGTCGTGTAAAAACAGTAATTATTTATTTATTTACACTTTCAATAATAATCGTCTTTACACAGCCTCCCTAGACAAGTGGCTAAACGCTTGACGAATACAAATCGAATACCTACAATGAAAAATATATGGGTTTGACATATGTTATCGATAACATAGTCGAAACATTATGTCATCCCCATACATTCATCATTCTATTCGATTCTATTCGTCAAGCGTTTTGCCACTTGTCTAGGGGGGCTGGTTTTCAACCTAACACTTAACTTTGACACACCGAGTTCGGGTAAAGAGAGGGGGTGGTTGATATCGATAAGTAGCGCCATTTTAGCAAGTCAGTTGACTTTGATCTCTTGAAGTGAAAATAGTGTAATATCCAAGTAAGCACTGTAATCCTTGAAAATAAATAATGCTTTGGCTTGGTATTTATGGTGGAGTTTGTTATAAATGTGTAAATCCAACAAATAAATAACGTTTAATTGTTGATTTGTCTGTTTGATTTCCTGGTCGCTGGCTATTCTTCCAATATGGTTATTCTATGTATTAATCAATGTCTTACTAAATACTATTCAAAACAATGATATATAACTCTACTTACGTAAGTTAGATTAGCTAAATTTTTCTCCGATGCGATCCTCTCTGGCGTTTCTTTGAAGACATCTGTGAGGCCTGAAAAGAACATAACATCTTATTACATCAAATTAATATTAATTAAACAGCACTGTTATTCGAGTGGTCTGACTTTTGGACTGCCAAGTCATAGTTCGCAGGTTCAAAGTTTCAAACACGTTGTCTTTTCGAATTCATGTGCGACGTGCGTATTATAAATTAGTTGTCAGTTGCCAAAAACGGTGAAGGAAAACATCGTGGAAACCGGCACAACTGAGAGATTTTTCAGCGGTGTGTAAAGCTATGTCAGAGGCCTACAGGCGGTTTATACTCTGACACCAGGTTGGTCATCAACCATACGAGAAGAAGAAGAAATGCCATCGATTACATTCAAGGTACAGTACCACAGAAAAGGACGCAGGGTACCTTTCATCCAGAAAATACTAGTCCCGAGATAAGAACAATAACTTAATTAACAGTCACAATTGCTTTATGACACTAGATGGCGCTACGTGTCTTAAACACGTCGAAAATTCCGACTATACACGTGAGTCAAACGCGAGCGTATAGTAAATAATATGAAGAACATTCTCGAAAGTTATTATGGTAAAATCGTAATTTAATTTATATCATACGAAACTTTTGCGGTAACTTTCAGGGTGGAAATAGACCTTGTACCCGGAAAACAACAAAAATTCCGCGCTGACAAAATCGCGGGTTGACTCTATTACAATTTACTACTATAACTATTTACTATGACTATTTATATATATATAAATAGTCATGTTATTTTCCTTGTTATTAGCAACTGTATTACACATTTATTTTATATTCAATATTGTAATTAGTCTGTAAGTCTTCCTAAGAATAAATAAAATAAATAATTTTGTGAGGTAAAGTAATCAGTATTTTATACTATTTCTTACAAAGATCATTTTTGTAAAAACTCCGATGTATGGAATTTAAAAGAGACCTTGACCCTTGAGTTTGTTTCAGCATTTCTTCTCAGAGGTAGTCAGTTAGGAAATGCCGACACCATCATTTTAACTAGTTTACAAAAAAATGACGTGTAAAAGTGTTTTTTAAACCTATTTGCAGAAATAAAATCATTTATCATTTATGGAGCGTCGATTATCTGAACATCGATGAACCGAACGACCGCTTATCCAAACTACTACCCCCGCGCGTGCTACAGCAACCCGATTTTTAGCGTTATTTGACACTTCTTTTTATTACAAGACTGCCTACACTTTTTAGTTCAATTTCTATTTGTCATTAAAGATATAAACTTGACCGTAAGTAGGGTGTCATTTATGCCTAAATCTAAGTTTGATTATCCGATAAAAACCGGTTTTCCGAACACCCATGTCCTCAAATTAGTTCGGATTTTTATCGCTCTACTGTATGTCTGATAAGTCGCAAACAGGACGCTCTACATTACAGGAGACATTACATTGCATTCCTCAGGTCTATTAATACACTTCTGCCTACCGGTTCAGGAAATCATGTATTATGCTCCCCTTATCTTCAATCTGTCCCAGGACCAATAGTCAAATTGTGACAAAACAGCTAAAAATCAAAAATCAATTACGCGACACTTCATTCTTGTATTCCAATTTAAAGTTATACGAACAATTCCTATTTCGTATAATTTAGTATTAAATATTATTTAATTTTAATACGAATATATATTTGTATAATATTTCATACACTACTTACTTTTTCCTTTTTACTACTGCGAGTACCCGGATAAAAAATATTCCATGCTCTTATTCAGGACACAGTCTACCTGCGTGCTGAGTTTCACACAAATCCGTTGAGCCGTTACGGCGTGAGTCATTAACAAACAATCAAAATCACCAATACACCATTTATTACTTTTAATATGATTAAATTTTTATCTCTAATATGTTAGCCTATAGACTGCCTCGTTGGTCTAAAAGGTCGCACAACGCGACCGCTGAGCGTGAGGTTCTGGGATTGATTCCCAAGTCAGGCAAAGTGTAATAGGGTTTTTTCCATTAGCAGCCCGAAATCTGAATTCGTGCCTGGTTATTCGCAAAAGGCGCTCCCCCTATTACATCAGGACCTATAGCATAACTTGCGAAATGAGTGCGAAAAGTACACCTACTTTACACCTCCTACCCCTTCGGAAATACAAGCGTACGCGTGGTGTTATATTATTAGGAATACTTATTGACTTGTGATCAGACTCCTAGGATGATATGTATTTGTAGTAGTGCTACCATGGGATAGATCTAACGCAGCTCTTAATCGCATTGTTTCTCATTTTTAAACCTAATTAATAGCGCATGGTTTGGCTACTAAATTGACTATGTTTTACGACGTCTAGTTATGCGTGTAGTAATGGCCGTAAATAATTAATTTCGCACGCGAATTACAAAACATTATTATGTTTTACTGACGCCGATTGTGAGTATAATTTATTAGAGATTATAATTGTTGTGAATCGTACCTAATTGTATGTAGTTAAACCACGTTTTAATAATATTATGGACTTTGAAACTACTGAGTGGTTAGTACAATTTGGGACTTGATACTATCATTCATTAGGTTAAACCACTGGTATGGGTTAGACAAGAGTTAGGCTACCCGCCTACGTCCGATAAATCGGTGACAGATTTAATGTAAGAGAAAAATAGAACGTACTGATAGCAAAGAGCAACGCACACGTCCTATAAAAAGTCGGTCAGAAATAAAAAGAAAAAAATTTTCGGGCCAATTTATCGGTCCTACGAAAAGTCTGACCTTGACGGGCAAACTGACAGACACGAGAAGTCCTTTTGATTCTGGAACTAGAGATTTAAGTTATTACGTCAGTCGTATCCAATTATCCATTTGTTTCCTGGTCCTGTCATGACAGACATCCGGTTGTCACTACCTATGTCATTTGACCATCTCCAAATAAACCGGTCGATGCAAATGTACCATCTTAACCTAAGCTTATCTCTTTAATTTATCTTTTGTAGATTTTAATGTCAAGCGAGGTGACTGCTATGACTTTGATATCTCTGTTTTTAGATTAAAATCGCTAGGTCACTATCCGAATTAACGTTAAAATGTTTACAATAGGTGTAGTTCTTATGCACTTAAATCTTCGCAAATTATAGAGAGAAGGAAGTTTTTTTTTATGCCGATATATTATTAATGATAATACTATCACTAATACAACAATATAACAACGAACCACTAATCTCTGACATGAATTGTTATTGTAATTGTTAGCCGCAGCGTTACCAATTTGTCAATTTTCCACGTCGCCACACGAAAGTCAACCAGATTTCACTTTTTATAGCAACGCTGATGACTGATGTACCTTGAACAGACTCCATTGTTGTTTTTAATTCGATACGTCATCGATTCATTCGAGTGAATCTATACCTACACTATTTGTTTGCGATAGGTCTCACTACAAAGTTAAAAGGAAAAAGTTTAATTTGAAACCATGTTGCTGCAAATCGGCTCCTAATCTTGTCTAAGCGGGAGTAAAATAGTCCACATGAATGAAACCTGATGCTGCAGGGGATGCTTATCCTTACTTAGTTACTGTTAACAAATTACTGCCTGAGACACCGACAATGTAAAAAAAAAAATCGTGTTTTTTTTTAGGGTTAAGTTGCCTATAGTTAAACTGAAGGTTTATTCTGAATGTTGGTGTATGAATGAATTTAAGGACCCGGATATGACAGAATTTACAGAAACGGATTGAAGAAAGAAGACGAAGACGGATTTACAGAAATTGTATAGGTACAGTTACCGTCACGTGAAAAGAACGCTGAATGTTAAGTTATTTTTTCGAATGCCAGTCAATTCCAAAGTGTAACGTACCTAGTAGTAAGTACCTATAATGTTTCTACAATAAAAACAATAATTAAACATAATTCTAAAGCACAGTACTCTAGGACCATAGGAAGCGACTATATCCGAGTGCAAACACAGTCGCTCAGCGTCCTTTTTACGTGACGGGAACTCTACTTACCATCGTCCGGCACAATGGGGTCGCTCACGGGGGCGTTCCCGCCCAGCAGTGGGGTCTGAGTCACCGATATTGCCGTCGGCGTGGCTGCACATGTGGAGAATAGAAACAGAAACAATTAATAAACCAATTCTGGAAGCTCAAAAGGTGGGTCCAGATCTCGCGAATGGGCCGCTCCTGAGCTGCGCGTGTGCATTTCTTGTTCTTAACCTTTTGGGCGCCAGTCTTGTATGAAAAACAAGCGTTCTCGTGCCCTCCACGCTACGATTTTATTAGGAGACAATATCTAATCGTATCATTTATTACGATTATTACATTACACAAATGTTACAGTAGTCTCCTGGTAGAATTATGGGGTGGAGAGCGCGGAAGCGTTGTCTTCTATGCACGACCGTGGCGCTCAAAGGGTTAATGATAATTATGTTCATGAAATGCACGCGCGCAGGTCGCAAGTGGCTCGCGAACGGTGCATTCAGATCTGGACACACCTTGAAGGTTTATGAAGCTGATTCATATACTAAAGTTTAGAACTTGCTGTGTTTGAAACTGTTTAATTAAATACATGTGTATTCAGTATTAGTACATAGAATTATATGTAATCATCGTATGGGTAAATAATAAACTATACTATTCTATAGGCTTCTAACTTTTAGAATTTCCGAATTCCGACAGGTCACAATTCAAACCATGGCAGCAAACTTCAGTACCTACTTCAAACCTTACTGAAAGTAAATATGCTTAGGTATGCCTGATTGCTCAACAACGTAGACGCCCGTTAAGACATTTGTTTATGTAACTAAATTATGTAAACATATGACAACCTTATTATTATCATTGTTACATTCTTATCACAGTGTAATTTATACCGTGCTTCACAACTAAACATTTTTCTGAGAATAGTTTTGCCAACTTAAAACGTAACGACGACATTTTGACTCTGGTGTCATTTCAATAAAATTTTCGGAGTTATAATCTATTTGGGAACGGACAATATTTGTGTCATACCATCTCGGAAAATAACAAAAATGTTATGACTTATCGTGACAAATTAAACAGTTTGAAATATTTACACACGAGTTTTCTTGGAACACTGAGATAAATTAAATATGATGCTGTTGGACATTATGCTGACATAAAAATACTTTGTTATTTCAGTGAGTGATTGAAATGCTGTTGAAACGGATAAAGTAGTTCAATATTATGTTTGTGTCTAAATACCGCAGTTTGTCCAGTGTGACAACGTAACAAACACTACATATTTAAGTGTTAAGTAAACTAAATATTACATATTAATTTTGCGAGAGAATGAGGCGAAAGTAAGTAGAAGGAAGCAAATAAAAATGTGTGGTCTCTGACAAACCCTCTGGGAAATAGACGTGACTTTATGTATGTACATATGTAATTTTTATCCAAAGTAATAAAATAAAATTAATTACCAGCCTAAAATTAATTGAATCCCAAATATGTCATCGAAAAGTCCTTAGCGTTTGTAAATTATCAAATGTCAATAATTATAATTACCACAATATTAATTATGTTTTTGTACAAACTATTTTTACATTCATCTTTTTTGTAAATGTTGTATAAACTTTCACCTGTATCTAACCGTAGACGTATTTAATGGTGTACCTTCATACACGTTGGTCAACAATCTATTGTCAGCGGGCCCCATGCTAACCATCGATGCCTAACGATCATATAAACAATACAGTCACGCTCACGCATGTCAGTGACGGCGCATTAAACGCACAGCTTCATAAGGCTCTGTAGTATGTACGTACGAACCCCACACCAAATATAACATAGCATTACGCCTCTATTCCCCTGATAAGTCCCCCATTATGTTATCTCCCATATTTAAGGGGGCAAGCTTTATGCTATTAACTAGGTACAAATCTAGACTCCATGCTGTTAATGAGAATTACCTGATAATAACACTATCTGACCCGGGAATTGGTCACAGAATACTAATTTCTAACTTCACAAGAAGTAAGAAAATACTAAAATCTGAGTGTTTTGTTTAAGTCGTTAAGTAAGATTGTTACTAATTATAAGACCACATTAACCCCCATTTAAAGTGCCGATTAGTCAATGATTAACTTTAACAAACACGACTGTGTAAAACGGTCCTATGTTTATCGTAGGACGTTGGTTATAGAGTACCATTGAGTTAATTTCTAAGATTGTCTGCTTTCATGCTATATCTAAAGTATCACTTTAATGAGTATTATTGGCAGAACTTTAACTGGACTTACTCTCCAATTTAATACCGACCAAATTACGTTGGGATTTTAAAGTTTCATTCTCTTAAACTGAACACTGGCGCCAAATAATTTCAATATTATGTGTCCATTGGGAGGAAGTAACTGAGTTCAGACAACAGTACAAGTAACAGAGAATTGCTAAACCGATTTTGATGACACATATCTAAGAACCATTGACAAAAAACCTGCTTTTAAATAAAAAAAACCGCATGCAAATCGGTTCATCCGTTTCAGAGCTACGGTGCCACAGACAGACACATAGCGGTCAAACTTATATCACCCCTCTTTTTCCGTCGGGGGTTAATAAAACTGAAAAATGTGTTCGTTAAATCAATAATCATTTTGCAGTGGCCTTGTATTACAATTGAAATTATATTCCAGAGTAGGCCACCCGTTGCTTTGATGCTAAACAGTAGGTTGGTGTATCAATTGACAATATTAGAATATTAAATCTGGTTATATTACATTCCAAGTAGCAGATAGGCCAGGCTTGCTTACAAGTACAGTCAACAACAAAAGTAGTAGAACATTAAATTAGTTAATCATACCATTAATTGAGAACAGTTTGTTACATAGTAAAAATCATCAGAACATCATTGAGACTCTTAAATAATTAGTGACTATAACTTGAATTAATGCATATTTCTTACAATAATTTTGACATGAAGTTTCTTAACTTCTTCATCTACTTCTATTGTTGACCGTACAATATAATTTTTAGCTTTTGATCTCATTCTTATCGTACGGTTGCTGAACAGCATGGTTTCAGAGTATAAACCGCCTGAACGCCTCGTATGGCTTTACACACCGTTGAAAAATCCCCCAAGTGTGCCGGTTTCCTGACGACGTTTTTTTAGCAACCAATAACTACCTAATAATTAATACGCACATGAATAAAAAAAAAATGGGTATAAGCTTTTGATTGCAAGTATAACGCTCAACTATCAAATATCAACGCTCTAGTTCGATCCTGTCGGTCATCCGTGTCCAACGCTAGGAATCCGTCTATTGTGTGCAGTATGTGACGTGTGACGTGTTGGTACCGTTGGCAGATCAGCAGGACTTGAATCAGTACGGATACATTGTTTAATATATACCGGTCAACAATTTGTAAGCAGTTCTATGCTTGTTAGCTCTAAGTTACAAGTTTATTATGACGTCACTTGTTCTAAGATGCAGGAATGACGTAACAATTGAATGAATCCTTTTAACATATTATAGACTATCTTCCGCTTGCGACTCCGTCTGCATCCATTTCAAATGTTGTATAGCGTATAGCCTTCCTCGATAAATGGGCTATCTAACACTGAAAGATATTTCTGATTGGACCAGTAGTTCCCTAGATTAGCGCGTTCAAGCAAACAAACAAAGTCTTCAGCTTTATAATATTAATACCATATAGTATAGATTGTAGATTAACTGCCTGGTTCAACATAGGGATGTCATATTTCTGGCTATATGGTCTATCTACGTATATCTGATTCTGGTCAAACCTAACTTTTTATCAGTGATCTTTAAGTAAAAAAAAATTGTACGCTTATCAACGGAAATTATATAGGTAATTACCAATTAGGTAGTATTCCATCGCAGTTATTGCAACTATTATTTTAAGGTAAGTTTTGTAGGTAGTAAGCTCAGAATACAGAACAAACCAGAAGCCGTGAACGCACACAAAAATGACACCACACCAATTACGCCGAAGTAGGCTAATTGAACGATTTGACATTTAGTTCACAAAGATCGCGCGCATCGCTGGAACGTTTTACACGCTGCACATTTAATTCAATTATGCCGAGCTGCGTAATGCAAATGTGCAAAACTGCGGACGGAATTATACAAAAATATGTTAGGATTATATTTAATTTGTACATTTCACATAAATATGTCCTTTTATTTAAATATTGAATAATTTTAATTGTAGTGATTGTTATATAAAACCAAGCGGCCATTTTGTCAGTGTTGCAAGTATTTGGTTGAGAGTTTACCCCACGATTTTTTATTAACTAATTTGTGCACAAATTTCTAAAAGGAGAACGAACTATGTTTTTGTGTGCTTTAGGTGTTGAGTTTGATTACCAGTTTGAGCACTGTCATTGGATAGCAATACGGAGTCTAGAATTGTATCTAGTCCATGCCAATAGGCTCGCCCCCTATTACGCGACTGCACTTCGTGTATGCATTAAGCTATTAATATTATTTAATGTATTGACCTCACCTACATTTATTTGTCCTATTGGTCCCAGGACCTATAACATAAATTACGAAATGCGGGTATACTATATACCTAATGCCTTTTAGAAATACAGTTTATAAGAATACCCATTTGAGAAAAATACAGGCGTAATGTCATATCATGTTTATTGGTAGAATTCCAAACTATTGCATTACAATATATCTTTTTTAAATTAAATATATATAATAACCTCTTATAGAAATCATAAAATAACAATACCCAAAACATCGTCATTTACCCCAGAAGTAGTAACTGCCATTCCTAACCTAGCAACATTAAGCGGGTGTAAAGTGGCGGCAGGGGGGAGCGTACGTATTGTTGATGGACACAGTGCACATAAAGGAAAAATGGCTGAACGCGGGGCCTGTGGTAGTAAGTAACCTAACATCAAAACTCAGAGAGGGTTGCACCAATCGTCTGTTATCGTTAAGACCGTACGTCAACGTTAAGTAAGTTTCTCATACAAGCGGCCATAATTAACGCTAACTAATAAATCTAAGTTGTTGGTGCAACTCACACCAAGCAAGTTATGGTTAAGTGCGTATTAAAAAAACAATAATACAATGAAAACACTATTGATCCATAGATTTTGCGTTGCACAGTAACAATGAGACAGACGGATAGGCAGACAGTCAATTGTTATTGCTTTCTAGTATAACCCCAAGTGGGTTTCTCCGACACGCAGTATCTTTTCGCTAACAGTGTCAAAACATGTAAGATATACATATCTAAGCAAATTTATTAACACTTTAAGGTAATTTGGGCACATTTGTACTAGCTACAACATTGTGTCTGATTAACAAAGTTCGCTCCCTATTACACAGTATAAACATTTTTTTTAATTCGGGACAAGCCCACCACTCCTGCCCATCACTGTAACTCTTGTAAGCCAGGATCTACAATGATAACCATTAAGAACCATCGCGGCAATGAATCTGCAGGCGTCCCAGAGCAATGACCCGAATGTCTTGGAACCCGCAACGAAATTAATCGTTTATTTAAGAATAAACAATTTTGAAAAACGTGGATATATTTCTGCGCATTTCTGCCTATCCCTTAGTAAATACTAGCGTGATGATATAAACAAGCTCTAACAGCGTAAGCACCTCTAGTTACGTATTCATGGCGCTACTTGTCCGAGCTTTCACTACAAGTACTTTTAACAGGCGTTTTCCTAGACTTACAGTTTAATTAGAGACTTCGTGGATATGACAAACTTAAGACTGGCTTTTTAAGTAATAACTGTTTACCAGCAGGAGATATAAGGTACGCATATTCCTCCCCACCTGATTAAAAGTTAGTAACCCGTCAGTCTCTATGTACTTTAAGTTAAGAACAGATCAATTAAATGTACCTAATTTAACCTACAATTAAAGGATGCGTATTATTTTTATTCATTCCATCGTGCTCATTAACTTATTCTTCGTCGTCCTACCCGGAAAAGCAGCGCCACCTACCGGATCCAATTGTGTTTTCAAACCATCCAGGAACCCTTTGAAATATACACACAACATCTAAATCCGTGTAGCCGTTTCGGAAGAGTTAGGTTACAAACAGACATACATATGTATATTAAGATGTATGTTTTGCCTATAGCGTATTCTTTGCTAGATGTGTCGTACTTGCTATGACGATAAGTGGAAACTCAATATCCAAAAGTCTCAATCAACTAACCTTCTTCAACTGACTTCATGTAGCATAGCTATCTTGGCTTTAAATTTGCAGTTATAACACGAGTGACGCGCATGATATGCATATGATGTCTGTCCAATCACTCACCCGACACTTGTCTCTAACAAGCTCTGATTAGCTTCGTTTATAGATTGATTGGCGGGCTAGCCCTCGAGTACATAAATACTTAAACACCCGTATGAAGTCAGTGATTCTACAAAGTTGTAGTCACGTGACTACGGAAATTGTTGCAATAGAAAATCAAGTGTGTGCTTGTGAATAGCATTTTTCCTTCTACGTCACCCAAGGCGTTGTCTTGACCTTTCTGTCTTGTAAATATTTACTGAACGATTGAAGCTATGATGATAGGTGGCGATAACACTTTGTGAGTATAAACTGCCAAATAATCGTGGCTATGGCATAATCTGTGGTCCAACTCCGGTAACAGTATCTACGAGGTTAGGTATAACATTATTATTGAATATCATTTACTCTCCCATTAACTACTGCCGTTTTTGAGATATACGTAGGTACGTTTGTTCATCTGCATACCTATATATCGATAACTTCTGTCAAGGCTATTCATTGCTCCCTTGCGCGAAAGAAGGATAAACCGCCAAACACACTTTAATATTCAATACTTTATTCCGTTCCATAATGCAGGTACAGAGATGGACATATGAATAAAACCTATTATTACGGAACCTGTCGGGCGCAGCAAAGCGAAGAGAAGTAGAGGGTTTACCTAGTTGTTTATTTCCGCAAGGAGGTACAGTATGATTATTTTTTCTACAAACATTTGCCTCAAGTCTAGTTATTTGTGCAGCTGATATTGTATGCCTGTGTCACAACACAGAAGAAAATTCTAGAACGGAGAGCGTAAAAAATTATATTCAGAATTAATGCGACGAGGAAAAAGTAATGAATTTACTCAATTACAAACATATGCACACTGAGATACTCAGAGTATTACACATGATTGACCTCGTGAATTAATTACGAAGATCTTCACAAGAATAACACACAGTCGAAGAACAAAGGATCCGAAGAACTACTTATAAAGGTATCTTTAATTCGTGTGCATTGCATGCAACATGCAATCGATATTTATTCAGCTCTGTAAATATATAATTCGAGGCTTATTCGGTTCAATTCAATACCTACCACGCGCTAATGTCTTTCTTCAGTACAGTATACTTTCCATACATAAAAGTATATATTAGGGCCAGCTAGGGTCTCGTGCAACTGATAATAAATATCTATAAAGTGACTACTGTCAGGCTTCCTCAATGTTTTGTGGTGTTCCTATTTATTACTTATGGTGTGTGAATTAAAAAAGCTTCCAGCCCCCCAAGCCATGAACTCTTAAAGCAGGACATTTTCCGAGGTGGAAGCGAGACGCCACCGATACGTGAAGTGTAGTGCGGCGTGTCGCTTCCACAACGGAAAATGTCCTGCTTCAACAGTTCATGATAAGGGGGCAGGATACTGAATCAATCGCCCGAAGTACCGCGGACAGTCAACACTGCTATACTTCCTGATTGGTTGATCTATTAACCAAGCACTATAGCATGTTTAATAATTGTAGGTACTATCTTCAACACGGTAAAAGAGCAACATGGGAATCCCCAGGTTTGTTTTAAAACGCTATTTCGGTCGAACTTCAAAACAAAACTATTTATCTCTTAAATGGATGATTCATACTTTATAATAGTGATTTCTGGTATTGAGTAAAATTAACAATATTATAAGCCTAGAGCAGCGGGCCAAGCAGAATGACCGCATGCACTAAGTTGTTTCAATCAATAAAATATACATTACGATACCATTAGTTTTTACAGAAATAGTTTTGACAAATAGCCTTCGATTAGTTAACTACCTGTATAATTTATAGATGACCTAATACTGCCTCGTGCCTCATTGTGATTCTAGCGCCATCGCCATATTTGTTTACCAAATACGGCATTAAGCTACTCATTTATATGTACGGATATGGACTGACAGTACTCATACTCGCAGCGGAAATTTTTCGTACACAATTACACTTGTGATTTACAGTAAGTGTCGCCCAACACTAGGAATTTCTCCTGTATCGTGGGTGCGTTTCACAAACATGAAATTTCACATACACAAACACCCAGACTCGGGGCAAACATCTGCGGATCGCACAAATTTTTATCCCGTCCGATATTGAACCCGCAACCCCAAGCGTAGCAGTCCAATCGCTTAGCCACTGCGCCAATCAGGTCGGCAAAGTAAGTATATAGGTACTTAGTTGTAGTAGTATAGTGTGTATACTTAAGTTTGTCAGTTGCAAAAATACTGAACTTGGAATTGCTAGTAAATGTTTTAGGTACTATGACTTAAATAAATATAAGAATATCTTTTATCTAAGTACACTCAAAAGCTAATATCAGACGAATTTATTTAGACCGTAGTGTAGACCACGCAAATAAATTAAAGACAAGATGTTGGTAATAAACTAACTCAAGATCCTTAGGTGAACACTAAACAAAAAAGATATAGGACCAGCCTTTATTTACGCATACAATACAGCATTTACTTATGATGAGTTTTGAATATTTTTAAGAAGAAACACAGGAACGTCCGCTAGAAAGTCCCTCTTAACATGTTATATTTAGTGCACGGTTCGTACTTTTCTCTGAAATTGTCCATATATAATCATGTCGTAATCTATCAACTACAGAGCAATCGTTAAGAACTTATAGAATTATAATTTCAATTTAATATAAAGCATTTACAATTCAATAATAGCACTTCAATGGAAATAATACATTGAGAAGGACTGGAGGACGCTAAAGGGTGGTTGACCCGACTACTTAATGCGATGTGACCTTTAGACTTGGCTATAATGCAATTTATTTAAGAAGCAGTGGTAAGCACCGTAATCCTTCAGATTTTATTATTCAGAACTTGCAAAGGCTTTCACTTCAGGCTTTAAACTTTTACATGCAGGTAAAGGTTCTTAAATTAAATGCCGTCAAGCCAAAGGAAATATTACAGAAGCATCACAAGCAATTACGTAAGTATTAGGAGCATTCTGTTCATGGACTCAATTATATTTGAACCTTGTAGTCCTTCATTCCTTGGTTGTACAGGTACAAAGATAAGATAAAAATCATTTATTCCAAAATTTAGAACGTATACTTTTTGAACTCTTATTACGTCAAGACAGCCTTCAAAAAGCCTGCTCGTCATCGCTTGCTAGTGCTAAAGCTGGGTAGAAGAAACGGCGCAACAAACTACACAGAAGCACAATCAATCTGGCAACATTTAGAATATAATCAAAGTATATGAGCTAAGAACAAATCGCACGTAAATATCATAAAGCTTTGATATTTATAGAATGACAAATAACTGATAGTAGAAAGAGAAAATTGTGTGTTTCTATTCGCTCCGAATACAAGGTGTATTAGTGAAGCCAATAGAGATTAACTCAGGCAACATGCCTATAGCAAGCAACATAATTTTATGCATACAAAAAGCTACCGTCATCATATATTTTCCAAAGCACGTCTGTTTTTAATGCGTCAACTAAAGCGTCATCGTCACCCGAGCACGTATTCCGCGACCCATCTGAACCCGGCCTTAAGAGTTTAATGCTAAGCTTAAGTACAATTCATAACGTATCTGACACAAGACGCTTGTATATTGTCACTACTACTCGACCAGAACCTTTGGGCGCATGACAGCTATGACAGCACAACGAAAAAAGGTTTAACAACTAACTGAAAACCAAACTTCTAGAAGTGCTAATCAATCAGTAATCGGGCGTCTGCACGTTACTAGGAGAATTGCGGACATATAGCCGGAGTGTTGGGAGTGTGGGAGCCGAAACCACATTACTGTCATGCGCCTAAAGTTTCTGGTCGCGTAGTATGTAGGAGAACGTGGGAGACAATGACACATGTGTGCATTAAGATGATTTGAAGATGTCTACAGTTCCTAAGTTCGGTTACAATGTAAACGTTATCAGTTTCAGTGCGCGTACTCATGTAAATATATTACGGGGAAGAACGCAATAAGTGAAAGGTCTGCGCGGCAATTTGCCTCAGTAGTAATCATTATCATTTTCTCACTGAAATCTGTCTCTATAGTGCCAGAGTCAAATAGCAAATGAACTGGTCACTTGATTTTTCTGACAGGACTAATATGAGTGTTTAATAAATACCAACACGTTATACGCATACTCTTTGTTACATGGGAATTTTGATACGCCAAAACGTTATTTGAAGGTGTTCTTCTTTATATGGAATCTAAATATCAACAATTCACATCTTAAGTCCTATGAAATTAGTCGCATGTATAAAATAGGGCCCACACATAACGTAGCATATATTTATTCTTTGTTAAAAACATTTTCATCGTAACCATCTTACTTAATAAGATTACTTTACCTCGCTATACTAATTCCGTGCAAGGCTAGCTATCAATTAAAATAATTATAATTAAAGATATACATAACTACAAAAACTAGTCTGATGCTCGCAAAAGCAAGTCTCACACATACCTAAAACAATTGTTTCGAGTAATGCGTGCATACATATTCGTGTGGTGGCCAATTGAGTATGCCTGATGCGTAGGCACAGGTCAAGATAGTAGTGCGATTCCAAATTAAAGTCAATACGTAGGCAATGTAATGCGATCGCAAGTTTATTGCTGATTATTGACGGGTTCATGCTCTTGTTAAGGAAATGGGTCGCATGTGCATCTCGTTGAGATACTTTAATAGACAAGTGTTAGTTTTTTATACAGTCAATTAGTTTTTTTTTTTTTTGTTTTTTCTTTTTTAAAAAAAAACGTCGCCCCACTCTAGGATTTTCTCCTGTATCGTGGGTGCGTTTCACAAACATGAAATATCACATACACAAACACCCAGACTCGGGACAAACATCTGCGGATCGCACAAATTTTTGCCCCGTGCGGGGATCGAACCCGCATCCCTTGGCGCAGCAGTCCAATCGCTTAGCCACTGCGCCAATCAGGCCGTCAAGTCGTTAGTTTGTGTAATGTTTATAATGCAGAAGTGTTTGCAGTTTGACATTATTTATTGGTGGTGGAACACCCCTTATTGATAAAAAAAATACAATTTAAAGCAAGGTTAAGTTAATTATATACGATTTTAAAGCAAGGATTAAGTTATACCTGTCACCGTCGTTTGCATATCAAAGAATAGAGATGTCAATGGACTTAATCCGGGGTGCAGTTAATGCATAAAAAACCAATTCCCTGCCGGTGAGTGTACAAACATTCCATATAATCGTAAAACAATTCTTAATATACTTTTTTAATTTTATATTTGTCAACTGTACAAATTATATAACGAAGCATCGAAGTGCACAAAAGCATTGTTATAAACCAATATAATATAATCGTAATGTGGTCTAACATCGTAACCGACATACAAACGTGTCATTAGCACAACCACTTTTTATACATACATAATTATTAAGTGTCAAGTGCCCTTAAAACCAAATTGTAAGCAGTATATTATATACTTCCAACAAGAACTTGGTATGATATACATTTTGTTAAAAATAAAATAAAAACAAAACACTCCAGGCATGTTTGAAAAACAAACAAAAGTAAAAAAGCAAGTTTCCAAATTTACATACATTCATAATCCCTGTAAACATGTCACTCAATATTTTTAGGTAGACTTGTGAAAAACAACTGAAACTGATACATATTAAAGTTGCATACATAAACCCTGTAAACATGTCACTCAATATTTTTAGGTAGACTTGTGAAAAACAACTGAAACTGATATATATTTAAGTTGCATACATAAACCCTGTAAACATGTCACTCAATTTTTTTGGCAGAATTGTGGAAATCTGAAACTGATACATATTTAAGGTGCATACATCATCATGTTTCTTAGCATTTGCATCAACGTTGGTATCAAAAAAGAAAAGAGGTTAACTGCATTAAAAGAGGCCGTTACCCAACATCCGTTGGGTTATACATACCGACCCCATACTTACATTATCTTATTCTCAGTCCTCTTATCACTTCTATCAAATGTCGCTGGTTTGTGCTAATCCCATAGATACAGGTCTTTTCTGTAATAGTCTCAAACGCTTGGTTTGCCAGGAGGTATTTTGGTCCCTATTATTGTAAGTATGAAACGACCAATTATCGCCAGGCTAGATAAAAATAACTCACAAGTAAGTTTATCTGCGCAAATACGCTACACTACATAAAATATATACAATCAAGTCATCATTTCTTCGTAGCAAAAAGATAATAGTAAATATACTTCAATTCACATCAAGAAAGGCAGAAAACAGAAAAAACTAAAAACAGTGTTAGTGGCGGTCTTATTGCTAAAAGCATTTTTTTTCCAGACGACCATTATTTTTTCAGTGGAGAAAAAAAACGAATAATAAGCATCATTATTGTGCAAAAAACAAGCAATAAAATCCCATCTTTCGAAATTAACTCAATACCAATCCAAAAATAGTCTACTATTACTTTTAATATACTATTAAAATTAGAGACTTATCTTTTGATGATGATCCTATCTTTTGATATACACATTGCATTGTTATTTCTAAGTACGCGGTTTCAAGAGCTTTAAAGAAATGGCGCAGCTATCCGGCTTTCACCCTACACGGATCACAGTAACATCGCACGTGAAGATTATACTTGCAACCCTACCGCAGATCAGTTAGCTACTCTTATTGGATCGTCTCCTAATCCCATTATTCAGACTGGAGAGTTCCAACATATGTCACTCGGTATTAATAAAAGAAAAACATAAACCCGTCTTGGTAAGTCGATGCGCTGACCTTGGTCTGGTCTATGGAGGCCGTCAGATAACCAGCCACACATACATATTGATAGATATTGCCTGCTACCTATTAGCCGGACCGGATTATTAGTACATTGTATTTATGTCAGCCTTTTCACCGCTAATATTTAAAAACGTGGCCGTTGTTAAGTTTATTGTAAAATTAGCAAGCGTACATTTATTTTCTGCGAGGATAATACATGTATTAAGTTAAACCCGTCTTTAGTCTATTGACATCTCTATTGTCTGACATGCAAACGACAGTGTCAGGTATAATTTAATCTATGATTGAAATTGTTTATTTTTATGAACAAGGGGGATAGAGAACAAACTAAATTATGGGTTATAACTAAACTAGGTCATAAATATTAGTGGCTAGTCTGTATTTACGTAATCTTTACTATCAAAGAGTCAAGGGACAGTATCTAAACTCCCAGCTTATTACAGTTATCACCAAGATTCGAATTGCTTGCAATACCGAATATAAACAGGTACCGAAATAATCAACAGCCGAACATGTTTTTCGAACACGTTTTAAATTAAATATTTATGTTAATCAATAGATCCACAAACAGTAAATTTTAGTCTTTTTTAAACACTGAAACAACCTACCATACTGCACTATAACAGAACATCATTATAATTAATTTGGTAATAAACAAATATACTTGAAGTCGAAACAACAAATGAATTAAGACCTATTGAATAAAGGTCTTAATTATTTTGTTGTTTTGATTTATAAGTATATTTGTAGACATGTTAACCAATATCGAATTAAATGTCTTCAACTCTTCATCGACAAGAAATACATGGACTTACTGAGAATCTGCAGTTATATCACACTCGTTATAATATCGATGCTAACGGGTTTTTACGATGTCTATATACGTCGATAAATATGTCCCTAGACGCACATACTTAAGTATAATGCGATCTAAGAACTTAACGTCTATATTAAAGACCCAAATGGCTGTACGATTTTCTATCCCTCAGACACATTTAGGTAAGATACCAACCAGCACAGCCCCCTTACCGTGAACTCTTAAAGCAGGACAGTTTACGTTGTGGAAGTGAGACGCCACATTACACTCCATGTAGCGGCGTCAGGCTTCCGCATCGGAAAATGTCCTGCTTATGAGTTCATGGTAAGGGGGCAGGAGCCCGTATTCTATTCTATTCCTATTCCTTAAGCGTTTTGCCGAGCGTCTAGGGCTCCAGGACAGAAACATCATAGATCAAGAAATACCACAACTTGTCTAATCAGCGTTAAACAAAAAATGTTTGTGGAGGCTGTGGAGTAATGTTTTTTATGTACCCTTTTGTCTGAAGGCTCTCCATAGGAGCTCGTAGGTGATTGTCTATATGCCTTCAACTATGGTGTAGTTCTCAGTGGCAATTGAGTACTCTATAAGCATGCAAGCAAGTGCGTGTACCTGTGTACAATATGTGCATACGAATTGGGGCCGAAACCATTACCTCTCGGCTACCGCACATTAAATTATTGATTGTATTAATATCAAGTGCAGGGCTTCAAAACATGCTAAAATGTAGCTAATTGCTAAGGGACAGTAACTTGGCGTGCTGCCAACAAGGGTGAGGATTCGGCAGAGGGTGTTGCTAGGCACTGGAGGGCGAGATACGGGAAACCTTGCGCAAGATTCTGAAGGGGAACTGAAACGTATTAAAATCAATTTATAATCAATACTAGGATAAGCCTGCGACTTCAACAGCGAGCAATATTGTACCGGGCATTTTAAGGGGTAAACCGTTGCCTGTCTTTTTCTAGGATTTAAGTATCTCTGTATAACATTTTATTATTATGGTAAGTCACGATGAGAATACAAACGAACAGACAAAGTCGATTTCTTTTGAACAGTAAAATAAGTATAATAATAAGGTTTCAATTCCAGTAATATAATTATGTACTTATATGTTTACATATTAACTATAAAAGCTAGAATCCCACTCGAAAATTTTGTCAGACAGATATAATCCCATCTGTAGCGGAGGGCGAGCTTAAATCTCTCCTGCCCCCTTACCATGAACTGTTAAAGCAGGACAGTTAAAGATATGGAAGCGTGACGCCGCGCCGCTACGTGCAGTGTAATGCGGCGTCTCGCTTACACAACGTCAACTGTCCTGCTTATGAGTTCATGGCGAGGGGGCTGTATGAACTTCTCTGATTAACGTTAGCAGCTACGAAATATTTACCAAAAAAAAACAGTATCTATTAATGGACATAATATGACAACAATCTCCTATACGTTATCAGTAATTAAAAGAGCTTGAATCAATCTGTATTAACTATACTAGTTTAATGTGCATATTATGGCAACAAGGAAAATAACATTGTAAAAAATAATTCGTTCTGGAAGAAACCCAATATGATAGTTTGAGGATAACGTGCTGGAAATATTAATAAGGAAACTACAAGATTTTTAAATTGCGCCATACTCTTTACCGTTATATGTGTACGATTGCACGATTCATCCGTGGATTGATCAAGAACAAGTCTTTTCCGTCGTCGCTAAAGCAAGGCCAGTCTGGAGTAGGACACCATATCGCGCCTCATTACGTTTTATGTTATACGAGAGGTGAATCTATTGCCATTTATCAGACACAATTCTAAATTATTTAGTGTTACGTAGAATAATAGTGATATAATATTATCACTATGTCTTTAGTGACACATTAACTTACGGTAAATAAATATTTATCTTATCTAAATAGGGTAATAGATGAGAGCGGCACTATTGGCTACAATTGACATTTTCTTTCCATAACCGACTTAATTCTTTCTCTTTTATCGCAGCAGGCTAGGTCTGTGGTATTCGCCCGGCCAGTCCGGTTTTCAGTGTCTTGTGCAAGTGTCGCACACTCGCGGTAATCGCGGAGGATGTGCGAGTTTGTAACATGATATTTATCGGTATCTACGTAATTAAATGTAAGAAAAATCACCATAAAAAAATATTTATCGAGCGCCAGCGAAATAAAATGCGGGATACGCGATAATACGCATTCAATTGAACGCTTCCCTTCCTGTAATTTAGCCCACTCTGGCCACCCCCCTTGTGAATGGAAGTAGTTCTCACAAGGTCCACCCCTCCTACTTCTATACACAGATTGTATAAACAAACGCTCGGACGCGTCGACGCGTCACTAATATCTGCGTATCACACATATGGACACCGGAGTCAAATTATTTAACCACCGCGCCAGATCGATTATGAAGTCAATTCTCTTGCAAACATTATCTCTCATAGTTTACATTGTTGAAAATTTTAATAAGCAAAACAAGTTATACGACACAGCCGGGTGCTTGCGACAGCTGGAAATGTTATGTTATGAAAGTACATATCTTACTATAGAGGATGTATGGGATCCGGTGCGTATATTGTTCACCAAATGTTTGAAAACATCTCTCTTATTATATGCACGGTTATTACTTACAAAGCGTAATGACTTAACTATGTCTATGACACTACGTTAATATGTAGATATAATTATTTTAGATTTCCTTTTCATTTACATATTTTTGAGTCAAAATGTAGGTAATATGCCATTTTAGTTTTGTATACTACGCCCTCTAGTTTAATTTGATGAATTTACTATGTTTATTTTGAGTACAAATCATGATAAACGTAGTAATCTAATAAGTATTTATCTCCTATTTAGACTTGACGCCTTTTCTCAACGCAAAATTTTAATGTATTTACATTAGCGATACCGTGCTGAAAATATGCTTCATGATATTGTAATTAATCAGTTAAACATAAGGGGAAAGTTTAAAAATATTTGTGTTTGCAATTTGCATAAAGATAAATATTTGCATTGCATTATGAAACTGAATGCACAAGTAAAACAATATAGCAATTAGCGACACGGTTACACATTTTGTTTTCATTCATGCTGATATGACTATAAGATTCTATCAGAATCATCTGCATTCTCATCTTTGAGTACTACTAACTTTTTGCTTTAGATTAATAGACTTTTAATAGCACAATATCCAAAACCATGTATTATTGAACATCTTTAAAGCCAATACCGTTACATTTTTTGTAATCAACGCCGTAATACTATAGGTATAGCCCAAAGTGGCAAATGGGAAATTGAGAAGATTTTGAGGCAGTTTTTTACATTAGTTATTTTAGAAAAACTTTCATTGAGCTTCATAATGTATTGACACGGTAATCATACCTAATTATAACAAAACGCAACAGCAATAAAACGCTCAGCTGATTAGTACTTAGGCATAGTTCGCAACAGCGTAGATAGCGACAGTTTACTAACAACACTATGCGAATTGGTTTTGCTTATTTTTTCATTTGCATACAAACTGTATCAACATTAGTAATGATAACAGAACGACGTCACTCGGTCATTAGCGTCGCCCAGCGTATTAAAGAAACTCGCTAAGGCCCGTTACACACTGCTACTATTTAGATATATTATGTACCAGTTCCGGACCTGGACTCCTGTAAGATCATGTGTTAAGAAAGTATAGAAATATGTCTTGTTAAATTTTTGTTGCTGTGTGTGGCGGCCCTAATGCAAAAACCAGCTTGTACTGAAAATTATGTAAATATAATGTAATGGTAATATCGATAAAAAAATCAGAAACATAATACTTACTATGGATTTATACGACTTTAATGCATACTGTTTGTTGGTTTGTCCTACTTTCCCGCTGCAAGGGCGTAACATACAGGCGGAATTATAATACGTGCGACTGTTTATTCGAATAAATGGGCAGTTTCTTTGCGATAGAGTTTAAAAGAAACTCTGACGCACATTCGAGAATACTCAACATACGAAGTGAAGATAACTTTGAATTGTTTATGTAAACAAGAAGAAGGTTTTATTCATCTTATCTGTAACCATCAATTCACTGTTAAATAAATTATTTTTAAATTGTTTCAATCATATCCCTAACTTATACCAACCATCCAGTTATTAGTATGCAGTTACCTACTTCATTCAATAGTATGAGTATTATTCAGCTTTTTACTATTCCTCCACATAACCTAAAATAATTTTAATTCATTAGAAATACCCACTTTACCAATTACCAATGCCAATATTACTGTATTCGTACTAATTCTTGTAGTTTCGGCAAACCCTTAAATGTCACCCTACATTGACAACTTACGTGTTTTGTAGGAAAATGAAGTCGAAAACATAAGGTTGAACCATTATCGTGGTTTAAAAACGTGAAGCCAGTTCCATAGAGACTTAAAGTTAAACTATTTCTTAAAATGGCATATGTTTTGTGCAATTCGCCGCGTTTCCCTCGATTTCTTAATCGGTTACGAAGGTTACTTACAACGATGCACGCTGCACTGCATATCTTTAATAAAGAACAATCGTTAGTACTTATTAGATTAAGGTATATTGTACTATAACTTTCGTGAGGGATATTATTTACTATATGAGGTATATGGTTAAGGGTATGTGTACGAACTATTCCGTTATATGTATTTCTCTTTGTCAATACAAAGGTTGCCTGGAAGAGATTTTAGCGAAAAAACTGCCTATTGTGCATTTGAAATCTTTGGCTACATTTATTGTTATATGGCAATTTGTTATTACTGGTGTGCAATATTATTCTACTAGTTGCGCCCTGCGGTGTTATCCGCTACATTTTTTCGGGATAAAAAGTAATGTGTTAATCCAGGGTGTCAGCTACCTCCATACCAAATTTTAGCCAAAATCAGTCCAGCCGTTTGATTCCGACGGAGTAACAAAAATACAAACGCACTCTCGGCTTTATAATATTGTTAGTGACTCTATGTTTGTGATAAAGGGGTTTGAAACTTGTTTCCCATCTTGTGATAATACATAAGCTCAAACATATGATATTCCGTGTTCTATAACGCACCTCTAGCAATTTCTCAGTATCGTGGGAGCGTTTAACATCATTAACCAAGAAACTAGAGTTGCTCAAACGGTTAGTATGAGAACAAATCTGCCACACATATTAGTTGGAGCTCTGATTACTTTTAATTACGACTTTAAATTCTTAAGCTTTGTGGGTCTAGTGGTCGCTGGACTGCATTCGATCTCGGATTCAATTCTCGGGTCGGACAAAGTGTTATTGGGTCTTTCCATTAGTTAATTTTTAGTAGTTAATTCTAGATTTCTGCACAGTTAGTGGCAATAGGTTCGCCCTGTATTGTATTGGGTCTAGAACATAGGCGAAATGTTGTGCACTGCACTTTTCTGAATACTCACTCACTCACTCTTCGGGGATATTCTTTTATTTAGATTCGTAAGTTAAACTTAATTGTTTTCCTTAATTAAAATCAACGTCATGTCTCCATTTTCCTTATGATTAAGATTTCTAGCTAATAGTTGGCAATCACATTAAATTGACGACTGTTTCACAATTGGATTCTATTAAAATATGTAACGTTTTTATCAACAAGGATAACACTTTATTTTATAAGTAAATAATAGGCGGATATTAATAAAATCAATGAGAATAGTGGAATATTGAACAAATTATCATAAATATTTTCTATTGGCACAAAATAAGATAGATAGAGATAGATAGAATATACTTTATTGCACACCAAGAAACGAATAATACAGTATAACCTTAAAACTAGATAACAGTGCAAGTGGCGGTCTTTTTGCTAAAAGCAATTTCTTCCAGACAACCATTAATGGAAACCTAGACAGGAAAAAATATCGGGCAGATGGTGGTGTACATCATATACATTTATACGATTAAACACAATACAAAAAATAACTTTGATATATATATTAAAAATATGTAACTATAATATATATATATATATATAAACTAACATATATACATGCATAATGCATAACTAACATATATATAAGCATGGTTGGGTTGATTGTGTTCCACTTTCTTTGTCATCATTTATTATGCCATCTATATCGTTAATTCAGACTTACGTATTTAAGATAAGGAATGATTTACACGCTTAATAAAGCAACCGGCTATCAAAGAAATGTGTAGGTAGTTAGGTAGTCCGGTGTTATCTCAACAATCCATACTTCCATACTTAATAATATAAGTGTGAAAGAAACTCTGTCTGTCTGTTACACCTTAACGATAAAACCGCTAGACGGACATTGATGAAATTTAGCATGTAAAAGTTTTTTTTTTTCATTTTACCCTATATAGGGTTTAATAATAGCACTGGTTATAAACCTTAGTGGTTTCTTAGTTGCTATTCATATTAAACGTTGTATAAATTTTTTAAGAAGATAAATAAAGGAAAAATAAATACAAAAATAGGGGTTAAATACGGATGACGCCGCGGGAAAAAGCTAGTTACAAATATATTTGTTTTCTTTAGTTTGTTTGTTACCTTTTTACGCCTAAACCACTGTTTCGATCATCATGTTTTGCATATACTAGAAAAACAGAAACGGAACAAACGTCAGGAAAACAGAAAAGGAAATAAGGTAACTTTCGTCCGGAAAAAAGTACTGTATCCGAAGAAAAGAACGGTATCTTTCGATGGTGTCAATTGTTTTTCGCCGCTACATGGCGCTGCATGTCCTATTTTCCCATCTCTTCCTTTTCTTTTTAAAAAAAACGTCAACCCACACTACAAATTTCTCCGGTATCGTGGGTGCGTTTCACAAACATGAAATCTCACGTACACAAATAGCCAGACTCGGGACAACCATCGATGGATCACACAATTTTTTGTCCATTACGGGAACGGAACCCACAACCTCTAGCACAGCAATCCAATCGCTTGCCACTGCGACAATGAGAATCATGATTCACATTTGACCCGGGTGAAACCGCAGGGTACACCACGTATTTTGATATAACATTATCACAACGCACATAACAGGCTATATTAAAGGTCCCTTTGCCAAGTGTGACGACTGCGGCACATCTCTAGACAATCAAAACAATTAATATGGTAATTGTTAATTTAATTAAACTCTACATTGTTCCAACTGATAATGATAATATTATAAGTTTTAAGCAGTTATGAAGTCTAGTCTTAGTATGTTCTCTAAGAAATAAACATTAACTGCTCTTGAAATACCATAATGCGCGTTTTAGAACGTGTCATTTTTTATCCTTTAACACTGCTAGCCGAGTGGTAGGACCCTTGGACTGCCAAGTCAAAGGTCGCAAGTTTAAACCCGGTCGCGCACCAATGTTTTTTCAAATTCACATGCATATTATAAATAAAAACGATGAAGGAAATCATCGTGATGAAACCGGCACACTTGGGAGATTTTCAACGGTGTAAAGCCATGTCAGAGGCTCACAGGCGGTTTAAACTCTGACACCAGATAATTCATCAACCATACGTTATGATGATGATGATCCTTTAACAAATTGTCTGATAGACTTAAATCTGCGTTCTGAACTTGTATAGTAAAGAGAGTCGGAAGCTTAACTCTCTCGACACAACCTGGATATAAGTAGCCCTAGACATTGAGATATGATCGGAGTGTAAGGTGGCTCTTACGTTACAGAGAAAAAATAATGACTTATAATAAAATTGCATTTTCAACATAACATTATCATGAAAACATGAACGCTAGCATGACCAAGCCAATCGCACACACGGTACACAAACATTCGCTATGCTGAAGGAAATACATATTAATTAACACATACTCAAGTATATAAGACAGCTGAGTATATAAACTAATATATAACATAACAACTGCTTATATATAACCATGACGCAGACCAAATTAATTAATAAAAACTGATGCGTCATTCGGTGTATCCGAGTTTTACGAAGTATTTTAATAAGGTGTGTTTTTATTTTTTATATGTTTTTGCTTTACTAATTGCCACGCGTAAGTTTCAAGCCCGACAGCCAATATAACTTTAAAAATGGCCACTAATTTAAGTTACCAGTGTCACTACCGACATACGTAAGAAAAATTATGAGGCATGGAGTTAGCAAGCGGTGTAGTAAATTATGTATTTATATAACAAACATGTTATTTACGCTGCAATGGGATAGCTTAGGAGATAGTACGACTATGTTAACTAGGTGAGGAGATAGTACGACTATGTTAACTAGGTATATTGATTTGATTTGATATATGTATTACTGAAAATTCAGGCTTGTAGTTTTATTCACAAAGAAGTTATAGGGGGTCGAAAATGGCCTGAACTGCTTCGAGAAACGCATGGTACAGACTTGGCTGTGGCACTGCCGTGCCCCCTGATCTCTCTCTATATTTTTGCTGTCGTTCATTGTGGCGTTCTAAGGGGGAGGCCTTTGTTCAACAGTGGACGTTTTCCGGCTGATGATGATGTAGTTTAAAAACTTTATCGCTTTCTTAAATGATTCCTGATCAAGAAGAACGCATATGTCTACCCCTTCGAATATTACAAGCTTTATTGTAATGTATTTAAAGATTGTAATGATATCTGTAAATTATAAAAAAATGCTTATAAACCTTTTCCGTAAAAATATACATTTTATTTTCTAAACACCCGAAAATGATATCATTATAACAAACAGCAAACTAATAAAATTACATACAATAATTAATTACTTTCAGTTTCCAAAAAAAATATGTTAATATTTTTAAAGTTAAAAACAAAAGAATGGGTAAGCTTTTACGATAATTCTTATACAAACTGAAACACATGTCCACTCAATGAACATGTAAGACTCTAATACTACGTATTAATGTCCTAAACTGTACAGACAAATTGAATATTTTCATTCGACGGCGGAATTAAGTCATCAATAGCGGACATTAAGTGTGGGAATCGCTGGTGGATGTAACATTAATTTGAAATAATGATTCTAGGGTAGACATTTTTCATATTACGAAATAAAAATGAAAATGCTAGCCTGCAATCATAATGTCAAAGTTGACATGGGCACGGCGACGCCACACGTTCTACCTATTATTTTTTATTCTGTGGCCAGACTTAAATACGAATGTACTGCATACACAAGAGAGACAGAGCTATAGAGGGCGTAGTTTCCGTCTCATTCCAATCAATAAATGATTACAAGAGTCGCTGGTGATCGATTATCCGATGAATATTTCGTTGTGATCGATTAATTTGAATGCACAATGGGTTAGAAATTATGATGCCGTGGAGTGTTGAACATGAGATGGAGAGGACTCTGGAGGAGGATGAAGATAGGTTCAACCTTTTGACTGTCCAGTGCATTACGTATAATGCACGTCGATTGATTATCTATTGTGACTACTTGGCGAACAGGCAACGGGTTAGTACTTTGCCTAGCAGTGTGACACTAACACTGAACAGTCTACTTAATAAAAAAAAGGTATAAGTTATTACAAAGTATATTCTCAGAAATATAGTTCAATCACCAAGAGGGATAAATCTTTATATGATGACATTATAGCGGTTGATCCTATAACTTTCTGGTATAATCTCCAGTAATTGCTGATTTCAATATTTATGAGGGATTTCTACTACCTATAATACATTAAATTCCAGAACATTCAAGTTTTGAACAGGTTTTATAATTGGTTTGTCGTGCAAAAATATAGATCGACGGTAAGATAAGAATGTATGTGTCGTAAAAAATATAATGGTTATATATTGATCAGGATTGCATGTTGGTCGAACGAGATAAAGTGTTATATTAGCGTGCATTTGCAACTCTTTTTGATATCAAATACTTCACTTACTTGAACAGTTAGTTGCCTTACTCTCCAATTTAATTCCGACCGGTCGGCATTGGACTTGTTAAGTTTCGCACTCTTAAACGTAACACTGGCGCCAAATTGTTGCAAAATTATGTGACCATTGGGAGGAACTAACTTATTGAAGATTGGATTAAAAATATTGGATTGAAGACAGATTGAAGTTTGTGTTTTGATCTGAGTCAGTTCCCCCATTGGGAGGAACTGACTGTGATCAAAAGATTGCACAGCATTATTTAAAACTGAGATTTTTATAAATCTGAATCTTGTTTCCGTTAAATCAATAATAATGTTGCATTGGTCTTGCATTAGAAAAGAAATCAAATTGGAGAGTAAGCCCAGAGGATATTCTTCTTTAGCCTTCTTAACAAGTAGTACAAGTACAATAATAGTGATCTCAATAAAACTCAGGCTGGGTAATTTAAGTGATAATAGCAATAGGCTCGACCTCCATGGTAGGTACTGTTTTAGATACTTACGAGAGACTCGTAGATACATTAATACACAGCTAACCTACTAGAATACGTGTGTAGACTGTGTAAATATACATAGAACATAATAGGTTCCAAAAAGGTTATTATGAAACAGTCTTGTCAAACTGCAAAACAGGCGTACACCCTGTAAACACGACGTGCAAACGTAACACGATATCAAACTTTTTTGTAATTTAGTCGTTATAAAGTTAATCATTCTTATTTATGGTTTCGATGGCAAAATATATATACTATGAGTAGATAAGATTATAATATATAAACTATTTATAAATAAAGCATTGATATAGTACTTCTCAATGTTATAAAGTATCCACTTACGTTCGGTGGCCCCTAGGCCCTTGTTGGCGCCCGGCGTTTCGTTCGACGTGATGTTGGCAGGAGTGGTGGTCGACACGGGGAAACCAGGCACCTCAGTGGCATTCACGAAGGTCTTGCCGAGCAGGGCAGGTGCTGCAGTCGTGTTGACGTCCACGTCCCTACGCTGGCGACTGCGCCCGCTGTCCAAGGACACGATATCGTAGTCGAAAGGACTCGAGATGCCACTGTCGAGGGCGTATTCAGGGTTCCATGCTGAAAATAAAGATGTTAGAATTAAAGTTAACTCCAAGTTAAGTTCTAATGACACAGGGTTCTATTAAGAATTTATTTTGTTTTTAGATAACTAAAAGCAAGGTAGGTGTTTGTAAGTTGTTTAGACCCTCAGTTTACAGTCAGTCAGTGACCAATTTGGAAAGGTTTTATAAAGCAAACATCGTTTATTTAGTAGGTTTAAATAGGTTAATTATTCACTTTTATGTGTGGTTTATATGAAAATCATCTATTTAGAAAATAAATGAGAAGCAAATATATTTTGCAAAAGCTTCTAAAATCACATAACCCTATAAACTAGACAGGTAGGTTAATTCTTTTAACCTAAGACGATCTAGAGCTGTGCAATAGCGATGTGGTTTCGATAAAAACCAACGATTATTTTATCTATCGAAATTTGTTAGTTTTTATCGAAAGCAAGGGACCCGGATCGCGAAGCACCAGGGTGGTCGGAGAGTCACGTGTGATCGTGCAACTCGAACTTTACAATTACGGTTCATATGTCGAACGATTTGAACGCCCAGGTAAGCACTGAAGACGCAGCTACTACTTGGTTATTTAACTTGGGCTCTAATTACGTGTACAAATGGCTTCATTTTCCATTTATCCATATTCCATGTAATTTAGTTAGACTTGACAAATATGTAGCCAGACATAACCCACGAGATCGCGATTTGAAGTGGAATTTATTGTATCTGAGTACAATGGTCAATAATAATATTGTCTTAATTTTAATGTGCATTAACGGCTTATTTATTTTAATAAACAAGCGCGTTGTTTACGACGGGCAATGGACTATAATGTGTAGTTGAATGGACCGTTGCGTATTTATTATCGAGTAATTGGTGTCAGTGACACTTGTCCACAATAAAATGCAACGTTTGTCGGTATGTTAGCTTGTTAGTCTGTCACTGAAAGGATTTTAATGCTTCAGAACAGTTGTGAACGCGGTGATCGTATTGCACTTCAACCAGTCAAACCAGAGATAGAAATAAGGTAAATGCAATAGTAAGTTATCAACTAAGTAAAAGGATAATTTTATAATTATTATATATTTATATTATAGGTAATATTAAAATACATGCACCCTTTGTCCGCCACGGTAATGTAATAACAAACAATAATCGTAATAAATGTTACGATTATATAATGTCTTCAAATAAAGTCGTTGCGTGGAGGGCTCGATAACGTTTGTTTTCTATATCTATAATCCCGTGGCGGTCAAAAGGTTAAGTATTTCAAATATACACAATAATTAGATACCTACAAAAATAGATGGGTAATTAACTAATTAGTTAATTACCAATAATATATCTCTATCCAAAACCGACATTTTAAAAATTAATATGTGCATACCTAATTAGTTATGCACAAAATAATTTCGGTTTTGGATCGAGATATATCTGTGTATCCTATAGGTATACCGATGTACCCTTTATCTAATCATGAATGATTTTAAAGCGACTTTTAAATATCACTTCATGTCTCAAAAGGAGGTGGAAAGCGAGTCAAAGACGTTGATTAGTTAATTGCAATAGACTGGCAACCGATTGAAGACCAGCGACGATGATCATAAAGCGCAACCTTGGTGGCTGTTTCTCGGCATCTGGCATGCTGGTGCCTACATAATATGTAAAATGTAGGACTACGTCGACGAACACAGGACGGATGGCAAACTTAACCACAATTCTTGGAACACAATTTGACTGTAATTTTGGGTCATTCATAACAATACGAGCATTTACAGTCAGACTAAATAGCGTCTGCAATTTGGTTATGACAATATACTTAAAATGTTAATTATCATCGTATTTGTAAAGTCGTATGTGGCTTAACCACACAATGAGAGACCAAAACTGCAAGTTTAACATTCACGGCCAGACATTGAAATATTTTTCCGCAGTGTTCTTATTGATATAGATGACTTACAAAGTAAGTACCTACTATATACCTGTTAACCTACTTATTGCACAATGAAATTAATTTTGTGTAGCTGTTTTGTTTAATTAAGAGTTTATAGATAGATAGACAGTCAACTAAAAAGTAATTAAACATTAAAATTTTGAAACATACCTACCATAAATTGAAGAATATTTTTTTAGATATAAAACGTTTTATACAGGTATGATGCAATTATGTATAAATCTTTTATTCATTGAGTCTATTGTTAAACATATTCCGTTGTTGACTGTCCTTTAATATACAAATCAAATATAAATGTTAATAATTGTTATAAGCATAAATCATGTATCAATCACCATTTTCCTAACCGAGTTTCCAATCGGTCGTCGGCTCGTGACAATGTTCTATGATGTTCTTACTAGACAAACCATTTTTATCATAACGTTAATGATACCTTAAATTATCTGTTATTTGTACTTGTATCATTCTTGCTTACAAGCATGAGGCAACCTTCTTGTAATACGCACCTATCCGGGGTTCCACAGCGAATAGTTTAACGAATTTAGGAAAAGAAATCTTTAACGATAGACTAATTGCGTAATTACGCATTAGTAGGTAAGTAAACAAGTCTCTGATAACAGAATGTCCCCGTATGTATAATGTACCTATACTTAGGCTAATCTAAACGAGAACCATTCTTCAATGCCCCTATACTGGCCAATACTATACTAACACCATTCGAAATAACATTTGACATTTAATAATTATTATTCGCGGTCCGTTTGACCGACTTTGATTTCTACCGCATTGAGACATGACAAATGACAGCTGCAGTAAATATTTGGTAATGTAATTACGTTTTAGCTTTAAATGTTATCCTTATGCCTACATTCCCTCAAACTCTTAAAGCAGGATAGTTTACGATGTGGAAGCGAAACGCCGCATTACACTGCACATAGCGACGTCTCGCTTCAACATAGTAAACCATCCTGCTTTAAGAGTTTATGTTAAGGGGAAAGTATAGAATTCAAAATCGATTGAATTAACTGTAAAACTAAAATGTTGTCTCTAAAAATGGAATACACATGTATTGAAGATAATGTGACTTGAATTTTCATTGGTTTATCGGTCGCATCGCATGCTGTAATCACAGCATGATATCAATCAATGTAAGAGCGACACTTATAACTCTCGCCTACGACCATTCCAACTGCTTATTTCGCTAAATTGACACACACGCCTTGTAAGTTCCAATGAACAGTGCCCTTAATAATGTATGTGCGTTATAAAAGGGGGCGTTAAGTTGCAAGTAGCATCGAGACATGTGGAATGCGTCTCGTGTACTCGTTGTTTTATGCCCACGCGTCGGATCAGGCCCCGTTGAATTGAGAGTGAGACATCTGACATATTTGTTTTTATGAAAAAGTTTATATTTAAGGGTCTACATACAAACTCATAGGTCCTATAAACAGTATGAAACAGGGGCTCGTAAGGTATACTACAAACCTATAAACACACCATCTGGGACCTTAATTATATGCATTTTCTATAACACTGAAACGCCATATTTCAACAGCAGCTACACAAATACACAGCCAATAATTTATAGTCATGTAAAACTTATTCAAAACTAATTATGAATACCACTTAGGTAGGTATTAATAGTTTACGTAACTGCAAATCTATAAGTTATTAGCGGGTCATAATGCTACTGTGCTACAAATCATACTTATCATTGTTGATGACAGAACCGCTAGGGTAATTGCCTGTAATTCTATGTCACTATGGTCACCAAGTAAGCGTATTTATAGTGATCAATGGTTGTTTGTCGGCTGTATGAGAAGAGGCCTTTGCCCCGCACAGCAGTGTGATTCAGTGGTAACGTTGTAATTTTAATATTGCATTTTCTACCTGTCAACCTTAAACTTTGACCTTTAAAATAATTTTTTAGTATCTGTCCCGACATAGAATTATTCCTCAACAGTATTCAAGTGAATTTTCTGTATCATATTTTTAACTGGTACACTTCGGACATCAGATTGAGGTTACGGGATCGAATCCTGGCCAGTACTGAAACGTATACATTTTAATAAATAGTCGGGCATCAGCGACTGAAATGATGTCCATGCTTACGTAGAACTAAACTCTAATAAATGGGACAGTAATAAAGTGAATAGAACCTTGATTATAAAATAATCTTCACTCAACAGAGGCAACGGTAGACAAAACAAAACTGCGCACGAGACGATCAAGATCTTCGCATTAGACATGTTTCAAAACACCTAATGCTGAAGATAAAAAGCTGTCTTAGAGGTTATCTCGTAAATTGCTGGCCCAACTTGGATAAGTGTGTTCGCCATTACATTTGGATAACCCGCAGTTCATACATGTCATTGACCAGTGTTATGATTACATTTTATAGGCATAACATGAAACTAGTGCGACTGTGTGAATTAGCACTACGGTTTTAATTGACAGTAGGTCATTTCCTGTCACTTCAATTAAAACGTACACAGTTGAGCACAGTTTAATTTGGGCTGCCCACGTTTCTGTTAACTAATGTGGTGGTCGCATCAAGTGACCATTCATTCGTCGCTGTATGTTATTGTTAGCCCGGTGAATGGCTATAGGGTCTCTACGTTTTATAGTAATCAGTTACATATGTATCTATATTATAGACTTTTATATGGATATATATCCATATTTGTTGTATATTATGCCTGGAAGAACAGTTTTCACAATTATACTCTTCAGAGATGACTCCGCGACATGGATCCGTGGCAGTGGCAATGGAAATATATTTTTTTCATGTGGTCTGTAGTACAAGTACATATGTATTTGTTCAATGTTTGTGCATGTGCTGGTACGTTTCTATAAAACGCACGATACCGAAACCCACAAGCAAGGTTTTTATTCAAAAACCTGACCATTTGACCAAATATCGAATACTCATGAGTATTCTTTATTATTACAAATATATTGAGCCGTTTAACACGTTCAAAATGTGAGTAGTACACGTATCTCTGAATTTTTTGTATTGTTTTCAAGCGTAGAAAATGGAGAGTAACAATTGAATCTAACAGGTTAACAATAGGTATATTTAAATCTATGTGTAACATATTTATCATTTATCTCCAAAAGATACCTCGTTTATACCAAGCACATATGTTAGTATCTACAGGTACAATAACACAGAAACGCTATTTTAATAACGTTAATTTAAATGCAACGCACATTGGATTTTCTTATTGGCAAGTATGCGTCAGTCAAGTAACAATATGCATCACTACGCTATTAAAATAAATACTCGTATTTTCTTATAAGAAATACAATCGTCTTAATTCCTATATACTTTCGACCTCGTAGCAGGAGTAAATGAATAAAGCGGACGGTTTGTAAGACATATGCGCGTCGAATTAGTTACGAACTTACGAGTGCACTAATATGAGTTTATTCATTGAGTGGCCGACCAAAGAGGGAGGGTGACACGTGACTCATCTAAGAAGGAAACCTTTTGGTAGAACCCCATTTTTTGTTTGCATTTTTACTTTTAAAGGTTAGTTTGGAGTTTGGTAAAGCTATGGTAACAGGTGATTCATGTATCATCAATTATATTTGGCATTTGTATTTTCTTCTATTCACTCAATGAGTCGTCGTTGGCACGTTCATGACACATAGTGGTTGTTTGAAATATATTCGAGCACTCGAGCAGTATTGTATGGAGACTATTGTAGATGCGGGCACACTTACACATACTGATTAATAATCATTTATAATATTTTATTAACTGTAGCAGAGCAGGCCTTTTCATCATTCCAGTTAGACTGGTTCGTGAAGTCGATTAATTCAATTAATAGAGTTCTGCCGTGGATATTTACAAAAGCAACTCTACCAATTATTAATTCCTAATTTTATATAATATTAGCTAGATTTCAGTTCTAACTAAACGTGTTCAAGACAAGCTTATATTCCACAATAATATTGGTAAATAATGAGGATGTTCGGATGTGCGCTCGACATGTTTTTAATTACGCACCGTACGGCATTCTTGGGGCGTGACTGGGTTAAGTAAGGGATACAGTATTTATGGCGTTTGAATAAAACACGTCTCGGCTGCACTTTGTTATGGATCGCTCATTTTGTACACAAGACCTCTGTCGATAGACGATACAATAATTACAATCAATTGAATTAAAAGTAGCTTTAGTTAAGGTATGCCTGGTCTAAGCTATGGTCCCATGGTACGCTTCACCTAGCCGAGGTCTAGTCTTGTTAGTTGGTGTCTTGGTGAGCACCTGTAAATGATCTCACATATTTCTTACTCTTTCTTAATCTAAAACATGATGTATTATAAGTCACCGAGATATTGCCGGACTACACGCACATGGCGGCGGCAGGCGGCTCCTCTCCACAAGGAAAAACGTTCTGCTTTAAGAGCTCGTAGTAAAAGCCCTGGGTGTATTTTTAAGTCAGAGAGTGTTGGAGACTTTTAGATTTTGGTGTCACTATCTCCTACTACAGATGACTATCGAGTTATTTTATTTTGATTATAATTAATTACAACTCAAGAATGAATGAATGAAAGAAAAGAATCGATGTGCAAACATCGAACGACGACTAGCCTTTACGATGAATACTCCGACCCCTTCAGGGATAATAGCCGAGATATTTGTGTTAAGATATCCGACACGACCGGATAAGAGGTATGTCCGTCCCCGTTCAAATAAGCAAATTGACAAAGAAAGACTTAAAATGAGAGGGTTATATACAAAAAAACGCCGTATTGCCATTTGCTATAGCTTATTGTTTCGCCGTTAAAAGTACCTACCTACTATCATCGGTTCTTCGCTTGCATCGTTTGGTGCATTAGGTTCGCGCATTACATATCGGGTGGTCTGAAGTTAGTTACAAGGCACGACTGCCATATTTATGTCTTAAATAATTTCATACAAAAAACATACAAAATATCGCCTAAACAATTAAACAATATAAATACTTAGAATGTTTAATTTATTCAATTTTTACACGCTTTATATTAGCGCTGTTATCGAATCTTGTCTCTTATCTAATTACCGACTTTAATTAACCTAGACGATTTTCACAAAGTCTAATTCATTTACAAGCAGGTCTAAGGACCATCGTGTAATTATATAAACATAAAAATCGTAAACTGTCAACACAATACAATTAGAAACAAGTTCCAATAATGTAGAAAATACAGCATAATAAATTCTGTAACACCTTTTATAAATGCAATAAATGATGGTAAGGTGTGCAAGTGAAATCACCTGAGTTTTTCCAGTTGTGAAACAATCAAGGCAAGTTTTTTATTCATTTTACGTCTCTAGCGACATTTCTTTGTATTCTTTTATAATTGCTGCAGATGTTCTTGTGAAGGCACTTTTTAAATAGCGCTGGTGCTTAACACATACTCAAGTTGATACGCAATATTAATAGTAAAAAAACTTTATAAGTAATATTTAAAAAAAAACTTTACAATTAAGTTGATTTTTAAAGGTAATGAAATTTTTTTAAACTGCTTACTGAACAATTATAAGGATAATTACACGGCTGATTCGTTCCTTTAATGGACCCGATAACAGCCATGCATATAAATAATACGAATAAATATTAAATGGCACGTACGTTTTATAATAAACAGAGATAAACATAACAATTCCAATATAAAATACAAAAGAAAACAACGAAGATCATAGCATAACAGAAACGCAGTGATGAGTTGTTTATCTGTTCACGTTGTATGATCAAATAACTTTGCCTGTCAGTATTTTTTCCTCTCATACATACCAATGTGATGATTTTTATACCATAAAAATCTTGGTTATGGCTGTGTGACACAATGGACGCTTTAGCGTGTATAAATTATATTGCGACAGATATAGATACACAATCGCTATGATCACCTGAAGTCTATCGCACCACTTTATGCAGATACGTCCATAAAAATAAATGCTATTTGTCGATGACCGTCTACAAAATATAACGCCACTGAGTCATTCTTCCATTGTGTATTAGGACTTCAGGAGTTAGGACTAACTTCATTACTATCATACATACTTTGATTGACTTTTTTTTTGTAACCATAGTATTTATGCCTTTGCTCACGATGCATGATTCTTCTTTCCTACATATGTACATGAGCGATGGACGCGCGGACAACAGCGATAATTTTTTAATGGTAATCATTATTACCAAAGATATCATAAATTATGATAATCATTGGATAAATTAGGTACTAACTCTATAAATAAGGTATAAAAATATGAATAGTTAAACAATTGAAAGTTAATGAATACTTGAAGAGAAAGATATTGTGAAGATGTTTTAGCATCGTTTATAAAGGTGCGCTTACACGGGCATTTCATTGCGCGATTATTGGCAATTTTGGTCAAAAATGATGTCCCAGCAACACCTAGCAATGTATGGAAATTCAAAAAGATTCCCACGAATTGATGACCTACTCCTTTTTTGAAGTCGGTTAAAAATAGTATCGAAATTGCCAAGAATTGGCCAATTTTACGAGTAGTTGCCCGTGTTAGCGCACCTTAAGAAAAAGGGTAAGTGTTTATTTCTTACATAAGCTTGTGAAATGGGTGGACTGTTCGATACAATTTCACAAGTATTACACGGAGTATACAAAAGAGGTTATTCCAGAATTAATCAGAATGATGTCACCTTGTATGATTAATATAATTCAAATGAATATAGTCATGTTTTTAAAGTGCCTAATTAAGGTAGGTAGCGGCGAATGATACGTTTCTACGAATGCAGCACAGTTTAGTTAAATATATTTTATGCTAGATACTATCGCTTAGCGCGACTGCTGAGCATGAGTTCCTGTGTTCGAATCCCATTTGGTAATTCTCAGTAGATGCACAGAGTCTAGTTGTGCCCGGTTGATGCCAATAAGCTCGCCTCCTATTACATTGGGACCTATAACACCAGACCTATAACTGGCGAAATGTGGGTGTACTATATGTGCACCTCTGCCTGCCCTTTCGGAGAATACAGGCGTGATGCTATTTCAATAATCTATAGGTGTGATGCTATTTCAATAATCTATAGGTGTATTAAACGATGAGTCATCATCATCACCAGCTAGGTAAAGTCATCACTATTCACTCGTTCACTTCTGGCCTAATTTAATCCAGATTGGCGCAACGCTGCCCCTAAAAACCGTCGCTTCCTTTACCTTGGTGAACCTCCAGGGAAGGAAAATAAAGGCCATTTATCTTTTTTATAGAATCTTCACAACTGTCACCAAGTTGTTAGCGTTGTCAAGGTAACTAACAATGATGACGGACAGGTGATTAGTTTCAGTTTGACGGTGTTTTCCTGCCTTTTATTAAAGTACCTATGCTTATCATTCTGAAGATAATTTATTTCAGCAGTAGAATAATTTTAATTTTATCTACTAATGTATTGTCCTGAAGGTTGTTTTTTTTCATGTCATTTAACAGTGTAAACAAGAAAAGAACGGAAAATATAGTAATATATTTTGTTCCCTACTTGCCAAACGAGATTTAAGTCACCAGCTTTCAACACAACCTTCACTCTTATTCCGGAAAACGTAAAAGTCATAGGTACCTACCGAAATATATATATATTTGATTGAATTATATACTAAGCACAGCGGCTAATTATGGTGTTGCCACTACAGTGTATTTATTTATATTTGCAATTTCAATTCAACATGTAAATGACAATTTACCTAAGTAACATTTTCTAGTAGTCATGTTTTGTATTACAGACATAGTAATGTTGGTTCATTACACGACTGCCCAAAAAAAGGAGTGTAATGTTTTCAGGGTTCATGTATGTGCGTTTCTTTATTCCACCATAACTTCTGAATGCCTGATCTGGTTTTTGATGTATGGAGTGTCGTTAGAATCCTTGCGAGTAACATAGGATATAAAAAAAGAATTAAAATAAAAAAATGCAAATCAAAACACGACTGCCATGTCTAAAATCGAACTAAAAAGTAAAAAACAAGTTCCATCTATTTTTGACATGAGAGTCGTGTTTATATTTTTATAAATAAATTTTTTTACATCGAGGGTTTAGGCACCTATAGTACCTACTTATAATATAACACCATATAGTGAGTATAATGATAAAAACTATAAAATACAAATTCAAAGACTATGACAAATAAACTAATATAGATGACTAGCTTATGTTATTAAAAAACCCGGTATCGCGCTAGTCCGGTCGGCAAATTCTTATACTTCGGCAACCTACTTAGAAAAAATGTTTGAATTTTTCAAATACTGGCATCTAGCCAGATAACAAGTATACACAAAATCATTACAAACATTCTCAGAGTCTTGTATTTCTAGAAATTTTTAGGAGAACAGTAACAGTTAAATAATAGCAACGTTTTGTTAATTTTAAATCAATGTTTGTCAAAGTATCGTAAAATTAAAATTTAAAAATAATAGGTTAATCGAATGGGCCTTACTAAGGTTCGATACCTGTAATTAATACCACCTAATACTATTATGACTAAACTACGTAAATACGTTGAGAGTACGTTCCTCAAAATAAATTTGTTTACATACTTTAAACCTACATATAATAATAGTTTTATACTTCTAATATAAGTTACAGTACGAGATCCAGAAAACAATTCGCTTGAACACGAGGCTTAAGAATTGCGTAATTTAAAAATTGTATTCTGCGTCACATTTCCCCTTTATTCCTTGGAAATAGTAACAATGAGAAACGCGTAGGCTCACTTATTGGCTTTTATAAAATTCTCGTTACCAATGACGCATTTTGATCTCAGAATTCAATTGAAAACCGCATCTTTTGCGTCATGTATGAAGTGAGACGAAGTGGAAAGGTTCTGGTGTAGCTAGTGCAGTGAATGTACTTTGAGCTAAACACATGACCTAATACGATCAATAAACCGAAATATTTCATGACAGGGGTTGTAGTATTTGAGTATGGAGCGGCCGACCACCCTTTTTTTTAATGACATTCTATAAGATAACATATATACCAAATCGACACAATTCCAAAATAAGCTAGGTATTTAAGCAATTAAATCATACTTTTTATTGAATAAAAATCTACGCCATTTGGCTTGAAAATATCTTTCTTCGTTAATTCCAGTTCAGGTTTATCCTCAAAGACAAAATATATTTAATTAAGTCTATTTATGGAAGAAACATCCAAAACTGTTACGCTACGGCCAATACTATGTTCTGCAAATGTCATATCATCAGTCATTTTCCTCTAACAAGTAGGCAGTGGTGAATACAAAATATTCTACTGAATAAAGAATTGGTACTTGTCAGATTTTAATTCAAATTTACCTATGCATAATTATAAGTTTTGTATGAATATGAGTCGTCTGTAAATTTCGAGAAACGTCTTCGTCTAAATCAAAAAAATCTTAACACATTCCTCACTATTTGACCAATTATAATGTATCTTTACAAAGATCTTCACCTAGACTTTTGAAGTAATAACAAGATGATAAGTGTGATTTAATAACGTATACATGTATGTATGTATATGTTTACTTGATTGTAATTACCAACAGGACAAATTGTAGTTATATTGAAAACCACGAATATTTTATCCTTAAACAGGTACTGGTACAGTCAAAGGTATATAAAACAACATAACAAATCTCCATAAATGTACAGTCACGTGTAATTCTATTTAGTCACACCTAATTTAAAAAAATGTAGTATATGGAATCCCTCAAGGTAGTGTCACTGGACGCTATTAGTCACATTTAGGTATAATAAGTAGATGAAACTCAGATGTTTATGATTACATTAAAAAATGCATTGAAACAGAGAAAACACTTCAATGTCCTTTATAGATTGCAAGATGCGGTTCGGCGCGCACCGGCGCACTCCGTCAGCCGTGAATCTTACTTACCTGTTCACATAGTACTACAGGCGGCTATACAAACATTAGGCACTATATCCAACGAGGAAGAACTGGCAACCTTGAGATTACGACCTCGTTTCTACGTCACAACTCGTCAGGCCACACTAAGAAGTCCCGATGCCAGTTTAACGACCTCAGACGCAGACAGCAGCAGAAAACAAATTTTATCTGTCGCAGGATAAACTGTTTTTTTTATTCGACGAGCGCCAAAGACTAATTAAATAATAATTTTGTTGTTTAAGTTTATTATAAAGTGTTAATAAGTTGGCATAGCTTCGCGGTCATAGTTTAATATCAGAGGTTGTATAAACTATACTCTGCTGGCGAATCTCCGCATTCGACTTGAAGAATGAATGAAGACTGAATAACTTAATCTCTCAGAAGTGTCAGAAGTGACGAAAGAAGGAGTTTCAATTGGTGACGCATGATTGGGAATAATCAGCGTTTGACAAACGATTAGAACGAATATCTTGAGATCATCTTTATGAATTCTGATGCATATTTATTAATGGAAGCAAGCTTTAGCAGAATTATCTGATAAGCCCTGAGTAGTAATACGGTAATAAATCAATAATTTACTATCGTTTATAAGCTCATTAAAGAAAACAAAGAAGCTCACCTCAAGATAAATAACATTAATAAGGCACTCGCCTCATTAGTCATGTTGTAAGTTTAGTCATACCCAAACAGTAAGCCTTTATCTGCATTTTATCATTATTCTGTCTGATATAAAATATATTTATTCCACACTGACCTCTCCAACCTATTTTACTTGGGACACCAGTACCTCGGATAACGATAGGTTATCTGAGAGTTAACCTTACGTTTATAAAACAGTATGGAGAATAAATCTTAAAATTAGTCATCAGAACAAATATATATAACACAAACAGTTTTCGCATTGTTGATGAACAACCTGGTGTCATAGTTTTAACTGCCTGTAGGCCTCTGAGATGGCTTTACACACTGTTGAAAACTCTCTCAGGTGTGCCAGTTTCCTCACGATGTTTTCCTTCTCCGTTTCTAGCAACTGACAACTAATTTATAATACGCACATGAATTCGAAAAGACATTGGTGCGTGCCGGGGTTTTAACTTGCGACTTTTGACTTGGCAGTCGAATGGTCATACCACTCGGCTATCACGGCAGTTATTTACAGAGACACAATTTGAAATCTAAGTAAAACCTAAAATGATTTACTTAAATTCATACAAGCTACGCCCAGCTCGGTTCCTTTTGGACAGGCCATCAGGAGTCTACCTCTACACCCACTTGTTTCTCTTCATAACCATTGCCATTCAACAGTTTCACACTGGGGTCATTACCACTTACAGTTTGCTTGTTTTATTTATTTATAGGTAATGCACATTGTACATTTTATTACATAGGCAGCATTGTTTGCCTGTAAGCTTGCCTACTCTAAAAAAACTTAAAATACATTATTTTAACTTTTTTTTAAATTAGCCTCTTTTGTGTCCTGCAGAGCCAAGGCATTCCCTTTTTTTTTAATTCTCTATTTGATACCATTTTACTCCATGTGTTTGCTGCAAAGGTGGTCCACCATTACCACAGAATAGATACTGTTGGCCGCTGACCAGGCAGACCAAAAAGACGATGGAAGGACCATTTTAAGTTGTTAAAGAATAACATCATTTCATACTACTCAGGGTTTGGTTCAACACAATGTTATGTGCATTATACTGTTTAATAGTCAATGGGTAGCCAGCATAAGTTAAATATTCGTTATAATGTTGCAAACAAAGAAATATAGCTTTTTATGGTACTTATTGTAGTTAACATTATTAAAATATTAAACAAAGAGCAGGTACTCTTAAAAGCTAGATTTTTTATTTGTATTATAATTAAAATAATAAGATCAATTTATTTTTAGTTAGGTAGAGGTGTAGTGTATAAAGTATTATGTACTTCTTGCATCAATTAAAACAATATTAGGCATACAATTAAATTAATTATGCCATGTTCAAATTTACAATTATTATGCACCAGCCGAAGACACCAGAAGGCATCCACTGTTGAACAAAGACCTCCCCGTTTTAGAGGGGGGTGTAGTGCCATAACCCCTTTTATAATTAATAATAATAAACCTTTATTATCAGGCAACTATGGCCCATAGATATTAATGGCTATAAGCTCTACCAGTACAACCGCTTTACTGAAAATATATAACTTTACAGATAATCAAGAAAATATGGGTAACAGCAAAAACAAATTAAGAAACAAAATCATTGGGTGTGCTTATTTTACACAATTAAATTGCTGTTTTTTTTATATATTTTTTTGCAAATATTTCACTAGTCAATAGTCATAGTGACAGAAAGAAAAATTAACTACACACCAATGTCAGAGGTTAAATGTGTATAAGGTCAGGTAAAGCAAAAAGATAAAACATTAATAAGGTAAGATTGTTTGTAAGAGATCACTGTCAGTCACAAGACAGTGCATTGTACAGTTTCAGTTATAAGATATTATGTTATTCTTAGTTAGTGTACAATAAGGAGGTTATTATTAAAACAGGTTTTTGCAGTAGCTATAGTCAATCAAATACTCAAGCATAAAAAGGACAGCTTTTGAGTCAGAATATAATAAGTATATAAAGAGAGTGCTTTAATAATACTGCAAGGTCTGTAGGGGCCAATAATAAGCTAACTGCCAAGGGTCATAGAGACAGAATTATGTTACTGTAGCATACTGATTGAGGATAATTGGTATCAACAACAATTATGTACTTGTCATGTTTTGTGTTCTTTGGATGCACTCTCTGACCCACAGAGTATGTAATCACTGTTCTCTCTGACAAATACCTAGCAGTGAACATGATAATAATATAATAAGATATATATAACATGGTCTCATTCAATTCAATAAGTTAAAATATAAACAATTCTTAAACTACAGAAACTGATAAAAAATATATTTTCGAATCTATTTCAATTGCGAATGTGTGTACACAGTTTACGAAGATAGAGTATCATTAACAAATCAAAATAGGTACTTCTAGAAATCTTAATATAAAGAACTAAATGAATCACATTTCTTCCGCCTTCCGCAAATTTTAACTTTAACGCAACATTTAACTTTAACGCAACAACCTGTTGAATGCGTAGAACGTCAAACACTTCGAGTAAATAAACAGAAACATGAAACTTGAAAACTTTTTTCTTCACGAACAGTTTTATATTAACAAGTTCTTCCAAAATACGATTAAGAACAATCTAAATATGCGTGAATAGGTAATCGTGACCGATGACGTTTCAATAGTTGCTAATAAAAACCAGCCAAAAGGCTTTCAAGGTTTCCTTTGCCTTATTTCACGACAAAATTAACAACGTGACCTAAAAACTATTTTCCGAATTTACGATAATTCAAAAGTTGCGAGAAACCATCTACGCGCCAAATAAAATCACGTCTTAAGTAGGTATGCAAAAGTTTTAGATGGAACTGCATTCAAAAGAATCCTACATAAAACGATGCATTGTTATTATTACGTGGGCATACAAGTTGTGACGTACCTTTAGAAGACTGGGCAACGGCAAACACCAACAGAAATGCACTAGTTATATATTTAAAGTTCACACGCACTCGCAAGCGATCCATTTTCTCACAATATAATAAAATGGACGTATAATTTAGCTTTTAAATACGAATGTCAGTAACGTCATTGAAGCACTGTACTGAACTGACGGACGGAGTGAGAAACAGACTTTTCCAAATCCACGTTGTCGTCGTGTGAGTGCGAAGCATAGAGTAAAGTGAACCTTGTCTATGTGTAGTACTTTTATCTTCCCGCTTTTTGGAGTACCGGCAAATGTATTATACTTACAGCCAGCTCCATATTTAACAAGATTTATACAATATTTGAGGTAAGTATTCGTTGTTGAAATTTTTAAAAAGAGATAATATGGATTTGGCTTTCTCTTTACACCAACTCTTAAACGTCATTTCATAACTGAACGGCAAACTTTTTTTCTGTTTCTTTGTTACGCATATACTATGCCCACATAGAATGCCCAGTAGAATGTAATTAATTAATACAAATACAGACTGAGAGGAAATAAGCCTGTTAATATATTTTTTTACTTTTATTTTCCTTTTTAGTACCTATGTTAGTACCTAAGTATTTTAGTGAAGGTGTGGTGTTTAAAAATATTCAACGGTTATTATGCTGTGAAAATGGGTACCTACTTGTATAGAAGCATATAGAAGTGAAAAAGCTTAATTTGTAAATTATATTGTTAATTTTTTATTTTATACGCCGTGGCCAGCTTCCACCTTTATCATCACACTCTGGATATCATCTAGGAGTAAAATGCTCATCAGACGAATCGATCAAGCCCAAGCTCGATGAGGTTACGTTGTTTTATTGCAGAGTTCCTATGACTACCCTCTGACTCCATTATTAGACCAGCACAAAAGTACCATTATATTGTTTTGTCACCAAACTTATTTATGTAATGAGGGCTACCGAGTTTGTGCTCACCAGTTGGCGCCACTGTCGTGTTAGATCCTAAATCATAACTGGCAAAGGATTTTAGCGCGTAGTTTAGCGCGCTAAGCTATGTTGGCTACATTAACGCGTGATGTGTTGAACTATATTTTATTTATACCAACTTTGTAATGTACCATCCTTTACGAATACATTTCTTCATCTTTATAATTCCGCGGGGCGCATGCGCAGTGCAAAGAGTATGTACTTTGTTCTTAGGCGGGAACGGCGTTATTACGACGATTGAGTGGTCGAATGAGAAAATATTGGAGTTTTTGGAGCAACTTTAATTAGAACCATGCCTTTAGAATTCGAATTATATAATAATTTATTACACTCATTGCTGCAACCTGTGCAGCCGCTTCAACCTTAATTGTTGTGCAGTTAACGTGTAACTTCACTAGGAATTAACTTTTGACGGCGTTGTAAGCAGATGTAGCCAACATGCATTTTTTTGCGTTAATTAACGCGTAGTTGGACACTAACATTACCATTAACGCAGCTGGAGCCAAAGCATTATGGAATTGTTTATTTAAAAAGCAAATTATTTTGTGTACATGTTACTAGCTCCAGTAAATGTTCATTCATCATCATGAAAGCCACATTATTTTTGTAAACATGTAAAAAGTAAGTGGTAGTATTCACTATAACTTGCAAAATAATTCACATAACATAACATAACATCACGCCTGTATTCCCCGAAGGGGTAGGCAGAGGTCAACATATAGTACACCCACATTTCGCCAGTTATGTCCTAAATAATTCACAACTTTGTTCTATTTAGAAATAAACCCGCGTAACCTAATCAGTTCATAATATTTGGCATTTTGGAGACCTTCCGGTACACCAGCGCCTCTAGCGGCGAATTCATACTTAATAGTCCCCATCGCTGAATTTCATTTCAATCGCATGTCAAGATGTGGTTCAAATACATTGCAAGATTTGACCTGAACAAACTAACATACATACATTGCAAGTAAATAAATAAAATAAAAAAGTTAAATAAAAGCTTCTAATAAAATCTTCTAATTTTTTTAAATTAGGTTGCCTGTGTAACAATGTAAAACTACCCATAATTAAGAGAGAATAATAGGCCACAGGCCTTTGTTCAACAATGGACGTCTTCCGGCTGATAATAATAATAAATAGGAAATAAACAAATAATTAATTTAAAGTGTGACTGAGGAATAATAACTCAAGGTCTGATAAAATCCAAGGTTTAACCTCAGATACGTGGTAAATTTAAAAAAAAATGGTAAGTCTTGGTTATCGAACGTATTGAAGACATACTGTCGGATCTCTTCCCATAGTCACGTACTATTTGGTTCCTATATATTATGTACCCAGAAGATGGGCAGCAGCGTCTTCTGTAACTTGACCACCGACACTGCGATCCCCAAGCCGCTTGCCAAGCGTGGGGATTATGGCAACACCCCCCCTTCTAAAAGGAGGAGGCCTTTGTTCAACAGTGGATGCCTTACGGCTGATGATGATGATGATGATATTATGTACCTGGGTCACCCGCGCCGGGGCGGTGATAAGTGCACGACGAATAATGTTATTTGCGAGCCGTGGTATGCGATCAGCGTTTAGCGCGAGCAGGGTTTTTTTTTCACGACAGTGACATCGATGGGGAAGCTGATAGAAATCTGGAAAGTGTTTTCGTCCAACATCGTTCTAAGCCGAAGCCAAAGACTTAACTCCCATTAACCCACAGCAAGCAAACGAGCATAACATTTGATATTAATTGATTCCGTATAAACCTACAGAGCGGTTTAAGGTCGTAGCACACATATCAACCCGGAAAGGGATCGTAATCGTATCAACTTGAGCCATGCAGTATTCTTTGTATGGAACTCCCTACGAAGCACACTATTTGAATTCGTAACGTAATCGCCTCGCCTCGGGACCGGCGACCCGTAAACGCGGCGTTACCTAGCCGTAGCCGGGTCGACGTATCGGAGCAGCTGATCCTGACTTTACGAGCGTACGTAAGGTTGAAGCCTGTTTGACGGCGAGGCAAAAGGCGATCCGGTGACTATCCCTTTCCGATTTGATATGTGTGCTATGACCCTTAACCTACTGGTGTTGAGACCAACGTTGGGTCTTAAAATCTCTAATTTTTGGTTCTGAGGGCCGATGACAGAAAAGCTGGGAACCTTAAACTGGCATCTTTATAGACACCCAATCTTAGACAGAGTGTCTTGAGACCTTGCTCGACCGTCTAAATTAAATAAGTAAATAAACTGAAAAAATCTGGTAAAGTAAAAAATGAATATTGGTAACATTACCAACTAAGAGTTGGTAATATAAAGGGAATAGAGAGCCAACTTCTAGGATGTTTTGTCTCCTAGAGCGACACGGTGTCGCCATCTGATATTCTGTCCATTGAACTACTCTCAATATTAATCCTATATATGCATATAATATTTGTGTAGGTATGTAGAATGATGCATACTTAGGTATTTAAACAGTTTATGTAAATCTAGCAGTAATGTAGATGTAAATTTAAACAATAAGATGGCAGGAGGACAACTCGACCAAACTTATGGTAGAGTATGACAATAAAAAATTGCAAGTAGAAAACGAAAATATTTTCGTTATTAAGGCTGCTGGAAGAAAACAAAAATGTTATTGCCATTTTTAATTTTTACGTGTCTGCCTTAATTCATACCCAATAGTAATTTACGAATACTAGCAGAAAGCGCCATCTATTTCGCCTTTTGATACTTAAGATCAAAAGTTTACGCGGAAATTATAGAAGAGGGCACTGGTTTTATAACAGAATTATTCACACCTACGAATGTAGAGCTGAGCAGAGTACCACCTTACTTGTCACTTGTCAGTGTCAGCGAAGTATTTTCTGTGCCTGCCATGTTTTTGATTATTGATTATCCTTGAAGCTTAGAAGCTCGGACGAATAGCGGTGTATGAAATCTAAAGAATTATATTTGTGACTCTATTATAAACATTTAAATTGTGTTAATAACTGGACTTTTGAGTGAAAATGTCTGACGAAGAGAGGTGGGGTCGAGACACACGCAACAAAGGTAAGTCATAGTGTAGTATCTTTACAGGGATATTATACAACTGTTTCGATTGTTTCACTCAAAAGAACTCGTTTTTCGTGATAAGTGTGATTATACACATCGTTGTATCCAAAAAAATCATACCAGTGATCATTTCAGTGCCATAAGTATGCTCGCGCAGGTCACCGCTGCGCAGACCATCGCTGGCGAAAATCAATAATCACTGAGCCCAAATTGTAGTCTAATATTGATTTGGATGGAATGGATAACTTAGAAATGAGAATATTTCGAAATATACCTTTTATGCTACTTAAATATGCCAACAATAGCTACTATGTTAAGATGTAAAACTGGACAACTCGCTTACATCTGTATGATATTAAACTGCAATAAAAGTTAAGTAAAGAGCCACTGATTATTGATTAGGATAACATTATGGATTAATATGGATATTCTTGTACCTATGCAGTTTTCTTCTATTATGTCAACTATCAATACAATTAGTGCAGTAACGGCTGCAGTGAACAATGCATGCCTTTTCAACATGAAAAGATACCCAGCACTGGATAGCCAGTATTGGGCATCTGTACTCTACTGCGTTGGTGCACAAATTAAGGTGTGTGGTATCCGGCCTAGAATTGACCACCCCCTTTCCTCCCGTGGGTGTCGTAAGAGGTGACTAAGGGAAAATTCAGAAGATGGGCAGCAGCGTCTTCTGTAACTCAACCACCAATACTGCGATCCCCAAGCCGCTTGCCAAGCGCCAAACATGGGAATTATGGCAACCCCCCCTCTACTTAAAACAAATTGAAAACATTTTATAATTTACATGTTCACTGCCATGCCGCTGTCACAATTAAAGAACTATTGTTTGTGGTCACACAGTGACTGCAGTGCAGTGGCATTAAATCATGACAACTGTGTTGCTGTTGTGGCTATGCAATGTTATGTTTAGTATTTAAAAAATGTTCCACCTGCTAAATGAATCAAGTAAAAACAGAAGAATAAGAAGCTACATCCATATTGTATGTATCCATGTTGGATGATGAAAGATGATGTGAATGTTCATTGGGCAGAAACAGGCACAACTGAGAGACTTTTCAACAGTGTGAAATGCCATGCCAGAGACCTAAAGGCGGTTTAAACTCTGACACCAGGTTGTTCATCACCCATACAATAAGAAGAACAGAATGGATTATAAGTTTCTTGAATTATATGATAATATGTTTTTCATAATTTCTTTGAACAATTTTAGTGGAGTGTAGTTTGCTAACATATCATGTTTTACAATACATCAAGAGTGGTTATTTGCTATTTGTGTTATGTAAAAGTGGACAATTAATTAGGTTGTGTTACAATGAAGTGTCTATTTTTAATGTGTTATTAGTGCATTTTAATTGTGTGAAACCCTACCATATGAACAAAGCAAGTAATGAGATGTTTTAGATACAACTCAGTCAGATGGGATCCTTCTCTGAAAATGCCCCGTACTCTGGAACTCACACCTAATACAATATCTCTGGACGAGTTGTGGGCTTTTTGATTTCAAGATGTCTCTTACCTTGTGTAATGCAATATATGCGGCTGAACATTGATCAAAGGCAGTTTAGTTTTCATCTACTTGGAATCATCAACATGATGCAGAAGAGGACAATATTATTTACTCAAACAGCAGGGGTGTAAATAGAAAGCCCCCACAAGTGATTATAACTAAGTATCCTACACAGGGTGGTCAAACTCACTATGTTTCTTGTTAACTACAATTGCCACTGCTCTGCTTCCATGTGACATTATTCTTGCTCTATGACCCATACTTATCACTTTGAATGTGCGTGAAGCAGACACAATAGTAAAACAATAGCTATGCCCTATATGTGGGTCCTTACATTGGAAAGTGTTAAGTCAAACTTTGGAACTGAAAACATTGGGTTCTTAATGTCAAATAAACACCCTGATGCTTACATCTCAAATTCTAAACAATACTTCCAACCTAATGATGTGTCATTTTCCAATTCTAGTTAGCTAGCTCTAGTTAGTCGATTTTCATCAAGGCCAATTAACTAACTAGAGTCTTATACAATCGGTACTATATTTCTTAATTGATAATAGTGCTAAGTATATAAATAGGCCTTGTTTGTGGTTATGATCAAGACTGATTAAGTAGTTGAAAAACAATGAGGGCTATCGTTGTTGTGCTCACTAGTTGGCGCCGCTGTCGAGTAAGGTCTAAAAGTATAGCTGATATAATTGTTTATAATATAATGATAATGCCTTCATGTTTTATTCTATCATGGACTTGTCCTTTATGAAATATCAAATTATTTTCTGTACATGCCACTAAATATTCATTCATCTTCATATTATTATAGCCCTTTCTATGAACTGCAGCATACTCAGTCATTCCCATATTGTCTTTGTCTCCCTCTATGCAATATAATAATTCACAACTTTATTCTATTTAGAAATAAACTCGCGTAGCCCACCCACGTAACTGTGACATTTCGTAGACCTCACGCTACACCAGCGCCTCTAGCGGCGAATTCATACTTGATAGCCCTCATCGGTTACTTGCTGGGTGCGTCCTTTATAAAATGCTGCAAATGTATGGCTTGTAATAATATGTGCTGTGCCTGTGCGTGACATAGGGAAGGAATAAACAAAATGTATTCCTTTCCTAATCATAATAATAATTATCATGTATGATAGTGGAGTTCACTTCTCTCTTCTTATTAAGAGATGTAAGGATTAGTACTTATTTTTATAAAGAGTAAGAACACCAGTGCTACACCCTTAAACAGTGTACACTTTTTTCAGCTATTTTAATATAAAGTTTAATTTTATCAGTTCAATTACGTGACGTTTGTATTTTGCAATGGAAAAAATTAAAAGCTGTGCGCCAATACTTGATTAAAAGATTAATAGACATCTATCTGCCTTGGAACTCTATTTATTATATATATGTACTTATATTATACTTATAAAATAATACAAATATTGATTTGTTTGGATACATAATTTTATTATTAGCCTGAAGTGTCCCACTGCTGGGCAAAGGCCTGCCGACTCTCTTTCCACATAATACATTATATAAACCGAAAAATATATCTGAGCAACAAATATAATCACTAAATAATTTTTTTGTAGTTATTTATTTATATATTAATTATTAATATTATTCATGTCTATGATTTGGTTTATAGCAAATTATTAATTTAAGCTGATATCCTGCTATTGTGATGTGCTGCTATTGCTATGTGTCTAAGCCTTTGCAAAAATAAAATAAATCTGTGTGTTACATCGACGCTGCAATATCTTTATATACATACATACATTAAGTCACGCCTATTTCCACGAGGGGTAGGCATATGTTTATATACCTCTTAATAATATGGCCCTACTTCAATTGCAATCAAATATCCTATCACCCTCTTAAAATTAGCATGATATTTGTCGTTTTATACGATGTATTCAATATACATGATATACGACGATGTATGTATCGTATGATTAATGGTGACAGTGAATATAGATAGATAGATAGATTTCTCTTTATTGTACACCAAAAATAAACATAAGTACAGTCACAGGATTAGTAAATCAGTATCAATAAGGTAGTTAAATAATTATTAAATAAATACCTTTAGAAGAAAAATATTTATTTACATTCCACATAAATTAAAAAAAAAATATTACAATTTGTGAATATATTTAAGGCTACGGGTAAGTACATAAACTTTGTAATATAACATACATATTAATTTGACTATTATGATATTAATCCATGTTTTATTATTATTCTAACATGATTTTTTATTGTTTACAGCATGCCTATTTTGGGTCCATCACACTTATCGAATGGCCAGCTAAAAGCTTGAATTAAAAATCTATCTACAATCTATGGTGACATCAATATGGTGATAAGGATCCGTATGTTGGCGTTGTGCTTTTTGAAGATAAGGGTGCAATAATAAATATACAGCGACGCAATGATGATGTTCTAAAACGTTTAAAACAATCAGACTAATGTGTTTAATTTCGTCAAATATAATTTTTCATTTGTAATAAATAGTGTTTGTTATGTAAGAGAAGAGTGTAGTCCTTTTGTGGAGTGAAAACGTTTATTTCTATAGTTAAAGAAACAATACAATTATTGTTATTTAATAAATTTATAAAAGTTATTTACATAATTATGTAATTGTTAAAAAATTGTTATTCAATAAATTATAATGAATCATCATGTTGTTTTTATTACAATTCACCCTGAACAATCAAATAATTATTTCTCTCTGACGAGAAGATATTTTTGTTAATTTTTTTATTTTTTTATAAATAATAAAGAGAAAACTATTTGATATTTTACCATTAACGTGAGAAATATCTGCTATCCATTTTCCATCAACACTATGAATTATGTAATGAAAAATGAAGTTCTAAAAGCACTAATTTAAATAATATTTTTAATTAATTATTATTATCTAACGTATTAATCTTATTGACAATGCAATCGTCGATGCACACAGATTTGTGATTTCATGTGCCTTGCTTACTGAATTATTTTGTCGTGTGTACCTATTTTATATGGTTATTAAGTATTATTTAGTTGGATCTAAATTCTGAACATCTAAAGATCTTATTACTAGACCTGTTAAATGATATATGACACTGGTATGATTTTTGTAATTAATCGGTTCAGATGAAAACGTATTCTTTTGATAATCATGTGTGATATGATTGGGCATTTGATTTTATTAACCATTTTACTAGGAAAATAAACTAAGGAGCTGTTTGAGTTAAAATACATTTTTTTGTGGTATACCTATGAGAATCAAGTACCCAATTGTTGTTCGTTTAGAGACTTTTTGACGTTTACATTTTAGACGTTAACATTCTTAGCTTCGGTGAGCTGTATAACAAATAGGCTAATTTTAATCCCCTAATAAACGCGTTTGAATTTTCTTACGCGGACGAAGTCGCGGACGAACGCTGGCCTTTTGTTTCCAACTTTGCTTGAAATCGATAAATCCATGGAAATGACCCGTGTTTTAAGCACAATACAATCAATAATTGCAAGGCTCCAAAGAAATTTGCTTGGGGTTCCCCTAGGATGGGGCAGTAAAAAAATGGACCATAAATCTTTCCGGCCACATAAAAAATCTTAAACTGCAAGCTGTTATGAACTCGAAACAATTAACTGACTGCGGTCCTCATATGTTCACACTTAAGTACATTTCTGGTGCCTGCACTATATTATAGGAACTAACGTCAAATGCGAGTTTTGACAAACAGCCATCATCGTTATAAGCCGGAAAACGTTCACTGTTGAAAAAAGGCCTCCTCCTTCTCCTCCGTCTTCTATCAGCGAAACCTAGTCAGGTCATACAGGAATGTTTCCAAACGTACAAAACATTCAATCAGTTGTTCCTTGCGTTACATTGCTGGGCTATTTTATACGGCTACTTATCTCTATCTTATTCATAAAAATGTCAATTTTAAACCATGGATTAAATTATACCTGTCACTGTTTGCTGGTTTAAGTTAATACGGGTATCATCCTCGTTTATGAAAAAGAGGGTTTAGTGCAATCAATGACTATTGCATTTAACGCCTATCTGTCCTTAAAAGAGATATACATTATGTGCGACTCTAATGATTTTGATGACTCTTTTATGAAACTACCTCGACTCTGCTGCAGATAGCTTTTCTCCATATAAACGCCACTTTTGAACCAAGCAACTTGATTTGAATTTTTAAAGTGAACTTTTGTAGCCTATCTGAAATAAAAACCTAATTAGGTAATATACCTTAGCTCTTTATAATCTCTTCCCGCTAGCGTTACATAAACTAAGATATGCATATTTTTTTTTTGAAAATGCGATAATTTTAGGTTGCGAAGTAGAAAGTTTAAGATGGTGGCTGATATTCATCGCGCATGCGTCAAATATATTGATTCTGTGAATTAACAATTCACGGAATACCACCCCACCCATAATGCGGCAAACTCTGCACATTTGCCTCCGGTTCGCCGTCTACGTTAGACGCAGCGACGTGTTCTGCACAAGTAATCGGTACTTTGCCTGTAAACTCAGTGATTTTCCCCAATGGGTTCGATTCTCAACGCAAAGAATCTTTACTTTTTAACGGTGCTTATTCACGTAAGTTAGATTTTGTTAAAATAATACGCGTAATAAATGGTCGGTTTTTTATTTTCGGTCGGTGTTTAATTAAAACGGATAATTAAGTGGGGTGTGAAGGCTCTTGGTTTCCGGGAAAATCTTAGATTCTTTTGTTTCTAGAATTCCGCTAGTTTCATGATGATTTACATTAAAACCGAATGCGGATTTATACAAGACAAGATGGCCGCAAGGACTTTGTTAGGACGGTACTAATGAATACGCATGCGCCATCGTAATATCGATCCAGGCTTTTATGCCGCATTGCACCATCGCCTCTTTGTGAATATTGTGTATCGGATCCGGACAATATCGACGCTTTTCATAAATTATAGATTCAAAATAACCATTTCGCGTACGTTGTTAGTGTTGTTGGTATTTAAAGCTTTCGGGGCTAATTCTAACCGCGTAGCAATGGAGCTTTGAAACGTTTCTTCGTGGCGCCTTTGATTGTGAATGTGATATCTCCTGAACATGGCAGATTTGGTAAGTGAGTTCCGAAGTTTTCAGCAGGGGCATCAGTTGCTTGCTCTTCCGGCCTCGGTCTCGACGACAGCGGGAGCGGAGGCGGCACGGAGAGCGGAGCACGAGCGGTGGGCGGAAGTCAGATATTGTCACTCTTTTCTGGTCGAAGTGTTGTAATTTAGCGACAACCAACTATCATTCAACTTGCATTATCGTTATGCTTTTCTGATCCTGAGGCGGCGATCGTGGGAGGCGTAGAGAGAGCGGTAATGAGAGCGCACATAGCGCTTCAAATTAGTTGGCGTCAGCTCAGAAAAACATCACAAAATGGCGGCTACATGCAATGCAGCAGATATGATAAAATGGCGGCTACACCTGCAATGCAGTAGACATGCGCAAATAACGCAACTGCAACACGCATGCGTCGTATCGATTGGTTGTCCTGTTTGCATTTCCAGCCTACAGGTTCTGAAGTCTGCGGGAGCGGGTTGGTAACGAGAACGATTTACAAGCGGCGGCCAATTCGCTTATTGTCTATATGGGTAAGCTGATCGTAATGTTGCATTTTTGAGGTTCATTTACATTATTCTTAGAAACAAATAATAATGTTTAGAAAAAAAATCTCAGCTTTTTTTGAGGTCGCGACAGCGAAGGTAATGGAGGGTGGGGCGTCACTGACAGCGATTTTCGAGCGTCGGGTGGAAGTTGTGTAGCTAGTCACAGGGTTCCATTTTACAATATTTGATATTTAATTCTTCACCTATAAAATTTACAGTAATGACATACGGTCCTAATACTTGGTAGCCGACTATAGGCTGCATAAATACGTAATTTTAGGTTGCGAAGTAGAAAGTTTAAGATGGCGGCTGATATTCATCGCGCATGCGTCAAATATATTGATTCTAATACCACCCCACCCATAATGCGGCAAACTCTGCACATTTGCCTCCGGTTCGCCGTCTCCGTTAGACGCAGCGACGTGCTCTGCACAAGTAATCGGTACTTTGTCTGTAAACTCAGTGATTTTCCCCAATGGGTTCGATTCTCAACGCAAAGAATCTTTACTTTTTAACGGTGCTTATCCACGTAAGTTAGATTTTGTTAAAAATAATACGCGTAATAAATGGTCGGTTTTTTATTTTCGGTCGGTTTTTAATTAAAACGGATAATTAAGTGGGGTGTGAAGGCTCTTGGTTTCCGGGAAAATCTTAGATTCTTTTGTTTCTAGAATTCCGCTAGTTTCATGATGATTTACATTAAAACCGAATGCGGATTTATACAAGACAAGATGGCCGCAAGGACTTTGTTAGGACGGTACTAATGAATACGCATGCGCCATCGTAATATCGATCCAGGCTTTTATGCCGCATTGCACCATCGCCTCTTTGTGAATATTGCGTATCGGATCCGGACAATATCGACGCTTTTCATAAATTATAGATTCAAAATAACCATTTCGCGTACGTTGTTAGTGTTGTTGGTATTTAAAGCTTTCGGGGCTAATTCTAACCGCGTAGCAATGGAGCTTTGAAACGTTTCTTCGTGGCGCCTTTGATTGTGAATGTGATATCTCCTGAACATGGCAGATTTGGTAAGTGAGTTCCGAAGTTTTCAGCAGGGGCATCAGTTGCTTACTCTTCCAGGCCTCGGTCTCGACGACAGCGGGAGCGGAGGCGGCACGGAGAGCGGAGCACGAGCGGTGGGCGGAAGTCAGATATTGTCACTCTTTTCTGGTCGAAGTGTTGTAATTTAGCGACAACCAACTATCATTCAACTTGCATTATCGTTATGCTTTTCTGATCCTGAGGCGGCGATCGTGGGAGGCGTAGAGAGAGCGGTAATGAGAGCGCGCATAGCGCTTCAAATTAGTTGGCGTCAGCTCAGAAAAACATCACAAAATGGCGGCTACATGCAATGCAGCAGATATGATAAAATGGCGGCTGCACCTGCAATGCAGTAGACATGCGCAAATAATGCAACTGCAACACGCATGCGTCGTATCGATTGGTTGTCCTGTTTGCATTTCCAGCCTGCAGGTTCTGAAGTCCGCGGGAGCGGGTTGGTAACGAGAACGATTTACAAGCGGCGGCCAATTCGCTTATTGTCTATATGGGTAAGCTGGTCGTAATGTTGCATTTTTGAGGTTCATTTACATTATTCTTAGAAACAAATAATAATGTTTAGAAGAAGAAATCTCGGTTTTTTTTGAGGTCGCGACAGCGAAGGTAATGGAGGGTGGGGCGTCACTGATAGCGATTTTCGAGCGTCGGGTAGAAGTTGTGTAGCTTGTCACAGGGTTCCATTTTACAATATTTGATATTTAATTCTTCACCTATAAAATTTACAGTAATGACATACGGTCCTGGTACTTGGTAGCCGACTATAGGCTGCATAAATACGTAATTTTAGGTTGCGAAGTAGAAAGTTTAAGATGGCGGCTGATATTCATCGCGCATGCGTCAAAGATATTGATTCTAATACCACTACACCCATAATGCGGCAAACTCTGCACATTTGCCTCCGGTTCGCCGTCTACGTTAGACGCAGCGACGTGCTCTGCACAAGTAATCGGTACTTTGTCTGTAAACTCAGTGATTTTCACCAATGGGTTCGTTTCTCAACGCAAAGAATCTTTACTTTTTAACGGTGCTTATTCACGTAAGTTAGATTTTGTTAAAAATAATACGCGTAATAAATGGTCGGTGTTTTATTTTCGGTCGGTTTTTAATTAAAACGGATAATTAAGTGGGGTGTGAAGGCTCTTGGTTTCCGGGAAAATCTTAGATTCTTTTGTTTCTAGAATTCCGCTAGTTTCATGATGATTTACATTAAAACCGAATGCGGATTTATACAAGACAAGATGGCCGCAAGGACTTTGTTAGGACGGTACTAATGAATACGCATGCGCCATCGTAATATCGATCCAGGCTTTTATGCCGCATTGCACCATCGCCTCTTTGTGAATATTGCGTATCGGATCCGGACAATATCGACGCTTTTCATAAATTATAGATTCAAAATAACCATTTCGCGTACGTTGTTAGTGTTGTTGGTATTTAAAGCTTTCGGGGCTAATTCTAACCGCGTAGCAATGGAGCTTTGAAACGTTTCTTCGTGGCGCCTTTGATTGTGAATGTGATATCTCCTGAACATGGCAGATTTGGTAAGTGAGTTCCGAAGTTTTCAGCAGGGGCATCAGTTGCTTGCTCTTCCGGCCTCGGTCTCGACGACAGCGGGAGCGTAGGCGGCACGGAGAGCGGAGCACGAGCGGCGGGCGGAAGTCGGATATTGTCACTCTTTTCCGGTTGAAGTGTTGTAATTTAGCGACAACCAACTATCATTCAACTTGCATTATCGTTATGCTTTTCTGATCCTGAGGCGGCGATCGTGGGAGGCGTAGAGAGAGCGGTAATGAGAGCGCGCATAGCGCTTCAAATTAGTTGGCGTCAGCTCAGAAAAACATCACAAAATGGCGGCTTCATGCAATGCAGCAGATATGATAAAATGGCGGCTACACCTGCAATGCAGTAGACAATGCGCAAATAATGCAACTGCAACTCGCATGCGTCGTATCGATTGGTTGTCCTGTTTGCATTTCCAGCCTGCAGGTTCTGAAGACCGCGGGAGCGGGTTGGTAACGAGAACGATTTACAAGCGGCGGCCAATTCGCTTATTGTCTATATGGGCAAGCTGGTCGTAATGTTGTATTTTTGAGGTTCATTTACATTATTCTTAGCAACAAATATTAATCTTTAGAAGAAAAAATCTCAGCTTTTTTTGTGGTCGCGACAGCGAAGGTAATGGAGGGTGGGGCGTCACTGATAGCGATTTTCGAGCGTCGGGTGGAAGTTGTGTAGCTTGTCACAGGGTTCCATTTTACAATATTTGATATTTAATTCTTCACCTATAAAATTTACAGTAATGACATACGGTCCTGGTACTTGGTAGCCGACTATAGGCCGCATAAGATGGCTCATTTTTATAAAGAAATAGAAAACTTGGTAAAATCGGCATTATCCGGATTTGCATTGCCTAGTCTTCAAGTTACAACAGCTAGGGCTAGAACTCGCGAAGTCCTCCGTCATCTACCACACTCGTTAGACCTTTCGCCAGACAGACTTGTACCTTTTCCAAAAAAAATTAAATATCAGTTATGCAGCATAAAATAATATTTGAAAGTTTGTTGCCGAGCTGAGTTTTTCAAGAAAGGCAATGATAACTTGCCATTGCACTGGCAAAGATGCATCGATAGCAATGAATGCTCTGATTAATAGAAATAAAAAAAGTTATTATGATATTACTTTTTAGTACTGTACGGCAATTTCATAGGTCTAATAGATATTTACCGAACATGTGCTCTTAAAAATAAAATTATCTTCGCTGTTTTAGTAGACAAGTCACTTAAGCGAAATTATAAAAGTAAAAAAAAAACAAATTGAATAAACTTATTAAAAGTCCATTATTTATGTCATGTCATGAGATTCAAATGAATTGTCTAATCTGGTTACAACTAAACTGCAATTCTTAGCGATTTGCCCGCTGCCGCTCTCGCTATGCCTTCCGCTGTCGTCGTGACCGCGCCCTTAGCTTCACAGAGACATCACAAAATGGCGGCCAATATCTGCAATGCAGCGTTATGCAACTGCAATACGCATGCGTCGAATCGATTCCATGTTTTAATGCGGCTGTCCCGCCCCGCTTTCCCAGCTTCCATTCGATGATCGTGCATCGGAGCCGGCAATTATCGGGTTTGATTAGTGCAGTCTCTACCTACTAAATACATCGCGATGTTACCATTTTCTGTGCTGACTGGTTTCGGGAATTGAGTACAATCGTATTTGACTATTTGTTGGTGTCGTGTTTGATTATGAATGTGAAGTTGGCGTGATACTGCAAAAGCTACATGCGCTCTTCGTGAACATGGCAGATGACCAGGTGAGTCGAGACGCTTCTATGATAGTACATGGACTTTGAAGGAGTTAAAAAGCAGTAACGTATTATGCGGTTTTTGAAGCTGTTCACTTGGGCATCCAGGATTTAGTGGCAAATCAAGAGTCCTAGCTCCTTTTCAATTCCTAAGAATAAATTAAGCATAATAAAAGCGGGTAGTTAGTGATTTTTTATCGTGGGAATGTCGAATTAACTTAAAGCTAACGTGGTCCTTCATGGTACTAAAACATTATAAAATCAATATTGTAGCATATGCCCGCTCCCACTGCCACTTTGCTTCCCGCTGTTCTCGTGGCCGCACCCTCAAATTCAGAGAGACATCACAAAATGGCGGCCGCTACCTGCAATGCAGCATAATCCAAGTGCAACACGCATGCGTCGTATCGATTCCATGTTTTAATGCGGCTGTCCCGCCCCGCCTTCCCAGCTTCTATTCAACGATCGGGCATGGAGCCGGCGGTTATCGTGTTTCATTAGTGCAGTTTATACCGATTAAAGACTATGAGAATGATATATGTATATCACAACGTTACACGTTCTCTGTGTAAACGATTTCGGGAACTGAGTCTTACCGCGGAGCTCAATCATATATGACTATTTTTTCGTGTCGTGTTTGATTGTGAATGTGAGGTTAGGTGATTCTGCAAAGAGTACATGCGCTCTTCGTGAACATGGCAGATGACCAGGTGAGTGGAGAGGCTTCGCATGAAAATTAAGGTTTTTATGACGGATGTGGTTAATGGGTATGTGTATGATATTATATGGATATCGGATGAGAGTAGAAAGAAAGTAGTAATTTGCGGTTTTTGGAGTTGTCGAGTCAGGCGCTCAGGATTTTACGTTACATTGGCACGTTATGCCAAAAAGTGTATGTGCTAGCAGCATTTCAATACCAACAAATAATATATTTATTGAAAGCGGATGTCTAGCTAATAAAATAAATTATTGTATGAATGCCAAATTAATTTAAAACGTATGACACTTATTGCCCAGGGCTGTGTCGGATTTCTCGTCAACAAGGCCCTCGCTGACAACATTGTGGAAATATCCAGTATGTCAAGTCAAGGGTAGCGTATCTCGTGCTCAAACTGACCGAGAGATATTCTCTTAAGGTCGTGCAGATATATGCACCGACCACCAGACACTTGGATGATGAAGTGGAAGCTATGTACGAAGACATAGATAAAGCCCTGCACAACACCTCAAGGGCCCACTTCAATGTTGTAATGGTCAACGCCAAAGTGAGAGTACGCACGGACACCGAATCGGTTATGGGGCCACATGGTATTGGGAACAGGAATCACATGGGGCAGATACTGGTCAAGTTCTTAGAGCGAGAGGGGCTATTCTTGATGAATTCGTTCTTCAAGAAGAATCTCCAGAGGAAGTGGACCTGGCAGAGCCCCGGGGCACCCTGAATATAATCTTCAAGCTGGAACGCTCCCGTCTGATCGCTCCGGCCGGATTCCAAATGGAACTTCAAAACCGATTCGATGAGCTGAAAACTGAGCGCGACGTTGACGAGGACTTAAGTAGAGACGTGGAAGCCGTAAGGGATGTGAGTAACAGATTGAGTAACAGACTGACCAGCTATCCACATAACAAGGCAAGGCCTATGGGCATGGTGTTAGTAGTTAGGAAGGATTAAATTCCTGTTATTCTATAGATAATATACCTAAATGCGAACTTGGACAGATAAAATAAGACCTGGAGAAGGGTCAGGTGTATGAAGAACTTGATTCTTCTCTTCTTTTTGTATGGTTGATGAACAGAATGAAGAACTTGATGAGAATGAATGAGGGGAAAGAGGTGTTCTTGGATCGCAGTTAATTGAAATCCGTGGTATCTGCCTAACCCTCTGGGAATCAGGCTTGTCTTTCTGTATGTATGGTTTCTAAGCAACAGAGAAGAGAAACAAGTCCTTTTATAACATCCTGAGGGATAACACAAAATGGCGGCCATTGCCTGCAAACGTATTGCGCAAATCTTCAACACGCATGCGTCGTATCGATTTTATGTTATTTTTGCGGCTCTCTCACCGCGCCTACCCAGCACAGTATTCGAAGACAGCATCGAAGCCGGCTGCTTGTGTGTATTATAAGGGCACTTGCCTTTCTTAGTATTATAGACAATCAGAATAATTTATCGCGATGTTACCGTTCTCCGTGTTGACAGTTTCGGGAACTGAGTCCCACATTGAACCATAATCGTATTTGACTATTTGTTCGTGGCGTGTTTGATTGTGAATGTGTGGTTGGGGTGATACTGCAAAGACTACATGCGCTCTTCGTGAACATGGCAGATGACTTGGTGAGTCGAGAAGCTTCTTCTGAGTGTTGGCAGTCCGTCTCGTTAGGTATCAAGATTTTAACGATTTATTTATTGAAAGCAAACATTAAATTTATTCAGTCATTACTATCTTACTAATGTAACAGTATTCTCGCAAAAACGGAAATTTCTAATAAAATAATATTAGAATCGCGAAACGTCCATCGGGCTTAAGCGTAGAAGGGGGGGGGGGGACGAGGCTTTGAAGGTAGCACAAAATGGCGGGGCCAACCCCTGTAAGATACATGCGCTAGTAAAGTAACTTCTCTCTAATTAACAGCGCGTCGATACAATATTCAATAATATATATTTGTGATGGTGTACTCTTCGCCTCTCGGCTTATCGGCCCATATGCCCATGCCCATGCACAGTAAATTAAAATCCGTGGTAACTGCCTAACCCTCTGGGAATCAGGCTTGTCTTTCTGTATGTATGGTTTCCAAGCAACAGAGAAGAGAAACAAGTCCTTTTATAACATCCTGAGGGATAACACAAAATGGCGGCCATTGCCTGCAGACGTATTGCGCAAATCTTCAACACGCATGCGTCGTATCGGTTTTATGTTATTTTTGCGGCTCTCTCACCCCGCCTACCCAGCACAGTATTCGAAGACAGCATCGAAGCCGGCTGCTTGTGTGTATTATAAGGGCACTTGCCTTTCTTAGTATTAAAGACAATCAGAATATTTTATCGCGATGTTACCGTTCTCTGTGTTGACAGTTTCGGGAACTGAGTCCCACATTGAACCATAATCGTATTTGACTATTTGTTCGTGGCGTGTTTGATTGTGAATGTGTGGTTGGGGTGATACTGCAAAGACTACATGCGCTCTTCGTGAACATGGCAGATGACTTGGTGAGTCAATAGCTTCTTCTGAGTGTTTTCAGTCTGTCTCGTTAGGTAGTATGATTTTAGCAATTTATTTATTAGAAACAGACATAAAATCTGAATGCATTTTCAGGCATTACTATCTTACTAATGTAACAGTATTCTCGCAAAAAAGGGAAAGTTCTAATAAAATATTATTTTGATCGCGAAACATCCATCAGGCTTAAGCTTAGAAGAGGGGGGGGGGGGGGGGTATAAAGCGGCACAAAATGGCGGACAAAACAAATTGGGGCTAGTGTGTGGATTGGTTGGAAGTGGAAAACCTCCGCAAACTCACTATGACCAAATCGTAGGAGACCTGGAGAAGTGTCAGGTGTAGGAAGAACGTGATGAGAATGAATGAGGGGAAAGAAGTGTGCATGGATCGCAGTAAATTGAAATCCGTGGTATCTGCCTAACCCTCTGGGAATCAGGCTTGTCTTTCTGTATGTATGGTTTCTAAGCAACAGAGAAGAGAAACAAGTCCTTTTATAACATCCTGAGGGATAACACAAAATGGCGGCCATTGCCTGCAGACGTATTGCGCAAATCTTCAACACGCATGCGTCGTATCGATTTTATGTTATTTTTGCGGCTCTCTCACCCCGCCTACCCAGCACAGTATTCGAAGACAGCATCGAAGCCGGCTGCTTGTGTGTATTATAAGGGCACTTGCCTTTCTTAGTATTAAAGACAGTCAGAATAATTTATCGCGATGTTACCGTTCTCTGTGTTGACAGTTTCGGGAACTGAGTCCCATATTGAACCATAATCGTATTTGACTATTTGTTCGTGGCGTGTTTGATTGTGAACGTGTGGTTGGGGTGATACTGCAAAGACTACATGCGCTCTTCGTGAACATGGCAGATGACTTGGTGAGTCAATAGCTTCTTCTGAGTGTTTTCAGTCTGTCTCGTTAGGTAGTATGATTTTAGCAATTTATTTATTAGAAACAGACATAAAATCTGAATGCATTTTCAGGCATTACTATCTTACTAATGTAACAGTATTCTCGCAAAAAAGGGAAAGTTCTAATAAAATATTATTTTGATCGCGAAACATCCATCAGGCTTAAGCTTAGAAGGGGGGGGGGGGGGTGTATAAAGCGGCACAAAATGGCGGACAAAACAAATTGGGGCTAGTGTGTGGATTGGTCGGAAGTGGAAAACCTCCGCAAACTCACTATGACCAAATCGTAGAAGACCTGGAGAAGTGTCAGGTGTAGGAAGAACGTGATGAGAATGAATGAGGGGAAAGAAGTGTGCATGGATCGCAGTAAATTGAAATCCGTGGTATCTGCCTAACCCTCTGGGAATCAGGCTTGTCTTTCTGTATGTATGGTTTCTAAGCAACAGAGAAGAGAAACAAGTCCTTTTATAACATCCTGAGGGATAACACAAAATGGCGGCCATTGCCTGCAGACGTATTGCGCAAATCTTCAACACGCATGCGTCGTATCGATTTTATATTATTTTTGCGGCTCTCTCACCCCGCCTACCCAGCACAGTTTTCGAAGACAGAGCATCGAAGCCGGCTGCTTGTGTGTATTATAAGGGCACTTGCCTTTCTTAGTATTAAAGACAATCAGAATAATTTATCGCGATGTTACCGTTCTCTGTGTTGACAGTTTCGGGAACTGAGTCCCACATTGAACCATAATCGTATTTGACTATTTGTTCGTGGCGTGTTTGATTGTGAATGTGTGGTTGGGGTGATACTGCAAAGACTACATGCGCTCTTCGTGAACATGGCAGATGACTTGGTGAGTCGAGAAGCTTCTTCTGAGTGTTCGCAGTCCGTCTCGTTAGGTATCAAGATTTTAACGATTTATTTATTGAAAGCAAACATTAAATTTATTCAGTCATTACTATCTTACTAATGTAACAGTATTCTCGCAAAAACGGAAATTTCTAATAAAATAATATTAGAATCGCGAAACGCCCATCGGGCTTAAGCGTAGAAGGGGGGGGGGCGAGGCTTTGAAGTTAGCACAAAATGGCGGGGCCAACCCCTGTAAGATACATGCGCTAGTAAAGTAACTTCTCTCTAATTAACAGCGCGTCGATACAATATTCAATAATATATATTTGTGATGGTGTACTCTTCGCCTCTCGGCTTATCGGCCCATATGCCCATGCCCATGCACTGTAAATTAAAATCCGTGGCCTCTGCCTAACCCTCTGTGAACCAGGCTTGTTTTTCTGTATGTATAGTTTCTAAGCAACAGTGAAGAGAAATAAGTCCGTTTATAACATCCTTTGGGATAACACAAAATGGCGGCCATTGCCTGCAGACATATTGCGCAAATCTATAACACGCATGCGTCGTATCGATTTGATTTTATTTTTGCGGCTCTCCCACCCCGCCTACCCAGCACAGTATTCGAAGACAGGGCATCGAAGCCGGCCGCTGGTGTGTATTATAAGGGCACTTGCCTTTCTTAATATTAAAGACAATCAGATTAATTTATCGCGATGTTACCGTTCTCTGTGTTGATCGTTTCGGGAACTGAGTCCCACAATGGACCATAATCGTATTTTACTATTTGTTCGTGGCGTGTTTGATTGTGAATGTGTGGTTGGGGTGATACTGCAAAGACTACATGCGCTCTTCGTGAACATGGCAGATGACTTGGTGAGTCAATAGCTTCTTCTGAGTGTTTTCAGTCCGTCTCGTTACGTAGCAAGATTTTTACGATTTATAATTAAAATTTGACATAAACTCTGAATACATTGCCAATCATTACTATCCTACTAATGTAACAGTTTTCTCGCAAAAATTGAATTATAAAAATCGCGAAACGTCCATCGGGCTTAAACGTAAAAGGGAGGGGGGGGGGTGGCTTTTAAGGCAGCACAAAATGGCGGCATGAGTCGGAAAGTCACATGCGCAACTTACACGTAGTAATGCGCATGCCTAATATCGATCCCGTCGTATTTTAAGACCTATCCCGCACTGGTGGCCTACGACCAGTTTCCGAAGATCTCTTATCAGGACCGGACGTGTATTAAATTAACAGTTTTTACACATTGATAATTTCTTAAGTGCTTGAAATCCGTGTTCTGTTCGTTCGGCAAGCTGAGCTTAGCCTATTTTGCTTAAGATTGCGGGATCTCGAATAAAAGCAATCGGTGTGTGATCAAAGTACTGAACCTGAGCTGTCGCCTATGCATGTAAGATTTTAATCTGTCTAACCTAAACTGCCATTCAAAAGACAATCCTGATCGAGAACCTAGTTTTACTCAAAATTCAGATTTTTTGGGACTTGCCATACGAATGTGCATTGTAATGATGGTATCGAAACTAATTAGTAATTTCAGTAGAGACGACTGTCCAGTAGTTTGATTTTAAAGTTTAAGGCACATTAGCGTTGTAATCAGTAAGCTTATTTTATATTATAATTGCTATACAAATGTAATAGTATTAAAGTTAAGGCGAAAACACGTTTAGAAAATATGAGATTACACAAAATGGCGTCCGAAGTCTGAAACCCACGTATTTCGTAAGACTGCGCAATGACGCATTACGCATGCGTCATATCGACCCTCTTTATTTTTGCGTGCCATCCTCACCCTCTTCTATGGGGACACTTTTCTAAGCTTAGATAGCCCGCATATTTTTTGAAGTACTTAATGACCGCGCAGTGATCAAAATACGACCGTACTACACAATATAGGTTTTTGCACTTCTATATAAATGTTAAGACCACAGCTTGGGGCTTTTTATCGGCTGAATATCGGGCTGCGATCCTGTGTGTAATACCCTACACATGGCTACTCAGATGTTATGTGACTCCAGGTCCCCCTTAGACCTGATTAGGAACGCAAAAGTCAGTCACCTATTAGTAAAGAGCCATCTTAAAGAGGACTAGTGAAGAGCAATCACCCAAAGCTGACGACCTGATTGGCGCAGTGGCTAAGCGATTAGACTGCTGCGCTAAGGGTTGCGGGTTCGATTCCCGCACGGGGCAATAATTTGTGCGATCCACATTTGATTGTCCCGAGTCTGGGTGTTTGTGTGTGTGATATTTCATGTTTGTGAAACGCACCTACGATACAGGAGAAATTCCTAGCGTGGGGGGACGTTTTTATAAAAAAAAATAAAAAAAAGCTCATCCGCGCCTGGAAACACCATGGAGTGCAGCCCATACTCAATTACCATAGGACAACTGCTAGACCATGGAGATAACGGGAACGCAGGAATAGATGAGGCTAGAGGCTGTTATTAAGCAGAGTCTGGAGTAGCTGTAACAGCATCCTTTAGGTCATTGCGGATAAACAGGACTCAAACATCCTAAAAACATTTATTCGAGCTCAAATTTTGTAACTTATTTTGTAGCAATTATGGACATCTTCTGAAATAAAGTATTTCTATTTTGTATTTCATTCACATTTTTACTCGGGCTATCAACCATGCGGAAATTACCCTAAAGTCTTTTAAAAGTTTTACATGGAGACTCAGTTCCAACACACAGAGGCCCGTTGAGAACTTTAATCTTAAAGGGAATGGGACAGCAGCTATAGTTTCATAATCTCTATGTCTTAAATTTATTTTATCTAAATTTACGGGTCTGTTAACCACTTTATTAGGAAAATTAATGTTTGTTTGTTAATGTGAGTTTTGTGTTATATGGCAAAAACATGGCAGCCGACTAGATGAGGTCTGTGGTATCAATAACTACGGTACTTGAGAAAGTCTTCTGTGAATGATGATCGCATGTTGAGGTAGCGTGGCAATCTAAAATAATTGTTAGGTATCATTAATTTCATTCGTAATATTTCTCATAGCAGGTCAAAATGGCAGCCTGCGTCCTAAATGCAGATGCGCAATAACTGCAAATGCACTACGCATGCGTCATATCGATCCCATTTCTAGGGTGCCTATCCCGCCCTGCCCGGCCATCCGGGCAGGGCGGGGCAGTGTGCGTCGGACACCTATCGCAATCGGACGTTACGATGTACTATTTGTGTGATTATTGCTGCTCCTATTATACTCCAGATCATTTTGATTGCGACATCACCGACATCAGTGATAACTGTTACGGGTCTTATTCTTATTACATCATAACGACGTCTTGTGCTGATTGTTCGTTGTCGGTTGAATGTGAATGTGCTTGGGTATACATATACTACTAGTGAGTGGGGCTGCTGACTCGGTGAGTTCTGACTTATCTCTTATCTACGGTTAGCTCTTAAGAGGACGGATCAGTTTACAGGAATCTTAACGCAGGCACTGAAGTTAATGCAGGCAGTGGGGTAGTATAAAATATTGTAAAGCGGTGTCGGTAAAATATAAGCCTATGCAACATAAGGCGCAATTTAAGTTTTCTAAAGGTAGCTCATGATGGCGGCGTAAAACCTTCCGGCTGAAACGTACATGCGCCATAAGTGCAAGTGCAACGCGCATGCCTTATATCGATCCATTATTACTGACCGCCCACCCCGCCCTGCTGGCCCAGGCCAGTGTCCGTCGATCGCGTTTCGGGACCGCACGTTATCGTGGCTCATTAATTCACTTTCCACACATTGATAAACTAATCCTAATCTTGGAATCGTTTTTATTAGCGTTCATATTTACGGGATAAGTTAAAAATAAGTGTTCGATTGTGAATGTGAGTATGTTTGATATGCCTCTTAAACGAGTTGTGTTTTTTGAATTGTAAATGATAAAGGTGTTTTAAGATACAGATCTTCATGTGGTAATCTTATACTGAACGTAATCAATTATTCGCAATGAGATGTGAGGTAGTTCAAAATGGCGGCCTGTACCTGACCTGCACATGCGCAATCAATGCATCTGCAGTGCGCGTATCGATCTGATATTAATGAATACCACCCACTCCACCCTGTTGGCCCAACCCAGTTTCCGAAGAGCGCATATCGGGACCGCACGTAATCGCGTCTTATTAGAGTTTTCACGGGTTGATCATCTGAATCTTGACTATTTTTTTTCCGTATTAATTTTCTAGAGAATGGTTCTTTGTCTACAAAAAATGTAGTGTTAACTTGAGATTGTGAGTTTTTCCGGAATATTCGAAAATGGTGACCTGTGCTCGGAATGCAGATGCGCACAATAACCGCAACTGCATTACGCATGCGTCATATCGATCTCATTTCTAGGGTGCCTATCCCGCCCTGCCCGGCCCAGACCAGTGCGCGTCGGACACTTATCGAAATCGGACGTTACGATGTGCTATTTCAGTGATTATTCCTACTACCTTTATACTCAAGATATACATTTCGTTTGCGACGTTACCGACATACCTAAGTGAACTGTTTCGGGTCTTAATCTTATTTTTTCTCAACTACGTCTAGTGCTGATTGGTCGTTCGTGTTCGATTGTGACTGAGATTTGCCTTGGTATTAAGCTGATGGTACGTAAAGATGGCTACTGACCAGGTGAGTTCTTTGTAGTTCTTTGTAGAGGAGTTTGAATGAGATGTGAGGTAGTTCAAAATAGCGGCCTGTACCTGACCTGCACATGCGCAATCAATGCATCTGCAATGCGCGTATCGATCTGATATTAATGAATACCACCCACTCCACCCTGTTGGCCCAACCCAGTTTCCGAAGAGCGCATATCGGGACCGCACGTAATCGCGTCTTATTAGAGTTTTCACGGGTTGATCATCTGAATCTTGACTAATTTTTTTTCCGTATTTATTTTATAGAGAATGGTTCTTTGTCTACAAAAAATGTAGTGTTAACTTGAGATTGTGAGTTTTTCCGGAATATTCGAAAATGGTGAGCTGTGCTCGGAATGCAGATGCGCACAATAACCGCAACTGCATTACGCATGCGTCATATCGATCTCATTTCTAGGGTGCCTATCCCGCCCTGCCCGGCCCAGACCAGTGCGCGTCGGACACCTATCGAAATCGGACGTTACGATGTGCTATTTCAGTGATTATTCCTACTACCTTTATACTCAAGATATACATTTCGTTTGCGACGTTACCGACATACCTAAGTGAACTGTTTCGGGTCTTAATCTTATTTTTTCTCAACTACGTCTAGTGCTGATTGGTCGTCCGTGTTAGATTGTGACTGTGATTTGCCTTGGTATTAAGCTGATGGTACGTAAAGATGGCTACTGACCAGGTGAGTTCTTTGTAGTTCTTTGTAGAGGAGTTTGAATTCAAATCGTTAGTTTCCACAGGTCTGATTTTATTGATCTTGTAGCCTAGATGTCCGTAGGGGAATGGGTGGCGCAGTTGCAAAGTGCAAGTAAGCAACGCGCATGCGTGGCGGACCTGTGTTGTGCCTTCTCATCCCGATCCCCGGGCATATCCCAGCCACGCCCGGCTGCAGTCCTCGAGCCTCTATAAGCGATCGGTTTTCTAGTTTTCAATAGTTTTTTTCATGTACCTATTATATGGCAGATAGGTTTAATGGATTATTAATTTAGAAACGTGATTGCAGCCCTGTCGTCTTGCGAAGTTTGCCATCGTTAGTGTAGATCTAAATGGACTTTGATATTTCGGATTCGGTGTTGAAGTTAAGGAGTGCGCGAACAGTCGGGGCAAGCAACTACAGCTATGTAATGACGATTTATATTAGAATACTGGATCAAGGATGTGCCTGTACTTGATATAAGTGGTCGTGTGCTTTGGGTGTAATCTGTGAACTTGCGTTTAAGACAATTATCGTTGATTGCATGTAAGGTCGAATAATTGTTCGGTGTAGCGCAACTTGGGAAAGGCCTATGTCCAGCATTAGGGATAGGCTGAGGGACAGGTGCAATTTTACAAGTGAGCAGCAGGAGTCACAAGACGCGCATACATATTCAAATTTCAAGAGTTATTAATTGACTTAGCCAGCCTGGCCAGAACCTATGAGCTACAAATTTAAATCAAAGTTATAATTATTTTTTGTTGAACAGATTTTATTGTTAATTACATATGGGTAGTCTAACGTAAGATGGCTGCCGATGTACCAATTCAAGATGCGAACTTGCATTGTGCACTACACTTGCATCATCAATCGATCAACATTCTATATGTTCGCCCGACCTGCCTAATCTTCTGTATATATAATATAATAAATATATTATATTATAATGATAGAATATTAAAATATAATATTTTATTTTCATTATTTTTCTTTCAATAAAATTATTTGTGGTTAAACATTTAATCACTAAATCATAACTTTCAACCTTTGAAGTTACGGTTACTGGCAGTGCTGCATGTCATCTTCATGACTTGCCATTCGTGTGATTTGTACATTGTTATGATAGACGGGTTTATGAAACGTGTCCAAAAGAACAATTCGAACGGATTTCATTCTTTTACTGTATGCAGTCTTATTTTTCCAATGTATTTTCCGGAGTCGTTTCCTCAATACGTTTTCACAACTTAAGATGACATAATGTTATACGGTGATGCATTACTTAGATAAGAACGCTTGAGCCACTACGACGACAAGGCGGATAAAAAGAAGGAATTAAAATTGTAGCACTTCGAATAAACTTAAATGATTATAAAGATTCATAGGTGGATAATAAATTTTATTTTTATATTGCAGGCTACTTTTTAATCATTTCTATTGTTGGTTTACAATTTTAATAACTAGCCTTCGAATAAAGATTGTTCGAAATCATTACCACTTTGATTTAATGAGTATTTTCGTTATAATTCGCGTACAAGTAGATGAATATATAAGTTAATTGTATGACTGTATTAGATATAATGATCTCTATAAACGTAGGAACTCTATGGGTGCTTATACCTCGCAAAGAACTTAATCTTTCATATATACAGGATGGCAACTCAATTTTTAGATGTGTTTGTGCATCTGTTATTCCTATCGGCACCCATGCTACGGAACAATTGCTGTATAGTGTATATTCCTGGTAGATTTGCCTCCTATCACAGCTGCACAAATCGCCATCTTGTGTATAGTGTACATATGTAGGTAATTGTGTCCTCGGTACCGACCATGTTGGTCTTTTGAGTAGTAAGCAGTTTAAGATGATCGTTTTTAATAGTAATGTGTTATCCACAGATATGTACGCGTCTCCCTCTCACTCCAGCTTCGAAGTGCTCGACCCACATGATCCTACACTCAGCCGACTTGCCACTCTCCTTTTCAAAAGAACCAATGAATATCTGCAAGGAGAAATCGCGTGTGGAGGCGTAAGTATTCTCATTTTAGGTATATTGTGTAGCTCATTATTCTCTCATACTTGAAATGATTGTTAAACATTCCTACAGCATATTTTTAAAAGAGTAACTATGGAGTATCTTGCCGGTTCTTCTCCATAGAAACGACTTTTTGAAACCGTGCAACTAGTTTGACGTTTTGTAAGTGCTCTTTTGGAGCCTATATGAAATAAAAACATTATGACTAAGTATTTTAATTTCGTCTACTTAGTGTCGTACGTTGGCAGGCCTCCCACCAGGTGGACCAACGATATCGTCAGAGTTGCTGGCAACCGGTGAATGCAAATGGCAAGTTGGGGGGAGGTCTTTGTTCAACAGTGTACGTCTTCCGGCTGATGATGATGATGATGATATACATACAAGATATGTAAGAGCCCGTTGTTCTAGTGGTCGCAAAACATGATGTTCTGGGTTCGATTCCTAGGTCTGGAAAAACGTTATCGAAATTTATTATTGTTATTTCTCAATAGCAGCATCTAGTCTAAGTCTAGAGAAAGGCCTCCCTAAAGAGGGAGCGGGGTTGCCATAATTGCCACGTTTAGAAAGCGGCTTGGGGTTTGCAATATTGGTTGTGAAGTTACAGAAGACGCTGCTGCCCATCTTTTAGATTTTCCCTTAGCCTAGACCCATTCAGAACTCGATTTATTCCACCTTGTAATAACCTCTATGTTTGATTCGATATTTTGATTACCAACAGGACCACTACATACTGCTGGAAGAGATCAACCGCATGGCCATCACTAAATACACTGATCTCCGCAATCTGGCTGTCAATTTAAACAGAACTCTTACAGAATACAATGATATATGTGAGTTGTCCTTTTATTTGATTTATAAATTCAGGATAAGAATTTCCTTTTAGGAAGTTTCATTCAGACATCAATGATCCAGAATCGCAACGGTGGGTCAGTTAAATATTTCCCAGCAGGCATCAAACATTTATTGTGGCGTTCTAAGGGGGAGGTCTCTGTTCGTCAGTGGACGTCTTTTGACTGATGATGACGATGAGGCATCAAACCCGCAACAGTTCAAATGCCTTTACAACAGTCAGGACAAGTTTACTCTTGGGTTCAATTCCCAGGCCTAAATAACGAGGTGTTTGTATTTTAGTTTAAAAAAATAGACGATTGACTGCCTCGTTGGTTCAGTGATCGCTAAGCTGGACTGTTGTGCTGGCGATGAAGTCCTGGGTTCGAATCCCGGATCGGGCAATGTGTTACTGGGTATATTTTTTATTTTAAATAGAAAGGTTGTTTTTTTAAAACGTCGCCGCACACTAGGAATTTCTCCTGTACAACACCTGTGGAACACCCAGACTCGGGACAAACATCTGCGATTCGCACAAATTTTTGCCCCGTGCGGGAATCGAACCCGCAACCCTTAGCGCACCATTTCAATCGCTGAGCCACTGCGCCAATCAGGTTTTGTTGTTTTGTCCATTAGATAATTCTCAATGGCAGCACGGAGGGATTTGTGCCCAGTTGATGGCAATAGGCTCGCCCCTTATTAGCTTCGAATTTAAATAACTGGCGAAATTTGGGTGTACTATACACCTCTGCCTACCTCTCCGGGGAATACAGGCGTGATGCTATGTGTACTTGTGAAATAAGCAACACTTTGAATTTATAAAACGTACCTGTCGCACAGCCACCATTTCCCTAGGACTGATTAATTAATTATTTATTAAAAGACTAGCTGCGTCCAGCCTATGTATTAATCCAGGGCGTCAGCTACCCCTATACCAAATTTTAGCAAAATCGATCCAGCCGTTTGTGCGTAAAGAGTTAAAAACATACAAACACACTTAAAAACTTTCGCTTTTATAATATTAGTGTGATTAATTCTGGACTAATTGGTATAACATTTTTGCAGACACTTCCACCATCAAGCCTCTTCTCTCGCAGGTGGACGACATCGACACGATGGTGGCCCAGCTGGAAGAAAACGCCTACCGTTTGGATGGCTACACCAAACAACTGAAAAATCGGATCAAAGACATGTACGACACCAAGTGAACTCCCAACCACACCCTATGTAATATGATAACTTTTAACCACGTTCAATGAATACATTTAGGTAAGTGATACTATATTGTTCTTTCAAAAGTTTAGGTACTGCTGTCGTTGCATCCAAAAAGGATAAATACTTCCCTGTTTTCGGATTTCTTACTAGGAATATTCTTCACGTTTAGAGCTGCGTAAATTTATTCATTGGACTCGGTAGTCGAGTTTAATATGACAAGTTACTTAGATGTAGCGTGCAGCGGGAGTCTCCTCTTTCAAATTGCTACTAGAGTTTTCCTGTATTTAATATGAGGATACTCTTTTATGTTAGTTTAGATAGTAAGCAAAGCAACTGAAGGCATGGCTCAAAGACTAGAAAGGTTAAAAAATTAGTGAAGATGGGTAAGACCCGGTTTAGGCATAGGAAAGTTTCAAACATTTCAGTTTTCTGTTACCTTTTGTGGACTTTTTGATATTCTAAGTACTTTTGTACCTATTTGATATTTGGAAAACTTTAAAAATAAAGACTTAGAAATGGATACCATCTAGATAGCTACAGAGTAGCAGTGGGCATGGCTTAAGACTTCGAGGGTGGTCTGATGGTTACTAGTTCTTGCAGACACTTTAACTTCAAGAAAGCACAATTTATTTTATTCTCGCGTACTTTTGAATGCTTTACTATATATTTATACTATGCATATACTTTAATTCTTATACATATAAAAGTCTTTGCGTTTTTTATCTTCTTCTTGGTGTATATCTCAGGTCACGTTCACAGATATGGAATTGCGTTCTTGGGGCCTTATGTCTCATGTTGCTTGTTCCTTATATTAACGGTGTTTAGCCATGTGTAATTTATTGTGTGTACATTATGTAACGGTGTAACCAGATATAACGCTGGCATTACTTTTCTCAATTCGTATTTTACAGTTTTAATCTGCTTGATAACCAATACCATTGATCGCATATATGTAAAACAAGTGTGTATTTTGACTTCTTAATGTGATTGAAGCAGTATTTATTCTATATTAATAAGTGTTCTTGACGTTTAAATTAAATGTGGTAGCCGTTGAAAATATATAATAATATAGGATCATAATCTTGACATTTCTACTTTAGGCACAATCTATGTCGTATAGTTTTACTTCTACTATATTACATCCATGTTCTCTGTTAATTAGGGACTTAATAATAATACCTAATAAAAAAACCTTTAAAAAATACAAAAAAATATATAAAACAAAGGTAAAAAAAATACAAAAAAATAATAAAAAGAAGAAAAAGTACAAAAATAAATTAATTATTATTATAAGATATCGGTTAGTACCTAGATGTAGTCAAAATTAGCCAGTAATTGTAAAAAAAAAAATATGCGTTTATTGCAATAATAATTATAGAAAAATAATAATAATCCAAGTAATTATTATTTACCAATTAGTAATAATCTTCTCTTTTTGCATTAGATTTATATAGAAAGATAAACTATATTTTTAAAATAAATTTAGTATCTATAAATAATAAGTACTAACCTTAAACTTAAATGTAAGTATTATATGCGCGTTCTCATGTCTTAATTAATTAGGAATATAGGATAATTCTCTTTTATCTTACATTAACTATACCTTTTCACTATTTATATTAACTCATACACTTATTATACCACTATTATTATTTATTATCATTCATAAAAGCTATTCGACCTTTATACATTTACCGTCGCACTCAGAGACGTTTAATGATTACTTAAACTATCACTAAGTAAAGGTTTACTTTGTGAAATATTTACTTAGTCAGTTTAAATAAACATTAACGTATCCAAATGGGGCGGTAAATGCCCTAAATAAAATCAATTCCATATCCCTTCTTTTAATTTTAACATTGTCCTTTAACTTGAATTTTCTTCTACTGTTTTTCAAATGTCATTCATAACCCAATAAATAAATATAATAAAATAAATAATTCATAGTATAATTAAATTAAATATAATTAAAAATCAGATTCATATTTTAAAACTAATTAACATATTTTATAATCTTAGGCTTACTTAGTATATATATAAATAAATATAAAACAGTTAACATAATTAGATTCTATTCGCGTGTACTAGATTTTAAATATACTTAGAACAACTTTTTACTACCACCTATCCTATATCTTTCAATATCTAATTCAAATATACAATATTTATAATAGATGTTCATTTAAATTAAAACACGGTCATAATATTTGTGGACCTGGCGTCGATGACGTCATATCGCCGGTCTGGTACGGTTTGAACCAGGAACTTGAATCTTTACTCATAATATCGTTATTGTTGTTCGAACGTTATTAAGTAACGTTCCAGGTACTAAATAACGTTATCCGAACAACGATAACGATATTTTGAGTAACGTTCTTAAAGTCCCTGGTTTGAACGCAACAGCCCCCTTAGACAAGTGATAAAACGCTTGACGAATAGAAATAGAATAGAATGATAAATGTATGGGAATGACATAATGTTTCGACTATGTTGTCGATGACATATGGCATTCCCATACATTTTTTATTCTATTCTATTTCTATTCGTTAAGCGTTTTGCCACTTGTCTAAGGGGGCAGAATGAGGGGAAGTCGAGCGACGAAGCGGAAAGGGTATTGCATACCGGCGAGGTCCACAGATATTTTGACCGAGTTATACATTAAAATGCATATATATTCTGTTTTAAAACTTATTACATTTATAATTTCTTCTATAATATTAATACTCCGTCGTTCTTCCTACATACATTATTTACTGTTGCTTCATAGTTTACTTGAAAGTAAAAAAGAATACTATTTTCGTGTATTACTTACCACTAAATTTTATCACAATTTTACCATGTTATTGAATTTCTAAAAAAATATAGTCTACTTTTAAAACATATTTCAATTTATAAAATAAACTATTTTAAACATAATTAGGTCAATAGAATAAATATGTTTAATGTATACAAGTTTTACCAAAATTGTAGGAACATCACTAACCATCATAGCTGACCCTATTAACTTTATACACTTAAATCTTGTAATTGATAATAAATTAACATTATAATTAATCGTATATTATGATTTAACATTAGAATCTTCTTTCTAATTAGAAGACTGCACGCAATCAAACCTTTGACATAATAATAAATAAATAAAATATAATGAAGGATATACAAGAAAGTAATAGGTATAATTGGCCCGTTAAATTGAACATTAATAAATACATAATATCTACTTTAAATTTAACAAATACATGCGTAAATTATAATTTTAAATATATATTATTTAAAAAATGTATATATTTAAAAATATAAATATTACTATACAACCAGCATGATGGGAGTATGAGTTACCGGTGCTCCAGCGAGAACATTAACTATACGCGCCGTGTCGCAGAGTACAGCCTTCTGCTTTAAACCCCATCGCCCTACGGGATTCGTTAGCTCTAGGTCGAGACCCTAAGTCACTCAGCCGATGAACGTAACAACTACCGGTATAACATACTGCCGAGGCCTCATCTCATAATGTCGAGCTGCTCGTGGGCTAAAGCATGGTCTTAATTCTTGTTATATAATTCGTAGATAAGATGTATTTATATTCGATATATATATTTCGTGTTTTTAAGGTAGATTTAATGGGCGAAACATAAGCTAATCATAGGCTAGACTTAATAGTTATGTATCGATTGTTTACATTATTTAGAGGTACAGTGGTCGTCGTGAATTATAGAAGTAGTTAGTATATCGTATAGATATCAAATAATAAATATACAAAAAAAAAATGATAAAATTAACAAAAAATCTTAATTAGGGCTTTTTATCGATGTTTGCACTACATAGGTTAATAAAACATTAAAAGAATAAGAAAATATGACTATCTGCCGTTCTTCCTACATTATTTAGTATTGCTCTACTACTTGAATAACATTCAAAAGTAAATGAGTGTTTATGTGTATTAATTATTTGCCACTAAAGTCTTAGCTCCGCCGCGAAAATACTAAAAACAACTTTGATGAACACGCTTATTAAATTTATTTCTCCAATTTTCGTCGGTACATGTCTGATATAGCAATTTAGTATGGTTAAGTCTTTTCTTCTTAAAACACACCGAGCTATTTAGTGATGCGGAAATTTGTTATTTATTGGCGGCTACTATGAGTACTTTTTGAAATTCTATACTTTTACGTAGTAGTGGAGCCTCCTTCAACAAATCTTTGTATATTGTAGCTGTTATAGGATCTATATTCTTTAATATTTGTCTATTATAGTTAGTGTTTAATTAAACATAATTTAGATCGGCATTTTAACTTAAGCATATTTTACTCTATCCGCCGAACTCAGAGACATTCAATGATTACTTAAACTATCACTAAATAGGGATTTTCTTTGTGAAATCTCTACTTAGTGTCTGTTTAAGGAATCATTAACGTCTCTGAGTGCGGCATTACCTACTTTAACACTATTTACAACTTAAACATAGTATTAAAATTTAAAATTAATTAATTACTTAATTATTACTATTATTACTCTATATAGTCGGTTATCGTGTTAGAGATTAAATAATTATAATTGAACGCTTTTAAAGTAATTAAGTATCACTTAGATGTGAATTAATAATATTAGAAACGGTCTTCAAGTCACATGAAAAAATAGTTCGATATTAGATTCAGTGGTTTATTATGATATACATAAATACCTCTTATATTACCTAAGATACACGAGTTTTAAAATTCTCTGTAGTTTCTGAGTCTTCGCATTTAACTGAACGTTTTTAAGGTAATTAAGTGTCACTTAGATGTGAATTAATTATTTTAGAGACGTTTGCTTATAGATTTCATATTAGGTGGATTCAGTTCATTTATTATGATACAAATACCTATATAAAACCTACGTTTTACGCGGTTTAAAAATTTCAAATCGATTTATTTTTAAATTTGAATTGTGTTTAATTCGTATAAATCAATAATAGGCGCATATGACACGTCATGATGCTAGTTGTACATTTCCAAAATTGTCATTACTATGAAGAAGCACCTCCATTAAATACGAAAGATTACTCATTTCAATTAAATATGGTTCACTATAGTAAATAGTTGTATGACAAGTGTGATTGGTAAAAAATAATTTAACAATTTGGGCAAATAAGAACTACTAATTGCTACCGACTATCATTACGTATTACACTGTGGTCGCATTTACAATTTCGATCAAGACCTAGTATCAATCATCATCATCATCATCATCAGCCTATCAAATCTATTAATTATTTAAAATAAAAGAAATCTATTTACCCCTTATTAATTTTATATTTGACCAAAAAAAATCATAATTAATTTAACTGTTAATACTCGTGCTTACTTAGCTTCGATAACATAAAATAATGAAAAAAAATATTTTTATAATACTTACGTAAGCCCCACTTTCTGTAGGGGGTGGATGACAATGCTATAATCATAGTTTGTAAGAACTCCCAAATCTCCATCTACTCCGTATCTTCTATTCCACGTCGACGATATACGGGAAGTCTTCATAATACATAATCTTTTTCTCTCTTTCAAATAAATAATAATATTCGTCTATATTAATAGTTATCACAGGAGGTCATTTCCGCTATATTAGATTGTAATTAAAATATTCCATTATATTATTATTAAAGTACTAACACCACGCAGAATGACACGTCGTGTGTAGTCATTCTGTCCTATTCTATTACTAAATGTTTCTTATTTTATATTTTAGTGTACTTCATAATCTATGCTGTTAAATTATTTTTATCTAATACATTATACTCAATCATCGATTAAAATGTATATTTTAATTTTATCTGAATTATTCAATGATTTTTGGCACAGGCTTCAAATAATATTTTGCTTATGTAAGTGAAGTGAATAAAATATTATTTTTCACTTCTGAATTCGTGGTTTTTGAAGGCATTTTTTGTTGTTTATTTATAATTTATTAAATCCTTTTTACTGATAATAGATTGTTTTAACTCATTTTCAATACTTACAAAGAAAAAATTAATTCAGATTCAATACTTGCTAAAATAGGTTAATTCCAATTCGATTTCTATACTAAAATAAATTATTATAAATTGCGGCGCGATGGCTCTGTATATTTTAAAACAGTTTGTAAATATCTCTATGTAATTGTATATTTAAGTAATACCCCTGGACAAAAATCTGAAAGTTAAAATATTATAAGTAGCGTTTTAAATATCTCGATTTAATTGTATAATTATATTGATTGTTGTAAATAAGTCTTGACAAACAATGACGTATGAAGGTTATATTAAATATAAGTTGAGCTCTATTTTGTACATAACCAGAGCTCAAAGATCACAACACATTGCGTTATAAAAAGTAGTTTTAGGATTAGAATGGAAACACACAAGATGTCCATTACGTAGTATAGCTAGCATAGGTTTTAGAATAGGGGTCTGTCTTTATTCGCTTGAAACTTGTTCTATGGGAAATTTCATCAAGATTGCGTGGGGGGTAAGACAGTACTTTGATTGTTTGATAGTTTGTCGTAAAAAACATATATAAGGAAATATCTGGTATATAGGGAAAAGGTAGTGAGTACACGGGGACCCGTCTAGTTTGTCGGAAAAGGGGGAAATTATGCTACTGAGTATAGGGGGGCAATTCTGGCTGGTGGGAGGGGTATATGGAAAGATATGTGATTCACACGGTTTAACAGAAATTGTGACTATCGGGGGAAATTATGCTAGTGAGTATAGGGGAATAATTCTTGCTGGTGGAAGTGGTACATGGATAGATATGTATTCCACACGGAAAGGCAAATTGTTGAGAAGTGTTACTACCGGGGGTAATAATGCCAGTGAGTGTGGGCTATTCTTGCTGGTGGGGTATAGATCACACGAAAAAGCGATTTGTTGGGAAGTGTGACTATCGGGGGAAATAATGCCAGTGAGTATGGGCTATTCTTGCTGGTGGGGTATAGATCACACGGAAAGGCGATTTGTTGGGAAGTGTGACTATCGGAGGAAATAATGCCAGTGAGTATGGGCTATTCTTGCTGGTGGGGGTATAGATCACACGGAAAGGCGATTTGTTGGGAAGTGTGACTATCGGAGGAAATAATGCCAGTGAGTATGGGCTATTCTTGCTGGTGGGGGTATAGATCACACGGAAAGGCGATTTGTTGGGAAGTGTGACTATCGGGGGAAATAATGCCAGTGAGTATGGGCTATTCTTGCTGGTGGGGTATAGATCACACGGAAAGGCGATTTGTTGGGAAGTGTGACTATCGGAGGAAATAATGCCAGTGAGTGTGGGCTATTCTTGCTGGTGGGGGTATAGATCACACGAAAAAGCGATTTGTTGGGAAGTGTGACTATCGGGGGAAATAATGCCAGTGAGTATGGGCTATTCTTGCTGGTGGGGTATAGATCACACGGAAAGGCGATTTGTTGGGAAGTGTGACTATCGGAGGAAATAATGCCAGTGAGTATGGGCTATTCTTGCTGGTGGGGGTATAGATCACACGGAAAGGCGATTTGTTGGGAAGTGTGACTATCGGGGGAAATAATGCCAGTGAGTATGGGCTATTCTTGCTGGTGGGGTATAGATCACACGAAAAGGCGATTTGTTGGGAAGTGTGACTATCGGGGGAAATAATGCCAGTGAGTATGGGCTATTCTTGCTGGTGGGGTATAGATCACACGAAAAGGCGATTTGTTGGGAAGTGTGACTATCGGGGGAAATAATGCCAGTGAGTATGGGCTATTCTTGCTGGTGGGGGTATAGATCACACGGAAAGGCGATTTGTTGGGAAGTGTGACTATCGGGGGAAATAATGCCAGTGAGTATGGGCTATTTGCTGGTGGGGGTATAGATCACACGAAAAGGCGATTTGTTGGGAAGTGTGACTATCGGGGGAAATAATGCCAGTGAGTATGGGCTATTCTTGCTGGTGGGGGTATAGATCACACGGAAAGGCGATTTGTTGGGAAGTGTGACTATCGGGGGAAATAATGCCAGTGAGTATGGGCTATTCTTGCTGGTGGGGTATAGATCACACGAAAAGGCGATTTGTTGGGAAGTGTGACTATCGGGGGAAATAATGCCAGTGAGTATGGGCTATTCTTGCTGGTGGGGGTATAGATCACACGGAAAGGCGATTTGTTGGGAAGTGTGACTATCGGGGGAAATAATGCCAGTGAGTATGGGCTATTCTTGCTGGTGGGGGTATAGATCACACGAAAAGGCGATTTGTTGGGAAGTGTGACTATCGGGGGAAATAATGCCAGTGAGTATGGGCTATTCTTGCTGGTGGGGGTATAGATCACACGGAAAGGCGATTTGTTGGGAAGTGTGACTATCGGGGGAAATAATGCCAGTGAGTATGGGCTATTCTTGCTGGTGGGGGTATAGATCACACGGAAAGGCGATTTGTTGGGAAGTGTGACTATCGGGGGAAATAATGCCAGTGAGTATGGGCTATTCTTGCTGGTGGGGTATAGATCACACGGAAAGGCGATTTGTTGGGAAGTGTGACTATCGGGGGAAATAATGCCAGTGAGTATGGGCTATTCTTGCTGGTGGGGGTATAGATCACACGGAAAGGCGATTTGTTGGGAAGTGTGACTATCGGGGGAAATAATGCCAGTGAGTATGAGCTATTCTTGCTGGTGGGGGTATAGATCACACGAAAAGGCGATTTGTTGGGAAGTGTGACTATCGGGGGAAATAATGCCAGTGAGTATGGGCTATTCTTGCTGGTGGGGGTATAGATCACACGGAAAGGCGATTTGTTGGGAAGTGTGACTATCGGGGGAAATAATGCCAGTGAGTATGGGCTATTCTTGCTGGTGGGGGTATAGATCACACGAAAAGGCGATTTGTTGGGAAGTGTGACTATCGGGGGAAATAATGCCAGTGAGTATGGGCTATTCTTGCTGGTGGGGGTATAGATCACACGGAAAGGCGATTTGTTGGGAAGTGTGACTATCGGGGGAAATAATGCCAGTGAGTATGGGCTATTCTTGCTGGTGGGGGTATAGATCACACGGAAAGGCGATTTGTTGGGAAGTGTGACTATCGGGGGAAATAATGCCAGTGAGTATGGGCTATTCTTGCTGGTGGGGGTATAGATCACACGGAAAGGCGATTTGTTGGGAAGTGTGACTATCGGGGGAAATAATGCCAGTGAGTATGGGCTATTCTTGCTGGTGGGGGTATAGATCACACGGAAAGGCGATTTGTTGGGAAGTGTGACTATCGGGGGAAATAATGCCAGTGAGTATGGGCTATTCTTGCTGGTGGGGGTATAGATCACACGGAAAGGCGATTTGTTGGGAAGTGTGACTATCGGGGGAAATAATGCCAGTGAGTATGGGCTATTCTTGCTGGTGGGGTATAGATCACACGGAAAGGCGATTTGTTGGGAAGTGTGACTATCGGGGGAAATAATGCCAGTGAGTATGGGCTATTCTTGCTGGTGGGGTATAGATCACACGGAAAGGCGATTTGTTGGAAAGTGTGACTATCGGGGGAAATAATGCCAGTGAGTATGGGCTATTCTTGCTGGTGGGGTATAGATCACACGGAAAGGCGATTTGTTGGGAAGTGTGACTATCGGGGGAGATTATGCCAGTGAGTATAGGGGGGTAATTCTTGCCTCTGGGAGGGGTACATGGAAAGATACATCAAGGTTATATCATGTGCGAGGGTTTTAGATGGCATAGGGAGATGTTTAGGGCAATTGGGATTATTATCAATAAGAGCTGTTATAAATAGGGATGAATAGTGGATTTGAAGGGATCTTTAGAGTAGACAAGCAATTCACGTAATACATGATAGGCCGGTAATATAAGATAGATAAGCAAAGATATATTTTTCTAAAAAAAGATAATTTTAAAGTATTTATAAGTATTTTTTTTTCGTTGAAGTAATTTTTTTCTTATAAATTGTATCCATATCAAAATAATTTGCAGGTGTAAAATATGTTATTTTTTTGCGAATTTTGCTGTTCGGAAATTTGGCAAAACATTAATAATGAAATGAGATCTGATTTTCACGAGTGACATTAAGGTTTTAATTTAATATATCATTCAAATTTAAAACATAGTTTTTAGTATATAAAAATTATATCATTAATAAAAATTAACCAGCTTCATAACATCTTATGTGTTGGTTATAAACTTACTTACTTTTTAGCTTGTTACTTCTGTTACGAAATATTTTTACTTAGTTGGTGTTTTTAGACTAAGCAAATGGAATATTTATGAAAATAAAATTCCCTATAAAGAGAGAATATATATTTTTATAGATAAAAGAAAAAAATGGATTAAAAAGTTGTAGATGTAGTCATGTACGATTAGGTCCTTAACCTTTAATTGGGTAGGACTGATTGGTACTTATCTTACGCATAGATATTGTAGGTATAGGGGCCTATATATGGTCAATATTATAATCACTAGTTATAATATCACCACGCTCATTCACCCTCTCCGGGGTGGAAAGATGCTGGTCGCTAAAGGTCGCATGTTTGGCAATAGTAGGTAGGCTGTAGATATTATCACATTGAGGCGTCAACAAGCCTACCGGTAAGACGTATGTAAATATAGAAATATAATTATGCGCATTATCAAGGCCACGTAATATATTAAAGTAGATTTTTATATAAAATATACGTTAAAAAAAAACTTCTAAAAATCTGCAAAAAATATTAGGTATAAATAATTATATTGAGTAAGATTGGGTATGCGAACATCTAGCATTGTATTCAAGAGATTGTCGTTATGATTATTTTCTGTTTCATTATAGGTTGGGCATTAATCAATTTCGCTGTTCATAATTTGTCTTAATTATTCGGGGGTTAATCTTTACTGATTTTTCCGTTTATTGTTGGCACAACATAAGGGGTACTTTTGCTTTCAATCTAATCTAATTTATTTCTTTATAAAGCTGTATTTCATAACTTTAGAATATATTAATTTTGGGAAAACAACGAATTGTTTTTGATTTATTAATATTAATTTGATAAACTCGTTTAATATATGTTTTATAGTTTAGGCGTGACTGCGTAGAGATTTGTACCGTAAACCACCAGGTAATGTACTACGGAATTAAAAAATATTTTTAGGTTTGTTAATGTGTAAGGGTACATACGCACTGTGCGGTTAGCCGCATTGCGGCTGTCTGTGCGGCTGACCGCAATCAAAAATCCGCTCCGGTCGCTCGCAGCGCCGCGGCTCGAGGACGGCCAGCCGGACGGTTCCTATACGCACTATGCGGATAGTGCTTTTTCACGTTCCAGTTGCGGTTATGGCTAGCCACCGCCCGGTTAGCCGCAGTTGCAACCGCATCTTGCGGTCAGCTGCACGGACAGCCGCAATGCGGCTAACCGCACAGTGCGTACTTGCCCTTATAGTAAGTTATTTTGGTGACGAGTCTAGATCTATAATCTTATCTAGAGCCATCCCTAATACATGGATACATGAAGGAAATGTTACAGTAATATTAGTGTATTGTATACTGGTTAGGTTAGTCTTGTCTAGTTCGTAAGATAGCCACATTAGAGTAATGAAGCGGAGTTTGGCATCGCCAAGGTAGTTTTAATTGTACATTCAGACATAGGATTTATTGAGTCGCATTTGTAGATATAAACAGTGTGATGAATACAAGGGATTCTAGTTATCTGTTTATTAAGTGTTTAGGTTATAAAGTTTGGCATCGCCAAGGTAGTTTTAATTGTACATTCAGACATAGGATTTATTGAGTCGCATTTGTAGATATAAACAGTGTGAAGAATACAAGGGATTCTATTTATTATGTGTTTAGGTTATAATTTAGATGTAGATTGATGAACATCCACAGAATTTTTATGCCGTTTCATATGCATTCAGCTATCGATGTTGCCCAAGATATTGAAACATGACAAAAAAGCTATCGTCTATGAACTTTAGATACTATTTTGCAAAAAAACAAAAAGGTATACACCAAATTAACTTTTGGTATTGGACGCGGGTAAAGTTATCCATAACATCAGGAAGGAATAGCATATTGCATCTAGCATGTCGAGGTCGTCGAATAGATTTTAGTGGTTTATATAGTGTTACGTATTAAATACATGGATGTACTTAATTAGAAGTAAAACACTATACGGTGCAAATTGTAACTGAGTAAAATAATCAAGATTATGATCTTATAGTTTATAATTATAATATTATCTTCTCTGTGTAGTGACGTAGCGTTGCGCTACAGCCCGCAAATAATCGCAACTTGAGCTTTGTCTGGACTTCTTTTTAACACCACTTGTTTTTCTACTGTGTTCTACTAAGTCTCTTTGTTTGGACGGTTTTACTAGCTCATCTGCTACACCTTACACAAATTCCCTTGCTACTATAACGGTTTGCTCGGCCTTTAAAGTTTTTTGAAAAAGATTACCTATCATTAATCAAACTATGATATATTTTTTACTATTTTATGAATTTTAATGTTTTCGCAGAACATTATACATGTTCGGTATGCTGTATGATATTTAAGTAGTGATTTAAATACAAGATTTGTAGTGACATTATCCGTATTGTATAAGATGTCTTTAGCCTCCTACTTATTGTAGAAAAAAGGGGGCATTGGTATTTTTGCGTACCTCTTATTTAATTTTGTAACCGGTATCACCGGGTGGTGAACCGGGTAAAGTTCGGTCGAACGTTATACTGATTTAATTATGTTTAAAATATTACTTATGTTGTACTAATTATATTATTTATCCGGATACTTACGGTGTTTGGTTATCAAGTTTAAACGTTATTTTATAAGTCGTTAGGTTACTTCGATGTCTATATTAATTTGTTTCGTCGTTGTATTAGACTTTACCTACACAGGATATTGTTATTGTCTTCAATTGTGTATCACGTTTGGGGAGCGCACACTTCCGACTTTCTGCCTGCCGTTCGACCACAATACGTAATTTGACCACAGTACCAAAAAGTGTGGTAAAACTCGCTTGAATTACATTATCTGTCACAACAGCCCCCTTACCGTGAACTCTTAAAGCAGGACAGTTTACGATGTGGAAGCGAGACGCCGCATTACACTGCACGTAACGTCTTCCCGCTTGCGCATGTTAAACTGTCCTGCTTTAAGAGTACATGGTAAGGGGGCTGCTAAAAGATAACATCAGTCTACTATCGGCCGGTGGAGAGTTTCGGATGTTGTGTGCGTGAACCATCGTATACTTAATTTTAAGCAAGCATATATATTGTACTATTAGAGGTGACAAGTTCAATATATGAACCACCTCATTTTAATGGAATAAATGTTTTAACATATTATGTCTTGTAGAGTTAGAAACATGTTTGGAAAATCAACAACTTTCTTGAAAACCTGTCACCCTGTCACCCTTAAGACGTAAATATTAAAAGGGAACTTGAAATTCGATGGATGCTAGCAGTGACACGATGGCTCAGTTGGTTAGAGCATCGCCACGGTACGGCGAAGGTCGCAGGTGTCCATCATTTTTCAAGTTTCCTTTATCAATTTAAACCTGTTATAAATTGTCTCGCAGAGAATAAATTCAGAATTCAAACAATCCCTTTTTTGGAATCACGAAAGATACACTTTTGTATGTTAGATTAAGCGCCCTTCCCGTTTAGGGAATATCAGGGTCTGTGACTGTGGTTGTTTCGTAGATGGAAGTCCTGTAAACAAGATGAACCTAATACTTTACCTTAAATATAAAAAAACTGACTGTCTTTTAAAAAAAAATTAATAAACATTATTGATGTAATAACCTTTGTTTCAATTTCTTAGTTCCCTATACCATTCATCTTAATTTAAATTACTGCCTCGTCAGTCTAGTTATTGAAAGTGTTACCGTTGAGCATGAAATCTTGGGTTCGATTCCCGGATGGGGCAGCAGGTAATATGGGCTTTTCCATTTGGTAATTCACAACAGCAGCATGAAGACGAAATATGCACGGATAATTGCAATAGATCTTCTTCTGCCTTCATCTTTCAGCCGACCTCCTAGAGGTCTGTGGTCATAGTTGGCCACAATGGTGTCTGCGAACGCAGACAAATGAAAGGATGTATATGAGACCCTATAACATGAGACCTTTGAGAGAATACGACCTGGCTCTGCAAGGGTAGCACTAAGTATCTTTGGCAAACCTACTTACTTATCGATTCTGTTTACCCTTTACCCCTGCCTACATACCTACCTACTCTGTCCACAGACCTGCCTACTCTGCCTACATACCTACCTACTCTGCCTAAAGACCTACCTACTCTGCCTATAGACCTACCTACTCTGCCAACAGGCCTACCTACCTACTCTGCGTATAGACCTCCCTAGTCTGCATACAAACCTACATACTCTGCCTACAGACCTACTCTAAAAGCATCTTCGCAAAACGAAAAACCAGCAATAACGCCGGGAGGCGAGGGGTAACCAAACAGATTACGGCAGATATTTTAAGAGGAAGAAAAGGTTTATACCTATTGGAAATACACTACTCAACAAAGTCTAGGGAACAAGAGTAAGTATTCTCTTTATTTAAAATTAGCTGCGCCCAGCGGTGTTGCCCGCTGCCGATCAATACACATAAATGAAATAGGAGTGTCTGTTGGAACATCAGTATGATAGTAGGTATACACGACACGATACACAAAACAAGAAAGCAGTTAAATAAATGTCTGTCTGTCTGTTTGTTCCGGCTAATCTCCGAAACCGCAAACGGGACTTTCACTGGCATATAACTGACTGTCCGGGGTCTTATATTACTTTGAATTACGATTATGTTCAGGGTTCTGCGAGGAAACAAGAAAAACGCGGGAAATACGCGGGTTACAGCTACTCTGCGACGGCTTGACGGATTTCGACGACTTTCACTGGCAGATAGCTGATGTTATAAGGTCTAGTAATACTTCTTCTAAAATCAATCACATTTAGGGTTCTAGGGACGAATTGAATTATTGAATAACCCTTATAAGTAATAATATTATGAACATAAAACATTGTTATAACTTACCCGGTACCTACGTATTTATTACATAAACAAAGTCTCCATCCATATCTTCATGATATTTAGATTTCTAAGTATGGCCCCTGTACCCTAGCAAGGCCAACCATCAACATTTTTATTGGCCTTATAAGGAACCACCGGCTTTCCGAGGAACATTACCGATATTTTAACTAAAATCGAAGCAATTTTATTTTTGTTTAGTACCTACCAAATCCTTAAAAGACAATTGGCAGTAAAATAAAAAGTTTTTAAATAGGTTATTTACTTACGCGCGAATTAAAACTTTAACGTCGAAGACCAAAGTCTACAAAACGAGGGAGTCCGCTTACAAAACAGCAACGCGAGTCACTAGCCGCCGCGTCTGGGTCCTGCAATTTGATGGATCTTCGTGTGAGAAGAAGGAATTTGTCATCACATGACAATAACTAAGACTTTTTAGTAGTTGGCCTTCAAAGGAGCATGGCCGTCCATGGTCCACCTACCTTAGGTAACAGTACAACATTTATAAAATCTAACTTTTTGTAGACTAGACGTGTAATCAGGGCTCGACAGTACCTAATTGTTAACTTAATAAAGTGTGCGATAAAATAATACTTTTTTAATTCCCTGGCTGAACAAAACTGGGTTCAAAACTTTAACTACTAGGAAACCGAAATACAACTTTATCTATACCTATATTAAAATACTGTTATCAGTTTTATCAAACACACATGTATGCAGTTTTGATAAAAGAGTGGTGTACACATTTATTTCCGCGCCATCTATCTGTAGTTTAATAAACAAATTCATAAAGTGAAGGTTCAGTTTGTTACTTGTATCCGTAAACTAACCTATAGACTTACTTTTACTTACTACATAGTACGGAATCGTGATGTTTGGAACTCCCAGCGATATCTATGAAGCATAGGGAACAAATTGAGCGTGCTCTGTTTTGTTAAGTGAAGTCTATTATTGCCTGCTAACGCCATCTTGTGACGGGTGGATACGCTACAAAAACAACACGCTGCTAACACGGCAACCATTTTCCTCGATGATACAAATATAAAGAGAATGACATCAAGAAGTTCAAGCTTTTGTCTTAATGCCATAGTTGTCTCTCTTTTAATCATTGTCATTCATATAATAAATTCTCTCTTCTCATATCATTTATATAATAAATTAAACTATCACGACGGGGTGTCAGTTGGAGTCAGGAGTACATAAAATAGACGTATTAATACATCTGATGTATTCTGTGGTGGGTAATATTTATAAGTGATTGATAACGCAATCTTTAACCTGGACTTGCCATAAAATCTTTAAAAAAAAAATACGAAAGACAATAATAAATTATATATGGCAAATTGTATACGAAAGACATTACATAAATCTTATAACAAAAGAAACAAATTTACGAAAGACTATGCCGTAGGATCGGTAGGCCCATTGAGGTATAATATATTCCTTTGTCTGAGCTTTAGCCTGCCCTGGTGGGAAGAAGACTTATTGACATTGACAGTAGAGCCAGTATTGCAAAAGTTTCCGATTTATCGGGAAATCTACTGATTTGGGCTGTTGGCTATTGTCTCCCGATACAGCTACCCAATCTCCCGAATTTTGCAATTTCAAATAATATAAAGTAATTATTAGTAAAACAAGTTGGTTGTAGGATAACGACTGTCTTTTTATTTTAAAAATAAACACACTTATAATAGACAACTCAGTTCACAAAGTATTTAATACATATCACAAACTATTTTGATATTATTCTTTCCAACACCCCCACTATATCAAAATGACAAATATACTAACTTCTTTCACATTATATATATACCCACTATTCATATATATCGCACAGTTTAAACAACCAAATAAATAATAATTAATTTACTTTTTAACAATTCCAAGTGTTTGCATAAACTCATAATGTTTTATTCCTGACAATCCTTTGGTTAACAGATCCGCAGGCATACTAGAAGTTGACAGGTACTTTGTCTCAACTGACAGGTACTTTGTCTCAACCTTAGTATTGTTAATTACATCTCTGATAAAATTATATCGAACATCAATATGTTTGGAACTTTTATGAGAATAATTGTTGCTAGCCATCTTCAATGCACTCTGGTTATCATTATACAGAACAATCTTATTGCAACAACCTATCAATTCACATTCTAAATTCTGTACAGTGCTACAGTTTTTTGCTTTTTACTTTCCCAAGAAATAGCAGAGCCAGATTTCATAAAACAAAATCCTGTATATAAACGTCTATCAATGGCATCCACAAACCCAACCAGTTCTGCTCCCTCTTTGGAATATCTTAAGCAATAATTCTTTGTTTTCAACAAATACTTTAAAATTCGTTTGGCATAATTCCAATGCATGTGTGAATAACAATTATTAAATTGACTAACATAACTTACTGCATATGCAATATCTGGACATGTCAAGACCGCTAAATACATCAGACTACCTATTAATTTCTGAAAAGGTATGTTATTATCACACACATTGGATTTCTCAACATTCAGTTTACATTTTATGGGTGTGTTTGCCAAATTACAATCAGTCATACTAAACTTATTTGCTAACTGTTCAATATAATCCTCCTGATCTATTGTAATAGCATTTTTAGTCATATTAATTCTCATGGCTAAATACTGTTTAACTTGACCCAGATTTTTAATCTTAAATTTTTGACTTAATGCTTCTATCAGAGACTTGGTTACTGTCTCATTATTTGAAAAAATGATACAATCATCAACATAAATACCAACAATAGTTTTCATATTGTTATTATAACCTTTTATAAAAACACAAGGTTCAAGTTTACATCTTCTGTACCCTAAACTACACAATGTTTCATCTACTCTTTGATACCAAGCTAATGATGATTGTTTCAGACCATAAACAGCCTTTTTTAATTTTAATACCTTATTAGAGTCTTTAACAGGAAAACCTTCTGGCAAATGCATAAAGATGCTTTCTTTTAAATAACCATTAAGAAAAGTTGTTGTCACATCTAAATGAGTAATGTCCATAATCCATATCTAATTGCACACTCAAAGCAAACAGTAATCGCAAGGTTGAATGCCTTACCACAGGTGAAAAAGTTTCCTGATAGTCCACACCAGCCTTATGCGTGAAGCCTTTTGCAACAAGTCTAGCTCGATGTCTCACTTTGTTATCGCAATCAATTTTCTTTTTAAAAACCCATTTGCACTGTACTACACTAGCATGAGTGACTCTGAGCCTCTCTAAAAGGCCAACCGTTAGCGACCACGTCTCAGAGCCATACGTCATCACTGGCAACACACACTGGTTGAAAACCTTCGTCTTCAGACACTGCGGAATTTTGGACGAGAAGATGTCGCGTAGTTTCCCGAACGCTGCCCATCCGAGTTGGATTCTTCGGGCGACCTCTTTGTCGAAGTTGGACCTGCCTAACTGAACAGTTTGTCCAAGGTAGACATAGTGGTCAACAACCTCGAGAGTATCGTTCCCAACGATAACCGGTACGGGTGCGACATGGACATTTGACATGATCTTCGTCTTGTCCATGTTCATTTTAAGACCCACCTGTTGGGAAACGAGACTGAGGTCGCTGAGCATAGTATTGAGCTCCTCCAGCGATTCCGCCATGATAACTATGTCATCGGCAAAACGAAGGTGAGTGATGTATTCGCCATTGATGTTGATGCCGGACCCGTTCCCGTTCCCAACGAGCTATGGAGAGAGCTATGCTCGGAGTTTCTTTGCGCGACAGGATCCGGAATACGGAAATTCGCCAAAGAACTAGGGTCACCGACAGCTCAAAGCATATGCAAGTTGAAGTGGCAATGGGCAGGCCATATCGCTCGAAGAACTGATAACCGCTAGGGAAGAAAGGTTCTCGAGTGGCGACCACGAACCGGAAGACGCAGCGTTGGCAGGCCTCCCACCAGGTGGACCGACGATATTGTCAGAGTTGCGGGCAACCGGTGGATGCAAACGGCAAGTTGTCGTTCATTATGGCGTTCTAAGGGGGAGGCCTTTGTCCAGCAGTGGACGTCTTCCGGCTGATGATGATGATGATGATGATGACACTAGCATTATCTGGAGCATTGACAATCTCCCACACTTGGTTGTCTTCGAATGACTGTAGCTCTTCTTCCATAGCCTGCAACCACTGTTGTTTCTCAGGACAGCTGATAGCTCCTGCATAAGTCAGTTCATCTTCTCCTATAGATGTAGTACTCATGTTAGCAAAGCCATATCTTTCTGGTTTTTTTCTTTGCCTTTTTTTTGTTTCAGGAATATTCCTTACTTCATCTTCGTGTTCTTTACTGTCACTCCCTTCCTCTACACTAGGTTCTTCAGGTAAAAAATCATCTCGTCCTTCCAAGTATTCAAACTCACTGGAACTCAACTGATCATAAGAAGGTTCAGCCTTCACCGCAGATTCTTCTGACAACTCCCCCACTGAATCTGTGGTCTCTACTGGAACAGTTACAGTTTCTACATTTCTTGGCTTTTTCATTATCACAACATCTCTACTAGTAGTTACATTCATTTTCACTGGATCATAAATTCTGTAACCCTTGATGTTTTCACTGAAACCAACCAATATATGCATCTTTGATTTTTTATCCCACTTGGTTCTTTTTTCTTTTGGTACATGCACCATTCCAGGACTTCCAAATATACGTATATGCTGTAAATCTGGTTTCTTTTTGGTCCAAGCCTCATATGGAGTCTTTTTAATACCTGAAGTTACTGATCTGTTTTTTAAATAGACAGCTGTGTTAGCAGCTTCTGCCCAAAACTTTTTCTCCAGACCTGCTTCGAAAAGTAAGCACCTCGCTTTCTCCACTATAGTTTGGTTTGACCGTTCACTTAGTCCATTCTGTTCAGGTGTGTATGGGTTCGTTTTCTGGTGTATGAACGCTCTTTCTTTAATAAATTTTCAAAATCATTACTGCAGTACTCACAGCCATTATCTTTTTTTTTTTTTCATGGTTGATCTGCAATCAGTCACCGACTATAAGCGGATGTGTTAGGCGTGCCTGGAGTGATGTAGTCGTCTTCCAGTGAAGATCGCTACTGTATGAAGACATAGCTAGTAAAGCTTATAGTTGATCTAGATTAAGAATTTCTTTTCTCTTGAGTCGGCCAATGCAGTTTTGATTTGCTAATTCAGATGCAAGCTTGTTGGGGTGATTTAGTAGTCTTTTTTTGTATTTAGTACAGCTGGAGCGGAATTCGTCCTTTACAGTGTTGATTTTGCATTCCTCATGGATTTCGGTATTTGTTATGAACCATGGTACTTTGGTCACTGTTCGTAGTATTACATTTTGGAGTCGCTGCAATATGCTAATGTTACTGTCGCTAGCGCTGCCCCAGAGTTGCATTCCATATGTCCATACTGGCTTTAGGACAGCCTTGTAGATGAGGAGTTTGTTGTCAGTTGATAGTTTGGAATTTCTACCCAGCAACCAGTGTAGATCTTTATAGCGAATGTTTATTGCTTCTCTTTTCGCTTTTATGTGGTGTTTTCAGGTCAGTCTCCGGTCAAGGTGCATACCCAAATACTTAACATGATCACTATGTGGTAAGGTATAATCATCAAGGTTTACTGGTGGACAGTTTCCATGTCTTAGTGAGAATGTCATGTCAACTTATATACCCCATCAACTAGATCAGCTTCTGCCACTAAATAGTCCAATCTGTTTCTTACGAGACACTTATTGGGCTCAAATACAACGCTGTTCCCATTTTTAATCAACTCGCTCACCGACAATAGGTTTGTCGTGAGACTTGGTACACACAACACATTCTGCACAGTTATGTCGTAATTGTAACTTGTTGTTGTTTCTATGTCACCTGAACATGAAACGGGAACTTTTGTCTTATTGGCGACAATTATTTCTGGTAAACTTGATCTGTAATTAGGATTTTTCAACCAACATTCGTTCGGCGTCATATGCATGCTGGCGCCTGAGTCAATGTAAAAGTCACTTTTACTGTCACTTAGGAAAACAACATTGAAAGCATTACTTTGTTTCTTATTTTCTGTTTTCTCCTTCAAAAGCGGACACTGGTTTCGATAATGACCAATTTCCTTGCAACGGTAACAATTTATTGTTTTCGTGTTGATATTTGACGTATTCGGAGTCTGTCCCACAGATTATAGAGAGTAATAGTCTGTCCGCCATGTTTACTAGTGCTGCCCCCTTTAGTCTATTTTCTATGCCATTTTGCTGCTAGTGCTGAGTTACATTCCGTTTCATCTATATTTGCCACTTCCATATCAAGTAATTTCGACTTAATTGAATCTGCGGTTATTTGAATTGCGGAATGTTCTATAGCCATAATCCTAGGCATAAATCGCTCTGGTAATCCGGCAAGTAATAATGAACCAATACATTCAACATTTATAGCGAAGCCCGTTCCGCTCAAACGTTGAGACGTTTCTACAATTTGTGACACATAATTCGTCATATTTTCACAATTTTCTAATCTTATAGAAATCAGATGACGAAGCAACGTAATCCTCCGAGAAAATCCTGAATCGTCAAGTGCCTTTGTATCTGCCGCCGCTGTCGTTTCATTAGTTCCTTCTACCTTGAGGTACTTGTCCGCACCCTCTAAGATAAGCAAATTCTCTACTGCGAACGCCCATTCATCGAAATTTTCGCAACCTTTCAATTTCGGCACGTTAGCGAGATAGCTGGAACTCATTTTGACTAACAACAACACAAAAAATACTACAATAACTGATTTTACAAATTTTTTGGGTCTGGGCCCATAATAATGTCCTCCTGACCGAATTTCGGTCACGGCGGCCTGTCTTAGCTGAGATTAGCCATCTGCGCAGGAGATATTATAGTGCACAAGTATGCGCGCAAACACAGGTGCACTCCCTATTCCCTCACTCTCATACTCCGATGGGACGGTAGACCGACACGACCGGAGAGAGATCAGGCGCAGGACCAACAGCTTAACGTGCCTTCCGAAGCACGGTGGGGTCTCGACATGTGAAAACGGTCACCCATCACAAGACTGACCGCGGCGAGCACGACTTAACCTCGCAGATCGACTGATCTACATAGCTACGAGGCCCATAACCTATTAGTAAAACAAGTTGGTTGTAGGATAACGACTGTCTTTTTATTTTAAAAATAAACACACTTACCCACCCATACTTATATATAAGCAAGGACCATAATCCCAAATACAAAATTAAATACTTGCAAGCCTATGAGTAAATATACTTTCATAGGAAATTATTCAGTATCTTCTTACTAATATGGAACATAATCGCATTTACCAAAAAAATACTTGCTAGTCCACAGACTAAAATTATACGGAGCCGCGAATGAACGAGTTGCCTAGTGAAATACTTTAAAGTATTTGAGTATTTCACGTACGCGCCCTGGTCGGCGTACTCGAAAGTAAATACCTGGTCGCGTAAATGCGTACCTTCCCTAGTCGCGTTGATGCGTCGCAACTTGCATGTTAGCTTGGAAGATTATCAGAACTTCAGAAGCTACTGTGGTGTAATTCAAATAATTAATAATTACTATTTAACAAACAAGTCAGCCGTGTTTAATTGATTGATTTCTAATTTCTTCTGTTACTTGTGAGTACGTCGGTAAAGTTTGAATAAAATATAATATGGAGTGTAAATCCATTGAATTTTTATTGAGTGAAAATGTGAGTATTGTTTTAAAATATTCAGTATTACCTCATACTGTCCTATTAATGAAATATGAGAAATTAAACAAATTACCACTTCACCAATCTGGTGTATTTTTTATTTAGCATTAGCTAGGTGTTAGCAGATGTACAGATGGTAAGATATCTTATGTACCATGCAGCAGGTCCTGGGCTGGGGTTCATTAAACATTTAATTAAGTTTTTGTAGCTTTAGTGTAGGCCTTTACTGTGACTAATATCTATATTTTCCTCCTCAGACTATTTCGGATGTTCCGGACATAAGCAACATGATATCAGATGGGCAGACAGTAAGTTATCAATTATTATGTATCATGCAGCAGGTCCTGGGCCGGGGTCTATTAAACATTTAATTAAGTTTTTGTAGCTTTAGTGTTGGCCTTTACTGTGATTAATCTCTATATTTTCCTCCTCAGACTATTCCGGATGTTCCGGACATAAGCAACTTGAAATCAGATGGGCAGACGGTAAGATATAGATTATTTTGTACCATGCAGCAGGTCTTGGGCCGGGGTCTATTAAACATTTAATTAAGTTTTTGTAGCTTTAGTGTTGGCCTTTACTGTGATTAATCTCTATATTTTCCTCCTCAGACTATTCCGGATGTTCCGGACATAAGCAACATGAAATCAGATGGGCAGACGGTAAGATATCAATTATTATGTACCATGCAGCAGGTCTTGGGCCGGGGTCTATTAAACATTTAATTAAGTTTTTGTAGCTTTAGTGTTGGCCTTTACTGTGATTAATCTCTATATTTTCCTCCTCAGACTATTCCGGATGTTCCGGACATAAGCAACTTGAAATCAGATGGGCAGACGGTAAGATATAGATTATTATGTATCATGCAGCAGGTCCTGGGCCGGGGTCTATTAAACATTTAATTAAGTTTTTGTAGCTTTAGTGTTGGCCTTTACTGTGATTAATCTCTATATTTTCCTCCTCAGACTATTCCGGATGTTCCGGACATAAGCAACTTGAAATCAGATGGGCAGACGGTAAGATATAGATTATTATGTATCATGCAGCAGGTCCTGGGCCGGGGTCTATTAAACATTTAATTAAGTTTTTGTAGCTTTAGTGTTGGCCTTTACTGTGATTAATCTCTATATTTTCCTCCTCAGACTATTCCGGATGTTCCGGACATAAGCAACTTGAAATCAGATGGGCAGACGGTAAGATATAGATTATTATGTATCATGCAGCAGGTCCTGGGCCGGGGTCTATTAAACATTTAATTAAGTTTTTGTAGCTTTAGTGTTGGCCTTTACTGTGATTAATCTCTATATTTTCCTCCTCAGACTATTCCGGATGTTCCGGACATAAGCAACTTGAAATCAGATGGGCAGACGGTAAGATAAAGATTATTATGTACCATGCAGCAGGTCTTGGGCCGGGGTCCATTAAACATTTAATTAAGTTTTTGTAGCTTTAGTGTTGGCCTTTACTGTGATTAATCTCTATGTTTCCTCCTCAGACTACTACGGTTGTCCTAAACAGTAGCAAGCTAATGTTCGATAGGCCAAAGGTACGATATGAATATCACTAAGATGAATTAATTAAAGTATTTTATTTCCCTAAAAAATAAAAAGAATGCAATTATTTGTTATGATGATATTTTATTAAAATACTAATTTATATTTAAGTAGTAGCCAGGATAAACCCTCCGTGGGCCAGTTGAATGGCAGTAGTCTGTTGCCACCTAGTTATGAAATGAGTTTTGTAAATATGAGAACAGAGAAAGCATTAAATGTAGCGTAATGGTAATACCATCATTTATTTCCAGATATGTTTATATTGCGGTACACGAATAAGGACATACTTTGTTAACTACAATTTGAAGGTTAGGATGTGCGAAAGCATTACCTGTCCATACCCTTTCAATGATGATCTACAATTTCTAAAAGTGGATGAAGAACTAGCATCTTATGCCGAGGTCGACTACGACAAAATTAATCTACATCTTTTGGCTGAAGCTGCGGCTATGGTGTCGAGTAAAGAATGGTCTGAAGCCTCCAAATTACGACTGATCTACGAATCTGACTGTGTCTCAAAGCTCGAAGACAAATTCCGTCAATGTTCTTTGTCTGAAGCTGCGGCTAATGTGTCGACTAAAGACCAAGAGGCAATGGAAAAAAGTGCATGCGAGATGAAAGAAAACATTAGACGAAATGTAGAACAGTTCAAAGTGTTGAACAAAGAGCTGCATGATTTAAAAAAAGAAGATGATAGTATCAATTATGAGATAATGGACACTTTATACAGAGTGCAGAGCAAGACAGGCATAAAGTTGCTTACAGATGACGAATTGAAGATACTGAAGAAAGAGGTTGTTAATGAAGTAGATGGATTTAAGATTGAAATTGCCCCTAATTATGATTCAACCAAAATTGAATTTATAAACCCAAATGATAATGACTCTAAGGAACAAAACCAAAATTAAAAACCACCATTAAATTAAGAATTTCAATACATACAAATATTGTGTATGTAAGTACATCTTTACATTAATTTATGGCGCCTTTCTATTATCTTTATTATAATTTATTTAACTTATTTGTGAATTACTTTATATTTATAATTAAATTTGAGAAAGAAATTTGTTCATGCTACAGATGAAAGCAATTAAGTTTATATAAAACTGACAAATTATTTTTAATACTGGTATATTGTGGTCACTATTTTATTGTGTTGTGGTATTATTAAATTGTATTGTGGCTATATTATGTCAAGTGTCGATGGACCGTCTTTTCACAATAGGTTTATATAGGTAGGTTAGTTGTGGTAGGTTATCTTCGCAACTACCTATCCTATTAGAAAGACAGTTTCATAATTAATGGGTAAATAAACAACTGCCTCGCTGGTCTAGCAGGTGCACCCAAGCTTAGGGTCTTGGTGTCGATTCTGGGGTCAGTTTTCAAATCTAATCAAATTTATTTGTTAAACATAGGGAGTAGATTTGGGTCTGAAATATAATATGGCACGCTATGTTTTATCATAATGACCTACAAATATAAACAACATATAACCTTATAGCTATTTATAAATATAATTTAAACTTGAAAATATAACCATTTTTCTAGAAACTGGTAATGTGTATCTTATCTTATCATTGAAAAAATCTTCTAGTGTGTAATAACATTTTTCGACTAGTAGTTTAAACAATATTTTTTTGAATATACATATATAAGGGCAAATTTTTTACATGGTCTGGTAGCTTATTGTAGATTTTTGGAGCATACCAAAAAAACTTTTATGCATTAAAGCAGTTTTACATTTTACATAACATAGATGATTATTATAATTATTGAGTTCGAGTTGGATTTATTTTTACTGAAGACAATTTTACAAATAGGTGTGAATTTGTTTTCACAAACAATGCGGTTTCAAAAATGTACAATGCGGGCAACGTTAATATTTTCAAAAATTTAAAATGAGGTGTACAAAAGTACTTACTTAATTTTCAGTTTTTACAGATCGGGTTGAGCATTAATGCCCGGTCAAAATAATTGTTTCATCTCTACTATGTGTTTTAGTGATTTTGATAAACCAGCTCTTAAGAGGATGGAAATTGGGATAACAGTGTGTAAGTTAGTTATAAAAAAATCCAGAATTTTGCAAGTTATAAACATGTAGGTGACTAGTTACAGGTATTTGGTACTGTAATCAGATATTAAATAATAAGACTTAATTGTGGTAGAAATAAGCAAAAAAATGTCAAACATTTTATTAATTACTACTATTATTTCAGTGAAACCAAAGAAAAAACTGTTTGGCAGCTTAGTATTATTATTTATTTTTTATACTATTTTAATTATTTTTGTATTTAAGTTATTTTTACTTGCTGTAACTTTTAAAAGATTTTGTAATAATATTATTCACAATGCATGCATTTAAAATGTAAAACTATTGATGTATACCTTAAAATAAACCAAAATGTAATTTATTAAGCAGCACTTACCATGAACGGAATGTAGGACAGTTTACGATGTGGAAGCGAGACGCTGCGCCGTGCAGTGTAATGCGGCGTCTCGCTCCCACAACTTAAACTGTTCTGAGTTAAGACTTCTTGGTAAGGGGCAGTAGTGATAAGAAGTAGTACTGTATGTTGTGGAAAATGATGTTTAATGTACCTATTATAGGCGTGCTATTAGCACTATGTAATCATTTATTAAATACATAAATAAAATTGGAGTGTTTGTAATATCAAAATAACAGTTTTTTACTCAATTCATACGACAGTATACACGATACACATAACATAAATGCAATGGAATCTGTCTATCTGACTGTTCTGTTTATTTTGGCTAACCACCGAAACGGCTGGATCGATTTTGACGGGAATTTCACTGGCAGATAGCTGATTGTCCGGGGTCTCATATAGGCTACTTTTTTATTTCGAAAATGTTTAGGGTTCCGCGGGAAAAATAGAAAAACACGGAAAACTCGTTCTCTACGACGGCTTGACGGATTTTCACGGGACTTTCACTGGCAACTTTAATTTTGGGTTCTGCGGGAAAAAAATAAAAATCCATAAAATTGTAAACAAAATCTGATTTATATTGGTAAATCTGTTTGCTGCTGCAACGTACAGGTAATTTTAATCGTAATCTACGAGGACGAAGTCCCGGGCATAAGCTAGTGATATATATAATTGAATAGGTATGTACTTTTACTACGTACTCACAAAGAATAGATTAAAAATAAAATAAACAATTTCACCCTCAAGTACCAAGATAAACTAAGGGTCGTGGGAACTCGTGTGTTTTTACACGACTGCCCAAAAAAAGGAGTATAATGTTTTCAGAGTTCATGTATTGTATGTGAGTTTCTTTATTCCACCATAACTTCTGAATGCCTGAACCGATTTTTATGTATGGAGTGTCGTTAGAATCCTTACACTATCGCGAGTAACATGCGGCTATAAAAATGAAACAAATAAAAAATATTTACATTTTTAGATCGTTTTTTGTCATGGCAGTCGTGTTTTTTTTAATTTTATTTTGTTTCTTCATTCCTCGTGTCGGTAGGTTCTTAACCGTGTAGGAATTGACCTTATTGAATTGATTTTTCTACTAAGGCGGGGTTGCTTCAGCTTCACTTGACGCACACGTAAATGTTAAAAATGGGGATACCAATTTTGTTTTCTTCTTTTCTACTTGCAGCCCTAATAACGTTAATAACCGGTTTATGCATGCCATGAAACAATGCTTCTTATTTTACGTGCGTTATACATCTGTAATCGTTATGTTTTGACGTACGTATGTTATGTTAACGGACTGTTAGAAGCGACCCGCCCATAATAGATAATGTTAATCATTTAAATTAAGCGTGCAAGTGCAAGAGCAAACTAAGTGCAAGCTTATGCAAAATTACTTTTACCTTTTGAGTTCGTGTTTTTGAAGGTTTTTGTTTGTTAAATATATTTTTTTAGGTAATTTAATGGGTTTTTTATGTGACAAGTTCATATTCATTTATTCATTGCAACATGTTTTAAAGTGTAAGGGCAAAGTGTAAGGTCTTGGATCGGCCTTCGCGTTCAAAGTAAGTATCTAAGTACAAAGCACATTGACTTTCAGCAATAATTGTATCGACACGCGTCTGTATTTGGTTGTCAGTTAACAAGACTGCCCCCTTAACATGAGCTCTTAAAACAGGACAGTTTACCATGTGGAAGCAAGACGCCGCTACGTGCTGTGTAATGCAGCGTCTCGTTTCGTACGAACTTCTAGCAGGTTCTTTTGAGACAGGTTCTAGTAGTAAAGAGTAGAAAGTAAGGTAAACAAGACGATAGCGTATGACCGGTTAAGTGTCTTTATGATTTAACGCGAATGTAGGTACCTACTACTTGGGTAAGTAGGATGGGTAGGTAATATATGTTTTAAGTTATGAATTATGTTTATTTTGAGTAATTGGGCAAAACATTAAATATATTACATCAGTACTGACTATACCAATATAAGGTTTAAGTATTTATATACCAATAAGTTTTAAGTTTCGTCGCTGAGCGCGACTGCTGAGCATGAGGTCCTGGGTTCGATTCCCGGTTCGGAAGAAGTGTTATTATTTTTTTTTTGTTATATTTAATTATCAGTAACAGCAGGGAGTCTGGGTTTGTGTTAGGTTAATTAGTCTCTTTGAGTTAGTGTTACAAGTGCCTTGCCTTATGACGTAGCAGTTATTCTCTTTGAGGTTGAAAGCAATCTAATCTAATCGTATAGTTGATGAACTTGGCCGGTTAGCCTCTGACATGGCTTTACACACTGTTGAAAAATCTTTCAGGTGTACCGGTTTCCCCGCGATGTTTTCCTTCACCGTTTCAAGCAACTGATTACTAATTTATAGTACGCACACGGCGTGTGAACTTGCGCCCTTTGAGCAGTCCAACGGTCATACCACTCGGCTACAAAAGGTCGGCCGTATTACATCTATAAGGACCTATAGCTGTGAGTGTACGATACACCTCTGTCCCTTTAGGGAACATAGGTACGCGTGATGTTAGGTTACTTATAGGTTCTATTAATAAGATTAATATTAAAAGAAAAAGATAAAAGTCATAGGTAGCAAGATCAAACCCCGGCACGCACCAATGACTTTTCGAATTAATGTGCGTACTATAAATTAGTAATTAGTTGCTAAAACGGTGAAGGAAAACATCGTGAGGAAACCGGCACACCTGAGAGAGTTTTCAACGGTGTGTAGCCATGTAAGAGGCCAAAAACGCGCCAAATTTTCAACGCAAACGAAGTCGCGAGCAGAAACTAGACGATTGATGAAGCTTAGCGAAAATTCGAGAAATTCCCGAACAAGGGTGAATCATTTCGCGTCACCGCACCCCTGAAAATAGGGACGCGCATATCGGGACCCCTGGCGTCCCCCTCATAATACGCATGCGTCAATTTAACGATCCTAACGCAGCGTCGCGTCGGCCCGGGGACGCTTGGCTTGGGCACGCGTCAGTCAGTGCTTGTGCTTGATTCGAAAAAGCCGAAGAGTGGACAAAAAAAAATGCCTGTACCTCAGGAGACGTGAGTTAAATTAAATAATTAATTCAGTGATTTATTTACCTATCTGTGTATATATTTCTTGCGTATCGCTTAAAATATATTATTTTTAATAATTTTTGTGATGCGATCTTATGTTATATTAATTTGCTATCACCCACTGCTGGGTTTAGGCCTCCCTTTTTCTCTGCCAATGCTCTCTATCTTGAGCGTCTCTTGTTCAGTTGTTAATTTACTATAGTGAAGACGAAATAATCTATAAGTAGGTACCATCACACATTGTGGGTGTCTTTGTCTACTGACCATTGTTACTTCAGCGTTCTTAAAACCAGCGTTAAATACGTGTGACTGCAAAAGTGTGTTTTCCAAAGAACTTAAATCATTATTTCGTCATAATTGGGATTTTTTGTAGGAATTCTATATGTAGTTTTCCTCTCATGCAGTTTTCGCTAAAAATTGAATCACTAAAGCCGATGCTAATGATTTACTTAAGCGACCAAATATCTAAAATAAATTTTAAACGAAATCAAATTTCTTTTGTGTCTATTAAGTTATCGGTTTGTATGGGGTGAAATTTTCCACGTGGGACACGACGCGGGCGGAAGTTAGATAGGTACCTATGTATATGTACATAGTGGGAGGTCCACACAGCCGCCATCTTGATCACTACGCTTCCCGAGAGAGTTCTAACAGATACTCTTTTGATTGCAGTTATATGGACATCAAAGACTTCGACATGGAGAACGCTAGTACTGAGGTGAGTGTTTATAGTCAAGGCATTTTGTACTTCAATTGTTTTTGGTTTTCTCTGTTTTCTCAACTCCTATTTGATGCTGCAAATACAGCGTAGATACAACTCAGTAGGGATACAACCAACTCCCGTTATCAACTTTCTTATTTTTTTTCTCTTTTCAGCAATTGATGGATGAGATCATACGCATCACGGTGATTGACTATAAAGCACTCTGTGAGTATTACTTTCTTATTATATGGGACTTAGGGCTTTCTGGACATGGATTATATAGGAACTTGTTTGTGGGAATAAGTTTCGGCAAACGCAAGATACTACGATGCCACTGTAATATTTGTCTCTTTAATACTTTGTGTTGATATTACCTACTGGTAAATACTATTAGGTATACTATTTTTACCAATAGCATAGGCCTCCAATAACCACTACAACAAGGATCTGATAGATAAATTATTTACAAGTATAATTTATCAATTTCAGGTGCGAAAATTGCAAACCCGGACATTCCAGACTGTGAACGCGAGCAGATCGACTTCTTGGTGGCTAAGTATGCTATGGAGTCCAAACTAGTGGATGGATATCTGAATAAGCTACAAGAAACCATGAAGGATCTGCCTCCAGGGGGTCTTCACAACGCTATTAAGCAACGGGAGCTTGAAATCTTAAGTCAATTCAACTCGGCCTAAACTCAACAGGCGCGAGTTTTTGACTACCTTTTTTACTGTATTTTTATCTTATATTTAATCATATACTTCTCTTCTTGTACTGTAATAATTTTAATATTGTTTAATAACTTCCTAATTTAAGTTTTTTCTTTTATTTAACATGGAAAGGTTTGGGTGCCTATAAAGAAATGGGAAGTATTATAAGGTTAACATCTGATTGTGTCTTTACAGCAAAGCAAATAAAGGCATGGCTCAAAGACTAATAGGGTTCAAGGTATTATGGTCAAGGGTAAAACCCGGTTAAGGCATAGGATGGTTTCTAAAACTATTTTTTGTGAACTTTTTACGTTTGGTAACATTTTGTATAATTTTTCAAGTCTTCAAGGTTTGCGGGCGTGTGTGGGTGTCACTTATATCTCCACCCTTAATTTTTTTTATCTTGTCATCTATCTAGACTAGTTTTTAATATTCTTGTATTTTACTTTAAGAGCCCTCCCACTTTGTATAGGGACAACAGGGTCTGCAAGTTTTGTATAAGTTAATATGTCCTTTCTTCTCGAGTTTCTTGTAGAGATCTTTGTATAACTTTTTAATATGTATTTGGACTCAGGAATTATCTGAACATTTCTAAAATAAAATATACTATCTTGGTGTAATTAGCGTTTTATTTATTATAATCCTCTTCTTATCGTATGATGGTGTCAGAGTTTAAACCGCCTATAGGCCTCTGACATGGCTTTACACACTGTTGACAAAATCTCTCAGATGTGCTGGTTTCCTCACGATTCCATTTCACCTTCACTGTTTTTAGCAACTAAAACAAAGACATTGGTGCGTGCCGGAGTTTCGGAGCTTTCGACCTTTGACTTGGCTGCCCAACAGTCAAACCGCTCGGCTATCACTGCCATCATCAATGTCTACAGTAGAGTTCCTGAGGATGCTGGTTAGAACACAAAAAATATGGTAATCTGAAGTTTAGGATACCGGTTGCAGTAGTTAGCTAGAACTAGATTTCCTCTGAGGAGGCCCTACGGCCGTGCAGTGTGGGGCCTAATCACGTTCTTCTAAGAGTAAAGTTTTACAATAAAACCTAGCGGTGTAACATGATAAGCCAGGCAGCAGTTAGTAGCAGGGGCAACTGGAAGTACCAGTACGTAGGCAATCGAAAGGAGAATAGTCTCTCATCGAGGTTTGTTAGGCTTCCCAAAATCCAGGGATAAAAGGAATATACTACTATTATTACTAATATTATAAATGTGATAATGACTCTGTCTGACTGTTACGTCTTCACGTCTAAACCGCTAGACGGATTTTAATAAAATTTGGCATGTAGAAAGTTTAAGACCCAAGAAAGGACATAGGCTACTTTTTTTTTTAATTCAACCCTCTAAGAAGTTAAATAGGGGTTAACGCGGGCGAAGCCGCAGGCAAAAGCTAGTCATTTATAACAGACCTGAATTTATAAATATGTGGCTAGGTGTATATACCTATGTAAGTATCTATTATTTAAGGTGACCCCTTCAAAAGCGCATGTGCAATCGTCACATCTGCAATGCGTATATCGATCGCATTAAAACTGCATACAGCGTGTCTATGCCAGGCTTTGGAGCATAGGACTATTGGAGCACCATTAATTCTCTCACCATAAATAACAAGCAAATTTTTAGTGCTTTTTGGTCTTACATTTTTTTAACGTAGGCATCTTAATTTGCATTTTACGTAAGTACCTATGTAAGGTGCTTGAAATAAATAACTCATTAGTAATTAATTAATTATTTATTTAAGTGCATGGCAGACGATCAATGGGCCAAATGTACATTGTACATCCCAATGGACCCCTGAACAAGATAGACGACAGCGAGGCAGATCCAAACGGAGATGGCGAGATGAACTCTTTTATGAGGACTGGAAATCGACAGCCCACAGCCCTTGACAGGGGCATATGGAAAGAGAGTAGGGAGGCCTTTGCCCTGCAGTGGGACATTCATTACATCATCAGCCAGAAGTCGCCCACTGCTGGACATTTTTTTTTTTAATCGTCGCCCCACACTAGGAATTTCTCCTGTATCGTGGGTGCGTTTCACAAACATGAAATATCACATACACAAACACCCAGACTCGGGACAATCAAATGTGGATCGCACAAATTTTTGCCCCGTGCGGGAATCGAACCCGCATCCCTTAGCGCAGCAGTCTAATCGCTTAGCCACTGCGCCAATCAGGTCGACAATGAACGACAACTTGCCATTTGTATCCAGCAGTTGCCGCAACCCTGACGTCGTCGGTCTACCTGGTAGGAGGCTGCCAACACTGCGTGAGTGAGATATAACAGGCTCATAATAATTATTATTATTATTTAAGTATACTGCCGCGTAGGTCTAGTGGTCTCACAGCGCGACTGCTGAACATGAGGTCCTGGGTTTGATTCTCAACTCATGCAAACTGTTATTGGGGTTTTCAGTATGGAGTCTGGAGTTACCCGGTTTGTGGCAATAGGCTCGTCGCCTATTATATACTTAACTGGTGAATTGTGGGTATACCTCTGCCTGCCCCTTCGGAGTACAGGCGTGATGTTATATCTACGTTATTATACTATATAATATAGTAACAGGATTTAAAAAAAAAACGTTACCCCTACTAGTAATTTCTGTTGTCTCGAGGTGCGTTTCTGAAACATGTAATATCACATACACAAACACTCAGACTCGGGATAAATATCTGCGGATCGCACATAATTTCTGTTTCGTGCGGGAATCGAACCCGCAACCCTTAGCGCAGCAGTCTAATCGTCTTAGCCACTGCGCCAATCGTATCGTCGGGTCGTCGTATTGGATTATAAATAGCTTCATATTATTCCCTGAGGGGGTGGCAGAGCTATATTCAGTATTTAGACATTTTACCAGATATGGTAGAGGGTGCAAGCCTATTGACATTAACGCCTACTGACTACGTGTTCTACTGAGTAATATTAATTGGAAAAGCTTAATAATATAACGGTCCCGGAAGTCGAACCCATGACCTCGTGTTCAGATTTATCAGCACCATAAGACTACTTTTTTTTTACATCCAGATCACATGGTGTTACGACTGCCATATTGGCTCAGTGTCAGTCTTGGATCGATTCCCGGGTCGGTTTGGTTTTACCATTAAGTAATTCTTAGCAGCAGCACGGAGTCCGCATTTGGGCCCGGTTTATGGCAACAGGCATGTCTCGTATTGCATTGGGTACTATAACATAAATGGAAAATTGTGAGCGTAATTACAAACTTCTGCTTACCGCTTTTAATGTTTTTGAAGTGTTTCGTGATGACAGGTTGCTGTCAGTGAAGCCAAACAAGTCGGCGTAGTGAAGGGCCGACAGAATAAGGCACCCAGTACTTCGTCGATAGTCAGTCTATAAGTGTATAGAGAACAATACCTAACCATCATCATTTAGCATTATTATCAATCACTTAGGTCTCTGAGGTAACGTTTTCTGTATAATAGATAAGATTACCAAAAACCTCGGCTCCCAGTCTGGTAATTGAAGGGTGAACTAACGCGGTCGCAGCGCGCAGGCGTCAACGTATCGATCCTCAGCGTCCAGCCTGGCTGTTGGCCGGGCTGGACGCTTCTTTGGTTTGTTCTCTAGAATAATACACATAGCAATAATAGAAATAAGTTATGGTACGAACTCCAGCACGCTGGCAAAGGTAAGTGGTTGTGGACAAGCCAGATTAAGATCTAGACATTATTTCAAAGTGTTTTCTTAATCCGAGTTATATGTATTAGGATGGAGGAAGGGTGGATGTCTCGTACTTAAGTGAATAAGTCAGTGTTAGTGATGGCAGTGTTTGTCGTGATTCCAGGTATCATCTTCCGCTGTCTCGATGGAGATTTTGCAAGATCGAGCCTCCGCGGCTGGGTGAGGATGACGCATGTTGGATGATGAAGATGGCTCACTCCTATTACGCCGTTCAATCGACCTTCAAACCAGGCACACCTATCACATCTGTAAGTGTTTGATCTTTCTATTTGCTCTTAATATTATTTAGGTACTCCTTCGAGAACCGAACTTTTCGGATGCAGCGTTGGCAGGCCTCCCAGGTGGAGTTGCGGGCAACCGGTGGTATGCAAATGGTAAGTTGTCGTTCATTGTGGCGTTCTAAGGGGGACACTTTTGTTCAACAGTGGACGTCTTTCGGCTGATGATGATTACTTCGAGAGCAAGCGCCGCATTCTACTATCAGAAAGGTAGGTAGGTACTGTAACTGCGCACTGAGCTCTAGCCATCTTGTTTGCGGCTCGTGGGCGTCTCAAGCCCCGTTTATTGAGGTTTGGCACTCGCTCCAGTACATCTGCACCAAGCTCGCTCGTCTGCACCAAGCTATTGATGTCTACTCACAAGTTAGGTGCTGTGTGCATCTTGTGCGTGTTACTGTTAAGATACGGCTCCCAAAATAAAAGTAATTCCTTATGGACAATACCATGCATCATCCCCGAGTTCAATAATACACCCACATTTCGCTAATTGTGATAAATGTAGTAACCCTTTGTGTGCCACAGTCTTGTATAGAAGACAAACGTTTTCGTGCTGTCCACGCCATAACTTTATTAGAAGACAATATCTAATCGTAACATTTGTGTAATGTTATAACAAATAATAATCGTTACAAATGCTACCATGATTGTCTTCAAATAAAATTGTGGCGTGGAGGGCACGAAACCTTTTGTGTTCTATAAGAATGTAGCGGATTAGCAAATCTTTAATAACCAGTTGAAATAAGTGTGAGAGCAATATAATACAATCTTTACCAAAAAGATAGCCCTATTAAAGCCGTAGAACATCATGATTTTATTTAATTGTCTGTGTTTTATTTGCAGAGGATAATGGAGAGGAGGGGATAATTTTAAGATTAGTATTATATATCTTATAATATTATAGCTTAAGGATTAGGATAGATTCGAAAGGGAGAAGCCACTACATAACATCACAATGTTCTTAGTGTGTATGTATTAGTGTAAGCTGTCTGTGAGTTTAGCACTTTATTCCGTAATTTCCTTGGTGTCTGGTATTTCCCTCTATTACTGTATTCACTAACTTCTTTTGTTTGTAAACGTGGGAAATAATTTAAGTGCGAGATTTGTAATTTCTCGCGTCTCACTGCCTTGTTAGGCCACCTTCAGAAAGCTAGGATGACAGAGAATGTTAAGACCCGGTTGGACTTCGGAACGTTACAAACTGTCACTCTAACCTTTACTAATTGTAAACTATTAACTCAGTAGATACTAACGACTCTAATTCTTCCCATAGATTACACTATTCGTCTATAATCTTAAGTAAGTAAAATAGGTATAATAAATATATAAAACTCACAAAAATCTGTTTAGCTCTTGTTTTTAACGCACTATCGACACTATCTTCGTATAATTTCCGCGACACTTAGCGCATACATACCTATTACCCATAACTTCTTGTATATCTTCAGCTCAAATCACTTTTTTTATAAAAAATATGTCTTTTTTACATCCTTATAAGTAAGCTGTAATTGTTTTTATCCATTCCTATTAAGTACATTAGTGCATACTTTGGTCTTCCTATCCTACCTCAGCATTATAAAACCGCTTCGGTTAATTTTCTTGAGCAATCTTATCTCACTGAATGTATCACAGGTAGCTGTCAAATATCTAATAGATAAATAAGGATTTAGGTATATAAAAATGTAAATTAAATGGAAACTGTATCAGCAAAGAAATGTAATTAAAGTAAGGACTAGTTAGGTACTCAATTGTTTTATTTAATATCTACCTAATACCTATAAAGTATCCTGGGAAAAAATCGTAGAAGAGAAAGCTGGGTCCTTGTACCACTTACTTGAAAACTTGAAGCTACTGAAGGTAAGAGTAAAAAGATGAAATGAAAGAATAAGAGAGGCAGTGTGAAAGGTGCTGGTTGAAATTGAAGAGTGGTTAGTGAAGGACAGAGGCAGGCAGGTCAGTGTGAAAGGTGCTGGTTAAGAGTGAAGAGTGGCTAGTGAAGGACAGAGGCAGGTAGGTCAGTGTGGAAGGTGCTGGTTAAGAGTGAAGAGTGGCTAGTGAAGGACAGAGGCAGGCAGGTCAGTGTGAAAGGTGCTGGTTAAGAGTGAAGAGTGGCTAGTGAAGGACAAAGGCAGGCAGGTCAGTGTGAAAGGTGCTGGTTAAGAGTGAAGAGTGGCTAGTGAAGGACAAAGGCAGGCAGGTCAGTGTGAAAGGTGCTGGTTGAGAGTGAAGAGTGGCTAGTGAAGGACAGAGGCAGGCAGGTCAGTGTGAAAGGTGCTGGTTGACACTGAAGAGTGGCTGGTGCAGTGAGAGAAAAAGAAATGTAATATGTTGGGAGATAGGACAAGAAAGAAAGTTAAGCGAGTTGAAATCAGCGTGGCTGGATTTCTTCGCTAACAGAGACCATACTATTTGAATGACAAATTAAATCAAAACAGCCACCAATATGCACGCACGCTTCCTAAAATAAACGGCGTAACAAGCGACCAAGCAGCACAATCTGTCTGCAAAAGATGTTGCGCATATTAATAAGTTTAAGTGGTTTTCTGGTTGAACATGTTTGGGGATTTGCGCATTTAAATAGGGCCACTCAAACGTGCTACAGACCTACAGCTATCACGAGACGAAGCGTCTGTCTTAACAATCGACAGTACACTGAAACCTGTTTTAACTCTTTTCATAGGACCATCTCAGGCATATTGTTCTCACATACATTACTGTCTGGAGTTTTAGAGGGGCCTTAACCGTTTGTGATGTTCCGTTTTTTTTCAAGGTCTGAGTTCCTATCTCTTTGCACCAAGTATAATAATACGGTCTTGTAGTTTGCCCATATATGAAATGTGCATAGTCCAACAAATATTTGATGACTTGCTCCCCTAGACAATTTGAAAAACGTTCGATTTCTATTCGTCAAGCGTTTTGCCACTTGTTTATTGGGGCTGATTGGCGCAGAGCTAAGCGATTGGAATGTTGCGCTAACAAAGCACACAAACGATAGTCCAAAATTGTGCGATCCGCAAATGTTTGTCCTGATTCTGGGTTTATATGATATTCTATAAATAAGTGTATATATATTGTGAAAAGTAACACATTTATATCTTTCCGATATGCTATAAAGCCCGTCAAAGACGTAGCTATAAGGAATAAAGATGATAATAAAAAATAGTGCTTTATAATATTATAAGTATTTATAATATAGTGCTAATTAGACATTGACGTTGACACAACAAGGTGCATTGACATTTGACGTTTAAGTTGAATTAAAAGACGATAGATTAAAATACCGAGTAGTTCATACTTTTATGACATTTTGTTATGACAGCTTTTAATTATGGTCCTGTTTATTACTATAGTTACCCATATTTATTTCAAAACTGTAGCGCTGTATACTGACTGTGTCCGGTGGGCCGCTTATCAACATCATTGTAGAAAGTCCAGTCAGTATCTTTTCCCTAAAGAAACAATTTTTCAATGAATTATTATTAGTAATTCTTTGCCTTTTAGCGGCAAATGTCATGAAAAATATGCTTTCAGTCAGTGTGGCAAGGAAGAAAAAATATGAAGGGTGGAGACGCAGCGCGCATGCGAATTTATATCGATCCCTTGTGAACGAGCTCCCATCCCAGCTAGTCGACATCTTCGTTGCTCCGGTAAGTAATAGAGATAATAGAGGATTTTATGGGGTCTTAGCAATATAATCAGGTGCAAACTGCATGCTGACGAACCAGGTACGTATACGATATGAAATTCGTACTCTGTATGCTGAAATGCGGGTCGAGCAGAAACTCAGAAAAATACAGGTAAGTACCTACCGTGAGTGAATATTATTTGTGACTCTTCAACTATTATATTGAGGATTTTGTGGGATCTTAAAAAAAGTGTTCGTTTTATCAGATCTTTGATATCTGATCCAGATTCTTATAAGTTCTTTGTTGTGATTAATCTCCCATCGAATTCGTTTTTTGCGTTTAAGGATGAGGGTAACCCACATTCTAAAGCGTTTTTATTTAATTATGCAAAAAGTGAGATTTATTGATTGACGCTAGTACTGTTGTACTTGATTGAAGGGCGCTGTCCCCTCGTGTTATTGATCCCGGTACATCGCAGCCTCCCCGGCCGCGCCCCGCCGATAGGGGTCACCTTGTATCGTGAGGGATCCTTTGTTTGCGCCAGTACTTATTATTGATTTAAAAGTGACTACAAAATTGCGTTGATATAAATTCATCTTCACAATAAAGATCTTTAATAGTGCTTTCATTAACATAACAAAAGATAGGGACTTATTCTGGTAATCTATTTTTAGTCGAGTGTTAGGAATTAAATCTCTCGCGTAGACGCGAACACATGACAATCCCTTGGCTGGATAATAACCCAACCGCCAAGTTAGATTGTAACCCTTATGGGTTGTGTCATTGTGTGTTTTATTATTTAGTTGTGTGTTAGGGCGCCACGCCAGTCTCATTACACCCCATGGGTAACAAACGGGTATCGAACCGCTACCACCCCTTTGTTCAAAGACAAAGGGCGTGCGGATTTTTAGGACTTTTATTCTTCAAAGACCCGGTTCGTTTTTGGAAGTAAAGAAGACTGGGTGCCCTTTGTCTACGTAAAAGTTAATTGGTATAATTATTTAGATTCATCTATGTTTAATTCGCACACAAAGGAATTATGCGCGGCTGCGAAGTGCCGCGAAAGCACGGAGTCTGGACATTCCTTTTAACAACTTTTGCTTTAGTCTATCTCCAATATATTTTTATATGTTGTCTCTTAAGTGCATCACTTGTGAAGGAGTAGGAAGGGGTTCTGTCTACGTATCTAAGTCACACGTTGTGGCCGGGTGTTATTTGTTAGGTAAATCCACGCCGCGCCAGCTTCCACACATCTTTCGACCTTAACCTTATTTGGAGTAGAATACGAAGATAAGTAAGTAGAAAACTGAATTATAAGTAACAAAGACACTTTATCTTTTCAGAAACCTTCACCGCCGTCAATCCTTCGTTGCAATTGTCCGACGTCGATATCTGAAGATGTTTGCCCACCGTCGCAAGCTGCAAACTCTGAAATATTTCGTTCGCAAGATGGCGTCGTACCCGCCGCACATGCAGATCAAGACCATTGACCTGGAGACCGCCACCCCTCGCGTAAGTATATCTATCAGCTCTGCAACTATAGTTATACCTATATTTCCATCTCTACAGTAGCTACATATATGTATATACGCTGCTGAAACTATTATCGTCAATGCTGGTGTTCTATATTACAATGTCTGGTTATTTTATTGTACAACGTTCTAACTTTGCTGGCGTGCAAATTGAATAAATTTATAAATTACTTTACAAATCATTGGGTTACCTATCAAACTTAAATTAAATCAAATCAAGTTTATTGTTTAGAAAATATTGGTTGATTAATCATGTCTCTAGACCCCACACCAGGATTGCCTGTGTTGTGAGGCCCAGACTCTTTAATTGAATATAGAACAATAATTATTAATATAATGAACATTTTTAATTAAAAATAACTGAATTACTTCTGTAATCAGTTGTTAAACAACAACATTTGTTTAAATAAACGATGATAAATAAAATAAACGATGTTTTACTTAGAGTAATTAATGGTTTTCATTTAGTGAGCAAGGTTACCTACATAATTATAAATTCTGGTTGCTATAAAGAATGTGTTTATGCTGTTTATGCAATCTATGCTATGGTATGCAATCTATACTGTGGTATGCAATCCATGCTGTGGTATGCAATCCTTGCTGTGCTGTGCTTCGCCACGCTGTGCCGAGCAATTGTAAATGAGATCGTGTCGACTATACAGTTTTGCGAGATTAACTTAAAAGCTAATTCTATATTGCTGGTGTCTTGATATTTATTAAGGCATTAAGATTATATACTTATAGCGAATAACTGCGATACCAAAACGCGAAAAACTACTATATAAAACGCGAAAATTATATCCGCGGCGTGTGCGAAACGCAAAACAGCCAAAACCTATAAAAACATGCAATGCAACATCAATTTAACTAGCACAGTTATTTTAACTAGCAGTAGTGAAGTAGACAGCATTGCCACATTGTAAAGCTTTATTTAAACGGTGTTTATTCAAAATATCCGATGTCGCGTTCGGTTGCACATACAAGGGTTGCACTCTACAAGGGTGTGGCCGACGAGTCCTACCCTAGCTAAATACTGATAATAATAATACTTACAACAAACAATATGAAACGTGTTCTGTGTATTTTTGAACATAGTTCTTGAATATTAATAATATATTATATACACTCATATAATATATAATATTATATATAATAGTTAAACAAAACCCTTTTCTTCTTTTTTAGGATCTGATGGATGAAATCATCCGCATCACTGTCATCGATTTCCAAGAGTTGAGTAAGTATATCTATTTACTTTCATTGTTATCACCCTTATAATGTATTAGCTTTTACCCGCGGTTTCGCTCACGTTAAATCACATTCAAAACCCTTTAGAGGGATGAATTTAAAAAAATAGTAGCGTTTGACCTTTCTTGGTTCTTAAACTCTATCAATTTTATCAAAATCCGTCCAGCAGTTTAGTCGTGAAGGTGTAACAGACAAACAGACAAAGTTACTTTCACATTTATAACTATAATATTGGTATGGATAAGAGAAGCCATTGATCCAGTGCATGATCTCTCTCCGAAGAGCGCTACAATATCCGACAGCGGATTTTCTATCTCGTAGCAAAATCTTCGTAGCAAACATGTAGGTGCGTAACCGTTACCTGCGTAGCTAATTATTTCGTAGACAATTAGTCAATTCTTCGTAGCTAAATTGCGTAGTCAACTCTACATCGGTTATGATTGGATGCTTTGACCTAACCGCGGCTAGGAGGACGTAATTGTTATTCTCTCTACTTATGAAGGTTATGTATGGTTCAGCTGGTTTGTTTTTACATTTCATAGTTTGCTCCCATAGTTAAAAGATGTTATTACCAATTTTTACAATAGTGAGCTCCAAATTCAATCAAACTACTTCATTGCAAAAATCATATAATTAACAGTAAAAATAACTTCTAAAATGTTGAAATTTAATATCTAACAAAGTCTTCAATAATGAAATTTCGAATTACTTTATAATTTTTTTTTATTTAAAATACTAAATTATCTAGAATATCGAAATATCTAATAAAATTATCTATAAAAAAAACAAATCGGTTCATAAATGACTGAGTTATGAGGGTACATACATAAAGAAAAGTAAAAAAAAAGATCCCGACGAATTGAGAAACGCCTCCTTTTTTTTGAAGTCGGTTAAAATCTAAAATGACTTGCGTAAATCACGAACATTACAAAATGGCGGACGCCACGCGGACGTGCAGTTGCACATGCGCAGGGGGTGCACTCTGCAAGGGTGTGGCCGACGCGTCTTACCCTAACTGAATAATTACAATAAACATTACAAAACGTGTTCTAACTGCTATGCATTATTATTAAACATAGCTCTTGAATCTTACTGACGAACATTACAATTTCGTCTTTTATTTAAATCTAGACTTAGATAGTTGCGATCGTCAAATATCGGCGAAAGGTGATAGATAATATTGAGGTCTAAGAATAAATAGTTAGTGCTTACAACAGAACATAGGTTTATAAAAACAGGACACCTACTTAAATCGTAAAAGTTCTTTATATAAAAAATAGACAATCAGTTTTACATATTGAATAAATATATTAATTACTAACTAAACCATGCACAACTTATTTTTAAATGCATTATCCATTACAGGTTTAACGCGAAATGGTGTAGAAAACTTTAAACGTTGATAAATTAAATCTGATATGTATTTGAGTATTTATATAATTATTATAACTATTTTTTAAACCTTTTCTTCTTTAATATGATTTTGTCCAACAAAGTTTTGCGTGCCACGCTACGATTAAATAATTCTATTTGATTATTGTTTGTTACCTATTACATTACACGAATGTTACGATTAGATATTGTCTTATAATAAAGTTATGGCGTGAAGAGCACGGAAATCAAAAGGTTAAATACGTTGGTGATTCCGCCACTTGAATAAATGGTCCTTTTTCATTATACATTTGTCCTCTTACTTATAAACCATGCTATGTAAATACTTCTTACGTTCTTTATCATGCAAATGACATTGAAAGGTATAATTTAATCAGTCCATATTTATAAGTAAGGGGCTAACAAAAACCGTTAAAAAAACTCAGATTTGTATTTGCCTGTGTTTAAATTTGAATAAATGAATCCTGTTTGTATTCCTTAAATCCTTCCCTAGACTAAATTATGTACGAACTTATTTGTAAATCATAATTCCAGACACTCGCATTTCGAAGCAGCCCATCCCGGAGGCCGAGCGGCCCTATGTGGACTACTTGGTGACCAAGCATGCCATCGAGTCGGTGCTGGCTGACAAGTATCTCGATCATTTGGAGGAGCGCATCCCGAACATCCCGCAGGGCAAGCTGCAGCGCGTGCTGCGCCGCCGCGAGATCGCCATCTGGAAGAAATACAAGCTGCCAATGCGTCCGATCACATCGGATTACGCCTAAATGTCTTACATATATTAGGGGTTTAAGGAAGAAATTGCCACAGTAACTCATTGCCCTTTGGACTCAAAAGAAATCGCTAGAGTACTACGAGTGAAACCTTTTAGAAAAAAAAAATTGCCTATCTAAATTTAAAATTTAGTATTCGATCGTAAGGTTTTACATTTAAAATCCGTTAGTCGTCAATTAACATCACAGTGTCTCACACGAACTATTCGGCAATTAACAAAGCAATTTCACGCTCAAACCCTGATTATACTGTAAGATAGGTGGTTTGCCAAAAAACTATTTTTGGCAAATTTCGCATAAATTTTGCATGTTGTGTAATCGTTGTGTTTTTATTTATTTAGAGAGGATAAAAGCCCCAGTTCCATACCTATATATGTTGGAACTCTGAGGGCTAGTGCTAAACGCGCTATCCTCTAATCGTGTCTTGATATTAAGCAAAAGCAACTCAAAAGACTAGGAAGGCAGAGAGATTTAGGGAGGATGGGTAAGACTCGGTATTAGGCATTGGAAGGTTTCTAAAACTAGTATTCCTTTCGTATATTTTTATAAGAAATTCTTTTAGGATTCTTTGTCCAACTTAATTATCAACTAGCATCGGTTAAGTTACTTGTATTTTCCAACGATAATTTCTATACTTCTTCTTTCTTTCGATAAACATAATTTGATATTATCCTACCTTTAAGAAGAAAATTTATTTTATGTAAAAAAGGTCACGAGACCAGACATTATTTATTTAAAATAGTTAGCGCACACATATAATAGTAGTTGGTTTATTATTTTATATCATAATAAAACTAAAATATAAAAAATCAAGTACAAAAAGTATTAGACACAGTGCCAGAACAACCGGCGGGGTCAATACAATCAGCCTATTTTGATCGTCTAAAGAAACTGCTCAATATTAATGATATTATTTTTTAGATACCTTTTTTCATATCTAATGTAAGAATTAATCTTTATTTAATAATAAAAAAAGAAAAAAGGTCTTCTCCAAAACATGAGTAAGTTTAATAACTTACTCATGTTTTGGAGAAGACCTACTTAGTAGTTGTATACTGTCCACACTCTAACTTTATTTGGTTATTAAACTCTATGCAATCTATGCCAGCCTGCTAAGTAAAAAGGAATGATTGTTTACACCTGGGTGAAAAGAAGTCTCTTAACCCCTAATCATGGCTCATGAGCCAAACGTTAATTTTTAACTTTGATTAATTTATTTTTTCCTTTAGAAGTGTCCTGATCCCAAAGGGAACTTTATATTTAATCATTGTATCGTAGTGTAAACGCCCGCCCGTTTAGGGCCATCAGGGTCTTTGATTGCTGACAAGGCGATGTAACTAGAAGTCCTAAAAAAGGATGAACTTTATATATTCTCTTGACTGTCAAATATTGTGACAATTTGGATTGTAATGGAAAACTTAATGTACTTTTCGGAAATAAATGTATTGGTGTATAAATGGTTATTTATTGAGTCCCTATTTAGGTATGTTCTACTGTGATGGATGAGCCCCAGTATCTATCGTAGTTGGAAAAGCGAAGAGGAGAGAGTGAAGGAGGTGACCCTGTTTAATGACGTCGGCATGAGCTAAAGAATCAATAATAATAAATGCTCATGCCGCAAAAATAATTAACCTGCAGGTTTGTACGATAATTTCATCATCATAGAGGTCTCAATGACCTCAAAGTTACCACAAAATCTTACTTCCATATTTTCTCTCCACTTCGCTTGGCTCGAGAAAAAAATATCTTGGTAGAAGTCGGAAAAGGCAATTGTTAAATCCTGGTGGTACGCAACTCTTCATTTTTGCGGTCACCTCCGTCAGACGATGCCGATCTTACCATCAAGATCAAAAAGTTATGTGGTGAGGTATAATGGTTTTAATTTGCATACCTATGGTTTATCCTTCGGTTTCTGTAACACAGACCACCGGACTGAAGCTAGTTTAGAAGCAAACAAACATATTCTCCAATGACGGCTATTGCGTATTAATTTGCCGCTAGAGGCGCCAGTGAAGCGTGAGGTCTTCGAAATGTCAAATGTCACTGTTTTTGGGTGGACTACGCTGGTTTATTTCTACATAGATAAAACTAGTGTTTTTTTTTGTGAATGTTACCACTTTATAGAGTTTTACAAAGACAATGTGGAGAGGACAGAATATGCTGCAGTTTAAAAAAGAAAAGGCTATAATATGATAATGAATGAATGTTAAAAGGGGCTCAAGAGACATGCACACTATTTTTTTTTATTTTATAAAAGACAATTCCATTCTGAAAACACGAAAGCATTTTTAAACACACACACACACACATTAATATATCAGCTATACTTCAGGACCATACTCGACAGTGGCGCCAACTGGTGAGCACAAAAATGGTAGCCCACATTACTTTAATTTGCTCAGTAGCTACCTATCTACCTATAAAAATATAGACGATCCGGTATTTTTTACATTTTCATAAACTCAGGCTAAAATTTTCAAAACCATAGATACGCATAGTCATAACTCTACATAATAATTAAAAAGTAGAAGCTCTTAATCTTGGGGTCTTCGGATTTTAGCTGCCACATGTGGCATGCAAATGAAATTCATTCTAAACCTGTAGAACATTAAGACTATATTGGAATAACACTTGTAACTTTTTTTTAATTACGAGATTTGGACTCTAGGTAATATAACAGTCCAAAGAAAAAATAATATTAATGCTTTTTTAATATGCAAATAATAAAATTAAACATCTTTTAAATTAAATCAGGGCCAAATGCATTGATATTCAAATAGGAATAACAAGTTTGACCCTTGTCCATAAATAACAGACTCGTCGATAGCTTGAGGATGTAACCCCTATTCGCAATAAAGCTGTGGTCTCACTGCAAGGTTAATATTTAATATTTTATTGACATTGGTGTATAGAATTTAAGACCGAATTGGAAAATCCATTTTCCACTTCTCGCAGCAAGTGGGAGAAAGACAAACTAATATACTAACAACTAATATGTGTATACCGAATACACCTATATCCCCAGCGAAGGCAAATTTGCCAAATATACCCCTTAAACCTAACAATATTATGCCTAACTCTGAAATTAAAGCTCAAACACTGCAGGCACATTTATGAATACGAATCAAATAAAGAAAAAAGTAGAAACATTCAATATTATTTTTATTAAAATTCATGTGTAAGTACTTCCACAGTGTGATCCCAGCCTAATGTGAGTTATGGGCGTTTCCATTTTTCCGAAGGGGCCCCCCGCACCCCTTCAATAAACTCATTATGCCAACATCATAAATCAACAGGTGAAGATTTACCTGGATGCAGCTCAATTGATATCGGACGTTACACGTTCCCGTTAAGGTTTATTTTTGTTTGTGTTAAAACCTTCGAGAACATTCGAGAATGTTCCAGACTTCAGTTTAGCCAACTTGAAAAGGAGAAATAGTTTCTGTTCCATCTGGCGCGCATGTCCTGTGGGACATTTCGTCCAGGATTCAGAAGTCGAACGCTGACGCCGACGTCAGTAATTTATTCGGAGGCATTAATTCAATGCCGCGCGAGATTTTAATATTAATGGTTATTGTAATATTTCTTGGATTTAGATCGTATGTATTACGTGTTCGTTCGATTTGTATGGTTGGCGGTGATCGTGAGGCTGGTTAGCAGATATTGGTAAGTTATTTATACCTTTCCTTTGTCTCGGAGTTCAAGGGGTGGAATCCGGCATTCATTGTAGACTACATTGTTAAAGATACTTAGATTTAACACTTTAGCTTTATCAAATGGAAATCTTATACTAAGGTATATTTTGTCGGTTATTTTTTTTATATTATGGCATACAAATACAATCCTTAGACAGATGAAGTATAGGCAGAGACCATTCGTTTCTACTGTCTTTACGGCGAAGGAAAAGCCGAACATTGATTTCTGACTTTTTCCTTATCCGTCTATTTTTGGAACAAAGGGGGGATTATGGGGTCGATAAATAGACCTCTACGGCGCATGCCCCAAATCTCTAGCCAGAAGGCGTCCCACGTATTGAAATGATATCGTTTATAAAGATCGGCAGTATCTGCTACCTGTTGAGGAAAAACTGTTGTGAGCGCGTTACAGGGATCAATTACTGTTGATTATCTGTTTAATTTTCTTTATGGAATTTCTTTGTTTGATTGTGCAGTGGTGAATTAATAATTGTGGACTACGCGTAATTAGTGGCTGATTACAATAAAGTACATTATCATCTGTGGGGGTTGTTAGACATTTTGGTGCGCTTTAACAGGTTTGCGTAAGTAGATAGATTAGTTAATTTGTATTCCGTGTTCAAAGTGTGAGAGCTCCGTTAGCTTAGTGGCTCAGTGAGCAAAGTGCAAGTGTCGAGTCCCGTGCCGTATTTTTTTTTATAATTCATGCAGATATTTGTGATCTAGTTTGGTCGGTGTCTTTGTTTGTGGGCCCGTACACTGAATAATAGCTAGAAGCCCACGACACCCAGGTTACCTTTGTTGCTAATTTCATAAAATAAACGATTGTGAGAAATGAATCGTGGAAAGCTGTTTAAATATCTGTATGGCTAGATCGGAATTTAAAAAAAAATTAAAGGCGCTTCACAAAATGGTGGAAGTCACGCGTCTTTATGCGTTGCTGTGTTGCACATGCGCACTTCTTGCGGTAAAGGCGGGGCTGCCATCTACATGGGATAACCCGGATTAGTTCCGAGCGTTAGGGGCGGCTAGCAGGATTCGCATAAATCATCCGGGTGCAACTCTGACGCCCATCGCTTTGTCAGACTTAGTTTTGTATTCAAGCAATTTAATTGCTACATTTGTTGCTATGTACCTTGATGCCCGCGCCGCTGCCCGCTGCCCGTAATTCTCGAAGGGGTTGTCAAGGCCCTTTGTTAGGAATGCGTATAGGAAAATATCCCATTTAATTATTGTCGATCATAGTATCTAATATTTAAAGGGGTCCGAGGATGGATCCCAATTAAATTGGCCCTGATTTTTTTATTTTATTTTTTGCTTTTAGTTATGACTTTGGGCACTTGGGATTTCTAGCCGTGGGTGATGTGTGACACCCTAGGTACCAACATAAACTAAAAGATATTATCAGAGACCTAGGTACTAGATAGTACCTACTAAATCTGGATAACACTAGTTGATTTTCGATTCGCGATCAGGTCCTATATTCCTACAAAAAACGTTCCATAAATAAATCACTATGCCGACAATGTATTTCAAAATGGCGGACGGTAGATGACGGCGCGGGTGCCACCACGCCCTTAACATTATTTTTAACACGGCGTGAAAAAAAAACTGGATTTCTGATGAATTTTGAAGAAGAAGTACCACAGTAGGGTCACCATTAGACATTAATCGTTAAAAAAAATGCTCGAGGTCGTAGGAAGACAAATAAGTATCCTAGGTAGTGGGTGTGTTGAATTTTGAGTTCATAGAATAAAATATGGTTGGTATCTTGTATGTACGTACGTACCTAGGTACCGTTAGCAACGAAAGTAGCTCTTCATTTTAGAATAGGCCGGTATTTAGGATTTCAGTTTTTAGATAACAATACCTAATTGAAAAATAATTTGAACTTTGAAGCATTATAATACTTTATAAAAATTGTTTTGATTATGCCTAACCTAACTTTAAATAAAGTGGGCATAGGTAAGTAGGTACAGTCAGCATCATACGTAGCAGAACATTTAATATTTTTAACATACCATTAATTAAAGAACATCTTCATCACTACATAGTATAAAACAAAGTCGCTTTCTCTGTCCCTTTATCCCTATGTATGCTTAAACCTTTAAAACTACGCAACGGATTTTGATGCGGTTTTTTTTAATAGATAGAGTGATTGAAGAGGAAGTTTTATATGTATAATAACATCCATTAAATAGTGGAGAAATACTTATCACTACATAGTATAAAACAAAGTCGCTTTCTCTGTCCCTATATCCCTATGTATGCTTAAATCTTTAAAACCACGCAACGGATTTTGATGCGGTTTTTTTAAATAGATAGAGTGATTGAAGAGGAAGGTTTATATGTATAATAACATCCATTAAATAGTGGAGAAATACTTATAATATACATTTTATAGCCGTGCGAAGCCGGAGCGGGCCGCTAGTAATATATATTTTATACCCGTGCGAAGCCGGAGCCGGCCGCTAGTCTTATATATAAGTCGGTAAGTAAAGAAATACAACAATTTATTAAGCTATGAAATTGATTAAGCTGACATAATCACTTGAAAACACTTAGGTACTAATTATTTGTTTTAACATTATTTTGTAATTGTTCACAGAGTGCAGTTACCTATGGGCCGAATACTCCAAATAACTTGATGGTTTTTAAATGATCATCTAAAAGTGTGGATCGGAATCTAATTGACATGCCGTGGCGGTTTAAGTAATTATAATGCTTGATTAGGAACCATTCCAAGTGTCATTGTGTTCTGTGCAAATGGTAAGATGTCGTTTATTGTGGCGTTCTGTGGGGGAGGTCTTTGTTCAACAGTGGACGTCTTCCGGCTGATGATTATGATGTATTCTGTTTTAGAAAATGGCTGCCGGCTTTAAGACAGGAGTGCTGAGTGCAACAAGGAATAGATATCTACAAGATGAAGCGCTAATTCGTTGATATACAGAAATCTTGTTATTCTCTCTTTGGTTTAATTACGTATATTAAAGTGTGTTATGTATAATTTGCTACATATTATTTAGTTTGTATATTTAAACGTATTAAATTTTATCAATAATGTGAAAATAGTGTTTTATGATTTCGCAGGTTCCATAAAATAAAAAACCAAACCTTTTTAGGAGCACTTTGTTGTCCACATGTCTGTCTGTCTGTCAATCCCTTTTTCTAAGAATGCGTGAAGGTATCGAGTTGAAATTAATATCAAATACTTATTTTGCGGTCCCTTGGAGCTTTGAAAGGAATAAACTTCTAAAAACAAAATAGTCAACGAAATCAGAAGATACAAGCGTTTGTGCCGCTTATTTTCACACTTAAAACCTATAGGGTAGGTAGGTGGGTACTAAAAATTAAAACTGAAGATAATACTACACTACTAGCAACTTAGTAATTGAAAATGTAGATACCTAGGTACTTAAATTTTGGGTATAAATCTGAACTAACTTTATCTAGTGGTAGCTATTAAATGTTCACATGTGGATTGGAATGGATTAAATTAAAACTAAATATATCTACCCACCTTGGTGTCTACATGAATATAAAATACTGAATAATACCAGCATAGAATAGCTGGGATCCTGGGTCCCTGGGGGCTGATGTTATTAATTAAAACTCCTCGTAACAACACGAAATTACAGTTTATCTTGTATTACAGAGTCGACCACTTGGAAGATGCTGCTATCAACCCTGAATAATCCAGGCACTCCTGTTGACAATAACGGCTGCCCAAGCGTTTCGGAGATCGTAAGAACAAAAGGTATGTAACCTAGAACTACTTAGTAAGTTACCTATACATATAACTTTAATCTTCTGGCCCCCTGGTCCAGTGGCAAAACAATTGACGAATAGACATCGAATAGAATGATAAATGTATGGGGATGACATAATGTTCGATGTCCGATTGGCGCAGTGGCTAAGCAATTGAACTGCTGCGCTAAGGGTTACGGTACCGATTCCCGCACGGGACAAAAATTTGTGTGATCCGCAGATGTTTGTCTCGAGTCTGGGTGTTTGTGTTTGTGACATGAGGAGTGACGTTTTTTTTGTTTTTCATTCTATTCGATCGATTTCCATTCGTCAAGCGTTTTGTCACTTGTCTAAGAGAGCAGCTCCCTTACTATGACCTCTTAAAGCAGGACTTTTTCAGTCGTGGAAGCGAGATGCCGCTTCATGTTGTAGTACGGTATCTTGCTTCCACATCGGAATACTTCCTGCTTAAAGTGCTCATGGTATAAGTACATAGTACGGGGCCTATCCTTATTTTGGACCGTGTGGCGCACCTTTTCCACATTAAGGGTATGCCTCTCCCGATAGTCAAGCTAACGCCATGTCCATATGAAATGTACTAATTACCTAAGTTCGAGTGATGAGCATTAAGCATATAGAGTTACTTTTGAGGTTACCTTAAAAGTAAAGAAATTAGCCGGGCCATTAGGTAAGGTAACACTTAAGAGTTTATGACAGTGGTCCTTTATAAAAATGATGGTTGTTCAGAAGTACAATCAAACCAGTTCGTTTTAGGTTAGGTTTGGTTAGGTTAGGTTAGAGGAAAGCTTCCTTTGTATTTTTATTAATTAACTGGCAACAATAGATTGAAGATGGAGCGAAAATATAAAACGACACACTTCTTACTCGTGTAGCACGTTATAGATTTCGGCATAGATCAGTTTTTCCCGGTTCCATAAAAACAACAACATTGACAGTGACACTCAGACGTACTCACGGCCTACAGACGTGTGTGTGATTTTTAGCCTACACAAAATCAACCACCAAACGTCAGTTTTGTATGAAAACCTAAATAAGGTAAGTGCCTATTGTTTAGTATGTTGTTAGCTTATAAAAATAATTAATGAGCGATTTGAGGGGTTTAAATTGGAATATTAATTAATATTATGTAATAATATATGACCACTCATTGGCGCAGTGGCTAAGCAATGGGACTGTTGCGCTAGGGGTTGCGGGTTCGAGATTCCCGCAACGGACAATCATTTTTGTGATCCGCCTTAAATAAAACCAACACAACACAGTACATACAAGACAAGTAGTTGACGTTAATTTTTATATGCTTTTTATTTGTTTTCACTTAATTTCAGTTTTCTATTAGGTATAAAAGCTTTATTTAAGTATGATATATTGCTGAATTAAGAAATATTAACATTATTTATTTAGGATGATCATAAATACGGTTAAGGAAAACATCGTGAGGGATCCGGGACTACTGAAAGATTTTTCATCGGTGTGTAAAGCCATGTCAGAGGCCTACAGGCGGTTTAAACTTCCAGGTGGTACCAGGTGGTTCATCAACCATACGATAAGAAGAACTGGAGTTTAGTCTGAGTTAGCTAAAATTTCAGAGATGATGGAGAAAAGAAGAAGAAGAACATTTTTGATGGAATATATGCTGCATCCAGAAAACATACAGGATCAAGAAAAATAACAAAAGTCTGAAAATAAGGATATTATTTTATTCTATTTTTGTTGTATTAAACTTTTAACTAATAAACGAAATTGTCCAATACCCTGATACTGATTTTATTGAGACTTTAATATGCCTACATCTATATCTACTTTTCAAAAATTTCTTTTATAGTTTTATGAACTAGTATCTGGACCCGGTTTAGTCTAGTTCGACTTTAAAATGGGTCCACAGAGATAAGATAAATTGAAAACAGTAATTAATAATTATAATAATAATAACAGCCTATAACTGTCCCACTGCAGAGCAAAGGCTTCTCGTATAGAGAAGGATTGAGCACTGATCACCACGCTAGCTCACTGCGGGTTGGCGATTTCAGATAATTAAATCCAGGTTTCCTTACGATGTTTTCCGTCACCGTCAATCAGTAGTGTCTTAGAATATCTAAGAAAGTATTTATGACATTGAAAAAGTCACATTGATACTTGCCTGGGTTTGAACCTGCAACCTCGTGCATAGAAATCCGGTATGTCAACCACTAGGCCATCATTCTAATTATGTCATGTCATTTAACTAAACTACATCTGACAATTCTTCTAAACCCGTCCGAATTTAATGGCAATAATTAAGTGAAAAAGGTATTTTAAATCTTAGTTACCTTAGTTTATTTAAGTTTAAAGAAATCTAGGGTTTATGCTGTGCCTATTCAGTCAGTAGTCAGTCAGGTTACTGCTAGAGTGATTTGATCGTTTTTCCTAGAGTTGCCGAGTGCGTTTCACATAAAAGAAACCTACTTATTCATAAATTATTGAAAGTACAGACACGGGAGGTATACGACTTTATGATATATGTATAGATATAAGGGAAGATCTTGGAGTTTTAGGATCTATATTCAGGTAAAAAAGTAGATTAGGTAATGGTACCTATAGGTAATGAGATCGAATTAGTTAACCTTAAAATCTAGATAAACTATATACTACAAAATACATTTTTCTGATTTGATTTAATTTGAATCTGGTAGTTAAGTACAGTCAGCAACATAATAGCTTAACATGTTAAGAAACCTTATGTCAAATAATTGAAAGAAACTAACATCAAGTTTGTGTTTTAAATTTTAGAAGCGTTCAAATGATGATCTGCTAATATTTAAGACTTTTTTGCTATGTAAGAAGTACCTAGTTATTCAATTAATGGTAGATACTTATGTTAAAAAATTTGAATGTCCTGCTAATTATGATGCTGACTGTACTAATCACTAGTCAGTCTCACCGCCGAACTCAGAGACATTCTTCTTATCGTATGGTTGATGATCAACCTAGTGTCAGAGTTTAAACCGCCTCTAGGCCTCTGACATGGCTTTACACACCGTTGAAAAATCTCTCAGGTATGCCGGTTTCCTCACGATGTTTTCCTTCACCGTTTTTAGCAACTGATAACTAATTTTTAGTACGCACATGAATTCGAAAAGACATTGGCGCGTGCCGGGATTTGAACTTGCGACCTTTGACTTGGCAGTCCAACGGTCATACCACTCGGCTATCAGTGCTGTTTCATCAAGAGACATTTAATGATTACTTAAACTGTCACCAAGTAAAGATTTTCATTGTGAAATCCTTACTTAGTAACAGTTTAAGTAATCATTAACGTATCTGAGTGCGGCGGTAAGGCACGAAAAGATGCTCAGCGAACTTTAGGCGGTGACTTTAGGGTTAAGTTAAGCCTAAAGGAGTCATAAACTTTTTTGTCGTCTTCAGAAACCTGACACTCTTAACGTTCTCAAGCTCTATCTAATCTTTGTTTGTGTTAAAATATCTATCCTGAGGGATAAAGGAGAGACTACAAAAAATATCTCTGAAATATCTGTTGAAAACAAGATGGCGGATGGCTTTCCAAGTTTCACTGTGCACTGCGCAATTGGGTTAATCTGATCGATATTCGTTGAACACAAAGCGTGGCGTCGTCGGCCGCTTACCTGAGGGAGGGGGGAGCGGGCGCGTTCTTAACGATCCGTCGCCGCGCGTCACTGATTGCCTGACGCGCCGCGGGGCTTGACGTGTGCGCTCCGCAATGTGCACTCAATTGTATAATAATCAATTCATTATTCATATTCGTGCGGGGGCTTGTTGTTTACTGAAAACTTGGTTCAAGGATGCTGGTAAGTTTTTTATCTTGGTGTAGGTAGGTACCAGTAAGGTCATTTATTTCGGGATGTTTTGTTGTCGACGATTCCAAGAAGGGTCTTATTAGGCGTCAGCAGACAAAAGATTTACCTAAGTAGTGCTAGTGATACTTAGGTATTTTAATCGGTATGGTCACTACACAAGTAGGTACTTACTGAAACCAACATGACGAATGTAGGTACCCGTAATCAATAATTTTAATTTGACATATTATGTAGGTACCTAAGTCTATATAAAGTCACTTTGTTAACGATCAAAAGAGCAAAATGTGGATATCATTTACAAACAGGGTGACTTGATGGGAAAAAAGAAAAAGTACATACTTATTTATTTTATATAATGTAATAATTATTTATCTACTTAGGGAGCCACCTATCAACATATAATATTTCGTGGGTGGGCTTCCTTATCTATCGATCTCGTGGCAAACATGGCGGACGATAAAAAACGCAGTGCAGTCGCGCATGCGCTCTTCTATCTTTGTGGGGTGTGGCGGTTTCTACTTTTGATATGTGCAGTGCACAGTAATTGATCAGTAAAAACCGATTTAACAGCAAAGGAAATGGGGACTTGGGGAGTATGGGGACCCGTATGTATTAATTATAATAAGAGTACCTTCCTATGCTAATCATGATCGTGTCCGAAATGTTCAAAACGATTATTTTGATTTTTTTTAAATCGATGCTTCTCGATTATTCGTTAGGCACTTAAAGTTGGGTCGCGTTGTCTGAGATCCGAGATGTTTATGCAATCGGAATGATTGAATCGCATGCGGTGCCAGAGACTGCCAATCCGTTAAAGATTTTAGTCAAGTTTTTAAAAGTACCTTTACCATCGAGATAAGTTACAAATTTACCTTCTTAGATACAGGTGAGAAACTGAGCGTTTTACCGCCGAACTCAGAGACATTTAATGATTACTTAAACTGTCCCTAAGTAAAGGTTTTCTTTGTGAAATCCTTAGTTAGTAACATTTTAAGTAATCATTAAGGTCTCTGAGTGCGGCGGTTAGGTACCTAAGTAATAAACGATTTATAGGCAATTATAAGTACAGATAGTCATTTAACAAGTAGAAAATATTTTCTAACAGTTTCAACAAATAAAAGAGCTTACGTATCTGAGAGTATTTTGATAAGTTTGTAAACTTCTTATGCCTCAGATGCGACTTGTGTAAGTGAGTTTAGGTACTTAGCAACGCCAGCGGGCCAGTGGACTCCGAACGATTGAAAAACATCTCAATTGATCAATTGGTGCGCAAAGAGTCGTTGACACGATCATAAGATTGTAATAAGGTGCTCACATGGGCAACTGAAATTGGGCAATTTCTAAACAATTTTTATATTGCTATACATTGCTAGGTGTTGACGTGACATAATTATCAACCAAAATTGCAAATAATCACGCAGTTTGTTGCCCGTTTAGGCGCTCCTTAACAGGCTTTTTGGCCATTGATTTTATAACATTCCCGTTTACGTTCGTAGCAGAGCAGTTGCAGCTGGATTTGCTTGAAATCTGATTGATTTATTTATAAATGTGACTCGACGTGACTCGTTGCTATTGTTGCGTTAAAGATTTAGGTTATAGATAAACAAATATTCAGTCAGTCAGCGTAACTCTGTCCTCTGCTGAACAAAGGAGTCAGAAATACCACATCACTGAGCTCAATCTTCGGTCCTCCACTTCCAACAAATGTTAGGTTTGTTCATGGACCCGTGTATTACGTTTAAAAGCAAAAATAAACTATTTATACCTACTAGTACGTTGGAAGTAAGTTGGGAAAAGGAAAGTTTATGTTAGGCAATAATTTATGTCGTGTTTTTATGTTGTAGGTAGGTATTCAAACAATTAAACACTGAACAACTAGGTTGGTACCTATACTTAATAACTTCGTTCGACATTTTATTATTTATCACATCACATAAAATTATACGCTTAGATATCGCCGAAGAGCAGGCAACCCTGAGTGGCGTACCGCGGAAATGGCTCGTCCGTGTGCGTCTCAATTATGTGCGTTTCCTGTTATCAATGAGGGGAGCAGCCCTTCTGTATATTTGTTGAGTGACAGCACGGAGTCACAATAATTAGCAACCACAGTTTCAACCAAAACAAGTTACAGGTAGTATTTTTATTGCAGAACCGATGAATTGGATGAAGTTGCTTCCCCGGCTGAATCCAGGAGTCCCTCCTAATTTTAGGCCAAGCGTCCCCGAAATGTTTAAAACAAAAGGTAGGTATATCCACCTACTTATGAGATGTTGTATTGTGTGCGTTTTACAGAAAAGGAATATCCCAGTCCATGCAGAAACCCTTAGACACGTCACAGTATAATAAATAATACCTAATATCTTTTCGAAGTGCTGTGTTGATGCTTTGTGGATTTTGGATGATTAGGGCACAACTGGTATAGACGCGCGAGAGGTTTATGTGCCCTGATTGTAATGACTCTAGTTTCGCGGATGAATCGCGCGCTATTTTTACACGATTTCTAGACTAATTTCTAAGACTTTGCAACTACCTCTAAGTGAACCGTGTCTCATGTATCGGTTCGACTGCATGGGAAGGCAAGTTGCAATGAAAGTTTTTTCGGGACACATGCCCTTTTTTATCCCAGTTTTACCCTACTGCTGTATGAGAGCGCTTTTACACAGAAAATCTGTAGGTACGGGATCAGTTTAACGGAAAACACGCTACGAGATGCAGTGTTCACAACGTTTTACAAACAGAATAGTTACTTCCATTCCAAAAGTAACATATCGGGTTGTGTTTTTAAGTACTGCCTCCTCACCATGAACGTTATGGACACCAGTTTACGTTATGGAAGCGAGATGCCGAATTACTCTGCACGTAGCAGCGTCTCTATTCCACAACGAAAACTGTCCTGCTTTAAGAGTTCATTGTAAGGGGGCTGGAAACGATTTACTGTCGTGTGTGTAAAGTGTGAACTCACACGAACAACTACATACGTCTTTACCAATCAAAACCGTAGAGAACGGACTAAACAAACCGTTTTTTTTTATGTCGGGTCGGTATTATTTACTGATGTGTGCACTGAGTCGGCGTGAAATACCCATACGACATGGCGAAGACATACGATACACCAAGACCACAAGCCGCGCGTTACATTACAAAATGGCGGACGTTTTATCGGTATTAACTGTGCAGTGCACACAAATTCAACCAACCAGATCAATAATCGTTGTTTTTATCTGAGCGGGGGGGGGGGGGAGAGGAGAGGGGCAGGCTGGGCGCGCCCTATAACGATCCGTCGGCTGCCGTGCGTTATTGATAGCCTGACAGGTCGCGAGGCTTGACGTGCGTGCCGCGCTCTGTGATTAAGAGATTTATTTTTTGTGATGTGGCTTATTGCTGTTGAGATCCCGATTAGAACATTCTGGTACGATCTTTTGTGTGTATAGATAGGTAGTGATCAGTGTAGATATTTTAAGACACTTAGGTACGTAGGTCGTTAGTAGATAGGTAGGTACCTACTTACCTCAAATAAACTAGGCCTATGTATTTTAAAACGTCCTAATAGGTATGTAAATTCAGAGACGTTTCGTAAGGTTCTTGACAAATAAGTTTGGGTGTGTTAAAAGGGAATTCATTTGACTATTCGCTTGTGGGAACCTCAATAGGTGATCATTCATCATTCTAACCATTGTCAAAAATAAAATAAAATAATTAATTATAATTGTGAGTGGGCTTCCTTATCCATCGATCACGTGGCAAACATGGTGGAAGCCAAAAGACGCAGTGCAGTCGCGCATGCGCTCTTTCACTTATTAGCGGGGCGTGGTTGTTTCTACTTTTAATTTTAGTGCAGTGCACACTTGATCGATTGGTACCTTGGTACCGATATATCTAAGAACAAATGTTCATGTTTGAATATTTTACAATAATTAAAAACCACTTGCTCGTGAAACACAGACTAGATAGGCAGGTAGGTAATTATATTTTAAATATTTAGAATAATGATTGAGGTTACCATTAATTTTACCTAGGTAATAATTAAACAATTAGAACTTGATTAAATCTATCCGATTGTTAAGTGGTACTTATAGTTACAAGTTCTACCTATCCGTTTTGGTAGGCCGTAGGTCCGTAGGTACCTGTAAAAAGAATCGTATTGTTCAGATAGCAACAAGTTAATTAGGTAGGTAAGGCTAATGAATACAATGGTATTTAATTAAATCACATCTTTTTCAACTTAATCGTAGGTACCAACCTATGTGTCTTCCTAGTACCTACCTACCTAACGACAAGAAATCACAATTGTTATTTTCATTGCAGAATCGATAAATTGGAAGATGTTGCTGCCTATGCTTCCAAGCCCCCCTCCTGAAAACCCAAATACAAGAAGTAAGTTCTAGTCGTAAGGTGAATACAAAATGTTCCTGAAATCCTGTCCGATCTAAAGATGGCTCAATTTGGTCAGCAGGTTTTTGTTTATCAATGCGTAAGTATTTTAACGCGCACGCAAATCGCTCTACGCACGCCTGGCATCATCATCATCAGCCCATAGATATCCACTGTTGAACAAAGGCCCCCCTCTATTAGAAGTGGGGGGGATTACCATAATCCCCACGCCTGGGCATGTCGTTAATTTTTATGGTGCCTCGGCCAATGCATCGGATCTAATGGATCGGACATCGTTTTTGGTAACATTTTGAACTACGCGACCAGGACCTTAAGGCGCATGCCAGGAAGACGAGAGAGAGGTGACGCGCAGACGCGACAGTGAAGAACCGATTAATTAGCGCTTCTTAAAGTTTAGATTTCAGTTAATTATTAAATGTTTTTTACTGTCATGTCCTGCGCCTAAAGGTTCTGGTCGAGTAGTACCTATAATACTAGGTTTCGCTGTGATGCCGCCTTCAACAGTTTGTGAGAAATGCTATTTATGAAGGAGGACCTACATTTTTACTTGTACAATGTGAAACCCTTTCTTTTTTAATCTAGGACACTGCTTAGTTATAGTGCTCGAGAACATATAGATACCTATATAACTATAGGTTGAAAATTTTTATAAGAGTCATCTAATTTCGGGGCCAACAAGGTGTCTCTGTTTACGAAATTAAAAGCATTACCTATTGGTAATTGAATGCATGCATGTTCAATTCATTACCTACATCATCATCATCGAGGTATAAGCGCCGACCTCGACACACCCTGACGATGAAGTAGAGGCTATGTATCAGGAGATCTCTGAAGCCATGCATACATACTTCCGAAACATACTTCACCGTTGTTATGGGAGACTTCAACGCTAAGGTGGGCACTCACAACGGCAATGAGTCCAGTTTAAGGTCGTTTTGATATGGGCAGCGGAACTAAAGGGGCCAGCGGCTAATCGACTTCATGGAGAAGGAGGAACTTTATTTGATGAACTCTTTCTGCCAGAAGCAACCATCCAAGAAGTGGACTTGGATTGGCCCCGATAGTTCAACCAAAAATGAGATAGACTTCGTCATGACGACCAAGAAGCGTATATTCAGTGATGGCTCTATGATCGGGAAGGTGAAAACCGGAAGCGATCATCGCATTGTCAGAGGCACACTGAATATCAATGTTAAGCTTAACGGTCACGTCCGATGAAGTCCACGCTCCGTTCTGGTCCTGCCCCAATTACTCCATCCTGCCCGGAACCCCGATAGCTTTCAAGTTGAACTGCATAATCGTTTCCAGTGCCTAGCTGAATGCGAAACAGCAGACGAGGTAACCAACGAGTGGTTGGAAGCTTTCCAAGCAGTGGGGTAACAGTTCTTTAGAACCGCACGCTGAAGAAAGCGTTAGAAGCTCTCCAATAAAACCATTAAACTAATGGAAGTTCGGGATGAGATGAGACTATGATATGTCGGAAACAGCCAACTCAATACGCGGATTTCTGACTCCACGCGTCACTATTTGCGCTTCTTAAATACTGCCCGTATTAAGGACGTAATTGAGCGAAAACAGGGCTCAAAAGTTTTCGCGAGAAATTCTTCTTTTGGGAAAAGCCAAATGACGAAGCTGAAGATCGACGATGGCAGTATCATCTCATCGAAACCGGAAATATTGAGAGAGCTTGATAGGTTTTACGGACAGATGTACCCCTCGATACGGGAACCCGTTCTCAGTCAGCTAAACTTACCCAGCACTACACTGAAGACATCCCAGATATCAGCTTGTACGAGATTAGAGTGGCTCTGAAATAGCTTAACAACAAGGCGCCAGGTGATGACGGAATTACAGCGGAACTTCTGAGAGCGGGTGGAAAACCGGTACTTTCTGTCCTCCAGAAGCTATTTAGCAATTCCGTCATACTCGAGGGTACTACGCCAGTAGCATGACACAGGAGTGTAGTTGTGCTCTTGTTCAAAAAGGTGACAATACCTTGTTGTAGAATTATACACCCAGCTCGCTCCTGAGCCATGTTAATGACTTCTAGCCTCCCAAACAAGGTGGCTTCCGGACAGGCTTTAGCACCATAGACATACAGAAGACCGAAGAGAAAAACGGCCACTTTGTCTAGCGTTTTTGAACTATCAAAAAGCCTTCGATTCGTTCGAAAACTGAGCTATATTGCAGTACCTTTAGCGATGTCCTATCGACTATAGGTATATCGAGGTCTTGAAGTGTTTGTATATTAAAGCCACCATGTCGATTCGGTTACAAGACAGAGAACGAAACTAATCCAACTGCAGTGTGGTGTGAGACAGAGAGACGTTATTCTCCGAAACTTCACAAATGTGTTGGAGGACGTTTTCAAGCTCTTAGATTTGAAGAGGTCCGACATTAACATCATTGGCGAATATATCACTCACCTTTGTTTTTCCAATGATATACTTATCATTGCGGAGTCGCTGGAGGAGCTCAATACTATGCTCAGCGACCTCAGTATCGTTTCCCTACAGGTGGGACTTAAAATGAATATGGACAAGACAAAGATCATGTCTAATGTGCATGTCGCACCCGTACCGATTGTCGTTGGGAACGATACTCTCGAAGTTGTCGACCACTACGTCTACTTTGGACAAATTGTTCACTAAAGCAACTTCGACAAAGAGGTCGTCCAAAGAATCCAACTCGGATGGGCAGCGTTCGGTAAAATACGCGACATCTGTCCGTCCAAAATTCCGCAGTGTCTGAAGACGAAGGTTTTTGAGCCAGTGATGACGTACTGCTCTGAGACGTGTCGCTAATGGTTGGCCTTTTAGAGAGACTTAGAGTCACTCAACAAGCTATGGAGAGAACTATGCTCGGAGTTTCTTTGCACGATGAGATCAGGAATACGGGAATTTGGCAAAGAACTAGAGTCATTCCTCATAGCTCAAAGAATATGCAGATGAAGTGGCAATGGACAGGCCATATCGCTCGAAGAACCGATAATACCTGGGGAAGAAAGATTCTCGACTGTAGAAGTCTTCCGGCTGATAATGATGATGAAAATGTAAATGAAAAGTAGGTAATTAAACCCCGACAAAACAGTTCCCTCAAAAATCTATATCTATACTTATATTATTATACTTATAATAAAACTGTAGAGAGGTCAATTCTGTACATTGAATATATATTCAAAATTATTATTGGAGGATAACTGGTGATCGATACTGATGCCAAAAATGCAATTAGTAAATTTTTTGTCGGTCTGTCTGTCTGTCTGTCTGTATGTGCACGCATGGGTCAAAAACTACTGAAGGGATTTTAACCAAACTTGGTACGATTGTAGTCCATACGCCTGGGCAGGTTATAGGCTATATAACATAACGCTTAAACACATAGGAGCTGAGCAGTAACGATAAATTTGAAGCAAGTCGGATGAAAATGCGCTTTCGAGCTCTTATCCTCGCATACGTCGATCATACACCAAAAGTATGTATTACAAAAATGATGGTCTCTAAAAGATCTACAAAAAAGTCCTCAATAGTATATATCTATCTTTTATAAATTAGCCACAATAACGTGTTTAATCGTTAGGCACTTCTTCAAGTGTATTAATAAAATATATAAATATATTGTATTTCACATAGATATATCGTTATCAAACTCCAATATTCAAAAAGTACACTTTAATATCTATTTTATAAAAAAAAAATCGGTATATAAGATATAGATGAAATAAAACTTCCAAATCTCGCCGCGCCAGTATGGGTACGGCTATACGGTTGATTTTAATTTAACGCGCGACACGGCCATCCGCTGCATTTATAAAAAGGCGGGGGCATTCACGCGTCACCTTATTGTCCGGTTAACAGTAACAGCTCCCTCAGAGCTAACTGCGAGAGACATTTTCGAAAAAAAGAAAACGCTCCACCTTCGCTCACATTGTCACTGTTAATGCGAACAGACGGTCCTTATTGACTCTTTGGAATCTTCTTCTTATCGTATGGTTGATGAATAACCTGGTGTCAGAGTTTAAACCGCCTGTAGGACTTTACATGGCTTTACACACCGTTGAAACATCTCTCAGGTGTGCCGGTTTCCTCACGATGTTTTCCTTCACCGTTTTTAGCAACTGATAACTAATTTATAGTACGCACATGAATTCGAAAAGACATTGGTGCGTGCCGGGAGTTGAACTTGCGACATCTGACTTGACAGTCGTACTACTATGTAAAGATTGACATGTATGTAAAGACAATTTACATGTATGTAAAGATTGACGTAACTTTTTTTTATGAACCGATTAAAATGAAACAAATACTAAATATTATGGGAAGCTGCCACAATACATCAATGAAAACTGCATTCAAATCGGTTCAGTCGTTTCTGAGAACGCACTAGCGTTCAAACGCACAGACAAACAGACAAAAAAATTAAAATCTATATTCTTGGCGTCGGTGACATAAATACAGAGCGTATAAATTGTTTTTCTTTTTTAAAATTGAATGTACAGACACGGGTCGTTTACGATTTTATTATATGTATAGATATAGATTTTTTCTCATTACCTCATAGACAATTGTAATTCTCGCAGCAAGTAACACATACGGTTCTCCGGAACTTATTTCTGTCAAAGTAATTTAACGACTTCTAGCTCAAAGGCATCCTTCAGCTGTAACATCATTGAGGCGGACATTCTAGCAGCAAGATAGATTTTCTATCCTGTGTATAACGATTTCGGCTGAGTGTAGGTACAGCCTTATGCTTCGCCATGACCATCAACATCAACCATTACCATTGACTCACGCAGTCTTAAAATAGCCTTTAATCTTACGAATACTTAGCTGCTTCTTACACGCACACACAATCGTACGACGCTTACTCTTAGGTCACGAGTTCTCTATAAATTTTGTCTCTTGAGATACTGATACATTGGGATCTACACCAAACCTAGCGAAATTGAGGGAGTAGGTACATTATGTGCACCTCTGCCTACGCCTTCGCGGAATACAAGCGTGTCGTTGTCGTATGTTTTATAACAATATTTTTTATAAGAGTCAACTGCAATGATTCCCTATTTTAACTTAATTACGAATAAACCGACAAACAGACAAAATATCCAAAATAATAGAAATGGGTTGTATTGTATAGGTTTCTAAAACGTCGCCCCACACTAGGAATTTCTCCTGTATCGTGGGTGCGTTTCACAAACTTGAAATTTCACTTACACAAACACCCAGACTCGGGACAAACATCTACGGATCACACTTTTTTTGCGGGAATCGAACCCACAACCAATCGCTTAGCCACTGCGCCAATCAGGTCGTCACGGTTGTCTTTTATCCTTGGCATTTTTTTTCTACAGTAGTTTCAATGTACAGGAACTCAGAAACGCACAAAACGGATTTATTTATGTTCTCTTCTTCAGTTATATATCATTTTCAATAGACTTTCTGTAACTTCCGTAATTACCGTTCAATTTTTGCGGTTTTTTTAAATACCGGAAAGTATTCTTAGTTAAATAAGTGGTTTAAAGATTTTTAACCTACTTAAAACAGCCTGCCTGGTAGGTATTTTTTTCTGTTAAAAGTTCAATTTACTACTGGTGTTTTATCCGAAATACACGCGAACGAAGTCGCGGGCAACAGCTATACATGTAATAAAATAGTACGGCATGGCGTAAAAACTACTAAATCGAATTCGCTCAAACTTAGCTAATATATTAAAAACAATTTAAAAATACTTTTGCTGTTTCCGAATTTCCACGCGGACGGAGTCGCGGGCACATCTAGTAGAAAATAATTGCATTCAAATTGGTCCACCTGATTGGAAACTACAATGCCTCAGATAGGCTCGAAAATGGACAAATAAGTACTTACGTCAAACTTCTAAGAACCCTCTTTGCAACAATTGATTTTGTTCCATGAATATGTTTCCGAGTGTTGCCTCCGTTAACTATCGATTCTGCGGCAAATATGGCCGACGCTCACAATAATTCACACTAATATTATAGACGCGAAATTTTGTGAGTGTGTTTGTATGTTTGTTACCTCTTTACGCTCAAACGGCTGGACTGATTTGGCTAAAATTTGGTATGGAGGTAGTTGACACCCTGGATTAACTCCTAGGTTTTTTAATCTGAAAAATATAGCGCGTAACACCGCGGGACGCAGCTAGTTTAAACATATTTTGATTATAGAAATAGATGGATTGTTCGATAACGTTTCCTCTACAATGTCACGGCAGGGTGCCGCCTAAGTCAGATCCTTCAATAGAAAGGGTTATTTTTTATTTTTAGCTTAAAATTTATTATTATTTTTAATATATGCACATCATGCCCTTTCATTTGATACCCTACTTGGGTATATTTGAGAATATTTGATTGTTAATTCCCACATTTTTTTTTATACTGCTATATATTACCCCCTGTATCGTGTAAATGGCTAAAACGATTTTGATAGAACATATCCAAGGACCACTGCTGAAAAAACTGCTTTCAAATAAAAAAACCGCATCTAAATCGGTTACCCATATTTTCTCGGTTTTTTTCTTTCATCATTCATCGGTGTCCTTCACATCTCTTAGCATTAAAAAACAAAGCAGTAAATAATAAAACAAAAGAGTTCGAAGACTTCGGAGCATTTTAAAAACCCTTTAATTCGCGCCTTCCTTAGGTGCGTTGAACGCATGCTAACGCCTAGCCTACGTGATACAGTAAGGGCGGGTTGCTTCAGCTTCACTTGACGCACACGTAAATGTTAAAACCGGTCAAGTGCGAGTCGGACTCGCCCACCGAGGGTTCCGTACAAATTTATAAGTACATATTATATAGTTCAGAAATCGAGTCTTGAACTTCTCCCGAAATTCAGTTTCCAAATCCATACTACTCGTAATATTATAAATGCAAAAGTAACTCGGTCTGTCTGTCTGTTACCGTTTCACGCTTAAACCTCTGAACCGATTTCGATGGAATTTGGCATGGAGATAGTTTGAGACCCTAGAAAGGAAACTATACATCATAAAAATCTGTTTAAGCTTGTGCAAATGAAGCCCTTTCATACGATACTCCACATGACACGGTTAACTCACTTCAACATTTGTACCCCGGGTCCCCGGTTCCTTACATAAAGACCCTGTTTTTTGTGATTTCAATTAATTTGTTACTTGTAGTATAAGACGATATTACTTGGATAAAATTTCGCAAATTACGTAGTTCTAGGTCAACGGGAAGTACCCTAAGAACTTTGATTCCCTTGAGACTGTCGAAATATACTTTTTTGCGACATAAACGGCCGTACCTTTTTATTAGTAAACTTCAAATTTTAATTTTTTCGCAGCTGTAAGGGAACGTAGACTTAAGTATATTATGGTTTTAATTTCAACCCGATACCTCTACGCGTTCCCGAGATAAAGCGTCTTGACAGACAGACAGACATACGGACAACAAAGTCATCCTAAAAGGGTTCCGTTTTTTCCTTTTGAGGTACGGAACCCTAAAAATGGTATTAGTAAATTTGTTTTCTACTAGTAGCCCTAATACGGTGGACTACAGGTTTTTTATGATACGAAACAAGTCTTCATGTTTGATGTGTAACGTATTTTAAACATGTTCTGTTTTCGATATTTTTTTGACATACGTGTGTAACGAGCAGCGACACGGTGGCTCAGTTGGTTTAGCAACGGCGAAGGTCGCGGGTTCAAGTCCCGCTCGTGTCCATCATTTTTCAAATGTCCTTTATCAATTTAGATGCGTGTGTAACGTTAACGTACTGAAAAAACTCGCCCAAACACATTAACTGCCACGCAGCCGACACAATTAAAAGATCATTGTTCGCGGTCACCGGTGACCGCGGTGGCGCTTCTTCTTCTTCTCGTATCTTATGGTTAATTAACAACCTGCTTTCAGAGTAGACTGTAGAACTCTGACATGGCTTTACACATCGTTGAAAAATCTCTCAGGTGTGCCGGTTTCCTCATCATGTTTTCCTTCGCCATTAAACGCAACTGATAACTTATCATCAATACACATAATAATTGAAGTGTCTGTTTATAACACAAAATATTTTTACTCAATGCATATGATAGTTTACACGATACACATAGCAAAAATGCAATTGAAAAACTCTGATGGTCCGGGGTCTAATATAGGCTACTTTGAATTTCGAAAATAATTAGGGTGCCGCGGGAGAACGAAAAAAAGTCGGGACATTTGCGGGATACAGCTTCTCCGCGACGGCTAGACGGATTTTGACGGAACTTTCACTTGCAAATAGCTGATGTTATAAGGAGTACTCAAGGCAATTTTTAATTTTGAAAATATTAATTCGCGGGAATAAATAAAAATATTCAATGTTTAACAAATCAGATTCAATTAAGTAAATCTGCTAACTGCTGCTACGTACAGGTTGTTTTAATCAAAATCTGCGGACGAACTTCCAGCCAAGAGCTAGTTTATAATACGCACATGAATTTTAAAAGACATTGATGCGTGCCAGTACTTGACCTTGCGACCTTCGAGTTAGCATACCAACGGTCATACCACTCGGCTATCACTGCGGTGGCGCGCAAAGGGTTAAAATAAAACTGACAGCCGGACGCGCCGCGAGACTCGACGTGCGGCCTCCCGCTTTACGTTCAATTTAAGTCTCTCTTCTCCTTCACATAATAATTATCAATTTAGTGATGTGCAGTCAATTGAAGATTATAGTTGTTGCAGATACCTAATTTAAACATAACTTAAAAAACTGCCTCGTTGGTCTAGTGGTCGCTAAGCGCGACTGCTGAGCAAGAGGTCCTGGGTTCAAATCCCGGGTCGGGCAAAGTGTCACTGAGTTTTGCATTAGGTAATTCCCAGTAGCAGCACGGAGTCTGGATTTGTGCCCGGTTGAAGGCAATAGTCTCGCCCCCTATTACATTGGGACTTACAACATAACTGGCGAAATGTGGGTGTACTATATGTTTACCTCTGCCTACCCCTTCGGGGAATACAGGCGTGATGTTATGTATGTAAAAAACATAGTAAACCAACATGGTGGTGAACTTAATACAGGGCAGTAGATTGATTTTTGTGATTTAACATAGAGTCGTTTTCATTTTCGTGATTTTATATCGAGGCACAACACACACTTCTAAATAAATAGTACCATTTGTCCACCCTAAAGATACATTCTTAATATTGGTAAACGAGGTATTGAAATCGGATAGATAATTTCGAAAATGAGGTACTTCTTACAAAGAACAAACATTACCCCTTTTTAATATCCTATAATGAGTCGAATCTTTTTATCTAGGTATACCCTAAATAAAGATGAAATGACTCAATTTGTGTATACCCAACTCTCTAACTATTATTTGTTTAGTTAACTTTTCGCATTAAATTAAAGCTGTAATAATTATATAATTACTATTGAAGATCCTACAACGCCATGATCTCATAATGTGAGAATTTTGTGCGCCACATTATTGGATAGACATAGCGACCTAAACCTATTTTTAAAAACCTATGTAATATACCTAAGTAGGTACCTATTTACTACAAAATATTTCATTTGATTTGATTTAATATAACTAAAAAAGTCTCTTGCCACGCGTGCTTGGTGTTCGTTGCTCCTTACGCGAAACGGCGAAACAGTCCATACAAAATGGCGGTCGGATTACCGGGGCTCGCAATTCCAACATTCAAGCCATTTGAACGATCGTTATCAGTTGCAGACTGCAGTAAGTGCGCAATTGCGCATGTCAGGTACGGGGGCCGGGGGGGGGGGGGGTGAATGCAGCGGGCGCGCCCTGTAACGATCCGTCTGCTGCGTTACTAATAGCCTGACGCGTCGCGAGGCTTGACGTGCGCGCCGCGCGCTGCTTGTTCAATTTACTACTCTTTGTCTCATTTAAATTATACGATTATCAATTTAGTGATGTGCAATGACATGAAGATTACTTTGGTTCTTCCTAATATCTAACTGCTTAATTAATAAACATAGTGGTGGGCATAATACAGGCCAGTACAATAACTTTATGTGGTCTAATACGCATCTATTAAACAAGTGTTATAAAAAATCTTCTCGTACGGCCTCTTTATGTGCGTTGTTCCTTACGCGATTGTTCCGAACCAAAATGGCGGACGGGGTTAGCGTCACCATATTTCCCCACCAATCGGGTCGATATCCGTCGGTCGCTGCACTAAGTGCGCATGTGTGCAACATGCGCATGGGTGCAGCAAAAAAAAAGTTTCGTTGGAGTGCAGCGAGGGGGTTGGATGCAGCGGGCGCGCCCTTTGACGATCCGTCGACTGCGTCACTGATTGCCTGACGCGTCGCGAGGCTTGACGTACGTGCCGCGCGCTGCTCGCTCGATTTGAGACTCTCTATCTCCTTAACATTATAATTATTACCAACTCAGTGATGTGCAAATACAGTTAAAATTCATTTGTTTGGTCCGAATATGCCTACAGGCAAGTGCAATAATTTTATGCGGTGGTCCGAATATACAGGTCAGTGCAATTATTTTATGCGTAATAGTTTCAATGTGTTATCCACCACTCCTCCGTGCTGTGCTTGGTGTGCGTTGCCCCTTACGCGATACATTCAAATCAAAATGGCGGACGGTTTCACGGGGCTCGCGACGCCGAGACCATTATTCCTCTATTCAGGTCGATATCCGTTGCACTAAGTGCGCAGGTCTTTGAAGTGGAGGGGTAGGGTGGGGGGGGGGGGATGCAGTGGGCGCGCCCTTTAATTAACGATCGGTCGGCGTCACGAGTATGCATTACATTGCTGTAATGTACTTTTACGATAACATCATCATCATCAGCCGGAAGACGTCCACTGTTGAATGCGCCACAATGAACAATGAACGACAACTTGCCATTTGCATCCACCGGTTGCCCACAATTCTGACGATATCGTCGGTCCACCTGAAACGCTGAAACGCAACGCTGCGTTTTCCGTTTCGGTGTCGCCACTAGAGAACCTTTCTACCCCAGCGGTTATCGGTTCTTCGAGGCCTGCACGTTGCCACTTCTTGCAAATTGTTTGAGCTATGTCGGTGACTCTAGTTCTTTGGCGAATTCCCGTATTTCGGATCCTGTCGCGCAAGGAAACTCCTTAGCATAGCTCTCCTCATAGCTCGTCAAGTGACTCTGAGCGTCTCCAAAAGGCCAACCGTTAACGACCATGTCTCAGAGCCATAAGTCTTCCTTAAGTTAACATACTATTCTATATTCAGATAGTCTTCTAGGTGTCAGAGTTTAAGCCGCCTGTAGGCCTTTGACATGACTTTACACACTGTTGAAAAATCTCCCAGGTGTGCCGGTAGGAAACCGGCAATGTTTTCCTTCGCCGTTTTTAACTCCCGACGGAAAAACAGGAGTTTGACCGCTATGTGTGTCTTTCTGTCTGTGGAACCGTGGCTGTTAAATAGTTGAACCGATTTATCCAAATCGATTCAACTGTTTGCAGCTTTTTTAATTTTAGAGCAGGTCTTTAGATTTTTGTTATTAGATGTTTTATCAAAATCGGTTCAGCTATTTTTAATACATGGGAAGGGGGTATCAAATGAAAGGGCATACGGTGTAAATCACAAAAATATAAGTTATATCAAAATCGGTTCAGCAACTTGCAAGATATAGGGGGTAAAAGTGTGAATTAACAATTGGATATTTTCAAATATACCCGAAAAGGGTATCAAATCAAAGGGTATAATGTAACATTACAAAAAATTCAACTATATTAAAATCGGTTCCGCCATTTACAAGATATAGGGATGAAAGTGGGGATGACCATTCGAATATTTTCATATATACCAAAGTGGGGTATCAAATGAAAGGGCATGATATGTAAATTACAAAAAATAAAGTTATATCAAAATCGGTTCAGCCATTTGCAAGATGTAGGGGGTATAAGTGGGAATTAACAATTTAATATTTTCAAATATACCCAAGTGGGGTATCAAATGAAAGGGCATGATATGTACATTACAAAAAATGAAGTTATATCAAAATCGGTTCAGCCATTTGCAAGATGTAGGGGGTAAAAGTGGGAATTAACAAATGAATATTTTCATATATACCAAAGTGGGGTATCAAATGAAAGGGCATGATATGTACATTACAAAAAATGAAGTTATATCAAAATCGGTTCAGCCATTTGCAAGATGTAGGGGGTATAAGTGGGAATTAACAATTTAATATTTTCAAATATACCCAAGTGGGGTATCAAATGAAAGGGCATGATATGTACATTACAAAAAATGAAGTTATATCAAAATCGGTTCAGCCATTTGCAAGATGTAGGGGGTAAAAGTGGGAATTAACAAATGAATATTTTCATATATACCAAAGTGGGGTATCAAATGAAAGGGCATGATATGTACATTACAAAAAATGAAGTAATATCAAAATCGGTTCAGCCATTTGCAAGATGTAGGGGGTAAAAGTGGGAATTAACAATTTAATATTTTCAAATATACCCAAGTGGGGTATCAAATGAAAGGGCATGATACGTGTATTTCAAAAACAAGACTAAATTTGAAGTTTAAATATTTTAAAATAAAAATTGGATTTGAATTTTAATCCACGTCGAGGCGGGTTACCGCTAAGCTTAGAGCAATAACTAAATAGTTCGAATAAGGAGATTGCATAATCATAACACTCACAGACTTTACAATTCAACACCCAGATTTGCAACAAAAATTTGATCATATCGAAGCAATTGCTAGTAACTTAATAGATAGTACTCAAACTTAATCAAATGAAGGGTCTGACTTACTTAGGTCAGACTTACTTAGGTTAGAGGCGGTATCCCGCCGCGACATTGTCTTAAATAGGTGTTAGTAGATCGGTTTTGATGGCTCAATGATAGGTATTATTGCTGACTTTTTCAATAATCGCATTAAATGTATGCGTTGGGGTTTTTTTTTATTTTTATAGCAACAGATTGATAACCAATTTATAGTAAGCACATGTATTCAAAAAGACATTGGTTTCGAGCGTGCCGAGGTAAGAAATTGCAAACTATGACTTGGCAGTCCAACGTTCATACAACTCGGCTATCACATATGTAGTTAAAAACGAAATAACACGTTCACAAACACCCAGACTCGGGACAAACATCAGTGGATCAGAATTTTTTTTGTTCCCCGCGGAAATCGAACCCCTAGCGCTGCAGTCTAATCGCTTAACCAGTGAGCCAATCAGGACGTCAGTAAAAAAAAATTGAAGAAATAACTAGCCAGGATCTGCTATTTTCTGAAATTAGGTACTTATCTTAACTTAATAATCACCTTAACTTAAGGCGCACATATCAACCCGGAAAGGGGGCGTCAATTCGTCACTCTTATGTATCATATCGTATGAACTCGAGCCGTGCAGTATCCATTGTATGAAACTGCCTTCTGCAACGCACACTAATCGGAATTGTAAGGTAATCGCCTCGCCTCGGGTTCACGCCTGTTTGCTGGCGAGGCGATACGGTGACGATCTCTTTCCGAGCTTAAAAAAGAAATCGGGATGTCGATAAGTTACAATTAATTATTTTTCAGAGGTGTATGGTTGGAAGCCTTTGCTTCCGATGCTGGATCCAGCCAACGATCTGGATTCGTTGCTGAACTTCGCCCCAGAAGAAACGATCTTAAAAGGTATGTAGTAGCCTTAGATAACTTATAAAATAGCGAAATTTTGTATTTTCTATAGTGATGTGGCAAAGGCAAAGGCAAAAATAATATACTAATATAACCTACTTTATACCTATGTGCACACAATCTTAAAACAATTAGTTGTGAGTAGCGAGGAGTCAATTTTCAATAGGTTGGAGAAACCTGAACTAAAGATGCTTTTGAAATAGAATATGGCAAAAGGTGGATCTGGAAATGTGGATCGACGCAGTGAGTTAAGGTGGTTTTACATCGTCGAGGCGAAGCGTGGCTGGACCAGGAGTGAATTAAAATCCCGTTTAGGCACTCTTTTACACCTAAAGATGTCGGACGGAGACTCTTGACGGAGAGAGACCGTGCGCGTCCTCGATGGCCGACAAGAGGTTGTAAATCTGTTTACAAAGTAAATATTTTAATTCTCGCCTCGCACATCGTCGCCCGTCTAGACCATACAAAGGAGAAGAAATGAACAACATGAATGAAAAACAGTCATAGTTCATTCCCTGCACAAATGTTAATGTTATTGTCATACAACAAAAGAAGCTCTTTGGGGACAGCGCCCTTACTAATTTGCTCATTCCCGTTTCAATTCTCATCTGATTAATTCACGTATCGACTCGCCGATGTAAAAACACCTTAAATCAATATCATCATCATCATCAGCCGGAAAACGTCCACTGTTGGCCAAAGGCCTCCTTAGAATCAATATTCCGAGAGTTAAACTCATAACCACAGCACTTCAACAAGCGTAGTGCCATTTTGAGAGAGTAGCTGCGGAATGTCACAGTGGTAAATTATTTGAAAACGACTAGAGAGAGGAGAGCAGTGTTCGAGGAAGATGAGGAGGAAGGCCTTACCGGATGCTGTTAAAGTCTCATGGTAGTTGGCAACACCATTGTTGATGGATAACTAATATAGCCCTCACCTATGGCGTTGCCCCCTTTCATACAGGCTAAAGCTTTCGAAGTCATCGCATGGACATGGATCAAGGATCTAGGCTGCCTGGCTGTGGAAACTATTGATAGCCATCCATGAACCGTTGATTACATAATAATGTTTTATCAGATTGGTTCCATCGCGACTGGTAGGTAATTTAAACAAGTGTAGGTATATGTGTAGGATGTTTAATTTTTAATGTATCTTTTAACATTTATAAACTTGGCTGAATTCTATTGTTTTTAATAACTAAAATTGTATATGCTAAATCATTCAAGCTAGACAGGTCCTGGATCTTGGGTTATCTGACCCGGGATTCGAACCCTCTTCTTACCTCTTCATTCTTCTCAGTTACAGTACGGATTCTGGATTTATGCCCGGTTAATGGCAATAGCCCCCCCCCCCCTATAACATTGGGACCTATAACATAACGGTCAAAGGACAATGCCAGAAACTCCATAGAATTTTGCCCCACCGAATAAAAGTCATGTACAAACATGCAATATGCAGCATCTTATACATATTTATTACTGCTAACTAAACATTCGACACTACATCTAAAATTCGTACACCTCTGCCTACCATTTCGGGGAATACAGGCCTAATGTTTTGTTATGTCAAGCTAGATAAATAGTTTAATATTAAACGGAACTAGCACATCCCCCATTATGGTATTTCTTCGTCCTGGGGTGAACGAAAGGGTATGCCGTCATCCTACCGGCGAAAACCCCAGGGTGTCCTCAGCTACGCTAAGTAGAGGCACGTGATTCTTCCACGAAGATTTAAGCCTACATCATAAAATTTTCAAATCGTATTTCTTAATAACTTATTTAATCTAGCTGTAATAATATAAGACTTTCTATACAAACTTTCATCCCCTATTTCACCCTCCTTAGTGCGTGACTACGATAAGAGGTATCCACTGGTCAAATTTCAAGTTTCTGGCTTGAGCGATTTAGTTTATACGTTGATAGATCATTCAGCCAGGACGTATCGATTTATACATAGATCGATAGAAATAGGCACTAACAACATTAACTAAATACGCAAAAATAAATTTGCCATTGCGAATTAATGCTCAGCAAATTTTCATTTGCCAATGAATACTTTATTGCCTATTGCCAAGTTTTATCCTTACCACTGCGTGAATAATTATTTTCAGGTACTTATTTGAATGTTGTTCTTCTGCTTACGTAGTATCGATATTCTTTGATCCCCGTAAGTATACATTAAACTCAAACACCTACTACGCCATTCATTTTAGCGATGTACTTTTTTCAGATGGTTCCGATCGGAATAATCACCACATTCTGATTTTCAATTTGCCGTCTGAGAACGCTAAGATTCTGCAAAATGAAAGCACAGCATCATATTTGACATCGGAACAAATGTTAAGAAATACTTATGTTTTTGAAAATGTTTAATGTTTTTTTATGAACTTGTAAACCTTAAGCTACGTACAGACTGAAGAAAAGTAAAATGCAATGTAACGTTAAAGCAGCATCAGGCTCCGAACCAAACATGTGCGTTGTCGCATCTATTTCCCGCGTGCGCGCGAACGTAGCGTCTGTCTGATGAAAACACGCGAAAAGAATGGAGAGTGACGACCAATTACTGACTTTGACGATAGTCCATGCTTCATCTATACACATAATTAAAACACGCGTGTCTATTCGAAACATAAAAAAAATTTTTTTTGGTCAATGCATACGATAGTATAAACGATACACATAACAAAAATGCAATCGTATTTTTTTTATCTGTCTGTTTGTTCGTGGTAATGTCCGAAACGGGTGGACCCATTGACGGGACTTACACTGGCAGATTGCTGATGTTATAAGGTCCAATAAAGACTACTTTGAGCATTAAATATATTTAAAATTCTCCGGGAAAATTAGAAAAATGCAGGAAATTCGCAGGACGGGAATTGACTATCACTGGCAAATAGCTGATGTTAAAAGGAGTATCTAAGGCTACTTTCAATTTTGAAAATATTAAGGCTTCGGCGGAAACAAAATATTAACCGATAAAAATTGTAACAAAATCCGATTCAATTAAGTAAATCTGCTTACTGCGACTACGGACAGGTTTTTAATCGAAATCCGCGGGGACGAAGTCCCGGAAATAAGATAGTTATAATTAAAATACATCAGGTCTTAAACAAACGCCGAAGACCTGAACGTTGGTGGCGTACAGGGTTGTACAGGTACACAACCCGTCCGCAGTTTGCACCAGCGCTTTGAGCACCCTTCATATTCGTTCGAAAAGCCGACGAAACACGGATCGCTCCGATCGGGACTCGACATTTACGTAGCGTACGCAGTTCGCGCGCGCAAAGCATCCAGACTTTGTGAATTTGTTGCAAAGCGTATTACATTGCACGGTACATTCTTCTACAAAATCCTTTCATTCCTTGTTTCGTTGCATAAGTTTGTACGCAGCTTTTGCGTATCAGTCAATGTAATTAGCGTAGGTATTTATTGTAAAGGTGTTGTAGTGTGCGTGTGGCCGAAAAACTCAAATTGTGCTCCAAAAACTTTAGGACACTGAGGTCCGACCTGTAGATGATCCCTTAGTTACCGCTTTAGGTTGAGGCTTATGCTATCTTGGGTTCGATCCTAGGGCAGCCGTGTTTCAGTATTAGGTAGGTGAATAATACGGTAATCCTATGTCACAGATACTTTGTGCCTTTTTCGCGGTTGTGGTCTAACTCACGCTGAACATTGGGGTCCAACCATGGCTTACGCAAGCACCAAAGTGTTAAGTTGATATATTCAGGAGTACGATTTTATTCCATACTTTAATACAGATTGTTTGTATGTTCACCAAATTTATTATGTACCTGGTATCTATCTCACAAGAATTATATTAAGCTTCTTGTGCTGTTTTGTTTACAATACGGCTGTCCTCATATACATCGCGACCCGGTGACTAGGGAACGATGTCTTACAGATGAGTTTCGAAAACATGTGCACTACCACTATGGCATTATAAACTTTCTAAGCTGCGGACAGAAAATTTTCAATTTTTGCAACTGCTCTGAACACGATACTTTCTATTTAAAACCAACCTTTGAGATTATATTCCTTACGAAAACCTTAGACTATTTTCCGCCAAACAAAATGTTCACGACTATTTAATTTTCTCGTGCTAAAAGTTCAAAGAAATAATTTTAGTTATCTTCATATTTTTCACATTAACGCTAGTTTTGTTTTGTCGTCAGGTCCGTGGTCGTGCAAAAACGCTGTTTTCGAAGGGTCAATCATTTTTTGTGAGACTACAACTGTTTAGATTGTAGTTAGGGTCCGTGTGTTGATAGGACTCAGTGAGCTGTGGCTGCCTGCGGGCTAACACAGTCGCTGAATCTATCATTGTGAGATCTTGAAGTAAGATTGTTTCATTTTAATACTATGTCTTTAAAATTTCTATACTCGACATGAGTAAGCTGTACGCAAATTTACAATAATAATAATTAAATTGGGTAATATATTAAATTTTACACACTTAAAGTTCTTGTTTTATTAATTTGTGATGTGGATAAATCGTAGGTACTTATTTATTTCATGCGGCTAGCTGGCTAAACTAAAACTAGGTAGTTCGCTGTACCAGTTCCCTGTAAACAGGAATTATAATTATCACTAATGAATTTTATAGGAAGTCCTCCATTAGTAATGAGATTATTACTTATATCTTATTTAACCCCGTACCAACAAGTGGTTGGTAGTCATCGAATAAACAACCAGTGGAGGTTAGGGTAAAACGAAGTCTTACCGCCGAACTCTGAGACATTTAATGATTACTTAAACTGTCACTAAGTAAAAGTTTTCTTTGTGAAATCTTTACTTAGTGTCGGTTTAAATAAATAATCATGAAAGTCTCTGAGTGCGGCGGTTAGATATATTTTTGCGAGTGGTCAAAGACCGTTCTTCGATTTAGAGATTGATTTTTGTATTTAAGTGTAAATTTTTGATCATTTCAAGTGTCGCGCTGTTGTTTGATAAGCAAACGTTTTCTTACTGGACTAAAAATTAGTTAGCGTTAGGGTAGAATCGCACCAAAATAAGAAATCCGTTGATATGTTAAATATCGCATTGGCACCCTTTGTCCTACACGTCCCAATAATAACCCGTGAATAATTCTCCGATCCCGCTTGAACAACAGTTTAGTGATCATCTAAGGTAAGTACCAAAGATAATATATTTATTGTTTGTGTAATTTTAATATTTTGTGTTACAACTTCGAAGTTTATTTATATTATTAGGAAAAGTGTCTATATTAGAGAAGTATTTCTGTTTAAGCATTATATTAATGGGTTTTATCGTCGTGACGATTAATGGATGTATGGGTATAATCTGATCACTGTTTTTAACCGACTTCAAAAGAAGGAGGAGGTTCTCAATTCTGAGATCTTTATTTTTTAAACTTATTTATTCCATGTTTGAGACAATTTATTAACATCTAATTTGTTGTAGATGGTTCGCACGTATAAAAAGAAGACTGCTGTGGAGAATCGTCTTAAGAAAAAAAATATAGAGAATGGTAATACAGTACTAACTCTACGCAGTGTGGCTGAAATTTGTACATTACCGTAAACAAGTTAAAACAGAAGATCGTCTTCATCCAGAGGTGTCAAACGGACTGGACATATGTTACGTGGTCCACGTTTACACTTAGCAAGTCATGGCGGCCGACTACGATGTTCCTGAAAATATAAGAAAAGTTAAGGGAAAGATAACTATTAAAGACAACATAAAGAATAAAGAAACGCCAGCAAAACATAGAGAGTGGCACTGTATTTACTTACAGACATACATAAAATCCCACCTGCTTCCCAAAGGGGTAGGCAGAGACTACGGATTTTCATTTGCTATGATCCTTGCATACTTCAATCGCCACATTCACTCGCATCACATTCCTCATACATGCTCGTCGGTTAAGGGTACTCCTCACTTGACCTTTACTGTTTTTTCTGGTCCGATATCATCATTGATCCTGTAACGAAGGATTGGATTGGATGCAATGCAATTTTTGCTAAGAATGGCGTTGTGAAAAATGCGGTGACATGGAAGAGAAAATGGGCCATACACTAAGTGATGTTTGTGCTAATATAATGAATACTTATTAACACTAATAATAATGATTTAACACACATAGCTAAATTGTATTAAAATATTTGAATGTAGATGCTATGCACATGTTATGTATGATATTTTATTTTATTAGTTTTTAGTTCGTAATTAAGGGAATTAAAGAATGTTTAAAGTTTAAAAAGTTTTGAATATTGTTACTGATTACTATATCGTCAATAAAATTTGCAAGTACCTATTATCTTTTTTTTCTCCAAGATAAAGTGATTCGATTCGCCTCGGTCAATCCTACATGAAGTTTTTACGTGTGTGAAATTGGTAACTGATCACGTCCGCATATTGTGAAGGGTAGGCACGGAAAATGCACTGCACGTGGCAGGTACTAGGTAAATAATCTTAATTCGTGACACTGTTTATATTTTCAGTATGACGAGCAATATGACGAGCAATCTGCGCTTCGCCGTGTACGGGCTGTGGGTTCACTTGCTACAGTCTACCGACAGCTGATAACGCCTACGTCGCTAGGCTAAGGGTTTAATGAGTTTATCCGCACTCAGAGACGTTAATGGTTACCTAAACTGACACTAAGTAAAGATTTTACAAAGAAAACCTTTACTTGTGATAGTTTAAGTAGTCATTAAATGTCTCTGAGTTCGGCGACTGTGTCATACATGTGCATGCTTACCTACTGCATTTGATAGTTTTACTACTACTATTTTATTATGTCCTGACATAAATACCTTATTTTGATACCGTAAACGGTGGGACATTGTGTTCACTAAATGTGTTAAAAAGTACGATGTGTTGATTTTGATACAACTTTGCTGTGCGATTTTCCCTTTATAGCTGGCGAACTTATCCTCCTTACTTAGTCCTCAAATAATTAGGTTGTATTTTTATTTAAATTAATTAAACTGCTATGGGTATAACTTGTATTTTTCTGAAGCTAAGCGAATAAATTAACTTTTTTTAAATGTAAATGCAATTAAATTAACAATTATAATTATCTATTTTGTAACTTTTTATATTCAAAAATTTGCCCATTAAGTAGTATTAACAAGTAAATTCCTAAATATATTAGAATGTTTCTTAGGCAGGTAGCTATGTCCCTTTACAATATAACATATTTACTAACACAATGTCCCACAAAAATTTCAATGTTTCATATTCTTGTAACTTGATAATTTTAGACTGTCTACTCAGAACTTTTGAATATAATTCTTAGAAATAATTGAAGTCTTAGCGTGCGATTAATTTATATGTATTTGTGTTACTGAATCAATCAATATGTTCTTCATTGTGTTTTTTAGCTGTGCGGCTGCGTTGCCAGCTAGCTTTGCGGCTTTTGCGCATTTAGGTATCTATTAAATTATTATTATTATTAATTTAATTTGTAAACATAACTTAAATTTTTTAATTATACCCATTTATTATTTTCAGGTACTCGAGTATCGCTCCTCTGACCAGGTACGATAAAACTTCCATGCTTCTCTTATTCATAAACAATGATACCCAACTTAACTTTGTTTTTCTTCTTGTGCCAATTGTGTCGGTCTGCCAACTATTCTGCCAGACGTTTGTCGTTAGCAATTTTTGTGGGTGTATTTTTATTTAATCGTTATAATGAAACCTAAAGATTAAAATAACCGATGGCCGCTACAATTTAATATTATTTTGTCATTAAACTCTTCATAACTAAGTCTATTGACACCTCTATTCTTTGACATACAAACGACAGGGACAGGAAAAATGTAGTTCATGGTTTAAAACTGTCATTTTTTATGAATAAGGAGGTCTAAGTACCTATAAGTTTATTATTTTAACGACATAGTTGCTTTTGTTACTTTCAGATGGTCACGAGCGAGACGAGAGAGAGCGAGAGAGACATTATGTGATTCTAAATTTGACATCTCAAAGTATGTGTGTATGTTTGTATCTCCCCCATAGTATGAGGGACATTTTACGAGGGGGAGATGAACTGGTAGAAGCAATACAAATATTAGTCTTGCTTTAATATTAGCATTAAGCTTGCGATCTTAGAAGTGTGTATTAACATGTTTTATGTTTAGGGATATTATTTATGTATTGTATAAAATAAAATGCAGCGTACATAGCTCAATCAATGTTATTTCCTTCATACTTTCACATGCTTATGCTTGAGTTATAAATAACATGATGTTAAAAATAACATTTTGGCGTTATTTATTATAACAGTGTTAATGTTATAACTACTAACACCCACTTCTATTATAAATATTAGTATAGCATAGTCTGATTTGTGTGTTTTGAAGAACACATACACATTTGCGGTCAGTCAATGTAGACTAGGTAACAAGGGTGTCGTAGTGTGCTGGTGCCCGAAATACTTACATGATGTACTCAGATGAAGTCTGGAACACCTATGTCCATTCTCTGGGCATATTCCTTAGTTACCGGTGTGGGTTGGTGTGTGCAGGTTTATGCTATAATGAGTTCGATCTCATAGCGGGCAGCCTTATAATTTATTATTATTTAATAATAGGATTAGGTTCCAACGTGGCCTTGGGCCAAGGAACGTGAGCACCAAAACAACAGAGTAATGCGTAAGTACTCACTTTTTATACATAATTTAATTCTCATTGTTTCAGATTCAGGATATCATTTGCAAGTAATGTAATCTCTTTAAATTTACGTAGGTTAATTATTTAGTTAGCTTTATGTAGATAGGTAAGAAATACGGCTGCCCTTATTTTCATCGAGACCAACCGGTAACGAGCGAATGATGTCTAAGGGATGGGTTTCGGGAACAGGTGCACTATGGCAGTAGATTAGGGCACGATTTTTATAACGTGTATACTTTGGAACGAACCAACGGACGAACAAGTCCACCGTAAGTTTTTATAATATACCTACCCCTATTTATAATCATCATAATACAGGCGTAGTCATGGTCACATCTTCTGCAGGTCGAGCGAGTTGCTGCAGCTGCAGTTATGATCTGCAAGTATGATTGGTATGGTAATATTTGTTCTTGAATTGTCTGATCGCAAATGTTTATTTTAATAATTAAATTCAGTAATATTATGTGTGTTGTTGTACACACACAGATATGGGTGGTAGGTAGGGATAAAGTGTCTTTGTTTCATGCTTAGGGATAACTTCAAGCAAGTAAGTACTTTTCGATTGATTTTTATCAAACTTCTATTCGTTATAACATAATTATATATTTAATATAATATACGTTGTTAGCAACGTTGCAACCATGCCCCTTAATTACTAACTGGTTCTAATAAGTTTACAAAAGTCAATCTGGAATCCTCACTTACTCAATACTCAATACATTCTTGCATTCCATAATAGTACATAGGTGGACTTAAAATATTACAATATTACTTTTAAGTCGGTTGTGTCTTACTTTTGTTTGTCTTGAGGTCCACAGAGGCCGGAGTCCAGATTATGTAAAATTTTGAAAGACTGTTTGATAACTTTTTTCCCAAGTTGCATAATCGCTACAGAATAACGCAACCCACTGATTTATATCCAGGTACTCGTCATTGAGGTCGGTTTCGAGGATGACTACTTAGAGGGATCAGGTTAAGGTATGTATTCCCTAATGGATATAAATGTTGATAAAACCTGCCAAGCGAATGTCAGGCCTCGTGCAGTGTATTTGCCTTCACAATATGCGAACAATATTTACTATCAGTTTTACACACCTAATAACATCGTAATTTTATTTCTCCAATTATATTCTTGATTGACGACTATTACTCGTTGATTGTAAGGTCTACTTTGTTCCTTAAAACTTCCTACCTATATTGTTTATGCGAAGAATTTTTTGCGTCTCCAAATACTAATTTTATCGACTTCATTAATATTTATACCATGCTAAATAATAGGTTGTTATGAGGTTCCTAGAGGCCAGCACTCCGGGGTAAGTATGTTTGTTGCCGTACAACAAATAAATAACGATATCGAACTTTTTTTTATTAATACGTTTCTCATCTTAGAATGCAGGTGTTGTTACAGCAATCAACGAATCAGGAACCGATGACTCTCCACAGGATCATTGGGATGTGTGGTATGTTTGTACGTACTTTTGTTTTTTAACTTTTTGTCGATCGCATCACACTATATCTTGGTACAAGTTATGGTACTTAATCATAAAGTTATATGTAGGTAAGTAAGTAAGTTTTTAGACTGATATATATTTTTTATTTTTGTCAGAAAAATGCAAGGTTGTCAACGTGTTTGCTGGTGACCTAGGTGCCTAAATCCCATATAGAAGATCCTACGCAGAAGACTGCACGAAGAACTTGACAAGGTGGACTGTGGACATGGAAGGAATCCGGTAAAACGATTGCGAAAAACATTGAGTAGAAGATTCTAGGAAGACGAGACGAGCAATCTATCAAGGAGGAGAGTGTGAGACGAAAAATGAAGCTACCGCAAGAAAACTGCAAGTCATACAACGTGGAAGGAAGAAACAAGTATAAGAAGAAGAATTAACGAGATACTATCGTAAGTACCTAATCCTATGTACTTACCCACCCATTTTAACTGATATTGTATTGTGACATGAGCAGAGATTATTTATTTACAAACCCCCAGACTAGGACCAAATATTTTTTATCAGTGCAGGAATCGGACCCCTTATCCCGAATCTCGCAATCCAATCACTTGGAGAATGTCATGTTAGGACGTCAATTCTCTAACTCTAACCTGCGCTAGTAAAGTCAGTGGTTTCATTTCAGTGCAGTGGGGTTACCATGAACTCTTAAAGCAGGACATTTTCCGATGTGGAAGAGAGACGCTACGTGCAGTGGAGTGCGGCGACTCTCTTCCACATCGGAAAATGTCCTGCTTTAAGAGTTTATAGTACGGGGGCAGGGCAGTACAAAGGTGTGATTGCTAATCTCTTCTCTCCTTTTCAGATAATGCACGGACAACGGTCGTCTTCAGGTAGCCAGAAGCTCGCCTCTATACATCATCTTTCTTTTAATAATATCTTTATGTATTTTATTGCGTGCAATAAAGAATTAATTAATTAACACGTAGGTAAATAGGTAGTACCTATAAAAAAAATATTATTATTAGAAATGTTAACTAAATCGTTTTTAACATTCCAATTTTCAAAATTCACGTATAAGCATCAATTTATTTGATTAATATAAAAAAAAAACTTATTATTTGAACGAGTACTGTACATAGTTTTCCTCATTAAGTAATTTTAAATCTTTGGAAGCAATAACATTACTTGTTGCTTAGGTTATTTGAACGCTATGACATGGCAAACATGACAAGAAATTTTATGCACCATCTTGCATGCACTTATTTCTATTGTATGTCATTAACTCATGTTTAACAAATGAAATTATCTGATCTTATCGTGTCTCGTCTTATCTTATCTTATCTTGTCTTATCTTATCTTGTCTTATCTTATCTTATCTCATCTTACCTTATCTTAGGTTTAATGTGAGAAGAGATGTATTATTATAAGTTGATGATGCAGGTATAGCAAGAAGAGATATTTTGTAATAGAGGTTATTTGGAGATATGTTTAAAAAACCTTTGGCATAAAGTAACTGGAACTTGAACAGTGACGAGACCGCACAAGCAACCACCTGAGTGTGGAAGATATGTCTCTTTTGTTTCGTAAATTCGCTTTAGTAAGTTTTCGAAAAAGGGTTTTAAATGTCGCCATAATTACCTTTATCACCGAAATGTCTCTATGGCTATTAAGGTGGATATTGACTTGTTCCATACCAGTGTTCCTGTCTTAAGAAGTTTGCTTCTCAAACACTTCTTCATTTCACTGTAAATACTTTTCACTGAGCGTTTATTATAAGTAACTTGTAAGTAGTAGGCCGAGTGAGGTCTTGGATTCGATTGCCGGGTCTGGAGCAGTTTTATTGTTTAGTTTGTAACGTTATGTGATTTTGTAACAACAGGCAAAATGTGGGTGTGTAACATCCTACATCCTGGGTTCGATTCCTGGATTGAGCAAAGTATTATTGGGATTTTCATCTGTAAAATGTAGATACCCTTTCGGGAAATACAGGCCACATGTCAAATTCTATGATTATATTAGGTAAATATTGTAAAACGGGAAATTTTGTATTTTCGATTTTAATTTAATATAATTTTATATATGTACCTACTAACCTATAGTTTTTCCTACATACAATATTATCTTCAATTTATAAGTCTTTAACCCTTTGACTGCCACGGTCATTTATAGAAGACAAACGTTTCCGTGCTCTCCGCACCATAACTTTGTGTTATGTTACATAACACAAAGTTATGGTTATTATTGTTTGTTATTACATAACTTATGTAATAACAAACAATAAAGGTAATAAACGTTACGATTATTGTTAAAAAATCGTGTTTTTGTGAAAAAATGAGTTTTTTATAAAGGCCCGTGGCTGTCAAACGGTTAAAAGAGACTTTGGCCTTCTGATTGTTTCAGCCTTTTTTCTTAGGCAATTCAGTTGGAATCATATGTAAAAAATTTATAATTATTCAAATAAAAAGCTGATGATTACCGGTATATGTTTGTTTCTTTTAAATCATGTAAGTATCCTATGCACATAAGCCTCTCTGTCTATCCCATATTCCACGAGAGGTCTTTAGCGGTCATAGATTTGACATTCATAATCTGATTGATGCAGTGCGTGACTGTTTGTACTGATGCGCTAGAGATCGCGGGTTCGATCCCCGCATAGCATAAATTACGAGACTGAACAAGATGAGAGTCGCACAGAGGGCCATGGAACGCGCCCTGCTCGGCATCTCGTTAAAAGACAGAGTTAGAAATAGGTGACCGAAATATCAAACTCAAGTGGATTGAGACTATCTGGCAAGATTGGATGATGGCAGGTGGAGTAAGCCTTAAAGCCTGGTTTCCACCAAAGAGGAGACGAGAGATTACAGATGTGTTTGAATAAACCAATCAGATTTCGTAAGCGGAGAAGAGATGTGGAAATTACGAAATCTGATTGGTTTATTCAAACACATCTGTCGTCTCCTCTCTTCTATGCTGTGCTCTAGCCTAACAGAGTGTATTGCTGCTGTACAGGGAAAGACCTGGATGCAAAGGCCCAAAACAGGGCAGAGTGGCGTTTAAGGGAGAAGGCAAAGCTAAGATTTAACACCTGTATTATATCTTGAATCTCAATGGTTTGTATATATTTTGACGACCTGATTGGTGCAGTGGCTAAGTGATTGGAATGCTGCGCAAGGGGTTGCAGGTTCGATTCCTGCACGGGACAAAGTTGTGCGATCCGCAGATGTTTGTCCTGAGTCTGGGTATATGTGTAGGTGATATTTCATGTTCAAATGCACCCACGATGCAGGAGAAATTCCTAGTGTGAGTCGCCACACACTAGGAATTGCGTTCGTTTAAAAAAAAAACTAGCAGCAAGTCATACTCATTTATGTCTCTGCCCTGGCCGAATAAAATTGATTAAAGTCATAGATTACATGGTCCTAACCTCAAAGGGTCCCTGATGCCCTGACCCCCTGAACAAATGACATTACTGCCCCCATTAAACATGTGGCCCAACGCTTGACGAACAGAATTTAAAAATATTCGAGTTTGACATAATATGTCATCGATACCATAGTCGAAACATTATGTCTACCCCATACATTTATCATTGGGGGGCAGCCCCTTTGTTGCCCTGACCCCCTGTAAAAGTGGCATAACGAATAAACTGCCCTCTAGACAAGTGACAAAACGCTTGACGAATAGAATGATAAATGTAAGGGGATGACAAAATTTTTCGACTATGTAATCTATGACATGTCAATTCCATATATTTTTCATTTCTTTTCGCCCAGCATTTTGAAGGGGCTGGAGTTAAATAGAATGGTGCATAAACGGCGATGTTTCAGCACGTTGGCCGTCCGACAAGTAGACACCATAGTTAAACAATCGCTGTGTCCCATATGTGGTACACTGGGCAGTGAAAGGGTTAAGCCAACCGCATATACACAATTTTATTCTATTCGTATTGAAAGAACGAGAAGGGGTTGGCATAAATTAAAATAGCGTTTCACCCCTTGTCTAGTTGGTTGTATTTTTAGGCTATGCTTAGGTAGGTTGTTGTTAAATGTAATTGGAGTAATTGATAAAATACTGCAACATAACGTGGCGACTTCAGTCTTCAAGAATAAAATGACGTGGCACTCGGCTGATGGGATACGGACATTGTAGGTAATATTGCAAGAAAAGGTAAAGGCACACACCTGTTCCAGGATGCTGCCATTTGAAATACAGGCAAGTATTAATGATCGTGTAAGTGTACATCGCACCGACTTCCAATTAGCACATAAAGTGAAGTGAATTTAATAGATATTATCTTTCACTTTTTAGCTCGTGTTTTTTATTAAATTTTATTTTTCATGAGTTTGGCCTATGAGGCATCCGCCCCTCCTTAGACTTCTGTAAGACTAATATTTGTTATCCTTACAAAAAGCCCTTTCAAAGGATACCTCACACGATATATTTAATCTTGGAATGTGGGGGTGTAGGAGGGGGGGGGGCGACGCACCCCCTCCTCCTCTTCCTTGATCGTGGTCAGTATAAACAATAATATTACTTTTCACGACGATGTTCTGCTATGATCTTATGAAGAGTTCCGTTCCATATCTTAGAAGTTCATCATCAGATCAAGACAACATTTCAATGGGACCAATTGGAAAGTATATCCTTTCAGATGAAAAAAGAATTTTTCAAATCGGTTCATAAATGACGGAGTTATGAGAACATAGACAAAGACAACCGAATTGAGAACCTCCTCCTTTTTGTGAAGTCGGTTAACAAAGTACATATTATCTACTCTCTGTTTAAGTACTTACATAGCTAGTGATAGTAAAGTGCCTTTGTCGTCGCACCCCATCCCACAGCACCCATCACCGCCAATTATTCCCGGTACGCATGCGCGATAGTGATGGGCAAGTCAGATAGAACTAGAAGATAATTATGTTTTACTCGAAATAATTTTATATTTAACGACGTTCGTATTACTAAAGCATAATTTGTATAAATGATTTAGTTTAATCAAACCCTCTGAGCGCCACGTCTTCTCTCCACGCCATAACTTTATTATAAGACATTATCTAATCGTAACATTTGTTCAATATAATGACAAACAATAATCTTAATAAATGTTACGATTAGATATTATCTTTTAATAAATTCGTATTGTGGAGGGTACTAAAACTTTGTTTTCTATCTTGGCCGAGGCCGTGGCGCTCTAAAAGTTAAATGGTTAAGTTTATTCCCTGACTACGTCTGCCGAGTTAGTCAGGACAAATTTAATAATATTTATAGGTAGTGTAAATGTCAGCGTGGACCTTCATGGTATAATATATTTAATTCGGTCATTAGCAAGCACATTCGCACTCATCGGCGCCGACTACAATTTTCCTTTTATACCAAGGAGTAAGTAAGTAAAGGAAACCTGTCATTAGCCTTACTTTAATGATTATAGTGTAAAATGTGTTAAATATCTGTATCGCTGTTAGTTTTTAAATAAATAAATACATCTCACACGGCAATCGACTTCGATTCAAGTTCGAAATGCATTCGTGACCGATTCGAAGTCGACTCACGACAACTGCGAGATAAATCACCGAATATTAATTATCAAAACATTCGATGTTATCTATTATCGGAGCCGCCCAGCGCTATGCGCGATTATATCGATCACCAACTCAAGGCGCGAGCTTGTCCGCGCTCTGTGATTCCCTTTCGCCGGCGACAGCGGAGTCTGCGGACGCGTTTCGGAGGCTGTATTTATTTGTAAGTATCATTAAAGTGAGTATTACTTTATTAATGATAGCTACGAGAATAGGTACTAGACATAATATTAACCTATTTTTTTGGTTGTTATTTATGTTTATTTTATAATTTTTATTAGGTATGACCGCGGATTCAATTGAAGGATTAAACGGGACGGGTGGATTCTAATCAAATAAAAGGATGTAGGTATAGCGATCGTACACGAAATGATTTTAGTGTCGAGTGAGTCGTGTTTATTTAACTAGGTACCGACGTACCAACAGTGTTATTTTATTTTATATTGGTACGTACTTAAGTAGGTTCGTAATAAACTTACCTACAACAATAGATAGGTACTTACATGTTAGGGAAAATTACGTCGTTTAATAGGATGCCCGCTTACGTTTAATTTTAGACTTCGTGGGACCGATTAATCGGTCCCAATTTTTCTTTTGTTTTATTTTTGGCCGAGTTTTTGTGGGACGTGTGCGTTTACCTATTTGCAGCAGCGTTCGCAGATCCTGCGTCCCTCGACCTAAGTTAGTTAGGAGGACACCCTGGGGTTTTAGCCGGTGCGTTGATCACAAATGTGTTTTTAAACTAAATATGATTTATGCATTCGCCCTACGGACTTTCGCCCCATATAAAAAATCACGATACGTCCTAATTTTTATACGTGTTTCGTCCCAAAAGATATTTAATAATTATTTTTTCATGTTTTATCCTATCTTTTGTTATCATTTTGTCCTACTACGATTTTATAATGTTTTACTTAAGCATTTGTACTGGTCTGCCTAAAGTCCGGTCCCCAAGTCTGCTATTTTTATAAATTCGTCATTTCAACACAATCCCATTCCCATCCCATTGTCATTTTGCTAAAAGTTCGTAATCTGCTAGATTCTTAATGGCGATCTATGGTCTCGTAATAGAATTGTGTCATAATGACATTGTCGTATTGCCATCATTATAAAACCCGTTAGTAGAAATGTGCCAGATTTCATTTTTATAGTATATTTTTACATATTACTTATTAGTGTTTTATACAAGTCAAGTGTTTTATGTAAGTCAGTCATTCATTTGTCATTATCTACGAGATTACCATTCTATGCCATTTCTTTCAATGGAGTGTCAGTGGTTGACCACTGGAAAGTCATAATGACGCCATTATGTTAGCAGATTACCAAACTTGTCAAAATCAACAATTATGAAATCAATGATAGACCATTCTGACACTATTGTAATAGCAGACTTGAGGCCCAGACAGCATGAAAATTATTGGGGATTCTGAAAAATATTCAACAAGTGATGCTCTTGATGGGAATTACTTGCGTAAGTAACAGGTTCCCTTTTTTTTAATATTTTGAGTTATAATTAGGCCCTGTAAACATCTCTGTTGGTGAAAATATAATATAATATTATGTCTTCTCAGTAGGTACCAACAGTGTTATTTTATTTTGGTACGTACTTAAGTAGGTTTGTAATAAATTTACCTATTTATTCATTTAATACTACAATTGTGTAACAATAGATTGGTACTTACATGTTAGAGAAAATGACATCGTTTAATAGGCCGGTTAACGTTTAATTTTAGTCTTTTCGTAGGACCGATAAATCGGTCCCAATTTTTCTTTCGTTTTATTTTTTACTAAGTTTTTGTGGGAAGTGTGCGTTGACTTATTTGCAGCAGCGTTCGCAGATCCTGCGTCCCTCGACCTAAGGTAGTTAGGAGGACACCCTGGGGTTTTAGAGGGTAACAGTCCGGCTTACCCCTTCGTCTCAGTCTAAGTTGCGTTGATCACAAATGTGTTTCTAAACTAAATATGATTTATGCCGCAGTCGCCCCACGGAGTTTCGATTCCGACCCATATAAAAAATTACGATACGTCCTAATTTTTATACGTGTTTCGTCCCAAAAGATATTTAAATTATTTAATCATTATTTTTTCATGATTCGTCTTATTTTTCGTTATCATTTCGTCCTACTACGACTTTATAATGTTTTATTGAACATTTGTACAGACAATAAGTGAGTGCTCTTGATGGGAATTACTTGCCTAAGTAAAAGGTTTACTTTTTTTTAAAATTTTGAGTTATAATTAGGCCCTGTAAATATCACTGTTGGTAAAAATATCTGAACTCAGTACTAGTTAGTAGGTACTTAGGTATGCCTTTCATCCGTCCCTTGCAACTATAATTTTGTGTCTTTTCAGTAGGTACGTACATAAATACATTTCACTATGACCAGCCAGCGGGGTTACTATGACCTGCTATGTAAGCTCATAGTAAGGCAGCTGTAAGCCCTAAGGCTGTAACTGCTTCACTGCAAAATAATCGACTCATCGCATTTAAGATAGTAACTTTTTTTTTTTTAATGTCGTCCTCACCCTAGCGGTTTCTCCTGTGTCGTGGGTGCGTTTCACAAACATTAAATATCATATACACCACCCAGACTCGAGACAAACCTCTGCGGATCATCAAAACTTTTGTCCCATGTGGGAATTGGACCTCAACCCTAGCAGCTTTACAATCGCTTAACCACTGCGCCAATCAGGTCGGTAAATGGATGGTCATCATTATCACGCATGCTCACTGGCATTGATACATTGTGGATTTGGTGGAAAAGTATGACTGCTGAGCATAAGGTCCCGGGTTCATCAGGTCAGGCAACATGGGTTTGGATTTTACCATTAGGTTATATATAATTTCTCTGTAACAGCACTAGGTCTCGTTTTGACCCCGGTAAATAACAATAGGCAATAAAACGGGTCGTCGATTATTGCTAATCTAGGGCTGAATGTGGGTATACCACAGCCTAAATCTTAGGGGTATACAGACGTTATAATATATCTGACGTATAAAAATATAATGTCCTCCTGACCGAATTTCGGTCACGGCGGCCTGTCTCAGCTGAGAATAGCCATCTGCGCAGGAGATATTATAGTGCACAAGTATGCGCGCAGACACAGGTGCACTCCCTATTCCCTCACTCTCATAATCCGATGGGACGGTAGACCGACACGACCGGAGAGAGATCAGGCGCAGGACCAACGGCTTAACGTGCCTTCCGAAGCACGGTGGGGTCTCGACATGTGAAAACGGTCACCCATCACAAGACTGACCGCGGCGAGCACGGCTTAACCTCGCAGATCGACTGATCTGCCGGGTAGCCGCATAGCTACGAGCCCCACATCTCCTCACATCTGACGTATATTAATAACCAATCCAACTTTTTTAACAATATCTTCTTCTGCTGTTGTATAATTATTATGCTGTATTTTCCAGGTCCACAATCGGTTCGACGAACGAGTTCCACTGAGATGATTCACTGAGCACTTGGGAGTCATCAAGGAGATCTGCTCTGCACGCGAAATGAAGCTGTTATTATAGGTATGTGTACTTCTTACTTATTATTAACTATTTTAGACACTCACTTGTTTTTCGGGAATGCCGACTAGTTTCGGACTGAAATTGAACTGCTATGCTATTCTGAGACACTAACATCATCTCGCACGTCACCTCGCTATGCGCTAGTGTCTTCGATCAACAATATACTAGATTAAGGGTCAAGAACAAAATCATATCGCTGTGGCCGAGCAAGCAGACACTGTGGCATGTTAACGTCTTAATGTTGGCTACGATTAGAGCATACTAACTTCAAATAAGACCCCAAAATTATTTGTACTCTTATTTCTCGGGCCGTTTCAAAAACCGCCCGAGAAATAAGAGAAATAAGCGTTAATCGGTAATCTAGTATATTGTTGATCGAAGGCTAGTGTTAAATCTCACCGCAGATTTAGAAGTGAGTTCGTAAGATGTCTTTACAATAGCACGGCTGGATTGAGTTAGAGACGCGGCAGGGTCGCGATCGGCGTTCCCGAATAAACATATCTATGAGTAAATGTGAAAGAAAAAGAAAAACTCTTACGTAATATTATGTATATTACGTTAGAGTTAACTGACGCGCAATTATGAACGCTTTGGCAAATAAAAGTGGCGCTATTCTCTAACTTAAAATGAAGAGTGATTGCAACTGCAGTACTCGAAGCTTATCTACCGCGTACCTAGCTAAAAAATATTTATTCACAATCATACATAGACCTATCTTATTTATTTGCCTATGCACAAATAATATGAGCTGTGGCTGTGCGTTAATGTATCATGCAAAAGCTGGTGCACCTAATAGAAGTCCCACATATTATTGCAGAGTATTTTTAAAGCAGTTCTATGTTATTAATACCTAGAAACCTCACATGTTTACTATTTCTGATCCTGTGGCGTCTTTACCACATGAGCAAAGATGTTTAGGATCTAAGAACTTAGTTCTTACATAATATAGGTAAGGTTATACAAACTAATAATATATCACAATAAATACATAATGCTTCGTCTAAACCTTCGCTGTGCTATCGTTCCAACAAAGCTGAGTACATTATATTAACTTAAAATAAACTATGTATAAATGTCATTCATAAATATTTAAAGCCTATGCTATAAACATTTGCTCTGCTATCGTTTTTTATACAATGCTGAGTTTTACTGATCGCTTCGGATAAAGGGCGAACTCCTGCGATGGGATCAAGATGCTAAACATCAGCTGGAAGACGTCCACTGTTGAACAAAGGCCTCCCCCTTAGGACGCCACAATGACCGACAATTTGCCATCTGCATCCACCGGTTGCCTGCAACTCTGATGGCAAACCACCTGGTGGGAGGCTGCCAACGCTGCGTCTTCCAGTTCGCGGTGGCCACTCAAGAACCTTCCATCTCCAAAGACGCTAATGTACACAAATAAATGTCTTTAAAAATTTTGAAGTTTACAGATGTTTCAGGGTAACGATACCGCAGGGACGGCGTACCAAATTGTTTAAGGAATGCCATGTCTTTATTTCGGGATATTGTCTTGTCGATGACCCCGAGGCGTCACCGGACAAAATTCGGGATATTTGGAATCCCATATCGTTTCATAATACCTATGCCTTAACGGGTACTCAATTATTTAGTAAAACCAATTTAGGTACATGACAAAAATTCTGCATATTGATAATTAATATTAATAAAAAGTAAAAACAATAGCATTAACATAGGCAAGACAATTATGTCAAAGTAAAAAAATCTTGGTAACTATAAAATGTTTGTTTGACAAGTCAGCGCTCCAGGAGAAATTTAAAACAAGAAAATTTTGTAGCTGCTGTGATCCCGCTTGGCAGTTTGTTGTATACAGTCGGCCCTATGATATGAGTGAGTTTAGTGGACTTCGTCAGAGAATATTGTACAGCGGTTAGATTTTTCGCGTTAATAGACCACTTAGACAAGTGGCAAAACGCTTGACGAATAGAAATGGAATAGAATGAAAAATGTATGGGGATGACACATGTCATCGATAACATAGTCGAAACATTATGTCATCCCCATACATTTATCATTCTATTCTATTTCTATTCGTCAAGCGTTGTCTAAGGGGTCTGGTGTAGTCACATAGGTTCGCTGTACCATAAATAGCAACCTACCATAAATTAGTGCACTGATAGCCGAGTGGTATGACCGTTGGACTGCCAAGTCAATGGTCGCAAGTTCTAATCCCGGCACGCACCCATGTTTTTTCGAATTCATGTGCGTACTATAAATTAGTTATCAGTTGCTGAAAACGGTGAAGGAAAACATCGTGAGGAATCCGGCTCACCCGAGAGTTGTTTCAACGGTGTGTAAAGCCATGTCAGAGGTCTATAACAGGCGGTTTAAACTCTGACACCAGGTTGTTCATCAACCATACGATAAGATAAAGACAAGAAGGCAGGGTCACGATCCCAAAACTTTTAAAATAAGGGTCTTGCAGAGACATCCTGCGATTTACCCACAATGGCTCTGATTCCTTGTTTAGAGTGCACGCTTCAAAACAGCAGCACGCTCCGACAGCTCCCAGGTAATTTTCAGTACCAGCACGGAGTCTGGATTTGTGACTGGTTTACCTGCTTCGACTACCTCTTTGGTCTAGTGGTCGCTAAGCGCGTCTGCTGAGCACGAGGTCCTGGGCTCAAATCCCGGCTCAAATCTCGTTTGATGGCAATAGGCCTATAACATAACTGGCTAAATGTGGTTGCACTATATGTGCACCTCTGCCTGCACCCTCGGGAAGTACAGGTGTGATTTCATGTTATATTTACGTTATGTAGTTCTTATTTGATACTCCAGCTACATGGATATCTATTTTTTTTTTCTTTTTGTACATAACACCTATATTAAACTTCAGGGTCTTCAGGCGATTCGTCAGGCGGTCTTCGGATCTTCATCTACGAGATCGAATCCCCGGCATCGTATGCTACGGTAAATAAATTCCTTACATAATTCGTAAGTATTCTAGATGGAAAAGTAAACCAGGGATGGGCCTAACAGGCTTTGCATGAAAGGTTCCGGAATTAGTCTTCTTAGAAGTCCCGGGACCTCCCTTATTCGTGCAGATGGTAACCACCCCGGGGCGGTTTTAGTGCGGTAGAAATCTCTGACTTCCTGGTCTCTATCGACCCTAGGGGCTGGCCTTTTTATGATTTCCCCCGAAAACAAAAAAGGTGATGAAGTAAACACTAGAATAGGTAGATAATAAAGGGACAGGGTAGGTATGCGTACGTTCTATATTAAGGTAATAAGGATTAAAATGATTGTATAATGTATTTTAGCGTAAGTCAAATTACTCTTACAAAGAAAAAGTTGATACTGTCTTAGGCTGGAGGCTTTTTAGAGTCACGCTGACCACACGCTGGCTGTCTGTCGGCGCTAACAATCCAGATGTAGGAACTTCTAGAGTTTTAGAATAATGCGTAGCTAATTAGCTATCAGCGCGTGCAATGCGTGGTCAGCGCTAGCGGTCGGCGCAGACTTCCACCACGCGCCGCTGTCTTCGGTGAGCGGTTTAGAATTGCGCTGAACATACGCGAAGGCAAAGTACCATCATCTTGAAAGGAGATGTTTCATGTTCGGCCATCTCTTGAACATTTATTGAAAAAGAGGAAAAAATACCACGAATTGAGGAAAAATATCTTTTGTGAATTTAGGTGCAGAAAAAGTAATAGTTTTTCAATTACTGTCTCATTATTAAACATAGCGTCTCTTAATTTGCACAAACTTTTTTCGTTCTGAAATCATGTCCCATCAAATCACAATATCACGTAGACGATACATATAAAAGGTATGTGTCCTTGTACTATTAACAATAAAATTGTTATATCATCCTCTTACATATTTTTGAATAATTATAAGCAAGAGTAACGATATCATCGTTAAAAAAATTATAATAATATAATTTAATCCACTTTCCTGAAGTGTACTTCTGAACTGAATTAAGTTCTGTTAGATATCAAATATTTCAAGGATAAGTAAATGTTATCTTTTCAACCATTCATAACTCATGACAAACGTCAAACATTTTAATATTTATTATTTGCACAAAAAACATTAACGTTATAAAAAAAATGTTACTTTACTCCATTCAGCGGTTCCCAACTTCGCTAAAAGGTACATGTTATGGCCGGAGTCCCATACGAAAATGAAACAGCTCCTTTGAATCGCGATAAAAACAATCAGCACGATACCAAAACGACTCGCACTGACGTGACGTGACGGTCGGCGCTTACTGGCTACGCGCCGAACTCAGCACGATCTAATAAGTATCAGCGTAACACTAAGGCCCAGGCTACACTACGATTCAACCCCCGCGATTTTTAACCGCGACACAAGAAGACTCATACAAACGGCCGCGCAAGAAAAACCGTAAGTGCGGCCGCTTGCATTCATTTCCTTGTGTCACAAAATCATGCGGTTAAAAACCGCGGTGGTTTAACTGCGGCCTGGCCCTAAGGCGCTGCGCAAACATGGACACTTTAGTCTTGTGTCAGATGCAAGCTACAACTGAATATTTTATTTCTATATAACCAGTACGAAATCAGCCATTCACTGCGCAGGCGTAAACATGTTTTTAACTACGGTTTCCCGTGGTTTTGTTCCGTGTCGGTAACAAAAACTGTCTATCGCCCCTAAACCAGCCTATAGTCGCGCTTAAAACAAATGAATTAAGTCCCCCACCCACTCGCACCAAAGCCGACCACTACCGCCATCTTACTTTTTTTTAGTTTTAGTTGACATCGCATAGATACTCCTTTTTTATGTAGGTACTCGTAGGTAAGTGGAATTTAGGGTTGGGTTTTAATTATACTCCTTTTAGGGTTCCGTACCCAAAGGGTAAAACGGACCCAAATGTTTTTTTTCACAGATGATTTATTAAGGGGGCTCCCATACAACAAACGTGATTTTGTTGCTCATTTATGCTCGATATTGAAAACGGCAGCAGGTAGACGCTTAAAATATTCACAGAATATTTATTTATAATAAATTTACTTTAAAATTAAATAAATATAAATCAAATATTTAAGGGGGGCTCCCATACAAAAGGCATTATTTTTTGCCGTTTTTACGGAATCCTTCATGCGCGAGTCCGACTCGCACTTGGCCGGTTTTATGTAAGTAGTGTAAGTAGAATAGGGTGGAAGGTTGAGATTTTAATGTTGGTTGGATTCAATTATCGTTTGGATAGTACCTATGTTGGCGCAGTGGCTAAGCCCGGGTTCGATTCCCGCACAGAATAAAAAATTGTGCAATCCGCAGATATTTGTCCCGAGTCTGGGTGTTTGTGTATTTGATGTTACATGTTTGTGAAACACACCCACGATACAGGAGAAATTCCTAGTGAGGCGACGTTTTTTATAAAAAAATAACTTTTGTTACATAACATCACGCCTGTATTCCTCGAAGGCATGCAGAGGTGAACATACTCCACGTAGGTACTAATTACTGCAGTACACACATTTCGCCAGTTATGTCATAGGTCCCAATGTAATAGGGGCGAGCCTATTGCCATCACCAGACACAAATCCAGACTCCGTGCTGCTACTGAGAGTTAGCTAATGGAAAAACCTAGTAACACTTTGCCCGACCCGAGATTCAAGCCCAGGATCTCGTGCTCAGCGCTTAGCAACCACTAGACCACCGAAGCAGTCGAAGCAGACTTTAGTTTATGGAATTAGTGCGCAAAATACCTTGTTATGGTGGTATAATTAAATTAACAAAATTGTGGTCTAATTAAATAATTATTTAAAACTAGATGTGCCCGCGACTCCGTCCGCGTGGAAATTCGGAAACAGCAAAAGTATTTTTAAATTGTTTTTAATATATTAGCTAAGTTTGAGCGAATTCGATTTAGTAGTTTTTACGCCATGCCGTACTATTTTATTACATGTATAGCTGTTGCCCGCGACTTCGTCCGCGTGTATTTCGGATAAAACACCAGTAGTAAATAGAACTCTTAACAAAAAAAATACCTACCAGGCAAGCTGTTTTAAGTAGGTTAAAAATCTTTAAACCACTTATTTAACTAAGAATACTTTCCGGTATTTAAAAAAAAACCGCAAAAAAGTCTATTGAAAATAATAAATAACTGAAGAAGAGAACATAAATAAATCCGTTTTGTGCGTTTCTGAGTTCCTGTACATTGAAACTACTGTAGAAAAAAAAATGCTAAGGATAAAAGACAACCGTGACGACCTGATTGGCGCAGTGGCTAAGCGATTGGTTGTGGGTTCGATTCCCGCAAAAAAGTGTGATCCGTAGATGTTTGTCCCGAGTCTGGGTGTTTGTGTAAGTGAAATTTCAAGTTTGTGAAACGCACCCACGATACAGGAGAAATTCCTAGTGTGGGGCGACGTTTTAGAAACCTATACAATACAACCCATTTCTATTATTTTGGATATTTTGTCTGTTTGTCGGTTTATTCGTAATTACGTTAAAATAGCGAATCATTGCAGTTGACTCTTATAAAAAATATTGTTATAAAACATACGACAACGACACGCTTGTATTCCGCGAAGGCGTAGGCAGAGGTGCACATATTGTACCTACTCCCACAATTTCGCTAGGTTTGGTGTAGATCCCAATGTATCAGACAAAATTTATAGAGAACTCGTGACCTAAGAGTAAGCGTCGTACGATTGTGTGTGCGTGTAAGAAGCAGCTAAGTATTCGTAAGATTAAAGGCTACTTTAAGACTGCGTGAGTCAATGGTAATGGTTGATGTTGATGGTCATGGCGAAGCATAAGGCTGTACACTCAGCCGAAATCGTTATACACAGGATAGAAAATCTATCTTGCTGCTAGAATGTCCGCCTCAATGATGTTACAGCTGAAGGATGCCTTTGAGCTAGAAGTCGTTAAATTACTTTGACAGAAATAAGTTCCGGAGAACCGTATGTGTTACTTGCTGCGAGAATTACAATTGTCTATGAGGTAATGAGAAAAAATCTATATCTATACATATAATAAAATCGTAAACGACCCGTGTCTGTACATTCAATTTTAAAAAAGAAAAACAATTTATACGCTCTGTATTTATGTCACCGACGCCAAGAATATAGTTTTTAAAATTTTTGTCTGTTTGTCGGTTTGTCTGTGCGTTTGAACGCTAGTGCGTTCTCAGAAACGACTGAACCGATTTGAATTCAGTTTTCATTGATGTGTTGTGGCAGCTTCCCATAATATTTAGTATTTGCTTCATTTTAATCGGTTCATAAAAAAAAGTTACGTCAATCTTTACATACATGTAAATTGTCTTTACATACATGTCAATCTTTACATAGTAGTACGACTGTCAAGTCAGATGTCGCAAGTTCAACTCCCGGCACGCACCAATGTCTTTTCGAATTCATGTGCGTACTATAAATTAGTTATCAGTTGCTAAAAACGGTGAAGGAAATCATCGCGAGGAAACCGGCACACCTGAGAGATGTTTCAACGGTGTGTAAAGCCATGTAAAGTCCTACAGGCGGTTTAAACTCTGACCTCAACCATACGATAAGAAGAAGATTCCAAAGAGTCAATAAGAACCACGTCTGTTCGCATTAACAGTGACAATGTGAGCGAAGGTGGCGCGTTTCTTTTTTTCGAAAATGTCTCTCGCAGTTAGCTCTGAGGGAGCTGTTACTGCTTAACCGGACAATAAGGTGGCGCGTGGATGCCCCCGCCTTTTTATAAATGCAGCGGATGGCCGTGTCGCGCGTTAAACGAAAATCAACCGTATAGCCGTACCCATACTGGCGCAGCGAGATTTGGAAGCTTTATTTCATCTATATCTTATATACCGATTTCTTTATTTTTTATAAAATAGATATTTAAGTGTACTTTTTGAATATTGGAGTTTGATAACGATATATCTACGTGAAATACAATATATTTATATATTTTATTAATACACTTGAAGAAGTGCCTAACGATTAAACACGTTATTGTGGCTAATTTATAAAAGATAGATATATACTATTGAGGACTTTTTTGTAGATCTTTTAGAGGCCATCATTTTTGTAATACATACTTTTGGTGTATGATCGACGTATGCGAGGATAAGAGCTCGAAAGCGCATTTTCATCCGACTTGCTTCAAATTTATCGTTACTGCTCAGCTCCTATGTGTTTTAGCGTTATGTTATATAGCCTATAACCTGCCCAGGCGTATGGACTACAATCGTACCAAGTTTGGTTAAAATCCCTTCAGTAGTTTTTGACCCATGCGTGCACATACAGACAGACAGACAGACAGACAGACCGACAAAAAATTTACTAATTGCATTTTTGGCATCAGTATCGATCACCAGTTATCCTCCAATAATAATTTTGAATATATATTCAATGTACAGAATTGACCTCTCTACAGTTTTATTATAAGTATAGATAACAGACAAAAATCTATTTTGCTAGATTCATGGCACAAAAGCTTGAACAGTAGGTACATTTTTCAACGGTGTGTAAAGCCATGTCAGAGGCCTACAGGCGGTTTAAACTCTTACACCAGATCGTTCATCAACTATACGATAAGAAGAAGGTAAATCATAAAGAGTATAACGATAACTTCGACAACCTGATTGGCGCAGTGGCTAAGCGATTGGTCTGCTGCGCTAAGGGTCGCGGGTTGAATTCCCGCACGGGACAAAAATTTGTGCGATCCACAGATGTTTGTCCCGAGTCTGGGTGTTTGTGTATGTGATATTTCATGTTTGTGAAACGCACCCACGATACAGGAGAAATTCCTAGTGTGGGGCTACGTTTAAAAAAAAAAACGATATGTGATTTGCACCAGCAACTTGGACATATATTTTTTTTCTCAGCCTGTATTGTCGCACTGCAGGGCAAAGGCCTCCCTTTCACTCTTCCACTTTACTCGGTCGTGTGCTAAAGTGGACCAGTCCCTCCTGTAGGCAAGCAGCTCGTCATGCCACCGTCGTCTGGGTCTGCCGCGATGACGTCGTATATTTTGTGGGACCCAATCGGTGCAAATTTTTGCCCATAAGTTGTTGGTCATGCGGCAGACGTGTCCGGCCCAGTCCCATTTAAGCTTAGCAGCTTTTTGGGTGACATCGGCGATTCGTGTTTTGGAGCGCAGCTTTGACATATTGATAAGCGTTAAATATGGCCGCTTGTATGAGAATTTCCAACTAACTTAATGTTGACACACGGACTTAACAATAGCAGACGATTGGTGCAACCCACCCTATGTCTACCAAGTTTATTGGTTTGACATCTGTCATCGATAACATAGTCGAAACATTATGTCATCTACATACATTTTTCATTCTATTCGATTTCTATTCGTCAAGCGTTTTGCCACATGTCTAGGGGGGCTGGACTGTTTACGACGTGGAAGCGAGACGCCGCATTACTCTGCACGTCTCTCTTGCACATCGTAAACTGTCCTATTTTAACAGTTTATGGTAAGGGGGCTGCCCCCTTAGACATGTGGCAAAACGCTTGACGAATAGAAATCAAATAGAATGATTAATGTATGTGGATAGCATAATGTTCCGACTATGTTATCGATGACATATATCATCCCCATACATTTATCATTCTATTCCATTTCTATTAATCAAGCGTTTTGCTACTTGTCTAGGGGGTCAGATCTATCGTTATTTATAATTAGGATTGCCTCGTTGGTCTAGTGGTCCCTAAGCACGACTGCTAAGCATGAGGTCCAAGGTTCGAATCCTGGGTCGTAGTAGTGTGTGGTATTTTAACAATGAATACTTAGTACTAATTGTAGTAAATGATAAATGATTTTTATTTCAGCAAATAGGTTTTAAAAAAACACTGTTACACATTTTTTTATAAACTAGTTAGAATGATGGTGTCGGCATTTCCTAACTGACTACCTCTGAGAAAAAACACCGAAACAAACTCAGGGGTCAAGGTCTCTTTTAAAGTCCAGACAAGTTCAATAATTTATGTGAGAACAGTGTAGGTGGTCTGAAAAGAGGCCTTTTTAGGATAAATATAAAATACTAGTGATGTTTGGTTTTTTTATTAGGTAGTTCTCAGTAGCAGCACGAGTTCAAAATTTAGTACCCGGTCGATGGCAATAGGCCCTATTACATTGGGATTTATAACATAACTGGCGAAATGTGGATATATGTACATAGGTACCTACTAAGTTAGTTCCTATATACTAGTTCGACTTGCGAGTTTGCCACGTAGGTAACCTGTTTTTGAATACGTTCGTCATGAATTACGTTCGAGTTCGAGAACTTCGAGACTTATTGGGCAACCGGAATACACACGTGAGTAAAAGAATCCCTGAAGATGCAGAGTTGTATACTACCTTGTATAATACATTATACTTAACTTTCGTGAGAGTGATCCGTATTGGCGCATATTGACGACCTGGTTGGCGCAGTGGCTAGGCGATTAGACTGCCGCGCTAAAGGTTGCGGGTTTGATTCCCGCACGGGGCAAAAATTTGTGCGATCCACATTTGATTGTCCCAAGTCGTGGGTGTTTGTGAAGGTATGTGATATTTATGGTTGTGAAACGCACCCACGATACAGGAGAAATTCCTAGAGTGGTGCGACGTTTTAAAAAAAAAAAATTAAAATACTTACTTACTCAATTACCTGATTTTTTTTATTTAACGTCCCTCGGCTAAATATTATTCGCTAAATCAGCAATACTCAGTTGACAGTTGTCTGCACACTGGAAGATGTTAGATTATCGTCGTATTCTAACACAACTTATAACTAAATAAAAAAATAAGTAAACCGGTCATGGTGCGATAATATTCCTACCGGTATTCCTACTCCTCCTATATATTCTTTTATGATTAATTTCGTTGCGGGTTCCAAGACAGTCGAGTCATTTCTCGCGCCTCGAGCTTCATTGCCTCGATGGTTCTTAATAGTTATCATTGTAGATCCTGGCTTACAGGAGTTGCAATGATGGGCATGAGTGGCGGGCTTGTCCCCGAAAAATAAAAAATAAAAAACACGACTGCCATGACAAAAAACGAACTAAAAAGTAAAAAACAAGTTCCATCGCAGTCGGGGTACCTCTTAAATAAGGCAGTGTCCCACAGAACGGTACCCCGACTGCGATGGAACTTGTTTTTTAGTTTTTAGATGTAGTAGTTTAGTTATGGTGAAATAAAGAAACTCACATACATACATATATACATGAAGCCTGAAAACATTACACTCCTTTTTTGGGCAGTCGTGTAAAAAGGTCAAGGTGCGAGTTGAACTCGCGCACCGAGGGTTCCGTAAGGACTTTAAATTATATTTATAATATGATAATAACATTGCTCTCACAAAAAGATAAACCGGATTCATGAACAAACTTAACTTTGCCGTTGAAAAACTGTTACCCTATACACTGAAGTAGGTAGCGGTTAGTTTACCAACTGCAAATAAGTTATTCTTAATTCCTTTACTTGTGCTGTAAGCCAATGCTTCTTGCCAAATTATATGATTCTAATTCAACGGGAAGTCCCTATAGGTTTTGAGAGGGAAAATTGTAAAAATAATTAACATAATTGCCCATATCTTTTGATTGCGTTGACTTAAAAGTTTCATTTTTTCACGGCTTCAAGGGACAGCAAACCCGAGTATTTGATATCAATTTAAACTTTTTACCTTCGCACGTTCTTGAAAAAGAAGGGTTGACAGATAGAAGGACAACAAAGTGGTCCTATAAAGGTTCTGTTTTTCCTTTTGACGTACGGAACCATAAAAAAGTTAAAATCCTATAATAAAGTCATTAAAAGTACATAGCAACGCACCCTGGTGGCTGGCTTGACGATAACAAACGCGCATGTGCAATGTGCATCGGTGCAACACGCATGCGTGCATCGATCGTCTCCTTTATAGCGGAGGCTGGGCGCTGGCCGCTGCCTCACCCATTCGTCCCGCGCTCGGCTGTACGGTCTGTGGTGTCAAGTGCTGTTCTTTGCTGTAATGGTGGACGGCCCTCGACGCCCTGAGAGATCTAACTAATAGATAATCGTGGTAGAAAGTGCGTAATAGTTTTGGTATTACATAGTTTAAATGTGTGAGTGAACTCGCTTTCAACAGTGTTCAAAAATTCTAGATTCCTATCAAGGAACAAAGGACGTCCACGTATTATTGATTGAACTTACCCTATACTTATAAAACAAAGTTTTAGTGAATTTTGACAACTGGCTGGAGGGTCAAGCCGTCTAACCCTTTGTCCGTCGACGCACAAAAACAACCCTCTCACAAACCCGACAAAAAATTGTGCACAGTTTTGAAAACTATTACGATAGATCCCTACATTTTAGTTTTTATTTGTCCGCAGTTCATGGATGTGCCTGCCTGTGCCTGTTGAAGCTTCGTTCAGGTATGTTTAGCTTAGAGACGATTGTAAATTAATGCGTAACTAGTGTTGGGTTCGATTCCCAAGTGAAACCAAATACAATACCTACCTAATTTGATTTATTTTTTAGGTTTATTTACCTAACCTTAGTATAAACCTAAAAGCGTTGCCTATTACAAGGGTTTTAGGTTAGATGGGACTTATAAAAAAGTTTTGACGGATTATAAATGTGCCTCTGCCTCGTTTGTCTAGTGGTGGCTAAGCGCCACTGCTGGGTCTTGGGTTCGAATCCCGCGTCAGGCAAAGTGTTACTGGGTTATTCCATTAGGTAATTCTCAGCAGCAGCACGGAGTCTGGATTTGTGTCCGGTGATGGCAATAGGCTAGCCCTATTTTACATTAGGATGCATCACATAACCGGCGAAATGTGGGTGTACTATAGGTTCACCTCTGCCTACTCTTGGGGGAACACAGGCGTGATGTTATCTTAGTTGTTATATTAGATTTTATATAATAATCAGACATCCAATTTTACTAGAAGTTGTGAATCAGGATGAATGAACCTATGCATATTAGTTTGCGGAGGCAGTGACTGCAATATTGTATTAAATGTGTATAAATCGATGTACCGTTTGCCACAACCAGGTATCGCAGCAATGCATTTCTCATACGTGCCGCACACAGTTTTAATAAACTTTCTCGTGACTTAGATATAGTCCTAATTAAACTACAACTGACCTATGTCCAGCAGTGGGCTAAGGTAGGCTGATGATGATGATGAAACTACAACACGGGAATTAACGCGAACACAATTTTTAAATTTTAGTTTTACGTTTCTACCGAGTTGCATCGGCCGTGGTCACAAGCAGAGACTGCGGTATTTTTTTTTCGGGCTATTCTATGCCGACGACCCCGAGGGGGGTCTTATTGGGCGTAACCGGACAAAGGCAAGACTTCTACAGCCTCCAGCCACTGCTAGACAAAGTTTAAGCGATGCCACCGAGGGCGCCCCCGCGGAACTCGAACCTCGACTCGGTGCATCGCTGCCTAACATGCAAAACCAACAAAGGGATTGCTGGATCTGATATATTATTTAGGGACTGTTTTAAAAGCTAGAGCTCGGCCCCGGGCCGGCTGTACTACTGAGACTGCGTGTCATGTCCCCGTATTTATACTGTAGATGATTTTTTATCTACTCACAATTCTTCGATTAACATAACCTCGCCTTTCAGCAGTGTCAGGTGGCGTTCCGAGTGTGGACACAGTCAGCGTAGTGTGTAGGGTGGTGGTAGAATTAAATTTGAAAAATTGTGTTCGCGTTAATTCTCGTGTTGTAGTTAAATTATTATCATGCAACGTGATAGTACAAAGTCATTAGTCTTTTCTGCACCAGTGCCACAAATATGAGACGTGTACTAACCAAGCAATATTTGGTTGTAGTGCATAAGTAGTGCACAACCACAATCATAATGTTTTCGACAGTACATATAAATAGTCTTGTTAATTTACTTGTGGAGACTTGTTTTTAGCAACTGTATTATACATTTATTTCATATTCAATATTGTAATTAGTCTGTAAGGTTTTCAAATAATACATAAATAAATAAATAACAACGACGTCTTCACCCCTATATGAGGAAACCAGACAAGTTTTAATCTAAAATCCGCATTAAAAATAGGCTAAAATATTAGGTATATATAATCGTTTTTTTAATGTCTACGAAGTAAATTCTACTGTCATATTTTAATGACATTAAAATAGGACTTAAATATTAATACCTACTTAATAAGTTTAATGGCTACGAAGTGAATTCTATTTTCTTTTAAATCATGATTCACAGGAACACAGTAAGTACCTACTAACTAATAATTAAATGTTTATTTTAAATCAAATCAATCTAAAACAATTAAAATTCACTGTAACTATAGGTAAGTACCTACGCCAATAAGTGTGTTGTAAATATAAATCGTATTTAATGCTAAATAATCTTGTTTGTTTTTAGAAAAAAGCAGAGAGCAAAAGAGCCTCAGAGAAGACATGAAGAGTGCTGGTGCCTTACACACCTAGACGAATAGAATCGAATAGAACCAGAAATGTGGAGATGACAATGATAACGTTTTAACACATATCATCGATAACATAGTCGAAACATGATGTCATCCCCATACATTTATCATTCTATTCTATTTCTATTCATCGAGCGTTTTGCCACTTGTCTAAAGTGGGTTGTATAGACTATAGGCAGTCAGAAAATGAAGAAAATGCTGTTGTTAGCTGCCAGCATTACGGTGTAAAAGAACGAGATTAATACCTACAGAAGAAATGATAACAAAGCTTAATTTGAAATTAATTAGAATATTTAGATTAAGTAGACTGTATATTATGTAACATACCTTTTATATTTTAATATAAAATGTAAATATAAAAAATAAAAAATTATCCACCAAAAATTACGACGTTGTTATTTTGTTAAATAAACATCCTCCACAGTGTTCATTATTTCTCTTCTATACACCTACCTCGAAACCAAATATCATTAAAATAAGTCCATCCGTTTGAGCGTGAAGGAGTCTCAAACAAACACTCTCACAAACTTTCGCATATAATAATGATTTGAGAATGTATAGTTCTAAGAATTGTGTCATTTGTAATAGATTATTCATTTGATCGGTGTTTGTAATTTAATTGAACCATTTAGTAATGATTTTGCGCGTCTGACTGTGAAAACATGTCGGATTATAACTATGTATTGCACAACTTCTGTTCTATGTTTTATGAGCAAAACTAAATATAATATTCTATTCCTCCAATCGTAAGCAATCCAATCCCTGAGCCGCTGCGTCATCGTGGGTTGGGTGTGGGCGTCATGGGGCTCACAGCTACTTAGTTGCACCGGCCAATGTAACGCATGCGCAAAACTCATGTGCTAGTTATTGATTTATCCCGCTACCTTACTATTCAGGGTGTTCAGTTACCTGGAGCCCAAGCTAGTGATCGGTACTTTCAGTGCGCTCTTGTTGCTATTGCTACTGCTTCAACCCGGGTAACCGTCTGTGTAAACGGGTAGTGCTAGCTACCGGTATCTAAGTGTGAGTTATGGATTACATTAATTGTTTAAATTGAGTTAATAATAATCATATAAGGCCAAAGTGAGAGCTCCGCCATCTTGTCGACTCAGAATTAGATTGTCAGTCAGTCAAATAGTTGTTCATGTGTCTCACCTTTTAAAGTTTTGGTCAAAGTAAACTATACTTAAATTAAACTACAACACAAAAATTTACGTGTAAATCGAGTCACGGAAACCGAAATGGCGGCTACAGTCCTGTACAAAAAAGTGCGACACACCCAATCATTAGAACGCATGCGTCAAGTTGCACATGCGTGATTGCGTACCATCCACCTGCAGTATTGATCAACCATCTTAATTAGGCACAGCTTTGACTCATTCACTCGGGAGTCTAAGAAGTGGTAGACCGCGCGCCGCTCTTACCCTCTGAGGTGATCCGAGAGGACACAGGGGTAGCAAATTGATGGCTAATAGAAACCTGCGCGTTACACATTATTTTTATAATCATTGTGTGAGTGTAAGTGAAAAATTTACTAGTATTTGAGTTGAGAGGTTTCCACGCTAGTGATTTGGTTTGTCCTTGAATAATGCTAAATAAACTACAAGTATTTGTCACTTCGTTCGTACTACAAAGTAAAGTAGAATGCATCATCAGAACAGCGTCTTTAATGTCTTCAACTCTTTGTACATAGACGGCGGAAGACCTCGCAATGGCTTAATATCAAACAGTTACTTCTGGGTGGCACTGATCGATACAACACATGCGCAATGCACATGCGTTATAGGCTAATGTAGATTTAATAGGTATATAGTATATACGCGCACTCGGGTCATGGGGTCCGAGAGCGCGTCTCTTATTTAGAAACATATCTAAACGGTTGGTCGACTCTTCACATGACCAAAGGGCTGGTTTGTTTTTCGGCCAAAGAATTAGCATTGCCATTTAACGTGGCAATGCCGCCAGCCTTTTGGGAACCCTGCCAGTCGACAGTGATGAGGAGGAATATTTTGATGCATAATTTTTTGATGTTTTTTGTTTGTATATATTTTTAGTTTTAATAATAGAATAGGTAGTATAAAAACAAACATAGGTATATTATTTACCAGCTATAGGGGGTTCGTTTCTCAAATATTATGAGGATCTATAGATATGAAGCTACTATGAAGATGAAGAGGATTCAACAACGGCTGCGAATAACACTGCTGTATGATCCATACAGTGATTTGAGTACACCTCTAAATAATAATAATTACATATTTATTATTTGAGTTGATACTTAGATTACTTGGATTAATTCCTTCTTGAGAACATGAGATGTCAACTGCTACGTCAACTACAAGAAACGCAAGAAAGAAAGAAGAATTATTACGTGAAAAAAATTGCAATATTGCTTACCTATAATGGTGCTAGGATGATGTAATAATTAATATGTATTTCCGCCTGTAATTTATAAAGCGTGATGTTATGTAGGTTCCTATAATTTTCCCATTTTTAACATTTTTATACCTACTGTTTCTATTTGGTCCACAGACCTGTACCTCCGCCGGTACCTGTAACTACACCTGTACCTGTACCTACCTGGACCTGTTAAAACCTTGAAGCCTGTCAGGTATGTTTAGTCGTAATTTTACTTTATGCTTAACTTCTTGCCTTGTCGGATGGAGGTTTGGGTTCGATCCCCAAATAAAATAAATGGAGTTTATTGTTAGGTTTCTTTACCAGATCGTAGTTGACTCAATGTGGGTGTATATTAAAGCTTTTAGCCACCTAACCCGAAGAAGTTTACCTATGAGGTATTTAAACCTAGGTTGCGTGAATTGCGCCGTGGTAAATGACGAATTGACGATAGACCGTATTCCATATTACTGTAGGTAGTGATTGCAATGATTAATTATGGTTTCTGCGACCCCATGTAACGGAACAGCACATCTTTAATTACCATTAGAGACCAACAATGAGTAGGTAACTTATGTTTTAAACTATCAACGTTAAAATTTAAAGCAAGATTACAAAATATGCAACTAATTATTTTTTCGAAATCGCCACGCAGTGAATTCAAGTACCTACTTATTTATAAGTACAATCATGATCATCGGAAAAAGTAAGTACCTTTTAATTTGTTTATATTTATTAAATCAAACTTCAAATATTAAAATACGTCACCTAGTAGTTGAAACATGTTTTTATTGAATATAATGTATTACTTAACAATAATAAAATCGTATTTGTAGTGTTGTGTTTTAGCAAAATACATGGCTGACATAATAAATGCATAAAGCAGCAGACCGGGCTTTGTGGCGTACATTGGGAGAGGCCTATGTCCAGCAGTGGACTGCAACGAGCTGATGATGATGTCATGGCTGTTAGAGGGGCTACTGACAGAAGATATGATGAGTGCAGTATTTTCAGTAAATAAATAAATGAATGGCGTAACGTTTGCCATTGTTCAACAGTGGACATCTTCTGGCTGATGATGATGATGAATACTACCAGAATCTTAAGTTCGCAACAGAAGATATAACGCCTTGAAACACCAAAGTAGTCAACGAATTAAATTATTTACATGTGTATTTGTTCCAATTTTTAATGCAATAATTTTAAATTAGTTACCTTAATATTGTTTAAGTCTTACAGGTACTTATAATAAATTATATATTAAAACAACGTTGTTATTATTTCCTTAAATAAATATCTCCTTGAGTGTCAATTTATTTCTGCGCTACCCATAAATTACTTATTAACTGCGGTTAGATTTTAGGTACCTACTTATGGTTCATGAATGTTATGTGCTACTGTCATTTTAGTGTCTGTTCATAGTCCTACGGATTTCTTTGCTTGCGCCTTGGTCGCAGAAACCACTGTAAACCGTGTAGGCACTCTTTTAGTTGATGAAAATTATATTTTGGTAGGCAAAGAGTTCTAATTAGAAGCTCAATGCTCCGTTTGATATGGCAATACTGCAATAGGATGTCTGTGTCCCTATTAGGCACTTCATAAAGATTACAGTCTTTGGCTTCATTTCGAGGTAAGTACAACAGTATGCGTTGGTACCTGACAACGTCTTCAGTGTCTCCAAATAGTTAAGAAACAATGAGAAACTTGGGTGACCAACAAATTCACTAAATCAAAAACACCATTGACTAAAATAAAATAAATGTTAGAAATATACCTAGGTACGGTAAAAGGTCGGTCGGTTTCGGAACACTCCGTCTGCACCATGAGAGGATTGAGTGTTCTAAATAAACCTTTATATAATTCAAATAAGCCGTTAAAATTAATTGAATAATTGTGTATAGTTTTCACAAATTCAATACAATTATTCCACAAACATTTTTTAAACATATTTCTAGTACACAGTAGAGACACGTATACCAGTTTTATTATCACAACTCTCTTACCATAGGTTTCACAATTTTTTTGTCTTCACCATGAAGTTATCACAAGTACTTCCAGGCATTAAGTCCGCCTTGTACACCTCTTGTATAAAGAATAAATAAATAAATTCGTACTTAATTTTGTAAAAAGTTAACAAACTTTTAAAAGGAGGACTCACTCGACCCGCTCACGTTTTGTGTAGGTTACCTAATAAGGTCAAACGGCCGCACCCTTGTTGGGTTAACGAAATTGTGCACATGTGCAACGCGCATCTGTGCAACTCGCATACGTCATCTAACGACCCCTTATTTTTCGAATGTATCGGACTGGGCTGACCATTTCCTCTTAGGGGTATGCAACGGTGGTTTCAGAACTTTCAGAGTATTCTAGTCTCACTTTTGAGGGCCTGGAAGTTAATAGAAATAAGATAAACGCAGCTAAGGTTTCATTAACCCTTTCATTTGATTCGTTTACATAATGCCTCATTGGACTAGTGGCCGCTAAGCGCGACTGCTGGGCACGCGGTCCTGGTTCAAATCCCGGGTCGGGCCAAGTGGTAATGGGCTTTTCTTTTTACAAGTTACACGTTACTGCGTAATTCTCAGTAGCAGCACAGAGTCTGGATTTGTAATCGGTTGATGGCAATAGGCTCGCCTACAATTACATTAGGACCTATATAATAACTGGCGAAATGTGGGTGTACTATAGGTACACCTCTGCTACCTCCACTACCGGCCTTCGGGATAAACAGGCGTGATGTTAAATTATCTTTCTATAGTGTTTGTGAAATAGATACGCTTGTAAAGCCTGGTTATATTGACACTACCTAAAGGACATTTTATTTGTATAAAAAGTGAGTTTATTACACTTTAAGTACAAGTAAAATGACCCACCGCTACTGAGCGTACTTACTTTAGACATATTTTACATGGGTGTAAAGTGCGTGATGTAAAAAGGAAAAATAGAAAAGCTTGTGCAGCAATAATAATATTCTCCTGACCGAATTTCGGTCACGGCGGCCTTTCTCAGCTGAGACTAGCCAACTACGCAAGAAATATTATAGTGCACAAGTATGCGCACAAACACAGGTGCTATTCCCTCACTCTCATAGTCCGATGGGTCGGTAAACCGACACGACCGAAGAGAGATCTGCCTTTCGAAGCACGAAGCGGTCTACTCTCGACGTGTAAAAACGGTCACCCATCACAAGAGTGAATGCTTGCGCAATAGATGTGTGCTGGCGCTGGCGCTGCAATTGCAAAAATGTAATGTTTGTCTTTCTTCATATTGCCTTAAGATAATGCCCTTAGCAATTGCAAATTATTTCAATGTATTCCTTGTGTACCTATTTTCGTATAAGTTTAATAATGTCATATCATTATCGATTTCTATCTTGTAAATTAGCTTTCGCTCGCGTATTCGTCCACGTGAACTTCGAATTTCAAGAGTTTTATTTTATTTGCACGGATTCCATTATCGTTTTGCTATAAAAATTAATTAACCCCCGACACAATAAAACCATTGCTGAAATAATAAACAGTTGGTGGGTCTTAAATAGGTATAGTTACCCAGTATTATTTTGATCCAAGCATTGTAACGTCAGGGGACCGCTTCGGTGGATTTTACTTATATAATATGAAATATACCTACACGATACACATTTTCTTTCATATTTTGCACTAGCTTAAGCATTTAAGATTTTAAAATGATTCTCGTCATATTATCAAGCTTATTGGCAACAATAGTCCTGTCAGTAATGATAGATCGATCCCAATACATTGTGACATGATTATTTCGAGAACTGGGTCGGGAACATACCTTTAGTACGGTACCTTTGATTCCACAAGGTCATATTTGAGAGCAAGTTGCTGATATATAAAATCTTAGCCACTTGGTTATGTCTATGCAAATACTCGCCGTTAGCCAGACTGGAACAACCAGCGTCAATATGTGTGATTGATTCACCTGGACGGTGGCATGCCCGACATAAGTCAACCGTTCCATCTTTCAGAATATATTTCCGATAGTTGTTTGTCATCATAACTTTATCCATAATTTCACACACAAAAACTTCGGTTTCCCTAAAGAGGACACCGAATCGTAGCCAAGAGATGCACGCTAAAAAGTCTACATCGGGTCGGTCTATGGAGCTCCTTGCTCTGCCATACCTCCCTGTGATCACTGGTATCTAGTTGTGCAGGTTTGTGCTCTTTCTCTTTAGACAAAGATAACTGGGTAAGGCCTTTATTTACTGCAACTATATTTCGATGCATCCCAACGTCAGTCTTTAAAAAGTATTCCCGGAGGTTGCACACCTCATGGTTATGGAGGGACTTAGCGTTTAATAAACCCCGACCCCCATATTTTCGCGGGATTTATAACCTCATCACGGAAGATCGTGGGTGATGCATTCGATATGCTGTAAGCATATTTTGGACCTTCCGATCCAGGGTGTCCAACTCGGACTGAGTCCATTTGAGTATACTGAAAGTTGTTTCACACAACTGTAAAAGGCGCGCACTTTATTTCCACCTGAAAGTAGACTTTGAAGTGCTTTCTTTAAGCGGCCATAAAAACGCTCCTTGAACAATTGTTTCATGTCAATCTCTTTTATGACTATCGATCCCGATATACCCAAATATTTGTAGGTCTCGGTTAAAGAGAGGGCTCTAAGGACACGACTAAAACTGAGACGCCAAGCAACCATGTGAACTAAGTAGCCATTTAAGCCAGAAATTGTGAAATCCATCTGGTCCAGGAGACTTCCAGTTCGACATCAGACGGACTGCACTGGCTACATCTTGGATGGTAATGATAATTTCAGGCATTGTCGGTTGTAATTTACATGATTGTTCGACGTCCTCAATCCATTACCCCTTAGTGTGGTTGACGGGCGCAGACCAGATGCTACGCCAACAGTCATTAGTAGTATTATCATCCGGATAGTGCACGTCATCTACACCATTATCCAGTCGTTTCCAGTTTCTATATACCCATTTTTCGTCTCTCTGCAACAAACGACTCGCCGCTTTTACCTAAGGATACGGCTTGCCCATGCACAAATTTTCTGCTTTGAGAAGTCGATGCGTTCTGTGAGGAGAAACAAATCCAGGGGATTGATATTAATCCCCGAGAATGCTCGCCTCACAAAACCCATTACACTTGGGCGTGTCCCTAAAGGCGACAAGCTTGCCAATGAGCGCTCTGGTTCAACGATACGACGTTCCTGCACTGCCTGGCTGGAGAGGCATTAGATTATTATTATTACTACATAACCCGCAAGACCCAGTTATAACGTCAGTCTAGAAATCTAACGGTCATCACTCATCCTGGCTAAATAGCCTGCCCCGCAAGATACATATAACAAAAAATAAATTTAAATCGCCTGTCTGTTTGTTAATCTCCGAAATGGTTGGACCTATTTGACGGGACTTTCTATGGCAGATAGCTTAGACCAGTGATTCCCAAAGTGGTCCAGGTGGACCCCCAGGGGTCCACGGGAGCCTTGCTGGGGGTCTACGTAGGCGTCAATAAAAAATGGGGGTCCATAAGATGTTAATAGGGGTCCACGAAAATTTATCTGCATATAGTTTTTATAAGGGCCTACCTATATTGTTTTAAGTACCTAACTAAGCAGATAACATTTTAATCTGGCAAGCGACTCTTACTTGTCCAAACTTGCGTATTCGATATTACAATTTCGTGTACAGACTTGCAAAGCGCAATCCGTCCGACAATGCTTAGTGCTTGTTTAGACATGATCTTGATCAAGACTATAAATACTCGATGCCAAAGGCATGCTCATTTATTTGTTTCCGGAATTTCGAAAAAGAAGGTGTGAGAAAATTTATATTAGTGTTCCTAGTGCCGGAGAAAAGTAAGTACGTACCTTTTTTTTGTTGTACCTAGTTCTTAAGTATTTTGTTTCGTGTACTGGTCGGTTGATAACAAATGCTTGTATACAATGTGTCCTAGGGATAAGTGACCGCCCGGCGTATTTAGAATATTTGTACAAAATTAAATTAAGTAAAGACGCGTGACGTGCTGCAGTTTTTTTACGATATTTCCTAAGTTTGTTCATCTTTTTCCATTATTTTTGTTTACTGACTAGCCGACATCATAATTTATCAATTAAAATCATTAGACAAAACTAAAATGTAGTAAAAAAATTACTTATATAAAATCACTAAGGCCGCTAAGTCACAAATGTAAATATAATTATTAATGATTTCGTACAAATATTCAAAAAACGCCGGGCGGTCTTATCGCTCGGACACATTGTATATAGCTAACTTAGTAACTTACAGATATTTTAATTGTCCTCTTTCGATTTGAAGACAAACACAGCACGTTTTATTCAATTGTTTTTTCACGAGAGGACTGCCTCTCTAAAAAGGCCGAAAAATCAATATTGCAGAGCAATTACTGTTTTATAAAACTACTAGCGCGTGAACTCATTGATTTAATGAAATTTTAGTTATTGTTTTTATGGTCACTTTTTTGGTCAATTTGGGATTTCGACTTTTATTTTTTCCTACACAAATATGATCAATATTCGATACTGAGTAAACTAATTTTTATTTCTACTATTAAAAAATTGTGGTAAATTAGGTATTTAACATTGATATCGCTTCGTGAAAAAGTCTGTACTTGTCTTAGCGGTTTATTAGTTGGTCCCTTTACAAGCCGTAATACTTTTTCAATATAATGATAATCATAATAATATAAAGCTGACAAAGGCTGCGTTGTGCTACCTATATTCAAATAAAAACTTGGTTACTATAACATTTTTTTTTACAGGGAAGGTAACTGATACAAAACATGGCTACAGCAAAGAAAAAATGTCGACAATACAGTGTCGATTATTTGAAATATGGTTTTGTTCCATCAGAGGCAGATAAACACTTGCCCATGTGCCTAATATGCAATAAAGTTTTAAGCAATGACTCTATGAAACCATCAAAGCTCGAAGATCATCTAAAAAGGTGTCATACTGATAAAATGGGTAAAGATTTAAAATATTTTCAAACATTGAAGGAAAAATATGAAAAGAGACCCACCATGCACAGCATGTTCGCTTCAACATCTCAAAGTAACGATGATGGCTTGCGGGCATCTTACAATATCTCATTACTAATAGCAAAATCTGGAAAACCGCACACTATCGGAGAACAATTAATTTTACCCGCTGTTGAAGAGGTTTTAAAAACTGTTTTGCACAAATCTCCATTTGACGTACTAAAAAGAATTCCATTAAGTAACAATACTGTACAAAGACGCATTGATGAAATGAGCTCTGACATCGAAAGTTTTTTGTGCAATCATCTGCAAAAAAGTCATTTTTCTATACAACTGGACGAGTCAACGTTACCCGGTAATGAAGCATTATTATTAGCATATGTCCGATTTATCATGGAGGAAGAAATTCACGAAGAATTGCTATTTGCCAGAACTTTGGAGACTGACACTAAAGGCGAATCAATATTTAATGTCCTGAGTAATTTTTTTACGGAAAAATCGATTCCATTTACAAACATTATTTCAGTGGCAACAGACGGAGCTCCTGCAATGGTAGGGCGATATCGTGGGTTTATAAGTCATCTCAAAAGAATTATACCAGGACTTACAGCTATTCATTGCGTAATCCACCGACAACATCTTGTGGCGAAACATTTAAGTGACAGGTTGAACCAATCTCTTCATTTTATAATAAACGCTGTCAACAAAATTAGAAGCAATGCATTGAATACGCGTTTATTTGCTCAATTGTGCGACGAAAATGACGAAGACTTCCAACGACTGCTCTTACATACTGAAGTACGCTGGTTGTCGAAAGGTGCATGCTTAACGAGATTTTACTCTGTTTTCGATTCCGTATTAGAGTTCTTAGAAAGTAGAGATCCAGATTTAAAAGAAAACTTGATCAAATTCAAAGGAGACATTGCGTATTTGACAGATTTGTTTAAAAAATTTAATGATATTAACTTGCAGTTACAAGGGGACAGCCTGAATTTAATAAAAACAAAGGGGATAATTTCGGCTTTTCTTGGGAAATTGAAATTTATGAAGCAAAACATTAGTCGGCGCGAATTATCTCAATTTCCAAACTTGTCGCAGGTAGAAACTATTGATGAGGATATCCATACCTACAGTCAACATTTAAGTGCCCTGCATGATGACTTCAAAACCAGGTTTGAAGATATGCTGACGATGGATATACCACCATGGATCGTAAATCCATTTGATGAAACTGAAGTGGCCAATGTATTATTACAAGAGGAGCTGCTTGAGCTAAGCACCAATGAGGAGCTGAAGGTGAAATTTAGAAAAGGCTACCAAACATTTTGGCTGCAAGCAGAAATACACGAAAAATATCCTGGACTGTGGGAAATCGCAAGGAAATTTTTGATAGCTTTTCCCTCATCATACCTTGTCGAAAGAAGTTTTAGTGCCGTTACAAACCTCTTAACAAAAAAAAGGAGCAAACTAAACATCACAGAGCGGGGGGATTTGCGGTTATTGCTCACAAAAATAAAGCCAAACATTGATCGTTTGCTGACACTCCATCAAATACATCCTTCCCATTAATTAAAATTATGTCCACAACCTATAAGTATTACCTTATTATTATTTTTTTGTAATTCTTTTCTTTTAATTAATAAAATGTTATAAAATGTACCATTTTCGTTTTTATTTAAAATTTAAAATTTTAACCTATCAGAATATAGGGACGGAACTCAGAAGCGACACAATTTTTATTTTTTGTCGACTTTAACAATGTGGTAGGAATGTAGCAGCAGGGGGTCCACCGACACCAGTTTAATTTTGAAAGTGGTGCACGAGAAAAATAAGTTTGGGAACTACTGGCTTAGACTGTCGAAGTTCTAATATATACTTTGAATTTGGAAATGTATAAGGTTCCGTAGAAAGAAAATAAACGCGGAACCTGAAACTGCAAAACGAAACCAAACTTTAACTTAGGCTAGTTTTAATTTTGAAAATAATTCAACCACGACGATGACTCTCACGTTGTTGTGTACGGCTCAGGTAGAAATCGTTAATGAGTTGAACAATAAAAAGGTTAAGGCGCAAGCATTATTGGACACCGGGAGTCAATCGTCATTTTTAACAGAAGCTATGAGAGAGAAATTAGGGTTCAGTAAGAATTCTAGTGAAACTTCAAATGTTTGCGGGCTTAATAATATTAAAACTAACATTTTAGGAAAGTGTGTCGTAAAAATTAAGTCTCATTCATCTACATTTAGTACTAAAGTATCTTGCTTATTGGTGCCAACAATAACAGGTATTTTATCTAGCGTCGAAATAGATGTATGTAAGTTAGATATTCCGTGTGGTATACAATGAGCAGATCCAAAGTTTTTCCAGCCTTCCACTATAGATATGTTATTAGGGGCTGACGTATTTTGGAATATTATTGGTACAAATGAAATTAAGTTAGGGTCTAATAAACCTACTTTACAAGAATCACAATTAGGATGGTTAATAGCCGGCCATATCGGTATAAGTCAATCCAAGTCGGAGGTCTATTGTTATTTCAATCATTTTTCGAATCTAGATTAATTCGACGGAAACGAAGTCACACAGCACAAGCTAGTTTCATAAAAATAGTACAAAAAATGTCCCACATTAGGGGAAACCTGCAGATCACTCAAATTTTGTAATGCAGAAATAGAGCCCCCAATTCACAACAGTAAAATCACTGAAACTTTGTGTGATCGGAGCGGGGGGGGGCTCAGGGATCAGTTTTTCAGGATTCAGTTTCATAACAGCAGCTTCCTTATTTAACGTAATGTAACGCATGCGCCTTGTACCTGCGCCAGTTATTGATTTCCGGCCCGACAAACAATTAACGGAAGCTCAGAGGTTTCAGTTACCTGAGGCTCGAGGTAGGGGTCGGCACTATCAGTGAGCGTTCGTTGCGACGCCCTTTATTCTGGGGTATCCATCAGTGCAGAACAGTTCCTCAAGTGAGAGTGTTTTAATTGACATTATATAATTAATTAGGTAATTGAAACCAGGGTGTTAGTTCCGTATTGTCGAGTGGCCATTAAGTTAAACTTTAAGTACCAATAATGTTACGTTTGGTTAGGTCAATGTGCCGTAACTAGGGCGCTTTCAGTGGACCCTAGGCACAGGGCGCAGACCCTAGAAGGGCGCAGAATTGACCAGACCAGGCCCACAAACAATAAAAAAGGCCGCTGTTAAAGAAGCTCGCACCGACTGCATAAAAAGCTAGTTACGGCAATGGCGACACGATAAAATTCAAATGATTTTTGTATCGTAAAGTATGTAGAACTCTATAATCTTAGGTAGTTTTTCCGTGATTTCATAAACCAAGTCCAATTTAGAAACAAAACGATAATCAGAATTCAAATATTAAATTTTAACTGGTAGAAAAACAATAGTCTCGTTAAAGCAAACAAACAGTTCTCCTTGATGCGTTTAGAATCAAAATAGTTTCTGTAAACGCATAATATAAGACCAAGACAAAATGGTGGCTATTGTAAATGTAAAACAACAAAGTGCATGGCGCGTAATCAATAAATCTTATCGTCGGGGGAGAGGGGCGGTGTGGGCGTGCCTGTTACAATGGCGGCTCAACGCTATCGAGCTGCGCCGACCAACGCCGCGCCTTGCACATGCGCCAGTTATTGATTTATGGCCTGTCTTCCATGTAAGGGCAGCTTTCAGCCTCCAGTGTCTCGGGGCTCGAGCTAGTCATCGGTAGTTCCAACAAGCGCTCCTGTTAGTTCCTCAAGTGAGATTGAAGTGAATAATAAGCCATATAGAGCCAAGGTGTGAGTTTCAACGTATTGTTAGTGTTGAGCGTTGATTAAAACTGTGAATAGAAATGTTAGGGCAGCTTAGTTCTAACTTAGTTATTAACAAAATACAAATCTTATTATTATTATTATTATTATACGAATCGAATAACTAACAACTTCTTAAAAGGCAACGTGTGAGACCTGTAATTCTTATCGCGATCATAATAGCGGATAGTGTCGTGTACAACAAAGAACACGACGCCTAGTAATTAAAACGCATGCGCGCAGTTGCACATGCGTACGTGCGTATTATTGATCGCCCTCTATTAAAAAGTTCTGTTCAGACCACTCAGTCGCCCGGGAATTTGAGAAGTGGTCAGCGGTCTCGATAGTAGTACAGTTCCAATAGGATGCAGCTAGAGGTACCTTAAATTAATTACTATTAGATAGTTGCGCGTTGCACATAAGATGTTTATTAAAATAGTAATGTGTTATTATTATCAAATTTATTATTACGTGTCGAGTGTTAGGTGAAAAATTTACTTAGACTCGGTCTTAGTAGTTTAGTTAAAAAGCGATCAGTGGTTTCGGTGTATTGCTTGAGTAAGACTAAAAGTGCGTGGGACGTTGCACAAATTACAAAGTAAAGTGAAATATTTCGGCGACTGACCCGACACCTGATTGGCGCTGTGCCTAAACGATGGGTTGCTGCGCTAAGGGTTAATTCGAATCTCACACGAAACAAAAGATTGTGTGATCCATAGATGTTTGTCCCGAGTCTGGGTTTCGTGTACCTATGTTAAGTACTTAGGTATATGCCAGAAGAAAGGCTAAGTGTGGGGCGCCATATTGAAAAAAAAAATGGCGGTTGTCTAGGTGGGCGTGGGACTCCATAATGCCGCATCGATCGATCCATGGGTACATGCGCAAAGCTATTTGCGTCGTCGATTGACTTAGTCATATTTTTGCGTAGCTACTACCTATGTTAGACTGAAATTGATTTAGGAACTCTTAAACCAGCGGTAAAAAGTTTTTCAACTTAAATATTAAGAACTTCAATCTTATTTTGTATAGGTATCTCAGTTTTATACAATACAAAGTTCACATCTCGCTACATATTATTATATTCACCATCATTATTATTTTTTATATATTAAGTTCATCATTATTAAGTTATTATTTTGATTGAACTATTTTATATATCTTGGTTTTCATTTGTCCACAGTCCTACGAAGTGCCAACATCCATCTCTGGGCTTGAGACTCAACACCTCTTGTCAAAGGTAAGTTTAGAATGAAATAGATTAAAATTACCTACATTTTAGAAATTTATAGGTACCTACCACCTGGTTACAGAAAGCTGTACCTGGTACCTGGTGCCGTGTGGTATCCGGCCTAGAATTGACCACCCCCTTTCCTCCCGTGGGTGTCGTAAGAGACGACTAAGGGAAAATTCAGAAGATGGGCAGCAGCGTCTTCTGTAACTTCACCACCAATACTGCAATCCCCAAGCCGCTTGCCAAGCGTGGGGATTATGGCAAACCCCCCGCTTAAACGGGGAGGCCTATGTTCAACAGTGGACGTCTTTGGCTGATGATGATGATGATGATGTACCTGGTACCTTAAGGGTTCGAATCCCAAATGAAACATGGATAATGTCAGGTTTTATAAATAACATAACATGCAGTTTTGACGGAGTTGCCGATTCCAGAAATGCCAATTCTAATTCCAGTTTCAAAACTATTTTTTTAAATTGTGTTTGTGTATCATCATACTTTTTTCCTTTCAAGTCAAGTAGGGTTCATATAGGTAGATCTACCAGATTTTGAACTTTGTTGGAACTAATATCATCAGCCAGAAGACTGTTGAACAGAGGCCTCCCCCTCAGAACGCCACAATGAATGACAATATAATGACTATTTACAGCTGTTGAATAGCTATGATTTATGACGGAATATCCACCCCTAAACTTAAGTTTGTAAGACCATCTATTTTCTGTCAGTCGTAAAAACCATGCGGAGTGTGGGTCGATGGGCGTGGCTGACAAAATGGCGGCTCCTCGCTTAAGCAGCACAGATGAAATTATGCGCGTTGCACATGCGCCAGTTATTGATTTATGACCTACTGAAATGGGGTTTGCTTAGACCGCCCAGTTCTCTACGGATCGTTTTAGTGACTGATTCTTAAGAAGAGTTCAATACTGGGGTCCATTGCTGTTGTTTGGATCCCCTAGTTTGAATATTTTAAATTCATCTTATTGTTTTAATTAAGCTTTAGTTCATTTAAAGTCAAAGTGTTAGTTCCATCGTCGAGTTGACTGAGCGCTTTGGTAGAAACCGTAAGTAAGTACAAAATAACGTTAGGCAGTAATAAATCAACATAATAAAATTTAAAGAATGTTTTCATTAATTAGCTTTTACATTAATTTTAATAGGGTTTTTCTGGTTACGATTTAAATAATAAAAAAATTTGAACACCCATCTTATTAGACCTGCAGGATTTTGTGTTCAACAAAAGAAATAGGCACACCCAATTAAAAAAACAAATGTGCGCAGTTGCACATGCGTATAATTTACCATCCGCCTACGGTATTGATTGACCTAATTATATTATTTAGTCAGCGCTTCAGCTCAGACACAGTCGCCCGGGAGTCTAAAAAGTGGTTGGTGGTCTTTGTGCCCACTTTGTGCCTTGTCGCAACAACTGAGTTTTTTTTTAACGTGTGTTGACTGACTACGTAGTTGACCGGTCTTGGGTCCAGTGGTTTCTTTCGCAAGCAATCAGTCCTTGAGTAGTGCTACATGGGTGGGTAATATTATTGGTATTAAAAAGTGGTGTGGAACATAAAATGAAAATGGCGGCTTCTTAGGTGGGCGCTAATCGATACAATACATGCGCAATGTAAATGTGATTGATGTAGTAGGTAATCATCAGACAGAGTTTGTTAGACTGCACAGTAGATTTTTCTCAATAGTAGTGAGGGGTTCGTTATCTTGAATTTAAACTTTTTATTCACCAAGTCTAAGGGCCGCCTTTGTCCAGCTGTGGACGTCTTCCGGCTGATGATGATGATGATGATCAACCGAGTCAAGTAATTTAAAAAAATATGAAAGTTTTCTGAATCGTTTCATATACAAAATGAGTTATATGTTTTTATTTTGTTTACAGTTCACCATTCATCTTACATCCTCCATCTTGCCTGTTGCAGACGTGTTTGAAGGTAGGCAAAGACAATAAAGTATTTATTTATGCATTTATTTTAGATAACCTATATCTGCTCGTTTGTCTACGACTGCTGGACATTAAAAATGGTTCTGGGTTCGATCCCCAAATGTAACGAATGGATAATATATTTTAAGTCATTTCTTAGGTTTTTTTACCCGTTATATTTTTAATGGGCTTATATGACAGTTTTGACAAATTTTATCTGCGTATCATCGCCTTTGGTCATCCAAACCAACTTGAATGAAGATATGGAATTATACAGAGGTACTCGTTAAGTAAATTGGGGATGATGGCTAATGCAAAACCTACTTTTTCTCCGACACCTACGTCTTAACATAACAGGGCAGAATTTTAATTTTAAATCGCAATTCAATCATTGAATTACTGTATTGTCTGGGGGGGAAGGGCATGTCTGTTAATATAGCAGCTCTGGGCTATCAGGTTGCACCGATCAATGTAACGATGCGCCTTGCACATGCGCAAGTTATTGATTAAGGCCTTACACATAGCCTCAGCTCAGACCACCCAGTTCTCTACGGATCGTGTTAGTGACCGGTGCTTTCAGTGAGCGCTCGTTGTGAAGATTTTTAGTGTTTTAAAAACTAATTTAATTATTAATTGTTTAATTCAAGTAATAAGTCATATAAAGCAGAAGTTTTAGTACCAATATCTAGTTGACTGTGGGTTTTCATATTGACAGTAAGAGCAACAGTATAGTAGGTAGTTTATTAAGTCAATGTAATGAAGTTAAAATGATGCTTACGGTCGTAAATATATTCACGATTACAACGTCGTTTTTGTAGGTATACCATATACAACTACTGCAGTAACTTTTATACACTTCTTAATTTAACAATGGATTTTATTTTCAATAAATCGAATGGTGTTCCTGAAGTCATAAAGATTTTGTATAGCGGCCAGTTTCGTGTTCAAAAAAGTGCAAATGCAACCCAATCAGCAAAAACGCATGCGCGCAGGCAATGTGTATCGAAGCATCTGCATTAATGATTGATCTAGATAAAATAGTCAACAATTGAGTTCAGTCGCCTGGGAATTTTCTGAGGTGAACCAAAGATGAACAGAAAGAAGGAGGTGACGTCAAACCAATAACAATAAGTGGTTTGCGCGTTGCACATAAGTTAATGCCTTTTATAAAATTAAACCTTTTTTGATACGTTAACTCAATCTCGAGCTTAGTAGCTGCCTTATAACTAACAAAATAAACTCTATTGATTTCACTTCGTTTGCTAGCGGTCAGTAGAGTAGTCGTCATAAGATTCAATAATGGCGGTTTTTTACTGTTGAGTGGCACTGATCGATAATATACGCGCAATTCACGTTCATCACAGATTCGCGTAGGTATTAATACCTATTATCTGCGAATGTTAGACAGTTGAATACGTAACACAAGTTGAATAGTTCAATTTTATACCGTATTTCAGCATATCTATTTAAATACCACGCTTCGTTTGTTTGTTACTTAAGTACATGTGAAAAATGAGTATCTAAGTCTTAAAAGAATTCCTATGAAATGAGATACAATTGCGTAAAGAGGACTGTCTCTCTGTCACTATAGAATGACTGACCCATTTAAGAACAGCTATTGGCTGACTCTACACTTAGACTGAACGAATAGATAGGTTAGGATAGGATAGACAGATAGACGTTGGCCGTTTCATGTTATTTAAAAAATAAAATGAATCAATATTTTACTGAATTTTGTGATGATACAATCCTGTTACGACTTGTATACCTACAAACGTTAGCTAGAAATATACTAAAAACGGTGTAAAAAAAAAACTTAAAAAGGAAATATTCTACTATTTATACCTAAATATTATCACTAATAGCTAAGAAAAAATATCAAGTACCTACATAAAGTAATATTTTAATTACAGACATGTCTAATGCCATTCCATAACTTATGCCGCTGGACGGGTAAACAGCCGTCCAGCAGCATAGGTATGGTATCTATGATGTCTGGAGTTGGGCAAATTTTTGGGGTGCGCATAGAAAGCCTCCGTGAGGGAACTATATCGGAATGTACGGTCGGCGCATCATGGGCACACAGCCCCCATGCCATCTCGCTGACTGGCTAATCCCTTCAACACAGCATAGGTTATTCCTACGGCATAGCTCATGCTGTCACAAAACTGTTACCATGACCCTCCGTTATATTTTTGGTAAGTAAGTAGACGGTCGACGTACTTAGCGAAGCATACAGCTAGTGCTGCGTATAATCATATCTAGTGAAACTTAATGCGCTTAGATAATGCAATTTGTGCACTAGTTCCGCTAATAGTTCACACGTCCTGCGTATTCAAACTGCCTCCTTACCATGAACTCTTAAAACAGGATGTTTTCCGAGTAAGCGAGATGCCACACTTCACTGCACGTAGCGGCGTCTCGTTTCCACATCGATAAATGCCCTGCGTTAAAAGATCATGGTAAGGGGGCTGATCATCCTACCTTAACATCGATTAATGATCTTAACATCGAAATAATGAATAACACTGAGTGGGTCATGTGCAGTTGAGCACAAAACAGTGATTGATTCAGACTAAGTGACTAAATCTTGCAAGTTGGGGTTAGTATTGCAATATGCATGTCTGCCACACCTAGGTAAATACCTACTTTTCATGGTTGATATAATGTTGCCAGTGCGTGATACAGTAGATTGAATTCTAGTGCCGAATGTGGAGCTACACAAATTACAAAATTTAGAGCTTTATTAGATATATAAAACATTGATAGAATCTTTACATATAGGTAACAACTTCATAGTTTAGTAGAATATAGATATCTAGTTAGTAAATTTTTCATTTACCTACCCTGTTTATAACAGTAGCTTCAATAGATTTCAACTAAATAATCGTGAGGACATTATTCAATAACAAGCATCGAATACGTGCTCTTTTTAAAATAACTTGTAATTGTAGGAACCCTTTAAAATCCGTTCAGTTTAGTTTGACTTCTTTTCCATGGATAAAGTTAGCTTTAAAGCATATTTGATGACCTAATTGGCGCTGTGCCTAAGCAATTGGACTGTTGCTCTAAGGGTTGCGGGTGTGATTCCCGCACAGGACAAAAAACTGTGCGATCCACAGATGTTTTTCCGGGTCTGGGCAAACCAGACTCGTATGTAAAACATTCAAGTTTGTGAAATGCACCCACAATACAGGAGTAATTCCTAGTGTGGGGCGAAGTTTATAAAAAAAAGTATTTACATTAGATACTGCAGCCGTTAAGTTTCATTACACGTGTTCCTAATACACGGGTAAGTATGATGTCGGTACGACCTTTTAACAGGCGAGCGAGTACGCCAAACGAGCCCGCGCCACACCATCACACGGCGTTGCGCGTTGCTCGGTTCGGCCCTCGGCAGTCCGTGTTATAACACGCCGTGGAAGGCCACCATAATCTGTGGCCACACGGACAGGCTATTTACAGAAATACGTGTAATAAAAATTGTAGGTACCTACCTACATACATAATTGTTATAATAAGTTAATTACTCGAAAACATATATTTGAACTGTTTGTACTTGATAATTTTACATACTTACGTCACACACATCTCATTATTACATAAGTACCTGTATGGTCTTTGGTTTAGAGTAGCCCTTATCTCGCCTTTCTCTGCACATCTCCACAGAGTATGTTCGCTTTGCCCTTTTAAGCTAGTCTATCACCACACGCCTGTACTAGCTTCATCAATCATATTTTGAATTACCTACACTGCTTTGTTAATTCCCAAACTATGTAAATAAATATTCTCTCTTTAACTTTTAGCACTATTCACATTCGCAACTTCTCTCTCTCTTAGTCACAACGCATTTAACACTTTCATCTCGAATTCTGTGTATTTAGGTATAGTATATTTATATATAGGTATATTTAAATATGATATGCTAGTCACTATTAAGTTAGTTACACATTTATTAAGTTATTACTTATTTCTTTAAAAATAGGTATGTGACACCTCGACATTGTTAGTTCCTTCCCTAGCCCTCGACATTGACGACATTTTTCTATGGTATTTTACTAAAGCAGTGTTTTTGTTATTTTACAGACAACAACAAACCTGTCTGATATGTTAAACGTGGAGTGACGAATATCCTTCTCAACAGGACACCAGCCACAGAAGGCTGAAAATGAAAACGAGGTTTCACAAGACACACGATAGTAACTTCTTAATTGTATAAATTATTGTGACTCATAAATAAGCATATTATAAAACGTGCAACACATAAAACATATTTTAGGGCTTTCCATTGTAGGTAGGGACAGAACTTCTGTTGCGTAGCAAGTGCGTCAGTTTTAAAGGACATTAAGTTGAGCAAGTAGTATCACATTAAATCAAATTATAGCCAAAGCATGAAAATGTACAAAATTTTTAAAAAATATCTGCACTCCCGGTTCTTACCGTTCGTCGACTGCAACTCCAAGTACCGCGACTCACAAGGAATAAGTATGAACGAGCATATTTTGACCATTCGCTCGCTTATTGAATATCAACGTGAAAGCAGCACACCTATGATTCTATGCTTTCTGGATCTTGTCCGAGATTGTGATTACACCGACTGGGAAACTGTGGAAGAAATGATTATCAACATGGGTATCACGAAACGTGCAGCGAAGATAATAAACAACTTATACCTAGGACACATCTTTCCGCGACGATGCAGGGCCGATGCGGAGGCAAGAGAATCCATCTACACAAGCCAGATACTATCTACCCAACTATTTGACGACATAGGCGAATTAAGAATGTTGATTTTATTAGAAGACTGGAAAGGAGGAGTAACTGTAGGCCGAATACGTTTCAATTACTTGAAATTCGCAGAACAAATCGTCCTCATAGCCGAATGCCCAATGGCCTTAGCCGGCGTACTAAAAAAACTGGAAACAGAAAGCCTGAACCAAGGTGTGAGAATCAACCGCAGTACTACAAAAATGTTGGTGGTGAATCAGACTATCAGATCGTGCCCAGCATTGGATTGTTACGAAGAAGTTAAACAAATACTTCATCTTGGTACAATTATAACTAACAACGGCACGTGTACCGCTGAGATACGTAGGAGGATATTTTTAGGCAAATTGTCAATGCTCTATCTACTAAAATATTTGCACAGACTTCCGTACCCAGTTAGCCGCAGAGTTAAGATTGCCTTGGTTAATAAGATCGCATTCCGTGCAGTTCTATTCGCTTGTGAAACTTGGAACATGAGTTATATAGACCAGAGGAAAGTGTGCGAATTTGAAGTGTGGTGCTTTAAAAAGATGTTGGGTATGTCGCAGGAAGAGCGGTTAAACGGCATTATATTGCGGCAGTTACAAATGAATGTGCCACTATTAACGAGATGCAGGCGGAAGACCTTCGCGCTATTCGGGCAGATCACAAAAGCGCGCTTTGATAATGACTTACATGATCTCGTTATTGCTCCCAGACCTTCCTACCGACCGATATTTGGAAGGCTTGACAAACGCTGGACAAATGCAATCGCTGAAGTAATGCCCCTAGACAGGGCCATTTCTTTGGCTCGCGACGCCACGCGCTGGAAGGAAATTACTAGCAATGTAATGTAAATGTATGAAAAAAACTACAATAAGTTTACAGAAATTTCGTACTAATTTTTTTAGTAATACAGTACAGTATGTGTTTGTGTATAACAGTGTGTATTAAAACTAAAATAGGTAGATCTACATCGAGGTTGAGGTTTAAGTGTGCAAAAACTGTACTGAGTACGCGGGTAACAAAATACCCTAGATCTTGCTTCAGAGAGTAATATCTAAGGAAAAATATGGCCAGTCTTGTCTATCACGTGACTACCATTGAGGAAGACTTGTACAAACTGCCCCTTAGACATGTGGCAAAACGAATGACGGATAGAAATCGAATAGAATACCAAAGTTACCATGTAGAAGCGAGCCGCTACGTGCAGTGTAATACGGCGTCTCGCTTCCACAACGTAAACTGTCCTGCTTCAAGAGTTCATGGCGAGGGGGCTGGACGCTGGGTGAAGTGGCTCAAGCCACTTTTATGTGTGTTGACCGGTAGGCGCGGGTAACTTAGGAGTAACAAGCAAATGTAACGTAAAAACTCCAACTTACTCCGTAAGTGCAATTAAATGATTCTTATAGTTGTAAGTTATCTTAGGTGTATTTTTAATGTAATATTGATGTTTTCTGTTAAGTGTTAGAGGTAATTTAATGTCTACGTAATACTATACTAATATTTAGGTACCTATTTATGTCTTTATAGTTGTTATTAAGCGTGCCCGCGACGCTTTCCTTACGTAATAAAAATACTGAGCCATGAGTCTTCAGCATAAACGTCCCATTAAACAAACAAACAAAAAACAGCGAAAAGACCTGTGTCACAAGATTGTAAAACGTACCTAGGTTATGTAGGTACCTACTTTTGTAGCTTTAGAAATAATGTGTGACTAATATTTCTTCAAAATATGGAGTTTATTAGGATTACGTACCAAAGTTGGGAGTGGAGACAATGCAACTACACATGTGCAGACGATTGTGCTCTTGCGCACTCTACGGGCTACTTTACGTTTCATACAAATATTAGACGACTGTTTAATCATTTTTATGAGCCGCACAACAGTAGTACGAAGCCCGCAGGCCCATTTTTAAGAGGCCTTGTCTTGCGTTGTTTGCTTGTCACATATCCCGTCGGCGTGACCGGGGGCAAAACGCTTGACGAATGTAAATGGATGAATGACAAATGTATGGGAATGACACAATGTTTCGACTATGTTATCGATGACACATGTCAATCCCATGTATTTTTCATTCTAATCGATTTCTATTCGTCAATCGTATGCCACTCTAGTGGGCCAGAATTCGCGCGCCAAAGTGGCTTAATGAGAAGCGCGAAGTAGAACACTCAACGGAGTGCAAACATTTTATCGATATAAGTATTATCGATTTAGCCTTTACTGCGAGACTGGCTATCAACTCGAAATAGACATTTTATTACGTACTAATTGCAGGCGGTAAATGTCTAGGTCATAAAAAAATTCGTCTAGTCTAGAAGACTACATTACTATACGGTTGAACACCTTTTTACGTTACAACGTGAGGGCAGATGATGCACTGTTGATATAGGTTATTACAACTACCTATTAAATAACAAATGATGAGACAAATCGTAACTTGTGGCTCCATATAGGGCTATAAGCGTGAAGAACTTAAAATATCACTATTAACAGGTATACTGTTTTGGACATAGACAACCCTACCTACACGTAAGGTACGGTTACTAAATAATCGGATGAGACAATTAATGTTCTAAGTGAATATGGGTCATAGAGAGAATTTAATTCATAAGTAGTCGTTAGCCATAAATAAGAAATTTCGGTACGAAAAAAAAAACTAAAACCAAAACCAAAAAAAAAATAAAAAATCAAAACATAAATAAAAACTTTAGCTTGTGTCGTCTATCTAGTAGTCTATATATAGCTTACTTAAGAAGTCAATATTCTAGATATTCTTAGCTTTAGGTATGCCAAAAAAATAAAATAAAACCAAAAAAAATATAAAGAAAAAACAGAAAAGGGAAAAAATATGTAGATGCTTAGGATATTTCAATTAGTAAAATAATATATAACTAATTTAATATAGTAGACACAGTTCGGAATAGGTACGTGTAACTAATTGTGTAAAGTTATTTAAACACTTCTTTAACTATACGTTTAAAAATTCCACTCAGCATGTATGGCAATAGGTAATATTAAGTACTAAGATAAAAGTATGATATAATTAACTGCGACCTAACTAATGGTGGCGCAGAATTTGTTCTGAGTCTGGATGTTTGTAGCTGGTATTTTGATGTAGGTAGGGTTAGAAAAAAAAATCTCTTAGGGTTAATTAGTGTTGTGCGTGTTAATGTATAAAAAAACGAAAACAGAAAAAAAATGTGTCCTTGTTAGGAATATGTTTGATTATTTTAGGGTTAAATAGCGATGTGCGTACGTCCATGTATTAAAAAAAAACAAAAAAAGGAAAAAAAAAACAATTTGTGTCTACGTTAGGTATATGTTTGAATATTTTAGGGTTAAATAGAGTAGTGCGTGTGTCCATGTATTTAAAAAAACGAAAAAACAAAAAAAAGGGTCTAGGTTAGGAATATAGGTAGGTACTTGTGTATTTTAGGGTTAGATAAATAGTAAGTAAGTAAGTAAGATAAAAAAACGAAAAAAAAACGTCTAAGTAAGGAATTAGTAAAATAGGTACCGACATAATCTCTTAGGATTAATTACTGTTGTGCGTGTGTCAATGTATTAAAAAAAATTATAAAAGAAAAAAACATTAATATTACAATTAACAGGACTTAGGACTGAATAGTAGTAAGTTATAATTTAAGTTTGTACATTAAAAAAATGACATCCTGGCGTGGCGACATGAATAATAGTAGTAGTAGAAATATATCTATAAATTAAAAGTAATTTATTCATAAATTTGTTAAGCAATAGAAGTAAGTACCTACCTACCTATGTTACGGTCAGAGTGCTAAATGATGCGGGTATTAATAATAACAACTGATGGGTACAGTTGGTAAATATATAACCGGTAATGTTAACATTTGTAGACATGCTAATGTTACACACTAAGATCTGAATCGTCAAAATATCAAAAAATAAATTATAAGCGTAGGTAATCTTTTTACCTACACTACCTATCTGTCTTTGTCGAAACGGGCGCTTCGACGATTTTCTGCGCTTGTCAAGCAACCAGACGCAAACACCAGACCACTTAGACAAGTGGCAAAACGCTTGACGAATAGAAATCGAATAGAATGAAAAATGTATGGGATTGACATATGTCATCGATTACATAGTCGACACATTATGTCATTCCCATACATTTATCATTCTATTCTATTTCTATTCGTCAAGCGTTATCCCACTTGTCTAAGGGGGCTGATCCGTTCCTAGTGTCCTAAATTTTATTCCATACCATTGTCAACTTTGCCATCTTTCTCCATTTCCACTCAGCAGCAGTGCAGCAGTTAAGCAGTGCTCGCCGCAGTCAGTCTTATGATGGGTGACCGATTTATCATGTCGTCACCCCTCCGTGCTTCGGAAGGCACGTTAAGCCGTTGGTCCTGCGCCTGATCTCTTCCCGGTCGTGTCGGTCTTCCGACCCGTTGGACTATAAGAGTGAGGGAATAGAGAGTGCACCTGTGTTTACGCTCATACTTGTGCACTATAATATCTCCTGCGTTTTTTTATTCTCCTCTTCGTAATCACTTTCACTTTCATCCTTATGCGTCCCATCAGACTATTATAAATTTACCTATTTCTTCCAGCATCTGTAAAGGTCAGCTCGCCTTTAAAATCGTAGTTCTGTCTCTCCAGTCGTCATTTTCTGGCTGGATACAGTAGTGTCTTCAATCAAATTTGCTACATCAGAAACAAGTGAAGAAATTCTTCTCTAAATACCTACAGATAGGTGACCGAGTAGGTTGTGTTACAGCAGGAGTGGCCACTGGGCCAATTCAATCCCACTTACCCAATTACAGCAGCTGCGTATATGCTTACTACATTTTAAACCATTTAAATTAACACATTAACTACCGCGCAGCAAACAAAATTAAAAAACTTGTTCGCGGTCACACTCGCGGTGTCCGCGGTGGCGTTTAAAGTGTTAACCCCCGTTTCGAACAATTTTCCTACCTGACTACCTACCTGAAAATATTAATACCTAATGACTGAATGTAATAAATCTCTGACTATGTGTCGGTTAATATTTATGGTAACCGTTAATCAAATAATCACTCTAACCGTAAAGTATAGGCACCCAAAACGCTAGGTACCGTCGCGGAGCTAACATTGTAACAACTGTACATTTACAAACCGTGTAACACGAAATTTAGAATAAAATGTCCCGTGGGAGTACTTAATTACTGGTTGCCCCGATCACTATATGAAGAAGACTCTGAAAGTGTTAAATAGAAATAAGTAAAAATAATCAATAATGTATCTTTTAAGAGCTATATCTTAATACGTGTGTGAATGTTAAATGTTTTGGTGTCATCTCAGTATTATGTACCTACTTTTAATCATGAAGAATAATTAATTAATATGTTTGTAATTCTTGTAACTGTATCCGTATGTAATAACTGTGTGTAATTTCGAACAAAATGTAAGAAAATCCTAAAATTGAATTTCTCTGAACATTATAACTTTGAACACCTATTGATGTTGTATAACCTGCCTAAACCTACTAACTATACATAAAACTAAATTCAAAAATCAAATCTTTATACTTACGAGATTATGTTCAAAATGTGAGGAAACTCTGTTTAGTAACATAATGTAATAAATTAATACCTAATTGAACAGGCCTAAAAATACTATCACCTAAAATTAATCTGATAATGAAATGTAAAAAAACGTGAGTCTACTGTATTGTAATATTTTGGTTGGAATGAATATTGGAATAAACTTCATCCTATGTGTTTAATGCTAAGCAACCTTCCCGTACCTACCTTCATCGTTAAAATTAAATGTATTGATGTCGTGCTCAAAAATTGTTTTATTGAAAACATTATACCTTAAATTCGTACCATGAGGTCATACGAATAAATTATAGAATCCAAATTACTCACATACACATGCAGGGGATGACTCTCTCCGCCTCTCTCTCCTCCTGCAGGGGGTGACGAACAGTATTCACTCTCTCCTCCTGCAGGGTGTGACGAACAGTATTCACTCTCCCCTCCTGCAGGGGGTGACGAACAGTATTCACTCTCCCCTCCTGCAGGGGGTGATGAACAGATTCACTCTCTTCTCCTGCAGGGAGTGACGAACAGTATTCACTCTCTTCTCCTGCAGGGTGTGACGAACAGTATTCACTCTCTCCTCCTGCTATTGTAAGGTATCCTATTATTGTAAGCATACCTGCAGAGTTTTGTGTGAGCGTATTATATAAGCAACTACATACTGACGTCAGTCTACATGACGACCTGATTGGCGCAGCGGCCAAGTGATTGGATGCGCCAAGGGTTGCGGGTTCGATTCCCGCATGAGACAAAAATTTGTGCGCAGATGTTTATCCCGAGTCTGGGTGTTTGTGTATTTGATATTTCATGTTTGTGAAACGCACCCACGATACAGGATAAATTCCTAGTGGAGGCGACGTTTTTTTTTTAAAGAATGAAGATCTAGTTTTATTTATAGATATTTAAAAACATTACTTGCATTTTTTAGCTTAGCAATGGACCTAAAAGTTCTTTTCAAACTTATTACAGCAGGTACATGGGTATTTTGAAACCTCTTATTATTTTCATTGGAATCCTTGGTAATCAAAAGGGACAGTAAGGAAAATTGAACAAAGGCGTCACCCTTTCAGAAGGGGGGGGGGGGGGGAGGGTGCCATACTCCTCACGCTTGGCACGCGGCTTGGGGATCGCAGTATTGGTGGTCAAGTTACTGAAGACGCCGCTGCCCATCTTCTGGTTTTCTCCCTTTGTCGCCTCTAACGACACCCACGGGAGGAAAGGGGGTGGTCAATTCTAGGCCGGATACCACACGGCACATTACCTACTTACTACATTAGAATTTAGGCCTGAAAATGAAACTTAACTGAAAATGTTGTGTTCATTTATTGGTTACATCTTCATGACGTAAGCTAATTTTTGTTAATCTAAGAAAAGTAGCCTTAACGGCAATAGTAGCAGCAGAAGCAACAGCAGAATCAGCAGCCGAACGAGGTTATTACGGGGAGAGCTGTGGATCTTATTGGGTTCACGGGGGAGAGTCCTGTATACCCCCGTCGAGTCCCAGCTAAGGGGGTAAGTTTATGCGTAAAGCTCTCACTCAAAAAAAACATTTCAAATATATTTATTTATTATGAAGTGTAGCAGAAGACAATATAATATGCCATCTTAAAACTAACATAGGTCGTGTTAGGGTGCAGTGGCAAAACTTAAAGCAAGAAAATATAGTATTTAAATTAGGTACATACTTATAAGCCAGCATTGACATAAATTATAAATCATTTTCTAGTATGTATGTGTCGCAGTCAACTAGCTTAATAAGCCTTTCAATTAACGGGTTCAAGTAACCGATCAACTAGCGGCATGAATGGTGTCCAGTCATTCAATCAAACAGCTAGGCTAATGACTTGGGTCGATAACGTTTAACGACTTGCCTAGCTGTTTAATTAAATGGCTGAATATCATTCAGGCCGCTGGTTGAATGGCGCCGTATAGTAAAGACGCTAGGCTGTTAATTGAACGGCTTATAGAGCTAGTTTGCTGCGACATATTCATGATTATATAATTCACGTAAATAATTCTAATTGCTACAATATTCATACATACTTACATGGTTTAATAGTTTTAAATATGTATGTATGTTCAGTTAATTATATAATAATTTTAATAAATAATAGAAATATATTAGAATTTAGGAAACGTTAACTATATCGATGGTATCAGTCTTACAATTTTTCTGTATTTAAAATTTACTTCCATTAATTCTTTATATATGTATTATATACACATACGATATTCCTCCATCGATAATTATGTATAAAAATAGTTTAGTCTGAATAAAAAAACATTAAAAGTGCTGTTTACTATGGTGGGATCGAGATCTCTCTCGGAGGAGCCGTCTTTATATGGATACATACACAAAATTAAAAAATAAAATCAACTTTAAATTAATTATCAGTTGCTAAAAATGCTGAAAGAAAACATCGTGAGGAAACCGGCACACCTGAGAGATTTTTCAACGGTGTGTAAAGCCATGTCAGAAGCCTATAAACTCTGACACCAGATTGTACATCAACCATACAATGAGACTAACTATATCGCGACGATGAAAGCTCTACGATAGAAGAGTTAACAGCATAATCTGAGTGAATTATTTCACAATCAAATGGCGGTATTCAGAAAGCAATCACTGCTTTGATAAATTATATTAATAATTTAAAGCACAGACTTACGTATTAAATAGCTTGAAGCTCGAGTCCCTGCTCTAGAGGGCTTAATATGCAGGCTAAATAAGCAAACACAGCCGCATTTATGACTATTCCCTCAGTCTCATAGTCTCATGAGACGGTGTTACGCGACGCGACGTGTTCACGAATATCATAACCATAGATATTTCTCGAGTAGCCGGTATTTGGCTAGTTATTGCAATAGTTACCCATCTCTAGTCAAGACACACCCAGAGGGGATAAAGGCCAGTGGGTTTGTGTATTTGTATGTTTGTTACCTCTTCACGGTCAAACGGCTAGACCGATTTTGCTAAAATTAGGTATGGTGGTAGCTGACACCCTGGATTACCATATAGGCTACTTTATATCCCGAAAAATGTAGCGAGTAACACCGCGGGGCGCAGCTAGCTAATTTCATAATATAAAAATTACTTTATTAAAGGCGATAAAATGGGAGTATTTTTCAAAACATAAATTACTATCATATAACCATAAGAGTATTTAATCACGAAATACAACAAACATTTATAATTTCATTCATAAAATATGTAAAAGTGGTTTCAACAAAAATATAAATTGACAACTATGGTAACTCATCAACTAAAGTCTTTTACGGAATAATAAACCTTATCTATAAGTATTTTTAAATGCTTTTAAATTCTCATAATGGTCGCTTTTTGATGCCATTATGTTACTTATTATATACAGTAGGTGCCATATAAATAGCCCTTCTTTTCAATAATGCTGTCTTACATCCACCCGTGTACAACTTACTGTAATATGATCTTCGACTAGTTTTTCTTTTTCTACCGTCGGGAAAAGGTGTTGGTTGACTTTTACAAATAAAGCAAGTTGTAGTTATATGGACATAGTAATCGAAGTTGCTTTTAGGATTTAATAACAGCCCCCCTAGACCAGAGGCAAAACGCTTAACGAATAGAAATCCAATAGAATAAAAATGGGGATGACATAATGTTTCGAATATGTTATCGATGACATATTATGTCAAACCCTCCCCCCAATTTATCATTCTATTCGTCAAGCGTTTTGACACTTGTCTAGAAGGCAGAGATGCAGCTATCTATAAGTTTTAGTCCAAACATGGCTCTGATACAAGATTTTTGTGCCTTAAATATGTTCTCTCGTTCGCTACAGTTGCCCCAGAATATAAATCCAAATCTTAATATTGATACAACCAAACCCGACGATCCGATTGGCGCAGTGGCTAAGCAGTTATACTGCTGCGCTAAGGGTTGCGAGTTCGATACCCACACGGAACAAAAATTTGTGTAATCCGCAGAAGTTTGTCCCGAGTCTTGGTGTTTTTGTATGTATTTCATGTTTGTGCGCACCCACGACAAAGAAAAATAAGCCATGGTAGACTTTGATGATACACTTATGATGCTACCGGTTTAAAATGTTGTGCCTAGTAGAAGTAATTCACCGGTCGTGTCGGTCCCATCGGACTATCAGAGGTAATAGGTAGTGCACCTGTTTCTACGTATATACTTGTGGACTATAATATAATAAATCCTGCGCAGTTGGCTCGTCTAACTGCCCCTTAGACTAGTGGCAAAACGCTTGACGAATAGAATGAAAAATGTATGGGGATGATATAATGTCTCGACTATGTTATCGATGACATGTGTCATCCCTATACATTTTACATTCTATTTCATTTCTATTCGTCTAGCGTTGTGCCACTTGTCTAGGGGGCCATTCGGTCAGAACATTATAATGCTACAGTAGTTACTTTTTTGCCTTTTGAAGGGCGAATCTGATGATGGTGCTTTTAAACATATTCCTCATGTCTACAAACTTGGGATCAGCCAATTGTTTCCCACTGTTGGGACAAATCTTGTTCTGCACGAATTTGTCCAGCAACTTGTCCAAGTTGGCCTCTGCTACTGCGGTCTGAAAGAATATAATATTTATATAATAGTCATTATTTATTTAATAAGAACAAAAAATAAATATAAACCAAAATCATTAATACACATAAATAAAATTGGAGTGCCTGTTTGTAACGTTAAAATAACAGCTTTTTACTTAATTCATATGATAGTATTCACAATATATGTAACAAAAACGTTTTTTTTTTGTCTGTCTGTCTGTTTGTTACGGCTAATCTCCGAAACGGCTGGACTGTTGACGGGACTTGCAATGGTACATAGCTTACGGTCCAGGGTCTAATATGATGTTTAGGGTTCCGAGAAAAAACGCGGAATATTCGTGGGTTACAGCTACTCCACGACGGCTTGACGGATTTTGACGGGACTTTCACAGGCAGACAGCTGATGTTATATGGTCTAATAAAGGCTACTTTAAAATTCAAAAAATATTTAGGGTTCCGCAGGAACAAAAAATGTTATCATAATAACGGTCAAATTTTGGCCGCCACGGGATCTCTCGTATTTATTACTGTACCTTCCCTGTTCCAACGTGGGTAACTGAAATGCTTGAAAAATTGCTCGCTTAGTTTGTGCTTCGCACATTGTATAATTGAATGGAAATCTTAAGCCTATTTAACAACCTTTGTGCTCAATTGATTTACAAAATAAAAATTATGATTTGTAATTGTCCATGTTGGAAACTAAATTCTATAGCACTGATAGCCGAGTAGTATGACCGTTGGACTGCTAAGTCAAAGGTCTTAAGTTTAAATGCCGGCACCCACCAATGCCTTTTCGAATTCATGTGTGTACTATAAATTATTTATCAGTAGCTAAAAACGGTGAAGGAAAACATCTTGAGGAAACCGGCACACTGGAGAGATTTTTCAACTGGTGTAAAGCCATGTCAGAGGCCTACAGGCGGTTTAAACTATGACACCAGGTTGTTCATCAACCATACGATAAGAAGACTAAATCCTGCACATCCGCACTATATTTAGTGTGCTCAGCTGCTCACCTCGGTACCATGTCCGATAGCCTCCTCCCAGCAATGCACGGCGGCTAACAGGTCCCCGCGCGCCTCCTCGAGCGCGGCGCGGCACTCCCAGTACGCCGCCGTATGCATTGTGGACGGGAAGTGCTCGCGAATAGCACGCAGCCAGCGCGCGCCTTGATCAAAGTCGAAACCCTGGAAAATAAATAGTAACATTCATACAATTACGTACATCTATATATTATTGAACCTGTGTTAGTATGCATATCAGTTTAGTTCGCCAACCAGGCCACTTCGACGAATTATTGATGTCCTCCTGACCGGATTTCGGTCACGGCGGCTAATATCAATTTAGACTACAAAAGGGCTCATAGTTTTATTGCTATATTTCCCGTCACATAAAAAGAACGCTGACCGTTAACATAAGGTTTTGAATTAACAGATGGTGTCACAAGATTGAGCCAATAGTAGTATCCAACATTTAAACATTATAAACAAAATATTTAGTTGAACAGAATCTGCAGGGTGTTTACAGAATCAAAATGGCTGTTGGCAGTTACATTTGTTATTTTCATTAAATACTCTATGCAGAAAGCTATTGATGCCACACAAGAGATTTTTACGTAAATTTCTCACTGGTATTCTTTTTTACTTTCTTTTCAAAAGTTCAGCACAGTCGATCTTACCCTGAGCAATCTTAAGAGCAAAGTTGTCGTATATTTAATCTACTTCCCTATTACGGGCACAAGTATGAATAAATGATGCACAGTAGACTCACCTCCTTCAGTAGCTCAGCAAGATCATTTAAAACCCCAATGACCACATCACTACAAGTGGCTGCATTATGAGACTCATTCAAGTCCCCACTATTACTGAAATAAAATGCATCTTCATCCTTCCCCTCTGTATAAGAATCCTCATCACTATCTGATTCAACCAGTATATTCTCATTATTTTCCTCGTCAAATTCTTCTGTGTCATACTTAATGCTGTACGGTAGATGATTTATGCCGAAACACTGCAAATGACGGTACGAATCGAAGCACTTCCCTTTATTAGCCAACCAAGACTTAATTTTAGTCCGCAGTTCTCCTGATTTTTGAGTATTGTAGTTGGATATTGGTGTCATAAACTTAACTTTATGACGTTCACTGCGGATAGCGGATACTACATCATCCTTCACATTGTTATCTTCATTTATATGTTTCAAATGAACACTGTTCAGGTTATCACCAACTGATAAGTATTTCTTAATGCAGTTGCTCACTTCGTATTTGCCAATACGTTCAATGTGTATAACAGATATAGATCTACACATAGTTGGTTTTGGCATTATCAATCCAGAAGGGCGAATGGCTTTCTTCAAAAAGTTTGAATCGGTGTGTAGCTTTTCAACATAATTTGTGTACTTTGGTTTGTACAGCCGTTTGAAGACGGAGCTTTCAGGTCCTGTATGAATCAATGATTCCATAACCGCGAGACTTTTCTGTAGTTTTATATTGGATGACATGCTGTCTTGTCTCAATGCAAACTTTTGTTCACGTGAATTGTGGGCAGCATTGCCAAATTTCTTTAAAACCATTTTTGGGTTGTTTAGGGCCTTATTGTAGTTTGCCAAAACACCATCTTCTTTAGCTAATTTGTCTGGTACAGAGTTAGGTTTTTTAGCACAACAATTGACATGGTAGATGTTCTTAACTTCTTCATCCTTTAAATATTGATCATGCAGCTGTAAAGAAAAAAAATATAAACAGTTAATTCAAGTACTGCCTCTTGTTAGTCTGCCCCTTTACCATGATCTCTTAAAGCAGGCCAGTTTACGTTATGGAAGCGAGACGCCGCTACGTGCAGTGTAATACGGCGTCTCGCTTCCACAACGTTAACTGTCCTGCTTAAAGAGTTTATGGTAAGGGGGCTGGTAGTTGCAAGATGTAGTTTGACAGTTCTCAGCTAGCCTACCTGCTAGCTAGCTGTTAAATAAATATAATAGTGTGAATTGGTTTATAAAATATTGTCAAACCATCTAGCAGATGGCCAGCATTACGTATAGCAGTTATAATAATGAAGTTTAAATAGTTGTTATGGTGTAGGGGTTTTTTTGGCACACCTCTATGTCTAATACCATAAGTTATTAAGTTGTTTTGGTCACTATATGACATGCCTAAAGGGTGTCTGAGCCTTGTGGCATTAATTTTGTAGTGCAGTTAGTACATAAATTACCTCTTCTTTTGTGAATTCAGGATTTTTTTTATTATAGGAATAAAGAAATTATAAACTTCCGAGTTATGAAACTTTCAAATTTCAAAAAGTTACACAATCTAATGTATCATATGAGTAGCATAAACTAAGTCAAAAAATAAAGATTAAAGGAGTGTAATTTTTTACTATCTATATATATATTTATGTAATTAGGTGCCTTATTTCCCAATTCTTTCTTGTTTTGTTTGGAGGCAAAAGTAAGAGACTTCTCAACTAACAAGTGGATGAAGTCTGCATATGTGTCTAATATTTCTGTATGGTGTAATAGGTTGAAATTCTTTAAATAAATAATATATATAGGTACCTGACTTACAGTCATTAAAACAGTGTACCAAGTTTATCATCTTTGGTGTTATTTTAGCATGTTGCCCATGCTAAGCTTGAATCTAAATTGATAAATGAAATTTGAAAAATGATGATGACATCACCCTTAAACGTAAATACTAAAAGGGAACTTGAAATTCGATGAGTGTGAGCAGCAACACGATAGCTCAGTTGATGAGAGCTACGCCACGGCGATGGTCGCGGCATCAAGTTCTGCTCGTGTCCAATATTTTTCAATTTCTTTTATCAATTTAGAATGTACCTAGTAGTTAAACACTGTACCTCTTTCAATGTAAAATCAGACTGTAGAAGGAATATTTTATAGAGATGAACGTTAATTTATCACTACATAGTATAAAAGAAAGTCGCTTTCTCTGGCCCTATATCCCTATATATACTAGGTACTGATAAATTAACGTTTAAAAAAAACCGCATTAAAATCCGTTGCGTAGTTTTAAAGATTTAAGCATACATAGGGATATGTATGCTTTAATCTTTAAAACTACGCAACGGATTTTAATGCGGTTTTTTAAATAGATAGAGTGATTTAAGAGGAAGGTTTATATGTATAATAACATCCAATAAATAGTGGAGAAATACTTATACTATATATTTTATACCCGTGCGAAGCCGGAGCGGGCCGCTACTTTTAAATATTTGTGTTTACTATCATCATTGGGAAGTGTGTGCTAGACTCAAAACAAATAAAACACAAGCTTTCATTTTAAAACTAGACGGGACTGATGAAAAAACTTTTCTGTTTATTTATTTACCTTTTCAATGTGTGCCTTTTCCCGCACAATTTTTTCTTCGCTCAATCGGTTTGAACGTTCCTTTACAGACTCCATTTTATCACTAACAATTCGTATCGAATCAAAGTTAAACGACGCTACAGCTTCTATTAAAATTTTCTGCAATTAAATACGTTTATTTCGTAAAAATAACGGTTCACTTTATTGTATATAACTTTTAGTAATTGCAAAGAAGCTTGTTATTTGTTACCTTTTAGTTTTTCTTTCTGCGACGTTTAAACGTATTTGCGACTTAATGTAAAATTGTAACGTAATGGTTTTATACTCTTTGGTAAAACTCTAACTACTCTGTGGTATTCTGTGTCAAAGAGTTTAATACCAAGTATTTTAGGCCAAATGCGCGCACCGCGCATGCTCTAAGAACCAAGACAATGGAGTTATGGAGGGACATTCAATCAATGTTACCATTTCCTAAAAAGTATGCTGGTTATTGTATGTTTGTTTTTTTTTTTCAAAATGGGTCGTTTATTCGTCGAAGAGTTACAACATTCGGAAAGTAATCGTGTATCCATTTTATTTTATGTATTTAAGGGTTCACTGCATAATAAAGGCCTTTATACCTTTTGTTATATTTTTCTAGTATTCATTTTTAAATCTATACAAAAAGTAAATCAATATAAAAGCGATTTACGTATGTTTTAACTACCTATCAGCATAGCACTTCATAAAATGGATTAGTAGTAGCATAGGTAGTAGTAATACATGCATTACACGTATTACTTGCTTGAATACACGTACCTTTTCAATTGAATTAGTGTCTGATTAATTGTCTAGGATTTAATCTAGCAGCAACTATTTCTCAAAATGTGCGTAATTGATTTATTTTATACTAGCTGTTCCCCGCAGTTTCACCCGCATTTGAGACTTGATATCCTATTTATTTATTTGCTCGAAATATGGTACACAAGTTGTTGCAGTCTATAATTGTACCAATACATATTTCACCAGTAATAGAGGCATGCAAATACATTTAGGGTCACAAGGAATAAAAAAATAATTTACAGTCCATAAATTTGTCCAACATTAAACAATTATCAAATAGTGATACTTAATAACATCATGATACAATGCATTTTAGTTGGCGCAGAAACGACAAGAGCTAGCCTAGAACCCAACGTTCGAAATTACGGCTAGTGCGAGAAATTTTCAAAACATTGAACCTCTTATTAGAATAAGTTTATAATTTTTATAATGTAAATAACTAGGTGTCCTTCTTCCTCTCTGCGCTTTTGTTGTGCCTGATAGGGTCCATAGTGATCTGTAATATTTTAAGTCCACCTATGCACTAGTACTATCATGTACTATCATGGAATGCAATAAAGTATTGAGTATTGAACCAAGATTTAATACAATACAGACAGATAGCGCAGACGACTAGTCGAAGACTTAGAGCAGTCGAAGACGAAAGTCTTAAAAACCAGTGTGTGCTGCCATAGAGAAAATAAGTATAGTATAGTATTCTGATTAGTCTATGGTGCTGCCAGTGATGACATATGGTTTCGTGAAGTTGTCGCTAACGGTTGGCCTGTCAGAGAGAATATAGCTCAAAGAATAACCGATAACCGCTGGGGAAGAAAGGTTCTCCAGTGGCGACCACGAATCGGACGAAGATGCAGCGTTGGCAGGCCTGTTATTGCATATTGCACTGCATATTGTCGGTGCACCTGGTGGGACCAGGTGCACCGACAATATCGTCAGAATTGCGGGCATCCCGTAGATGCAAATGCGAATTTAAAATTTGATAACTGGGAGCAACAACATGAATACGCTTATGAATTTCCCGTTAGAGGCGCTAGCGCTAGTGAAACACGAGGTCTCCGAAATCTCAAATGTCACTGGGTTGTTCAATGCGGATTTACTTTTGAATAGAATAAAGTAGTGAATTATTTTGCATGATAAAGTGAATATAATATTACTATTTACATTTTAGAGGTTTACAACGACAAAATAAGAGAAGAGACTGAGTATGCTGCGTCTCATAGAAAGGGCTATAATGTCCTCCTAGTCGGTTTCGACTATGGCGAACCCTTTGCTTTACCGCCTATCATGAGCCCTTATGTGGCTTGCCAGACCAAATTTGGACTTAAAGACCCGGTCACAGATTGAGCAATATAACTGACCGGTGTCATTATATTCATAGTTATAGGTGATCTTAGGTCTAGATTTTTTGGCCAGCCGCTTCTCTTCAAGAGTGGTCAGTCGCTTGTCTTCAAAAGTATTTATGCTTCGATGCACGGTAGATCGCCATTCAGTTCTGTTACCGGCAAGTTTCTCCCAGCTGGATAGTTGGATACCACATGTACTCAGGTGGCGTTTTAATACGTCTTTATAGCGCAGATGTTGTCCGCCATGCTTGCGCTTGCCATTTGCGAGCTCAGAATAAAATACTGTCTTTGGTAGACGATTATCATGCATACGATGTACGTGACCACACCACCTGAGTTGGATTTTCATAAGAAGAGCTTCCATGCCAACCATTCCAGAACGTCGTAGAACATCTGCATTAGTAACACGGTCCTGCCATTTGATGTGTAGGATGGATCGAAGACATTTCATGTGGAATGTGTCAAGTTTTCTTATATTGGTTTTATACAGACACCATGACTCTGCAGCGTAAAGTAAGATGGGAAGTATTACAGATTTGTAAACATCTAGTTTTGTCTCGAGTTTGAGGTCGTGAGACTTCCAAACTCGATTATTTAGGCTTCCAAATGTTGCTGCCGCTTTAGCAATACGAGCTGGTACTTCCGATACTAATGTGTTGTCATTCCGAATAAGGGTACCGAGGTATTTAAAACGACTGACCTCTTCAAGATGTTTTGAACCTAGATGAACTGGTATTGCATCGGTATTAACACATCCACGTGGAAATTGCTTCATGATTTCGGTTTTCGAAACACTTATGACTAGGCCAAATCTGTCACAAGCCCGTGCTAGACTATTTATACAGCTTTGCAGATGTTCCACGTCGTCCGCCATTAAACACAGGTCATCAGCGTAAAGGACCTCGGGGATAGACATGTGTTGTACTTTAGATTTTGCCTTGAAGCGTGAGATGTCGAAAACGCTTTTGTCAGTTCTAACATTGAGTTGAATTCCTCTGGGACAAGATCCAAAAGCTTCCTTCAGTACTGCTGCAAAATACAATGAAAAGAGTGTGGGAGCCATTACACAGCCCTGCTTGACACCGCTCGTTACGGGAAACTCATCACTTAGATTATAATCGTGTTGAACTTGTGCTGCCATACCATCGTGAAATTGACGTATTATGCTGATAAGTGCTTCAGGACAGCCACATTTCTCTAATACCACCCAGAGGGCTTCTCGGTTAACGCGATCAAATGCCTTCTCAAGGTCTACGAAGCACATGTAGAGTGGTCTTTGATGCTCAAGACTTTTTTCTTGTATCTGTTTAACAATAGATATGGCATCTACAGTGCCTCTAGATGGTCGGAAACCGCACTGGCTCTCAGGCAGTAAGTTTTCAGTATATTTACTTAAACGTGCATTGATTATATGGGCCACGACTTTTCCCGCTGACGACAAGAGAGATATTCCACGATAGGAGCTACAGTCTGATATGTCTCCTTTACCCTTATAAAGTTTGCAAATTGATGCATTTTTCCAATCCTTTGGAACTGTTCTGGTTTCCCACACCCTCGAAACAAGTCTATATAATGCCCGAACTATGTTTTGGCCACTATACTTGTAAACTTCTGCTGGAAGTTTATCAAGGCCAGGTGTTTTGGCGTTTTTAAGTCTTTTTATGGCCTTAACAAATTCTTCAAAAGTAGGTGGATCAGCAAGATGTTCAGCAACCGGTAAATTTTCGAGATTGTTGATGTATGTAAGATCGATATTTTGTGCGACTGGATTAAGTACATCGTAGAAATGTTCTTTCCATCTGTTGATAATATCTGTGGTTTCAGTTAGACGACAATCTTTATTTTTGGAAAATATTGGAGCAATTTTCCTAATTCGAGGGCCAAATATGGTACGTAGACCTTCAAAAAAATTACCGGTCTGATTTGTATCAGCATATAGTTGTAGCTCTTTGGCCTTTTGCTTCCACCACCCATCCTTAAGCTGTCGAAACTTCTGTTTTAGCTCTCCTTGTATTCTTTTTCTGTGCTGTTTGTTGTTTGACTTCTTGTTAAGTGCATGTCTATATTCTTCTATTAGATGTTTGATGTCAGCATCAGAATCATCGAACCAGTCCTGATTTTTTTTACGTGGCTTTGGTACTACTTGTGTAGTGCAATTAAGGAGAGTCTTAGAGAACTGGTTCCATTCTTCATCGATAGTTAAGTTGGTCGTAGATCTATCTGAATAGGCAGAGTCAAAACTTTTATCCAACTCTTTTCCTAAATTTTCATTAAAAATAAGTTTTGAGTATTCTAACCTGGGTGACATTTTATGGGAGGCTCTACGTGGTAATTTTAAAGTCAGGCGTATCTTAGAGCGAATTAGACGATGGTCTGTCCAGCCCTGCGCTCCGCGCATAGCCCTGGTAATCAGGAATTCACGCAGGTCTTTTTTACGAGTTATGATATAGTCCAAAAGGTGCCAATGCTTGGAGCGGGGGTGCATCCATGAGGTCTTATATTTATTACCGAGGCGAAAGAAGGTGTTTGTAATACAGAGTCCAAATTCAGCACAAAGTGTTAGCAAATGCAGTCCATTCGAATTACATTTGCCCACACCATGTCTCCCTAGGACATTACGCCATATTTCATGGTCAGTGCCGACTCGAGCATTGAAGTCTCCCAATAAGATTATTTTATCTTTACTTGGAATAGTAGTTAGGACTTCTCTAAGAGCGCGATAGAAATATTCTTTTTCCTCTTCAGGTGATGGCAGTGTAGGAGCGTATGCACTTATTAATTGTAAATATTTGCTGCCGGAGATGGGAATACGTAATGTTATAAGACGGTCATTCACGCCTTTTGGAAGCTCTTTTAGAGATTTTGCAATGTTGTTCCTTATGGCAAACCCGACACCGTTCCCCGCCCTTTCACCTGAAGGTCTCCCAATCCAGTAATATGTGTACCCTCCCAACTCTTCTGTCAGGCTTCCACCACCCAGCAGGTGGGTTTCACTAAGTGCGGCAATGTCTATGTTATATCTAGATAGTTCTCTTGCAATAAGGCCCGTTTTCCGTTCTGGGCAGATGTTTTTGTCATTGTCAATCAAAGTCCGTACATTCCACGTTGCTATATGTAGTTGTTTAGGGTTGGATATCGATTTCAGATTCTTTCGACCGCATAGGTAGGTGTCTAGTTGCCCGCGGTATGGCCACTAGGTGAATGTTGAGACAGACTATGTTTAGGCCACCTTTTCTAGGCCTCTCCCCAGTGCTGGGGAAAGCAGAGCGATCCTAAATAGGGCTGCTTTGTCGCCAGATGTGCTGCCGAACCCGTAATCCTGTCTCGATCGATTCCAGGAGCGACCACTCTCTTCTGGCCGCCTATGTGCAGGATGCTAACTAAGGCCTTGACACACCAATGCCATAGCCCCACCGCCACCATCCCATCGCCATAGGACTTTTAAAGCTCAATCCAGGTCACATTGCAAAGGGTCATCTGCGCGTGAATATATTTAAGTGGACAAGCAGTTGCGCTGGTGCAAATCCACTCTCTAGTCCCATTCTCCGTTGCCCAATGGGCTGGCAAGCCAGCACGACTGGTAGAGATAAGGATGAAGTGATTGACCGCGAGTTATTATAAGATCCTAACAAGCGCTCATCTTGGAGGCGTATCACAAACGCCCTGCTGAATCGCCATGGCAACCGTAGGCAGATGTCTATCGACGGAGCTCGCCTGACATGCCGAAACAGACTTTGTGAATCGATCAGGGATCATCCGATTTGCTAAACTGCAGACTTGTGTTAGCACACAGTTTCGCGTATAGGAGGATGTTTATGGTCATCCTCCTTATAAAAATCCTTTAGTCGCCTCGTACGACACCCGCAGGATAATTAGGGGTGGGCTATTCTCCGCCGGACACCACTCGGCTCAGAAAGAAAGAAAAGAAAGAAAAGAAAGGGCTATAATATGACAATGAATGATGAATATTTAGTAACATCATAGGTAACATCTATGGTTACATGTACACAAAATAAATTAGCTTTTTTATACAAGTCCACTCTGAAAACACGAAAGCATTATCATGTATTTAAATCAACTACACTTCAGGACCCAAACCGACCCTGGCGCTAACTGGTGAGCACAAGAACGGTAGCCCTCATTGAGTGTGGCTCGTTGTTAAAGATGGGTTAATACCGATATTTTTAAATATTAGGTAATATGAATATATTAGTTTAGTAATATTATAATATTTAAACTAATATTTGAGTATCAGTGATATCTGAATAACACATACCGTATTCGACATCAATAGATCATATTAAAGGGGAATATCCAGATATCCGACTTAGATCGGATTATCATGTAGATAAATTAATACTTTGTGGTGATGGATCACAAAGTATTAAATATAATATATTGTACCATAAAGAAAATAAGTATAGGAGAACCGGAATGAAAATAAAAACATTTTTTAAAGAAAATATTATTTTTTATTTATGTTTAAAAACATTTATTTTTAACCTTTTCTGAACAGTTCTTCACAGAAATTCAGTTCTATCCTAACGAGTTCGTCAGTCCGAAATGAGATTACGATATTTAAAAAAAGCTTATCGTATATTAAAGATAATCTTTTTACACATTAAGGGCTTTAAAGTATTTAAAACTTTCATTCTCATATTTATTAATTCACATTCGTTTAATTTCACATTGGTTTAAATCAGATATGCTATATGTCATAGCATAGTGAATCCAACCTACGGCAGTTGAATGAATGAATATTGAATCCGAATAATATTATTCGACCTGTTGGAATGGTATCCATAAGGATTATGTGAATATGATATATTAGCATATCAGAGTTAGTCGGATTACTAATCTATGAATCTGTGGAATATTACTGATATCTTAGCGAATACTAATATATCACTCACACTTCTACTCGTTGTTTTGTTATGAGATTGGCTATCCTTTCTGCTATTTGATCCATGATAATATAGATAATATTCCGAAATATTACTGATGCATTTTCATTTCTTTACACTAGTTACAATTAGAAATTAAAAGCCAGATAAACAACAACATTTTAGCTAACTGTTATTCTGTTTTGGTTTGTCATCCCTAGGTTGACATAATTATGTTTAATATGTTTTATCAGTGTTTTTTACATTGAGGTTTTTTATTGCGCATCACTAGTCTGATATTGATCTAATGACAGTGACAGACGTCGTCAATTCAATAACTCGGAATCGGGAACGCATTCACATTTCTCTCAGCGTCGCAGCGGCGCATTATTTGTTATTTTGGATTGTCTTTGGTATCCGGCACAGCACAGAACAGACTAAGCAAGAACACAAATTGATTAAACTAAATAATTATTACGTTGTGCACGTAAACGTATTCTGCTGCATACATATTTATTAACATTCAACTATAAACTATAATTATTTATACCTATAAGAAAAAGACTCCTCAAATGCCAGCAGCTAATTTTGGATCTATATTATCAAGTACTGTTAAAGATGATTGTTCCATCAAAAATGTTTGGAACCACAATCTCCATGAGGAATTTCATGTTATTAGACAGGTACATTATGACAAACCAAGGTAGAAGCACTTTAACGGCTTTGTTTTGCACTCACCAACCAGTATATCATATCAGTTTGAATACTTTATTGCATTCCATAATAGTACATATGTGGACTTACAATATTACAGATCACTATGGACCCTGTCGGGCACAGCAAAAGCTCAGCTCTAATGATTCTATCCATGGTTTCAGATTGTGCAGAAGTTTCACTGGGTGGCCATGGATACTGAGTTTCCTGGTGTTGTAGCAAGGCCTATTGGGGAGTTTAGGTCTACCGCTGATTATCAGTATCAGTTGTTAAGGTAAATAGTCAAAAAAGAATTAATAACTTCTCAAAATACTTAAAGTTAATGTTGCACTATTATAGAATTAACATATTTACAGATGTAATGTAGACCTTTTAAGGATTATACAGTTAGGTCTAACATTTATGGATGAAAATGGCAAAACCCCACCAGGCTGCACAACGTGGCAATTTAATTTTAAGTTCAATTTGCAGTAAGTATTGGTATTTTAATGTTTTCTATGCAACTTTAACATTGAACTAGCAATTGATTTATTTATATGACTTTTTTCTTACTAATGCCCTCAGAGAAGACATGTACGCACAAGATTCTATTGATTTGCTACAAAATTCTGGCCTTCAATTCAGGGAGCATGAAGAGCATGGTATAGAACCTTTAGAATTTGCTGAACTTCTTATGTCTTCAGGTAATCATATTTTTGTCTAAAAATAAAATCACCCAAATTCATTTTAGCTCTTCATATGCTGCCATGGTGTAGTGATTGCTCAGTTATGAAGAAGGGTAGCAAGGTTAGCTACTTGCGCAAGTAGCACTTGCATGTGCAAATGGAGATTCCACGAGTAATCCTTATCATATATAATAACATAGTACAATGATTGATCAATTGATTCCTATTTATTTATTATTATTAATTACTATGATTTACATAAACCACTGTATTCTTATCATATGGTTGATGAACAACCTGGTGTCAGAGTTTAAACCGCCTGTAGGCTTCTGACATGGCTTTGCACACTTGAAAAATCTCTCAGGTTTATTGCCTCATAAGAGACAAATGTAAATAGATATAAACTTAAAAAATATAATATTAAGATGGACATTAGAAAAACATAAACATAACAAGAACACATTAGGTATTACAAAAACATTAGACAAACATCAAATATTAAATCAATTCACTATAGCTCAGACAAGTAAACATAACAAGCGGCCACTTGTTTGCAAACAATTTGCAGTCCGGATAGGCTTCCATGAGGCCATTGTGCGCCTGTTCATTGTTTTTTTTTCCGGTTTTGGCAAATACGTCGCTTTCGTCTACTATTCTGCCAGTTTCAAGTCATTATATTTTTTTTTTATAAAGTTGTACCCCACACTACGAATTTTTCTTGTATCGTGGGTGCGTTTCACAGACATGAAATATAACATACACAAACACCCAGACTCGGGACAAATATCTGCAGATCACACAAATTATTACTTAGCCACTGCGCTAATCGGGTCGTCAATTGTATTACCTTTATACGTAACGTAAAGTATCCCTTTTTTATGAACATCATTTCAGGTATCGTACTCATAGACAACATCAACTGGTTAAGTTTTCACTCCGGTTATGATTTTGGATACTTGCTCAAAATCCTGACCGACCAAAATCTGCCACAAGAAGAGAATGATTTCTTTGAGAGCCTCAGATTGTATTTTCCAACGGTATATGATGTCAAAGTAAGTATTCTTTTAAATAATCTTCTTAATTTTAATTAACTTGTAAGTACTGAAATGTAAATGAACAAAAAACAACCTTATGCATATATAGCGGGGAGAATAGACAGCCCAAGAGTGTACCATTACATGACGACTCACAAATCGTCATTTCAGTGTATTAAATAATATATAATTGTGGTACAGTGTCTAATATACTTTGAATTTCGAAAATTTTTAGGGTTCCGCGGGAGAAAGATAAATACCGACCGACCGACATCTTTTGACGGGCAGATAGCTGATGTTTAATGCTGGTCCAATAAAAGCTACTTTGAATTTCAAAAATAGTTAGGGTTCCGCAGGAATATAAGTAAAACGCGGAAAATTCGCAGGTTACTGCTTCTCTGCGACCGCTGACAGATTTTGACGGGATTTTCGCTGCCAAATAGCTGATGTTATAAGGAGTACTTAGGCCACTTTTTACCCCTTATGAAACGCACAGGGTATATGCGTTTAGGGTGAGAGGTTGTTTGTTTGGGTGTGTGTTCACAATTGATTGTTAGGTACCAATTTTCTCTGAAACGGCTTGACAGATTTTAATGCGATTTTCGGTAACGGGTATTAATTTTGATTATATTTAGGCTTCCGTAGGATAAAAGTAAAAATCCTTAAAATTGTTAACAAAATCAGATTCTAATAGGTGAATCTGTTAGTTTACTGCTGCTAAGTGCAAGTAATTTTAATAGAAATCCATGGGGATGAAGTCCCAGCAGCATAAGCATAAGCTAGTTTATATTATTACTAGCGGCCCGCTCCGGCTTCGCACGGGTATAAAATATATATTATAAGTATTTCTCCACTATTTAATGGATGTTATTATACACATAAACCTTCCTCTTCAATCACTCTATCTATTTAAAAATACCGCATCAAAATCCGTTGCGTAGTTTTAAAGATTTAAGCATACATAGGGATATAGGGACAGAGAAAGCGACTTTGTTTTATACTATGTAGTGATTTCTTGTAATGTTTTGTCACAATTTGTATGGACGATGGTTTGAAAATAAAGTTCTTATTATTATTAATTTTATATATATTATGTTTATTTCCAGTACTTGATGAAATTATGCAAAAACCTAAAAGGCGGTCTGCAAGAAGTAGCAGACCAATTGGAGCTGAGGCGAGTTGGACCACAACACCAAGCTGGATCAGATTCTCATCTTACAGGAATGGCATTTTTCAAAATCAAAGAGGTATTTACATGCCTTCTTAAATATTTAAGTAACATTGATGGTAGAATATATATTCTATATTGAGGGTATAGTTTGATCATTTCAGTAAAAACTATTTGTCAATCTCTTGTCATTCTGATGTTCTTGTACACCGGCGTATTATTAACTAATTAGATCACTAAGAAAGAAAATATTAGGAGCATTTAAGAGGTTATGGTAATTGCAGTAGCCACATAATGTAATAAGTATGTTCATGGGGGAGACCTACATACCCTTGTAGTCTCCTACAGTCCTACTTGCAAGGAATGACTAATGCATATTTCTCACTAAAAAACAGGCTCATAATTGATACATATTTGGAGCTCTCTCAACTTTAGCTTAGTCAGCTATATATATATATATATATAACTGACTAATATATATTTATATATATAGTTATATATGTATATAGTATATATATAGTCAGTTATAAATTAATAATTAATTAGCATGTAACCACCTGTAATTTTATTTGTTAAATTGCTTCTTTGTGTTTTTTTTAGATATTCTTTGATGGCAATATTGAAAGCACTAGTGGCCACCTGTATGGACTGGGAGCACCGTTTGCCAACAATGTTAACAGTTTCCAGGATAACATAGAAAATGGAAATTCACCCTGAACCAACGAGTTTGTGTGGTGAACAGCGCTCTGCGCCTTGTTATTGTCTTATTTCATAGAGATTAAAGCAAAGTATTGCATGTTTGTACCTGATTATTATTATTAGCCCGTACAGTCCCACTGCAGGGCAAAGGCCTGCCTTTCCTTCTTATGGGACGATAGTTGTCAATGTTGGGTTTATCTCCTTTTTTTGTGAAGCAAACTTATGTTAGAGTGCAGAAGTTTCTCGGAAAACTACCTGGTTTTAACATGGCGTTAAAGAAGGTGCAATGGTATTCTCCGGCTTTAAGTGATTCTGTAGTGACGCCGTCAGCTCCTGGACTTCGGTTGGACCTATATTCTTTTATCATTGAAAGTTCTGGACAGTAATATTCATTTCCGAGTTGGGTAGGCAATTGTTCAGAATATGGAGATTCTGTATAACTCTGTGCGCATTTAGAATTTTGTCCTTGTCACCTTGCTTCCCTTCGTTTCTATCTTTAAAGTTTAATGCTGTTGTATTGGTATCTGTACATCTTCTGGTTTACTATCCTGTAATAAGCTGATACTACGTTGCAAAGCTAGCTATAAGTGTAAGGTTCTCTATTATTTTAATACCTTTTCTTATCATTCTATTGGACAGAACAGAAGCTAATGTTGGTGATGGCTTGTATGTTTTTAGTAATATATTTGCTTAAAGTAAGACAAAATTCTATTTCGTGTCTAATGTGGCTATCCAGGGAAAACAAGGTCCAACGACGGTGACACTTTTTAGGAAAGAAACTGCTTCTGATTTGAAATTTTTGCCCAAAAACAAACTCTAAGAGGTGTTGTCCGCGGTCATTTGTATTCCTAATCCGTATGGTCCTAAAATGTTGGTGTTGTTATTGTGATCTTAGACTGATTTTGGCGTTGTATGACCAGAGACTATGCGTTTATGCTCGACTCAAGCATTTGAGCAAGTCATAGAAATCTTCCACGTCTTACTTGCGAGGATTTTGGAGCATAGACATGTTTCATTGTTAATAGTTTCCAGTCACATTTCACTTGCGAGGATGTTGGAGCAAACGGAATTCAAATGCGGCAATTCTATTGGGATGGCTCTGTGGCGTAGTTTGGGGGCCTATGTCTAGCGGAGGACTGCAACGGGCTGATAATGATGAATTCTATTAGAGTAGGCAACAAATACCGTAATGTTATCCAACTTTTTGAAATTAAGAAGCTAACGCCATAGTTAATATTAGCTACTCCATAATTGTGTACAAATAAAGATGTTATTAGGTCTTACAAAAGTATTTTCTCCTTCTCTTCTCCTCTGATAGTCCAATTATATGCCAATTTAGATGTTCTAATGCGTTCTCTAGTTCTAGCAGACGTTCTTCAGTACGTAGTGTGTGTACATAGTATGGTAAAATATTAAACTGTCCGATGTCTTTTTGGCTTACTTTGGTTGTGTGGGTTCACCTGCGTACTGCCAATAGCCGAGCACTGACAGCTACAGAGCACTGAGAGGTTGGCTTTATTATTGTATTTCATGTTAGGAAGGGGTTCAGACAAATAAACCGTGTATTTTCAAAACCTCCATGCCGGTATCCTCAGACCTGCATATTGTAAACATTTATCAGATGTTGGCCACGTTAATGAAAAATTCATGTTCTAAAGTTTAAATACCCAATTTAAAAATAAAAATGTAATCACTAATTGAGAGTAAATCATATAATTTGTGAGTGCAAGGAACAGATTTGTATTTTTATTTCCTCATTATATTGTACTAGAAACTAGACATTCCCTTTTTTGACATGTTTAATCAAAAAGAAATGAAAATATTGTCGCGATTTAGCATTTAAAGCAAGTAAGCCAGGTTTATTAGTTGTGTAGTTGTACTGCATTTAGTGTGTATATTAAATATAATATGGGAGTAAGTATATAAATAAGAGTTATGTTATATAAACTAATAAAAACTATGTACCTAGCTGTACCTAATTATGTGATAACTAGAACCAGTTATGCTTTCTGCAATAAAAAACAATGTTATTTTTGTAGTTTCGTTATGTATGTAATATGTTTGAGCAGGGATTTTTTGATTTCTAGATAATTGTACGCGCTAAATAAACACCAAAGTGGAAAAAAAATTATTCGTTCATTAATAAAATATTTAATTGTAAAAAGAATGCATATCTTTTTTTTAACCCAACCTTTTTTCTTATACAGCCCCCCTAGACAAGTGGCAAAACGCTTGTCGAATAGAAATGGAATAGAATGTAAAATGTATGGGGATGATATATGTCATCGATAACATTGTCGAAACATTCATGCACATACATTTATCTTTTTCGTCGACGTATCTTGGCGGTTCTGAAGATAGCCGATAAGCTGCGCAGTAGATAATTTCGTTCCTAAAAGATCCATTGCGCAGCTAATCGGCTAACTTCAGGACCGCCAAGATTCGGTGGCCGTTTAAAAACTTATCTTTATTATAACTTTAGTGCGTGCGTGTGTGTGAGCAGTGCAGAGCGTGAACTCGTGGGTTCGATTCCCGGTTTCCCCATTGGGTGATTCTCAAAAGTAGCACGCAATCTGGATGTGTCACATATCTAACATATTGACGAAAGTGCGTGCGCTTTACGGTATTACTACGTATCTCACAGGCCCACAGTATACGGGTGTGATATGTAATAATTTATAATTTCCAGCATACCATAATAGCTGACTTGATCGCCTTTTAATAAAGAGGCTAAAATATTTTTTTATATAAATCGTCGCTCCACACTAGGATTTCTCTTGTATCGTCGTCAGTGGTGCGATGTTATAAAAAAGTGTGTCGCAGTGGCTAAGCGATTAAACTGCTGCGCTAGGGGTTGCGGGTTCGATTCCAAAGGAACAAAAATGTTGTGTGATACGCAGATATTTGTCACGAGTCGGGATGTTTGTGTATGTGATATTTCATGTTTGTAAAACGCACCCACGATACAGGAGAAATTCATAGGGAGGGGCGCCGTATTAAAAACGAAAATAAAACTACTATGAAGTTTATTTTCTTTCTAACCTCTTGATACTTAACCTTGTGAAGCTATTCTGCAGCAGAATAGCTTCTGCTATTTCGCGAGCGCTGAAAGGACACTGCCCATTTTGTAGGTGGTTCGATATAGACTATCACTCTTACCTTTTTAATTATATAACTTTACACCTATATTCCTATAAGGAGTAGGCAGAGGTGCACATATAGTACCTACCTACCCCTACATTTTTATTTTGCAACTTGAGTCTGAAAGCAAATGCGTGAAAATATTTCCATTATCGACGTAAGTACGGATATCATTAGTGTACCTAAGCGGCAGAAATTGGTGTGGCTTAAGAACACACAGAGGATCTAGCGGAAGGAAAAGGAACATACGCCGGAGACCACGTCTTCAAGAGGCACCAGCACTACTAGCTAGCGCGGAACTAGACTGTAAAGATTTTGATAAAACCTTTACGCTAAAAGATGAAGGAGAAGGTTGCGTAAATGTAACGCAAACTATGCCTTCAACAACTTATCCAGTCTGGAGACCCAGGTCTATGAGGTCTTCAGCTTCCTCAGTGCATGCACGGAAAGCTAAGCTGGAACCAGAGCCTGCGGAACAGAGATGGATTTGATAAGCAAACGGCTGGCGGCAAACTAAGCGAAGTTAGACGACGAGGCTAGCGTAGAGTCGGAGTGAGTGGCTCGTAGTTAAGTGGCTGCCGTGCAGGTCAGTCGATCTGTGAGGTTAAGCCGTGCTCGTCGCGGTCAGTCTTGTGATGGGTGACCGTTTCCGTTCACATTCACCGTACACATTTCGAGGTCCCTCCGTGCTTCGGAAGGCACGTGAAGCAGTTAGTCCTGCGCCTGATTTCTTTCCGGTCGTGTCGGTCTACCATCCCATCGGACTATGAGAGTGAGGGAATAGGGAGTGCACCTGTGTTTGCGCGCATACTTATGCACTATAAATCTACTGCGTAGTTGGCTAGTGCCGTGTGGAGACAGACCACCGTGACGGGTATTCGGTCAGAACATTATTACAGTCGGAGTTCACATCAAACGATAATGGAGAATGCTTGGAGCACAGCCATGGTGGATAAAATATTATTTTTAACTTTTGTGTTAGTGTTTCTTTAAAGGTTTTAATTTCACGATTTTAGTGGTGTCTAGAATTCATCCGCTCCAGATCATTATAAGACTAATTTTTGAAATCCTTACAAAAAGCCGCTTCAAACGTTCGATATACCAGGAAAGTGATAGGAGGGGTAGGGTTGTCAACGCACCTCCACCCCCTCTTCCTTGTTAGCGGTGTTACCGACTACTACCGAAGCAATATCATCAAGTTACGACAGCTGTTCTGCTATGATCTTAAGAGGAGTTCCGTTCAATATCTTCGAAGTTCATCATCAGGTCATGACAAAATTTCTAGGGATCACCAATCGGAAAGTATTCGATTCGGTTCATAATTGACTGAGTTATGAGGGAACGTACTTTAAAAAAAGATCCTGACGAATTGAGAAACACCTCCTTTTTTTGAAGTCGGTTAAAGTCCGACAAAGCTGTGTTATGTTCTACAATTTTTGTCTAAGCTTTATTTTAGATACAACTAACCGTTTTCAAGAAAAATAATAAGACGAAATTTTTACCTTTGACCTTAAATAAAGTTGTTAGGACACGTGGGATCGATGGGTACTCTTGGCACTTTATTTCTACTGGTGTACCCAAGGTCTAGGAAAAGGATTCGAAACGTCGCGCGTCGGGTCCAAAAAACTAAATAAAACCACGATTACATCCATAAAAATTGTTTAATTAATACTTCTGATGCTTTTTACACCAAATATCAGTATGGATTGAAAAGCCACTTCAGATTTTTGAATCTGATTTTGTAGAACAGATCCTGGATTTTGTACCCAGTATCATACAAACAAGTTAAGTCAATTTTCTCCTTAACTAAACATCTGAATTGAGGAACCAGCTCACCAGCTGTAACTTAGAAAGTCAATAGTACAATTTTATTGAAAATTGCGTATCATTTAGAAGTAACAGTTTCAGTATCTACAAAAATTAAAGAAAGTACAATAATAGTATGGCTTCTCAATCTATACACACAAGTGTGAAGTTCCATGAAAATATCGGTGAATTAATATATTCGACTTGGTGATCATTTAATAGTAATAATAATTAACCTTTATTATCAGGCAACTATGGCCCATAGATATATACCTTACAAATTTACATAAAACCATATATTTATAATTACAATTAAAGTAAATTTAGTCAAGAAAAAGACAAAAATTTAGTATTTTTCTAAATGAATGAATGAAAGAAAAATGAAATACATTCTAGCACAAAATATTATTTGTGCGCTCTGGAGGCATTTGTCCGCGGAAGCGACGGAACACCACATCCTGCGGCCAAAGTCTCCCTGCAAGGAGAGGGGCAGGTAAACAGTTCGGTACGCTCCACGGACGCCTTGAAGTTGACTTTGCGGCGCCACTCCAGTGCGGCGTCACAGTCGGTGACGCATCGGAATCCGGCGACACAAAACTGCACACGGAGGTATTTTGCGCCCCTCGATGTGTGTTCACCTGAGAGGCCTCAAGTGACCTTCTTACCGGAGTAGCGTTACTGCTAACGCTACTTCAGAACTAGTAGCTCTCCAATAGTCTTATCGGAGACCTCCTACCTCGGAGACGTCTAATTTGGACTGCAAATCCGAAAGGCTCGACTTAAGGAAGATGATGTCCTTAAAGTGCCTGGTGACAAACGTGATGGGAGGCAACTTGTGAAGGTCCTTCGCCACGAAAGTAGGCACGTCGTCCGGATCGGTCATCTTTAGCAAGGTGACGATGTTATGGATGCTCTTTTCGTAACCGTCTCTCCGCCGATATAATAACAGCCTATAACTGTCCCACACTCCCAGTGCCGGGCAAAGGCCTTTTCTCTTATGAGAATTGAGCATTAATCAATAAAAGAACTACTACTAAAGGATCGTCATCATCATCAGCCTATCTTAGTCCACAGCTGGACATAGGCCTTATCATTGACCGATATTTTCTTGGAACTTCTACAATAAGTTATACCACTGATTTCCTTTACAACTACAGAAAAGACCTTACCTTTACCTTAGTACCTTTGAATGTCTTCTAAATAATTCAAATAAAATCATTTTAGTAGGTACTACTTTACATCTTCCAGATGCGCGTATTTCCGCTTCATAATTGAATTTAAAAAGTTCTTAAACAGTATAATCAGACTTTGTTTTACCTTTGGGCAAGATGGGTCCATTCCGCAAAAAAAAACCGTTCCGCGGTTAAATTTTGACGACCTATTGGCGCAGTGGCTTTGCGATTGATGGGTTGTCGGTTCGATTCCCGCACGGGACAAAAGTTTGTGCGATCCGATTTATTCCACCATAACTTCTAAATGTCTAAATCGATTTCGATGTATGGAGTGTCGTTAAAATCCTTACACCATCGCGAATAACATAGGATATAAAAAATTCGACAAATAAAATCACGACTGCTATGATAAAAAACGAACTAAAAAGTAAACACGACTGTCATGACAAAAAACGAACAAAAGGTAAAAAAAAGTTCCATCGCAGTCGGGGGACCGTTCAGAGGAAAACTGTCTTATTCCAAAAGGTACCCCGACTGCGATGGATTTTTTTTACCTTTTGTTTGTTTTTTGTCATGACAATCGTGTTTTTGTTATATTTTTTAACTAACGTTTGTGAAAAGATTTTAAAAAAGAAATGGACTAAATCTAACAAATCTAACTACCTAAGTTTAGCGGTGATTACGAAGGGTGGCCGACGTTCAAGGATATGTTTGTGTCATTACACAGTGCAAGAAAATAATAACCTCAGTGACGTGCAAAGGCTTCATTATTTACAGACGAGTGTTACTGGTGAAGCGGAGGTACTATTGAAACAAGTGACATCCAATAATTATTTAGGTGCATGGAACGTATTAAATTTAAGGTATGGCAATAGACGCATAATATTTTTGTAGAATTGCCTGCCGTCCAGCTTATTCCTTCAAGAAGGGAAACAATTGCTACTGCATTGGCAAAGATATAATCGAATCATTGATTGCATAGGTGATTACTAGTTGATTATAAGCAAAAAATTTACGTTCACTTATTTCATAAAAAAGGCAATTCTATAGGTAGCTTAAGAATACCAATACCTGTACCAATATTACTTATTTATTATAATTTATTTTTGATTAAGAAAATTATTATTAAAGAGTGGCACAAATCAGCGGGAAAACGGTAGTTGAAACGCGACGCTAATATTTAATTAGCAGATTAAATGTGACGTCCAATCCATAGATTATATATTATTGAACTGCCCGTGTTAGGATGCTATTTAGTGTACACAATTTTAGTAATATTGCGTTTATCTTTTACAATTGATTAATGATGCAGGTAATAAACGTATCATAAAATAAATACATTCTTGCCTATAGGACTAATCGCGAAATGGACCAATCACGCCATAACAATGTTTTCATTGTGTACTACGCTTAGAATATTTCTTACGCTACATAATACCACAGTCTAAATACTTATGCATCATGACTGCGGTAATACCACGACATTAGGTGTGGCAAAAATATCGAAAATCCCGGTATGGTGATTATGAGCCAATATTCCGGTATCCGGGATCCCGGTTTGAAACACCTACACGACATAAACTCGTGGGTCACATTCTGCTGTCCTCTCTTGGAGTAATTGTGGCCAGTGACCAACAACACAAACTCTACAGAATGTCCTACGATCGAACAGCAAAACGAAACACCACACATTGATAACACAATCTACAACTACGAAAGTGAAGTGTCGCGGACACCTCGTTTTTATATCGATACATATTATATAATAAGTGTTAAGGGTAGCCATCATTTCGACGTACTGTCTAATAATAAATGAACATCCCTTAGGACCGACAGTAGTCGATATGATCACACCAACATTTACATACGTTTGTGGTTGATTCCACAGTCAAACTGTGGATACAGCGTATACAGTATTTTATATATTATAAATTAAAATAGAAGTATATGCTAAAAATGTCAGTCGGTTTCTTAAAATCTAACACAAATCTATAAATCACTGTCATTTAGTTTCTGTGTAGTAGGCCCGTCGTGCGTCAGTCGCAGAAGACTCAACAAGCATGGATGTCACTGATGACAATGTAACTGCTTCACGGCAGGCTCGTGTAGCTTGGTTGAGCCATGGAGTCCCGATGTTCTCATCTTCGGTTCTGCAGGACAAAAATATGCTTTATTAATTGTTTCGTGAAGTCGCACACAAAATTACCAATTGAAACAGAATTGCAAAAAATTATTGAAAAGTAACTTTTTTATTAATAGTTTTTTTGTCAGTTTATTGACATGGTAGTCGTGATTTTTAATGTTTTGTTCATGTAGGTATACACGGCCATTTTTTAATTAGTACAATAAAAGAAATGGGGCTCTCAGTACCCGTTACTGATCATATTTAAACAGTCAAAAAAAAAACGACGTCACAAAACTGTCTACCAAAATGAGTAATAATTGGTAAAAACGTGAATCAACATGATTCACGTCAACAATCAACAATTGCTACTAGAAAATAGTACGCGCAGTATATTACTATTCATTTACGTATTCGGCCGTCATGTATAAATCCCGGCAAACTCGCGTCGAAGCGCAAACCACGCTGCTTTCCCTGCGCTTTCCCGTGAATAACTTGGCTCTATATGAATATTTTTTCCATTATGACTTCACATATATAATAACAATACCTGTCCTAAAAAGCCCTTAAAGATTTTGTACTAATTAAAAAACATAGGCTATATAAAATGAAACAAATAAAAAAATTAAAAAACTTGCCATGGCAGTCAAGTTTCTTAATTTTTTTAATTTTTTTTTTTTATTTGTTTCGTTTTTTATAGCCTATGTTACTCGCGATAGTGTAAGGATTCTAACGACACTCCATACATCAAAATCGGTTCAGGCATTCAGAAGTTATGGTGGAATAAATAAACTCGCATACATACATGAATCCTAAAAACATTACACTTCTTTTTATAGGCAGTCGTGTGAAAAGAGTTACATTGCAGTCGGAGGACCTATTCCATAAAGCAGTGTTCCACAGCACAGTCTACTATAATATTACAACTTGTTTTATTAAATATTCTACATCGTTTCGAATTACATTTTTTTTATTTTTCTAAAATACAGCATATTAGTTTTGAATTTTATATTGCACTGTTAAACCACAATTGGTTTGTATTGGTACTCACATTCGCTATTATAACATTAATTAACAAATATTATCTTAATAAGAATATAAATACTACTTTATGCAACAAGATATATAAATATATATTTATGTCGTAAACACCTATTCGCTAATAATTTACCTAAATTGTTTTAATATAATTATAATTATTTTAATATGAATATTTTCGGGTATAAGCTACTCGCTTATTATAGGCCGCTCAAAGTACCCACTACCAATCATACAAAGAAAGAAACTGGGTCTACTCGTCTGTGCATGAACCCTATACAGGTTGTTCAATTTTTATTTTTGTTGTTGTGTTTATACATATAGGTACCTTTTTTGTTTTTTTTTTTATTTCTTTATTTTACATTACTAATAACAATAATTTATCTAAGGTTTCGTAGAAATATTTTTTATACTTGCTTATAGTTTTTAGAGTTTAATTCGTTTTTAATACTCCGCGGAATTTTATTGATTAATGTAGGTATAGTAGGTATTGTGGGGCTCGTAGCTATGCGGCTACCCGGCAGATCAGTCGATCTGCGAGGTTAAGCCGTGCTCGCCGCGGTCAGTCTTGTGATGGGTGACCGTTTTCACATGTCGAGACCCCACCGTGCTTCGGAAGGCCGTTGGTCCTGCGCCTGATCTCTCTCCGGTCGTGTCGGTCTACCGTCCCATCGGATTATGAGAGTGAGGGAATAGGGAGTGCACCTGTGTCTGCGCGCATACTTGTGCACTATAATATCTCCTGCGCAGATGGCTATTCTCAGCTGAGACAGGCCGCCGTGACCGAAATTCGGTCAGGAGGACATTATTATTATAGTAGGTATTAGCATGAGTATTAGTCATCAACAGTCATAATGTTTTTATTTCATATAGGCTACAAAAGAGCACTTACAAAACGTCAAACTAGTTGCACGGTTCCAAAAAGTCGTTTCTATGGAGAAGAACCGGGAAGAAACTCCATAGTTACTCTTAATAATGAGCTACACAATACACCTAAAATGAGAATACGAGTAGCATCAAAGTCAAATAAAAAATATTACTACAGATCGGTTATTCTCTCATTTACAATTTGGGTAAAATACATGACAGGGAAAAGGTTCAATATAATCAGTAAAGCCAGGGAAGCCACAAATGCAGGAAAAATCAGTGCCACACGTCCCTATCGTCAATATAACTATTAATACTATAGTAGGCTTTCTTAATTAGTACTTGTTTCACATAGGATTTAAACTTGCCTTCTGTCAGGTCAGTTATAGAATTTAGAATTTTATTATAAAACCGAACACAATTTCCTAAGAATGACTTGTTGGTTTTTGTTAGTTTAAATAGTTAAATTTATATTAAAAAATTTAGATAATTTACAAAACTAATTTACAAAATTACACATACACGCTCGCTTGGAAACCTACTCTGATTACTTGTTGATATCCGTATCGTACAAGAAATTAATAAATAATCAATAATAATACAAAACCACTTACCTAGGAGTGCTGGAGTCGGGCGCCGGTTACTGTGCTACACGGAACGTCGCAGAATACGGCGGCCGCGATAAACACAGTGACCTTACAAGTATCCCACCGGCCCCGGGTCCTCCATGGCCAATACAGTAAGTGACCTTGCAAGTATCCCATCGGACTCGGGTCATCAATGCCCAATACAGTTAAGGTGACCTTACAAGTATCCCATCGGTCGCGGGACATCAATGCCCAATACAGTTAAGGTGACCTTACAAGTATCCCATCGGTCTCGGGTCATCCATGGCCAATACAGTAAGTGACCTTACAAGTATACCATCGGTCTCGGGTCATCAATGCCCAATACAGTTAAGGTGACCTTACAAGTATCCCATCGGTCTCGGGTCATCAATGGCCAATACAGTAAGTGACCTTACAAGTATCCCATCGGTCTCGGGTCATCAATGGCCAATACAGTTAAGGTGACCTTACAAGTAGCCCACCGGCCCCGGGTCCTCCATGGCCAATACAGTAAAGACTAAACGACAGATTTTACAAGGGTTAGTAATACTAAACATTTACTTCCTGTTTTCCAGGATTCAATCGCGTCAATTGCGTCTGATTGCAGATTCAATCAGACGCAAATTTATTTTTTGAGCGCAGCGTCATGCCGTGGACACTTTTTGCTGGCTTTTTGCTGTCCTTTTTTTTGGTGTCTTGCGTTGTAGCCTCTCTAACTTCATTGTCATCAGGAGGCACGTAAGGCCTAGGTCGGTACCTCATTATCACCACAGAAGGCTGTAGTTTTGCATCAAATCTAGGAATAAAAAAAATAAATTATAATAAGTAAGTATTTAGAAATATATAAGTATGTTATCAATTGTCTGGTTACCATAATACAGGCTCTGTCTAGTTTGGGATCGTGTGTGAGTTGTCCCAAGATATTATTATTATTTAAAAATCATTTGTTAACTTATACTCTGCTAACAAGCTTCGTTATAGCTTAGTCAGACAAACCTCTTTTAAAGAGTACAGGGGGCTTACCATGAACTTTCAAAATAATTGCCAAGTTCCGGGCAGTTTAACTTTGAAGGATAGCCTGACAGGTTTTATATTTGTACCATGATCATTTCTATCAGAGCTGCAATGCATCGATTTCACATCTGCTGTATTGTCTCTGATCAGCAAAGTCTAATATCTTCATAATATAAACAAACGTTCGGAAATACTTATCCGCAACGTTACCGGTTTTACGGTTTAAAAAAATTGTATTAAAGTATTTGAATATTTTTTTTTATTACGATGATAATAATCAAAACAATATGTTTTATTACTAAACATCGCATTAGGCATTATTAAGATGCTAGAAACCTTTTCAACACTTAAAACAGATAATTTAGACACTTGATAAAACGATTACTATTTTCGAACGATGACAAGTACGTCAGTTGGTATTGTTTAAGAAATGGAACTACCACAAATTGAGGTGTTTAAATAAGAAACATTATGTTGATTTGTTTCTTAGAATCATAAGATGGCAATAAAAATCACCAATCCGTCATTTCGTTTATAGCGTATGAACTTATGTTTCATTCTTAGATAAAGGAGGTTTTATTAACATGAAGATCTTCAAAATAAACGTAATATTATGTAATTTCATCGTTACACTTTTGTATAATATGCTAGTAATACTTATACGTGAAAAAACATGTATTTTATTTAAAATTTACCAAAACAGGTCAATAAAAGTTAGTTTTCACACCTGTTTAATCTGACAGCAAAGTAGTTCAATTCTCGTTTGTAAGTGACCTTGAACATTTTTTTTTCGGAATTGTTTTTATAACCTTTGTAGTGAGTACAGGCGTGCTATTATGTTGTGTGATGGCGTAAACAATGCTTAGATATGCTATAGCAACAATCGCGGTTAATCTGCTGTTATTTATTGAAGAGTTCCCCCGATTTCTACAAGATCCCATCATCAGGTATTGAAATGGTGACAATGGGACCACACGGGAAGCACCAGCTTTCAAATAAAAAAAGAATCATGAAAATCGGTTCACCCAGTCGCAAGTTATGAGGTAACAAACATGAAAAAAAAAAACAGTCGAATTGATAACCTCCTCCTTTTTTTGAAGTCGGTTAAAAATTACTGTAAAACGGAATGAGAAAATAATGTCAGTTTGGAACTGACAATTTTTTTGATAATAGTTTTGGATTTCTAAATAATATTTAATGAATTTTCCTTAGTTATTAGCAAATACTCGACTAAGCCGTGGTGTCCATTGTGCTGTAAGATTTCTACGAAATTCGTACATGACATGCCTGCTGTCTACCGATTTGAACCAAATAAATTAAATGAGTTGAAAACGACGTATCGTCATTTTCTTGGACGATAGCAGTGCTCTAGTTGTGACTATTACTACAGAGGATCGGTAAAAGAACTATCGGCTGGTGTACCTATGGATACTGATGGATGTAGTGTGGTTTATAATGTTAGGCTCGGTATCAAGAAAACAGACATCTTGAGGCATAAAATAAAACTTTTGAACTTGTTATAAGATGTTGATTACGAAAATATATCTAGTGACATTATGCTACGTGTTTCTTTTTACCCCACACGACCAGAATATAGTTTATTAAAAAGTATATGTACTTCTATCAGATATATTATTGAATAGTGAACGTACTATTTAGGTATTTATACCCTTAATAGCCATATGACAATCGCGTATAAATATTATCGCATATAAACGAGATGCAGGTTGGTGATTTTTATTCCAATCTTATGATTCTGAGAAACAAATCAACATAATGTATCTTATTTAATTTGTGGTAGGTCTATTTCTTAAACAATACAAACTGACGTTCATGTTATCGATCAAAAATAGTAATCGTTTTATCAAGTGTCTAAATTATCTGTTTTAAGTGTTGAAAAGGTTTTTAGCCTCTCAATCATGTCTAATGCGATCTTTAGTAATAAAACATATTGTTTTAATTATTATCTTCGTTATAAAAATCTATTATTCAAATACTTCGATAAAAAAAATTAAAAACGTAAAACCGATAACTTCGCGGATAAGTATTTCCGAACGTTTGTTTATATTAGGAAGATATTAGACTTTGCTGATCAGAGACAATACAGCAGATGTAAAATCGATGCATTGCAGCTCTGGTGGAAATGATCATGGTACAAATAGAAAACCTGTCAGGCTATCCTTCAAAGTTAAACTGCCCGGAACTTGGCAATTATTTTGAAACTTAATGGTAAGCCCCCAGCAAAGTCTACTTATATATATACCACGACTTAGTCGAGTATTTGCTAATAATTATAAGGAAAATCCATTAAATATTATTTAGAAATCCACAACTATTATCAAAAAAATTGTCAGTTCCAAAATGACATTATTCTCATTCCGTATTACAGTTATTTTTACTATGAAGTATTAACTTATGTTTCATTCTTAGATAAAGGAGGTTTTATTAACATGAAGATCTTCAAAATAAAAGTAATATTATGTAATTTCATAGTTACACTTTTGTATAATGTGCTAGTAATACTTTTACGTGGAAAAAGCATGTATTTTATTTAAAAATTACCAAAATATGTCAATAAAAGATAAAAGTTAGTTTTGCCATAGTTGCACACCTGTTTAATCTGACAGCAAAGTATTCAATTCTCGATGTTTGTATGTCAAAAATTACTTCATGGAACGATTATTTGCAGTCAGCTACTGTCAAATGATCGCTCGCCGGATTAGATGACGTGACCGCTGGCTTGCCTGTTATTTTAAGTGTTCATGGTACAAAATAACAGGACAGTTCATTTTTCGTCGAAAACACTCCTGCTATAAGGGTTCATGGTAAGCCCCCTGATCAGAGACAATACAGCAGATGTAAAATCGATGCTTTGCAGCTCTGGTGGAAATGATCATGGTACAAATAGAAAACCTGTCAGGCTATCCTTCAAAGTTAAACTGCCTGGAACTTGGCAATTATTTTGAAACTTCATGGTAAGCTCCCAGGCATGATTTCTTACAAATGACGAATGTTTGATATAGGTTATTAATTACCCTAGATCCTTTCGTGTACCTACTAACATTGCTTAAATTGCGCTATTCAATAAAAACAATAAAATACTAGCCAGTCAGCAGGTAGGTAGCGATGCTAACTGCCCAGACCCCCTAGACAAGTGGCAAAACGCTTGACGAATAGAAATAGAATAGAATGAAAAATGTATGGGGATGACACATATCATCGATAACATAGTCGAAACATGATGTCATCCCCATACATTTATCATTCTATTCTATTTCTATTCGTAAAGCGTTTTGCCACTTGTCTAAGCCCTCAGGTTAGCCCGACGTCCTGTTGAGTATCGTCACTCGTGGAGGCTTTAATCATTCTTAACAATTACAGTTATTTTAGATTTTTTTTAAAGAACTTTGGAACCACTCACACAAGGAATTTCTCCTGTATCATGGTCGCGTTTCACGAACATGAAACACCCAAACACCCAGACTCGGAACAAACTTCTGTAGACCGCAAAATTTGATGTCCCATGCGGGAATCGAACCCACAACCCTTAGCGCAGCAGTCCAATCGCTGTAGACTTTGGCAATTATTGGCTTTGTCTTATTATTAATTCAAAATAAACCATCACGCCTCTATTCCCCGAAGTGGTAGGCAGAGGTGTATAGTACACCCACATTTCGCCAGTTTTATAGGGCTTCACGTTAAAGAGGGCGAGCCTATTGTCATTAACAGGGCACAGTCCAGACTCCATGCTGCTACTGAGAACTACTTAATGGAAAAACCCAAGAACACTTTGCCGGACCGGGGATTCGAACCCAGGACATCATGCTCAGCCTAGACCAGAGGGGCAGTCGACAGTAAACTTCAAAAATAATATAATTGAATACTTACTCTGGTTCGAGTGAGTTGCTCGTCGACCTAGACCTTGTTAACATGGACGACATTGGTACGCTCTTTCTATTTGGGATCCGCGAGTTCCTAGCTGCAACAAGCACCTGTTCTAAGACGCGACGGGGCCAATTCTATAACGAAATGTAATATTAGTATTAGTATCATTATCATCAGACTAAAATATCTGAAATTTCGCTAGGCATATAATTATCGTATCGACGCGCGACGCGACGTCCAGCAAAATATCATAGCAACCACATAGCATTAATAATTTGACAGATAAACTAAACTTTTGACTAGTTATAGGCTTTAGTTATGCACCCTAGACCCTTACACAAAAAAAATGTAGGTAAATATAGTTTAAACACGTGCGGGTTTTTTTTTTTAGTATTGAACGCATAGTACCAAAATGTAATAACTTTAAATTCATGAGTCGGCCAATTCGTCGAGCGTTTTTCAACTCGACTTAAGCCATAACAAAACTAGTGGTGAATAAAGTTTGATGTTTTAAATTACGACAGGCACGTTATTTAAAAAGTATATAAAAAGGGGACTTTATAACAATAATGAAGATATCAATAGACGAATCATCGAGTCGTGCAGAACATGAAAGAGAAAGGCAGGTTATACCATCTGCGTCCCCTAATAAAGACTTAAAAAATATGTATTCATCCAGTTGATATTTGGAACTTCAAAGATCCACGGACGGACACACCGCTCCCCTAGCTAAGCTTGAAATGTAATATAACTAATTCAAAGGGATATTAGTCTCACGCTGTCGTCTGCCATACAAGTTCAGTTATTAAAGTGCACGCGGCTTATGCAAGTTTTTGAAGGGATTCCGTACCACCCCTCGGTATTAAATGATATACATACGTATCGAGCATGTTGAAATAAATTAGGGTGCTAAAAACTAGCATGTTTTTGATAAAACGTATTTAGTTCGCATTGGCAGCTGCGCAGAGCGCAATTGTAGTCGCAGAAAGAAGAATAAAATAATAATAATTTGGTATCAAATGTTGATAAAACCATCGCCAGGGCTGCCTTTTATATGTTATAAGAAATTATTGATAGAATTAAAAAAAAAGTTATGAATCCTAATATCCTGAAATATTTTGTACCCCATTGGCTCTTGTACACGTCTTCGTACGACACGAGTTACACGACTTCCTAGAAATAAATAAAAAACAATAGATAAAACATGTACATAATTATATTTTTAAATTATTCCATTATATAGAATATTGAAGAAAATAAACTTTAAGACACAGTTGGGACTATGGACAAATTTTAAAATTAAATTATATTCGTTTTAGAATAAAAAATATTAAAAAACCACTCAAGATTTGGTAAGCCTAGTCTAGTATTAGGTAGTTGGTGAGCCATACCGGCTCCCGGTATGATCATGAGTCATCAAACTGCTGTGATGCGCATACCGGGTCCCGGTATGAAAACGCGGTTCATGTATTTCGCTTATATTTGCATTTTTTCACTACACATCCCATTCCAACGCATTATTTACGCACCAATGTATTTTCGAATTCATGTGCGCATTATAAATTAGTTGCTAAAAACGGTAAAGGAAAACATCGTGAGGAAACCGGCACACCTCAATGAATTTGCAACGGTGTGTAAAGCCACGTCAGAGGCCTACAGGCGGTTTAAACTCTGACAACAGGTTGTTTATCAACCATACGATAAGAAAAATTTATGCCTATGAAAGAATGAGCTAGATTTAACAAAAAATTTGATGCTACTCGTATTCTCATTTTAGGTATTTTGTGTAGCTCATTATTGAAATGATTGTTAAAAATAACTACAACATACTTTTAAAAGAGTAACTATGGAGTTTCTTGCCGGTTCTTTTCCATAAAAACGACTTTTTGGAACCGTGCAACTAGTTTTGACGTTTTGTAAGTGCTCTTTTGTAGCCTATATGAAATAAAAACATTAACTAAATACCAGTCTAGATTCAAAAACCTCCCACACTAAACTAGTATCGCTAGACTATAAGTATCGTTCAGTAGTACGGATGATACACATCAAACCATGGGGAGACTAAGGTAGAGCCACACAGACAAAATCAAAAGCGACGTATTTAATCTAATACCGGCCACTCGATTAGCCTACCCTTAGTGACCCCCGGGCCCGACCCCCTCTACAGCCATTTTATCAAAATCACAAAGGTTTAACATGACGTATCAACCCCCGAACCATAATTTCATATGGCGAGACAGGAGGCATCACGTTACCTGTACATCAATACAAAGAAGGGAGATGCAGGGAGATACAGCCAAAAATCAAAGGTAACATTTGTAAACCGATACGGGATATTTAATTAGTATTCTCCCTGTCATACACAAAAATAACGATGTACAGACCATCAATCAATACGGCTAGACGAGGGGCTTTGTACACGATGCATCTACTTGTATATATCAAACTAGGGGAGAAACGCGAGCATGCCTCAAATTAAATCCAGTCAGGTAAATTCAAAACGCACACACACACGCGTCGTCATAGCAACCGTTTTGGGACGCGAGGGCGTAACTAAGGCTAGCTGAAAATCTCTTCAAATCTGTAATGTACACACAAAGAAGTACTCGACATGATAAGTAAGTCGACTTACAGTGGTTATTAAATTTTTACACGATTTTCAAAAGTTATTGTTCTTCTGACCGAATTTCAGTCACGGCGACCATTTCAACTGAGACTAGCCAACTACGCAGGAGATATTATATTGCACAAGTATGCGCGCAAACACAGGAGCACTCCCTATTCCCTCTCCCTCAAAGTACGATGGGACGGCAGACCGACACGACCGGACAGAGATCAGGCGCAAGACCAATGGCTTAACGTGCCTTCTGAAGCACGGAGGGGTCTCGACATGAGAAAATACTCACCCATTACAAGATCTTAAAAGCTTAATGTTCTGTCTAATCAATGTTTCGGTGATCAATGATAATTTAAGAACTTACCTGACTGCTCAGCAATGGTTACGGTTTTTGCGCGTATCTTGTATGAATGTAAATTTAATTATTATTTCGTATCTTAACGACTGGATGGATTTTGACAGCTGTTATGGTATCGTACCGCAATGTTAACATCGCCCGCATGCTGCATTTGATGCGTAAAATCAGAGATAACATGGATTCTGACGAGGCAACATTACTGTTGGCTTTGCTACTTCGACGAAAATTACGTCAAAGAAAAAGAAAATTTCATCGTCAATTTTGGGAAAATCTTCTATGGTCCAATCATTGAATATTTCGCACTGTACTGAATAATATTTGAAGCCAACTTCATTAATAACAAAGTTTACAGGACAAATATAATGTCTCACAATAGTCTTCTGTGTAGATAACCATCGACAAGAACATCAAACCTTAGAATAATTAATATGTATGTGTGCGTATTGAGTGGGTTCCTGGATGGTTTAGATTCACCATTAAGTCCGGTAGGTGGCGCTGCAGTTGTTTTTTTCAGACATTAAGATCAAAGGATACATGTAAAAGGAAATGAGTAGGTAACTCTGACCTTATTTCTTTGTATTTTGGAGCTACTTATGTAAATTTTGGTACCCCCTGTACTAAAATATACCTGTGGACTTACTCTCCAATTTAATTCTGACCAAATTGGATTGTAATTGTAGTGTTTCTAATTGTAATGACTCATAATCTTAACACTGGCACCAAGTTATTTCAATATTGTGTCCATTGGGAGGAACTAACTGAGACCAAAAGATTAAAAGAATTTTATTTTCAATAAAACTTAATCATGTTTTCTTTAAATCAATATTAATGTTGCACTGGCCTTGTATTAGAATTGAAATTAAATTGGAAAGTAGGCAACCTGACTATTTGCTTCATCATCAGCCAGAAGACATCCACTGCAGAACAACGGCCTTCCCCTTAGAACACCACAATGAACAACCGCTACCTACTTACTTGTAAAAGATTAAATTAATATTTCTTAAGGGATGATTGATTTATGTTAATTAAAATTCCCTTTAATTATTATCAACAATTAAATTGATTAAAATTCATTATAAAACTAAAGTTTAGTTTTTAGTACCCATTGAAAATTGACAAAAACAATAATATATTAATAGCATAGGAGAGGCCTATGTCCAGCAGTGGACTGAGATAGGCTGATGATGATCATGAAGCATGGAAACACTGAGAATTATACATGCCATATTTACTATCAAGCTGGAAACTCTCGGACCTAGTTTTCCTATAGAAAGAGGCGTAAGACAGGGCGACCCGCTATCTCCGAAAATCTTTATAGCCATCCTGGAAGCTATCATCAGTAAGTTAGATTGGAGCAAGTCAGGACTGTTTATAAAGGGCGACTACTTAAGCCACTTAAGATTCGCAGATTACCTAGCGTTGTTATCAGAGTCCAGCTCCCAGCTACAAAACATGGTTGGAACTCTGCATCTAGCTAGTGTTAAGGTGGGTTTAGAAATGATTCTGTCTAAGACTATGGCAATGACAAATAGCTGGAGAAGACCAATAACAATTAATGGAGTGCCACTTGAATATACTGACAAATACATATATCTAGGAAAGCGAATTATTTATTTTTAATTATTAGTACAACAAACGAGGAACAAATACTGGAGTTTAAAGGAAATTTTCAAAAGCAACTTTCCTATAACCATCAAAACAAAAGTTTTGTACTCCAGCCTCCTACCGTGCTTGACATACGGATGCCAGACATGGAAATTCACTTTTACACTAAAAAATAAAATCATTACTTGTCAACGGGGACTAGAGTGCAGCATGCTAAAAATAAAGAAATCGGATAAAATAAGACACAAAAAAATAAGATCAATAACTAATGCAACAAACGCATTGACATATGCACAGAAACTGAAGTGGAAATGGGCAGGACATGTCGTGAGGCTTAAAGACAAGAGATGGACCCTAAAGGTGACTTTTTGGAAAGGCCCTCAAGGTAAAAGAAGCAGAGGAAGACCATTGACACGTTGGGAAGATGAGATAACTAGAACAGCCCGCCCGAACTGGTAACAAACTGCACAGGACAGAGACAATTGGACATCGTTGGAGGAGGCCTTTACCCAATATGGGGTTCGTGCAGATAATACTCAGTAAAACTAAATAGTAAAGTTAACGTAGGTATCAGGTAGTTAATAGGTAAAGTACCAATAAGTAATAAAAATAGTTAAGTGTAATAAACATATATATTTAATATGATAATAGTAAGTAAAATAGTCAAAGAAATATAACATAATGGAATACAAATATATATGTGTATAAAAATAGTTAACTTGTAACATAAAATAATGTAAGAGTAGGAAATTAAAGACTTTTTTATTTTTTATTTACTATTAAAATTAATTATAATTTTATAGAAATTGCAATGAGTTTTTAATAGATCTAATCTTGTCATCTGAATGAGACTTCTTTCCTGTAATGCTATGGGGTAGACTTTTAATTGTAGTGTCAGTTCAAGCAAAGGAATAGCTCAATGGTCAGTACTTTGATTATATTTAAGTCTAGATGGAGTGTCAAGACCCTGACAGCGTCGGTATTTTATAGCGCCTATTCCTCACAATTGGCGCCAAAAGCCATCAGTGTCAATTGTGTTGTCAATGGAGACGCTTGTTTTTCTATCATAAAATAACGTAATAAAAATGGCGAAATGGGCTATTAAGGTGTGTAGAAATTACAAAGGCCGATTGAATATTAATAAATATGCATCCTATCACCCGTATGTTAAATAAATTATCATTAGTTCTGGAATAATGAATTATTGCAAATATTGGAATATAAAAAAAATAAAATTCGCCATTTTGCAAGTGTGGCAAGTCTGTGAAAACTAAATTTCCCACATTTACACATGAGGCCGGTATGCTGGTAGGGCGATATTATTAATGTTATGGTGGATAATGGATCTTCAGTTTTCTACGAATCGAAGTGTATTGTAGTACATTGAAATAAGCTTGTTTTTTTTTCGAATATTCCACCCATTTTGAATTTCAAGATGGCGGGCCTATTGACTCTTGCAAAATTCGACATGAGCGCCAGCATGTGTATACTTAATTACGTGCCTGCGCCGAGGAAATTTGAGGAGTTCCTTCGTCTGAAGTTAACCATGGGGATAGTGTTTAAATCATGGTGAACTTTAGACCGAGATATTATAGTTAAATGTGCATATAAAATGTTGAGTCATTACTGTTGACCGTTGATGAGTTCCCTCGTCTGGAGGCAACCGTGAGGGTGGTGTTAAGATCATAGTGAATTTTAGGAAGAGCTATCATGGTTAAATGTGTGTACAAAATGTTGAGTCTATACTGTTAACCATTGAGGAGTTCCTTCGTCTGGAGCCAACCCTTGGTTACAATTCGGTCACGCTTATCATGAAAATGTATTGTCTTTGGAACTGAACCAACGTGAAAATTTTTAGCTCCGTAAGAAAAAGAAAGTGCCATAGCCAATTGCTTGTAATAAAAAAAAAACATTGTCTTCATAATATATAAATAGTACCAAACACAATATGTAATTATGTACCTATTATATAAAAATATTTTTTATTTCGAGTTAAAAGATAGACTGTACCACGTTGGGCAATTTACCCCATTTTAGTTGTAATGTTTATCAACTGGTATCATTACGCACGCATTCATGCAAAAAAAAAAAAAACAATTGGCACGTTGTTTTTTGTTTCAATGTAGCGCCAGACTCCATCTAGATAATCTAAGGGTCAGTACATAAATGACACTACACATAAAATGGTTTAAATAAAAAGGATTTGAATTAATAATTAACCATCACATTTGTATGGGGATAGATCTTAGATGTAATTAAGTTCAGAGATGTTTTTGTTTCTAAGTAAGCGGGTTAATTGTATTTTATTATGTTAGCCCATTCTAATCTTCACGGGGAACCAACATGTTTTAAGAACTATTTTAAATTAGAACAAAATACAAATGCAGTTGTAATTGTGTGGTTGATTTAGTAAATAATCACAATATTACTTACATAAATGCATTTCTATTTACTACTTCATTGACTTTCAATTAAATTACATTGAATTATAAATTAAATAAATCTATTCATTTCAATTTAAAACAAAATTAAAATAATAGATTATATGTGTTTCCAAAACACACAGCATTTGTTGAAGAAGCATTCAATAAATTAAGCCTAAAACATGCAATTTCATACCTTTTCTCTCTTTCTTATGTTACCTGTCTCTTTCACTCCAGCAGAGCACGACAGTTCTCCTGAACTGGAGCGCACCTGTCAATGTCAACTCATAGCGTTCAAAAATTTTGCCGCTAAAGCATGCAAATTTTTTCGTTGCGTAAATTAAAACTTTTTCAAAGTTATTTCGGAGTTTAAACAAGTTGATATTTTACTAATACGTGAGTATGAGTAATCAGGCTGTGCCTAGTGTTAACGGTAAGGACGATGGAAGTGGTTGTTCGGTTACTGTTGCTTCGGACGAAGAACAGTCGACTAGACGTTCACGCCATCGGGGACCCACGAGTAGTGACAGCAGCTCTTCCTCATCTTCGGAAGATGAGGGGGGCTTCGCCTCGCCGCCTCCGAACAAACGCCGTAAGTACAACCACAAAATTACCCCCGACCCACGTATTGATGGATTAATCAACCAAGTCAATTATATATCCGGATATTTATCACAATTACCCTCAATTATTAATACAAATATTAATAGTCTTACCGAGCCGGGTACCAGTAAAGATGCAGATAGGGCACAATATCTACTCAATCCCTCAAATAGTAACACTAGCTTTAATTTAGGGGACCTAAATACGGAATTTGATGAAAAACGGGTCATTCCTCAGGCTAGGAAGGATAGATTAGAAAGTCTAGATAAATTACAACATTTTGACACTCAAGCATGGAAAGGCATGAGATACAAGTCAGCATTACAAACTTGTTCTGCCACTCCTGGTTTTGTATCATTAAAAGTTAATGAAGAGTTTTGCCACTTAAATAAAACAAAAGATTTTTTAGCCTCTGCTGAGAATGTGTTAGCTGGATTAACCAATGCTGAATTAGAACAACAGGAATTATTAAAAAAGGGTTTACAGGACTTACTAAACTGGGCGGCTGGTAGCCCAAATGACTTAAATGTTAATACCTTATTTGAAAAAATTACTAGCTTATTGGGACCTGGATCCCCAATACATAAATGTTCAGAAAAGATAATGCAAATTATCTGTGGTAGGAGGGCAGAGTCTATAGAGATGAGAAGAGAACGAATCATTAAGGAGATTAATAATCCCAATCTAAAAGCTACCTTAAGGGGCATACCTCCAAGCTCTGAATATTTATTTAGCCGAGAGGCTCTATTGCCCGTTATTCAGTCTTTGGGTGGTACTCAATCTTGGTTAAACAGACCAGAGTACATTAAAGAGGGAAAAGCAAACCGATACTCCTCAAACCATAAACATGAAAAACGACAACATAATACTTTTGACAATAAAAATTCTAAGCGCCAGTCAGGCAGGTTTAGGCAAGATAACTTTCGAGTCCAAAAAGACAACAGATTTCGTAAAAACCAATTTAAAAAAAGTAATACCGATTCAAACACAAAACAAAAGTGACTACATACAAAACCACCCAGCTTTCCAGGGGGGGTGCTTAAAACACCATGCACAAATGTGGAAAGAATTGGGTGCAAACCAGTTCATCTTAAATATAGTTACCAGGGGCCGCTTGCCCTTCAAGATGAGACCACCTCTTCAACATCTAACACCAAATTTACTGAAGAGATTCAATACACATACCTCCCCAGAAATGACAGCGGTCATAACAGATTTAAAAAAGAAAGGAATTTTAGAAGTGCCCACAGTTTTAAATTCAGGCTTCCTCTCCAAAATGTTTCTTGTAAAGAAACAGGATGGGGACTGGCGCCCTATATTCGACCTCCGGGGACTCAACAGATATGTAGCAACCAAGCATTTCCATTTAGTGTCCCAAACAGATGTCGCAGACTTCTTACAGGAGAACGATTGGATGACAAAAATAGACCTCCAACATGCTTATTTTCATTTGCCCATATCAGAACCCCACCGTCGATTCTTAAGGGTGTGTTACAACAACCAAGTACTTCAATTAACATCTCTACCATTTGGCCTGTCTTCTGCCCCCCTTACTTTTGCAACTCTGAGCAACTGGATTGCGGAAATCTTACGAGCTCAAGGAATAAGGCTGTTGGTGTATCTAGACGATTATCTCTTAGTCAATCAAGACAAGTCCAGGTTACAGAATCAAGTCTCGGAGACTTTAAAGATTCTGGAAAGTCTAGGCTGGCACGTCAATTATCAGAAGTCGGTGCTAGTACCCACTCAAGAACTAGAGTATTTAGGACTGCTTTGGAACACCAACCAAAAAACCATGGCCTTAGCACCAAAGAAGGTGACAAGGGTAAAATCTGTCCTTTCTGGACTATTAGAGAAGGGTCGTTGCACTCTTCGGGAGAGTCAATGCCTACTAGGAATGCTCAACTTTGCAAACTTAGTAACTCCAAGAGGACGATTACATTGTCGACTAACACAACGATTCCTAAGGGAGTTCAGCCGAGTCAGAGGGTCACAAAGGAGAGACCTGCCTCACTGTGTACAGCGAGAACTAAGCTGGTGGCGAAACGCCATAGACCACAGTTTGGTGGCCCTGCACAAAACAGAGGTGACCCACTTTCTGACCACAGACGCTGCGGATGCAGGCTGGGGCGCTCACCTGAACGAAAAATATCTAACGGGCAGGTGGACAGTTCAACAAAGGTCATGGCATTCAAACATGAAAGAACTGTTTGCAGTGTACGGTGCCATAAAGCGTCAACAAAGGTTTCTGCAGAATGCACACATATTAGTCCAACCAGACAACAGGACACTCGTTGCCTACATCAGGAACGAAGGCGGGACACGATCTCTAGCGCTATTAGAGCTGACGACCAAGCTCCTGCAACTGACCGAGGACCTGAACGTCACACTCTCGGCGGCGTACCTCCCGGGGAGGTACAACGGCATTGCCGACCGCCTGTCCAGGAATCGAGCAGTGCCGGAATGGCACTTGTTGCCCCCGGCCTCGGAGGCCGTATTCAGAATTTGGGGCGTACCAGACGTCGACTTGTTCGCGTCGAAACAAAGCGCAGTCGTGGACTTATACGTAACATGGGACTCAAGAGATGGGTCAGCAATTTTTTACGACGCCTTCAGTCGACCATGGCACTTCAATCTAGCCTGGGTCTTTCCACCACCAAATTTAATCCCGCGTGTCCTGCGTCATCTCAATACGGCAACCGGAACGTATGTCGTGATAACACCGCATTGGACACAATGTTTCTGGCTAGCGGACCTCAAGGCGCGAGCTCTGTCGGAACCAGTTCATATACAGGACCTCCCCAACAACTTAATAGACTTGACAACAGGCAGGTGCCCTCCACAGGTGCAGAAGTTGGAACTTCTAGCATGGAAAATTGGGGGTGGGCCAATCAAGTAGCGCACTGGTCCTTAGAGGAAAGAGGTCTCCTAAAGAAGAGTTGGAGAAATTCCACCTTATCTACTTATAGAGCTCCAATAAGGCGTTGGATTACATGGTGTGAACAAAACAAGGTTAATCATAACTGTCCACAGACCAATGATGTTGCTCGTTTTTTTGGCCAAGTTGTGTATTGAGGACAAACTCGCTTATAGGACAATACTCTTACACAAATCTGCAGTGTCAACATACACAGCCACAGGCGAAGATATATCAAAGAACTTTTTTGTACAGCAGATACTTAAAGCTACCTCTTTAGTAAAGCCACCCAATAAGAAACCACCTATTTGGGACACTGAGTTACTATTTAACTGGCTCAGGAATACACAAAAATCAGATTCTTTGTTTGACATTTCACGGAGAACTGCAGTAATCTTATTGCTGGCTTCAGGTAGAAGAATCCATGACCTGACACTGTTAGAGTTGTCTAGTGACAACTTTAATCTAGATAAGGACAGGCAAGAAATAACACTGTGGCCAAGATTTGGTTCTAAGACAGATAATGCAGACAGTAGGCAGTCAGGTTGGTTGCTAAGACAACATCCTGAGGAGAACCTATGCCCAGTACAACATATAGTAAAACTAATTAAGGCCACAGAGGTTAGGCGTTCTGAAGGTGGTAACATAACTAGCCTATTTTTATCAATCACAGGTGAAATAAAAGCTGCTACTCGTACTATTATAGCGGGTTGGATCAAGAATGTTTTTAAAGGAGCTGGAATAAATGCATCAGCAGGCAGTGTGCGATCAGCAGTAGCTTCAAGAAGCTATATGGAGAACCGTCCAATTGAAGAAATATTAAAGAGAGCTAACTGGAAGAGCTCTGAGACCTTCAGAAAGTTCTATTGCCATACAGTCATGAGAACAGACAGAGGGGAAACTAGTGATTATCTGTATAAGAACTTCTCTAATCTTTAGATATATGGATACTAATTTTTATGTCTCAAGTATTGAGAACAGAGATGATTAATTATTTAACCTACTATAATTAATATGTTAATTTAATTTTCATAATGATAAATTTTGATCTCATAACAGTACCTTATATAATTAGGATTAAAGTATATCCTGAGGTAGTAGATCCTCATTATGTTATTTATAAATTAGAAAGAAAATTTAAGTTTTTGTTTTTTATTTCATTGTTTATGTTAATTTTTAAAAAAGAATTCAAGTATTTTTTTTTTTTAATTTCTTTGAATTATATAATGAGTCATATAAATTGACAAAGGAATTTATTTATTTTCACATAGCGTTCATAGAACCTGTACCTATAAAAGGTTCTTTCACCAGCAGATACCAAACAGATCTTCAACAAATGCTGTGTGTTTTGGAAACACATATAATAGCACTGTTTTGCATTAAAACAAAACAGTTATTATGTGTGTGGAAAAACACACAGCATTGGAGCAAGGTGCTTGCTGGTGATTAATGGATAGAAGACTATGAGTTGACATTGACAGGTGCGCTCCAGTTCAGGAGAACTGTCGTGCTCTGCTGGAGTGAAAGAGACAGGTAACATAAGAAAGAGAGAAAAGGTATGAAATTGCATGTTCTTAGGCTTAATTTATTGAATGCTTCTTCAACAAATGCTGTGTGTTTTTCCACACACATAATAACTGTTTTGTTTTAATGCAAAACAGTGCTATTTTTAAAAGAAACTACACTTTTTACTTATGTGATTAATCAAATGTGTATGTCTTCTTCTTTGTATCGGCTTGAGCCAGTAACCATATGGAATAGGTCATGCAGTGGCATGGAGATTGCCCAGTCAACAAATGGTAGCGATATTGACCGTCCAGGGTCTTATCACTACATAGTATAAAACAAAGTCGCTTTCTCTGTCCCTATATCCCTATGTATGCTTAAATCTTTAAAACTACGCAACGGATTTTGATGCGGTTTTTTTAATAGATAGAGTGATGAAGAGGAAGGTTTATATGTATAATAACATCCATAAAATAGTGGAGAAATACTTATATATTTTATACCTGTGCGAAGCCGGAGCGGGCCGCTAGTTATGAATATACTATTTCTACAGCACTTATAGCAGAGTGGTATGGCCGTTAGACTGCAAAGTCAAAGGTCACAAGGTCAAAGCCTGCATCACACCAAGGTCTTTTCAAATTCATGTGAGTTATAAATTATTTATCAGCTGCTGCAAACGGTGTAGGCAAACATCATGAGGAAACCTGCACACCTGAGAGATTTATTAATGGTGTGTAAAGCCATGTCAGAGGCCTACAGGCGGTTTTAACTGACACCAGATTGTTCATCAACCGTACGATAAGAAGAAGAAGCTACTATTACTATAAATATGAAATATAAATAAGCTAACTCTAAAAAACCAGGCTACCTTCGGTTATTCCCGAAAAGGTGCAAAAACTAATTTTGCCGACCGTATGTTTCACACGTATCTTACGTTTTACTAATTAATTACTTCTAAACAATTCTTTTTATCGTGAGTACGCGTGTCTGGTAGTACCTATTGAGAAAGGGTTGCAACAGCGTCACCCATTGAGAAACGTGACCTCTGATGAGTTATTGATTTTGAACATGATAAATGGACGCGCAGAAAAAATTATCACTTCCACGGTTGGGAGGCAGGAAGGTACCTCTATTTTCTAATCTATCTATCTTATTAAGATTACACATCAAAAAAGTTATTTTATCATCATACCTTTAGGATATCGGTGTATCACGTAGATTTTCCGTTGCCAACAAGCACGTTACATGAACTAACAATGCCCACAAAATATTGATTAATCTACAGGTTACGAGTACCTACCCTTTTCACTCCGCCTAATACGAAAGTATTTCTGCGCAATAAGATGCGCGTTATAATTTATGCGAATCAGCTACACGGCACTAATTTAATGCACTTCTTAGATCTAATAAATTAATTTGCGACATACACAAACAAACTGTTTAAAAATAACAACGTTATTATTTGATTCAAACTGAGTCGTTAAAAATCAGTGCAAGATAGAGTAGAGTAGATACAAGTACAAACAATTTTGTTCTCGATTCCAATACAGAAAATAAATTAATGAAGACCGTACCTATTTTATCTCTAGCCAGCCAGGTTAGTCCCAACTAATTCAGATATAAAAAATACTCTGTGCGTGTATAGTCTTGAGTTTTGAGGTACTAAGCTACTAAGTCCCAGTGTTCCTGACTTTTTATCTTTAAATTATTATAATTATAGAGGTTTTCATAAAAACATTGCACTATCTTTATCAATGAATTACAATATTATATCAATAATTAATTATTACATTTTAGTTTGATTAGGTACTAATAGTAACATTATTATTTAATTAACTTTAACACCGGAATACCGGAAGTGGGGAAGTGCCGAAGTGTTGCTTACTTTTATTTTGCACACAGATTAGACAGACAGATTGGAAAATTAATTTTGTGCCTGTTTCAGTCTTAAGTGTCTATGGCTTTTTCGGTCATTTCAAAGAGATTTCAAACTTTTCAAAGAGCAAAAAACACTTCGAGTGCGTATTAGGTATTAGTTTAATGCGGAAGATGTAATTATTTAAACTCGAATGTATATCTAATAATTGACATATTATCGCGATGCGGTTGATGTAAATTTAATAATCACAATAAAAACCTCAATTAATAAAAAAAAAAAACTAACTTTGATCGTTATATTATTATGTTAGGACTATTCGGTTTTATGTTCTAATACGCTAACAAATCAAGATTGAATAAAACTCTTTGTTTGATTTGAGACGTCTTTATCTTGAATACAGTTAATGTAGCTTATTCATACAACATACTGTTTAAAGCATAAACTTTTCTTATCTTTTTAAAAACATGTACTTATAATCTAGGTGCAATTCAGTTTTAAATTAAGTAGGTATTTACTGAACATAACTTAAATTTTATTTAAATGATGGGTTACTTCGATTTTAATTAAAATACTAATGAATTTGAAATCATCTACAGATACCTATTCCGTAATAATTAAGAATAATTTTAAATTTATCCCAAAACAATACGCGCTTTTACGTACAAGAAGCTACAGTTAGGTAGGTATTTTTACAACTAGCTTCAATTCAACCAGAAATTTATTCCACGTACCTTAGTAAACACTAATAGGGATTATTGATATCTCAGAAAACTTAAGTCATGTAGAATAATGAGAATTCTATCAATCCGTTCAGGGTCTTATTCTTCAAATCCTTATCTTTCAGACATTTTGTGCATTGCTTATGTGTTAAGTAAAGTAGGTAAGAAGGCATACTAACGATACTAATAATAAGAAATTGCACTAACAGAAATATAAAGAATTTATCTAAGACAACAAAAAAATATAATGTTGTTTACTTATTAGTGCCTAAAATAAATAGCTTCGGAAACCGATCTTAATGACCTGAATCTAACCCACAGAATCCCATATAATAGCACCCAGATGCTACATTTTCATTTATCTATTTTATATATTATATTTATATTTTATTGATAAATATTATTACTTATCAACACTGTAATGTGAATACTGTGTTTTTTTAGATTTTAATTATTATTATTATTAAACAGGATCGTGAGAAATTATCAATGGCTTAACATGCGTCATGGTCATTGTAAACTTACCAAATGGTATTCATTGGTCCCAAGTAACACTGAAATGGATGAGATGGCGCGAAGTAATAAACTACCGTTACCGAAATATTACTGGTCTCCTTACCAAGCCTACAGCGCATCAGACGCAGTGACACAGTGCAAGGCACGGCTAGTAAAACAGAACTGAGGACTTGAGGAGTGCTCGCCCGGGACGCCACTTTATTGACTCGGTAGGGACGGGGAGGCCAGACAGCACCCCTTGCACCCCTCATCCTAAATATTACTCCATGCACACAGCTTTGATTAAACACAGCTGCAACAACTTGACACTCCACCTAGCTACTATATCTCGCTCTCTCTTGCGCAGACGTGTTAAGTTCGAGTGAGACGCTGCGATAACCTGGAGTGCCAATTTAATGTAACTACGACATACATGTAAACTGTAAGGAAACCCGGCCACAGGGCTCCATCGTACAAAAAAAATAGCTCCAAATCGAATTTGCTTCGAGTACAGCGCAGGGTGGCAAAATTAATTCAAAATATTTATATATTATGGTGTTAATCGATTAAAAGACGACCTAATTGGCGCAGTGGCTAAGCGATTGGACTGCTGCGCTAGGGGTTGTGGGTTCGATTCCCGCACGGGACAAAAATTTGTGCGATCCACAGATGTTTGTTCCGGGTCTGGGTGTTTGTGTATGTGATATTCTATGTTTGTAAAACGCACCCACGATACAGGAGAAATTCCTAGTGTGGGGCGACGTTTTTTTTTTTTTTTTAAAAAAAGGATAAATATCTGGCCCGGTCAATGGATCTTCGCGTATGAGACCAAATTTGTTTTGAATTATGTACTTTTAAACTTCTTGAATTATATTAATTAATAAACCTACGCAATCATAGTCTAGGAGTTGCAAAGCGCGACAGCTGAGGGTGAGGACCTTGGTTGGATTTCCGGGTCGGGCAACGTTAATAGGCCAGTGGACCCTTGTCGCTTGGAAACGCTTTAGGTGAATAGTGGATTTGGTGTGTGTTATTACAACAATTTAACAACTAGTCAACGACGAGACCTACAGTATGAAATGGCTAAAATCAAAATTTTTTATCTGTTCTGCCCCCCTAGACAAGTGGCAAAATACTTGATGAATAGAAATGGGGTTTTGGGTTTTGTATTGAAATTTTAATAATTATGTTTTTCTTGTCAATCATTGTATTAACCATGGAATCAGTGAATTATAATTTGCTATATTAAATTGGAATGAACTGTAAAAGGTTCTCTAAAATAATACAGTTATTTAAACGACGAACGTTATTTTTTTTTAAACTGACCCATACTATACATATATGCTAGTATTTTTTATACCATACCTTACATCGTAAATTATTATTATATAACTGTAAAAAAATCAGCGCTCTACATCTTTTTTTTATACATTGCATTTGCATGCGTAATACGGGCGCTTTAATCGCCCGCCAGACTGGCGCGCTTGGGGTGACTTGCGCTTGCATGACTAAAAAAAAATTAAATGAGAAATTATAACCTCCTTCAAAAAACTCAAAAGTCATAAATAATATTTTATCACATCACTTTACATAAGCGAAGTGGAAGTCGGCGCCAAATCCCAACATCCATTAAGCGATTTAGAAAAATAGTACTTATGAGAATGCTGCCATAAGTGCGTGGTTCATAGTTTCAAAGCTAAAACTATAAACTAAGCGAACGCATAGGGTTTGGCGCCGACTTCCACTTCGCTTATGTAAAGTGATGTGATAAAATATTATTTTTTTGACTTTTGAGTTTTTTGAAGGAGGTTATAATTTTTTATTTCACGATTTTTAGCGGTGTATGGAATTCATCCGCCCCAGACTTTAGTGAGACTAGTATTTGAAATCCTTTCACACACAAAACATAAAGCCCTTTTAAACGATACCTCACACGATATATTTAATCCAGGAAAGTGATAGGAGGGAGGTCAACGCACCCCCACTCCCTCGTGGGAGTAGTAGTCGATAACTTACCACTAAAAATTCCCGCTCATTTGTGCCAGTCTTTAATAATTATTTTCTGAATCAAAATTATATTTTATAAAAAAATATTGCTTGAGGTAGGCAAAAAGATTAGGGAAAATATTTGGCCATTATTTCAATCACAGACTTGCATGCTCCTTATTGTGCTGGCAATCACATTATTTTTGACTTGGCAGTCCTGTGTTTTTATTATAACGCTCTTTGCCCGCATCATTCCCAAAGTTGAACAAGACACGCGGCCCGCTGCGCCGCACCGCGCGGCGTGCTGCGGGCCGCGCCGCGTGCCGCCTGGCTGGCGCTGCCGAGTGCCCGACCTCCATAGGTCCCACAAGAACTCAAAAAGCAGACACGTAAGTGTTTTGTTCTTTTAAATCCATCCGAACACTTTTTAAATATATCGTGTGAGGTATCGTTTAAAAGGGCTTTATGTTTTGTGTGTGAAAGGATTTCAAATACTAGTCTCACAAAAGTCTGGGGTAGATGAATTCCATACACCACTAAAAATCGTGAAATAAAAAATTTTAAATTAAAAAATTATAACCTCCTTCAAAAAACACAAAAGTGAAAAATAATATTTTATCACATCACTTTACATAAGCGAAGTGGAAGTCGGCGCCAAATCCTATGCGTTCGCTTAGTTTATGAACCACGCACTTATGGCAGCATTCTCATAAGTACTATTTTTCTTAATCGCTTAATGGACGTTGGGATTTGGCGCCGACTTCCACTTCGCTTATGTAAAGTGATGTGATAAAATATTATTTTTCACTTTTGTGTTTTTTGAAGGAGGTTATAGTTTTTTAATTTAATTTTTTTTATACATTATGGAGACCTCGCACGAGAACCTCCATGAGTTCGTATTTTCATTTATTTTTTACATATTTGTTGATCGTTATATTTTAAATTCAGTTAGATCAATCGCACGATCTACTACGCGTTCCTTATATTTTAGTCATCCTTTCATCACCAAGCACGATGTTTCATCATTTTGGTTTTCTGTGGAGGGTAATAGCTATGGTAATAGAATATTTTTGGGAGCTAATGCTTAGCGTTTAGTGATCACTTGACCAACGAGGCAACCACTTAATATAGGTATACAGGCGTGGCTAATAAGTCTAACTATGTCTGTCTTTTTTATATATGTATAACTGGATATTATAATTATTTATTACAGAATCACGATTCTAGAGCTACACGCGCACCGGTCTACTTCAGCTGCACGTGGCATGGAGCTCCATGATACACATTCCTGGCATTCTGGGGGTTCGCGACGAGACTGATGTTAGCAGTTTATAAGCGGTCAACAATTTGAAGGTAGGTACCGATTTTTATACTGTCAAACAATGTTTTACAGCTTTTAGTAAGGCAGGCTGAAAAGGCAGTATGTGCAGCTGCTTTGCTGACAGTAAAAACATGATATCACGCTGTTCGACTGTTATTTTAATTTGCAATGTGGGTACACCGTGCAAACATTACAAGACCTGCCAACCTAAAAATATTCGCGGCGGACGATCGCAGCGCTACGTAGTTTAGAGAAAGGATTTTGAATTACGAACATCCCAAATCAAGTTGCGTCCCGCTACTAGCCGTTTGCGCTTGCGCTGAAGCTTGTGTATTTTCTGACGATAATATTAGGTACTTTACTCGCTCGTGCTTTGGGACACACGTTGTTCGCTCTAGAGACTGTTTGTGCTGTACATTGTCTGTGCTAACTGTTGTGCTTGCGAGGCGGCCGGCATGGCTCCTGTAGCCTATGCCTTTGGATTATACTTTCGATTTTGTGTGGACACGTGTATACTTTCCGTCACGTGAAAAGAACGCTGACCGTTAACTATTGTTTTTAAATTCTAGTCTATTCCAAAGTCTTACGTAACTAGTAAAGTACCAATAATGATTATAAATTAAAACATTTATACTTAATAAACCACCATAGCGTAGGACCATAGGAACCGGGACTTGGAATATTTTTCAATATTTCGTTATTTTTATTCGGATAACGTTATTTAGCAACGTCCCAAATACTAAATAACGTTATCCGAACAAAAATAACGAAATTTTGAGTGACGTTTGATAAAGTTAAGGATTTTTAGCTAATCAATTTTAAAATTAATTTAACTAAGTTTTATCGTTTTTTTTTAGATGTCCACAAAATCCAGAATCCAAAATACGCAGCCGAATGCTCTACCTAGATACACAATTGCGAGTCCTTACTGTTAACAGGACGGCAAGGACGAACTCAAAATCCACTGATACAACATTTCACTGAAGGACCCTTGTCAATGACGATGCAAAGCACCGATAGCCGATTGGTATGACCGTTAGACTGCCAAGGTCGCAAGTTCTAACCCCGGCACGCACCAATGTCTTTTCGAATTCATATGCATATTACAAATTAGTTATCAGTTGCTAAAAACGGTGAAGGTAAACATCGTGAGGTAACCAGCACACCTGATAGATTTTTCAACGGTGTGCAAAGCCTTGTCAGAGGCCTACAGGCGGTTTAAACTCTGACACCAGGTTGTTCATCAACCATACGATAAGAAGAAGAATGATGATGCAAAAAAATTATACGACACGAACACGTTAGATACTTGTGATGTCATGCCAGATACTTTGTGTTGTCACAATGCACGAGAGAAAGTCAATAAACACAAATGTTTCCCAACCCGATAGTCTACAAAACAAAATATGTACCTACTGCGAAGCACCGAAACACAAGTAAGTACCTATAATTATAACTAAGACGATGAAAAGCCAGAAGTTTAAGAGTAGCCCCCTTACCATGAAGTCTGAAAGCAGGACAGTTTACGTTGCGGGAGCGAGACGTCAGACGCTGCATTACACTGCACATACATACGTAACTTGCCATTTGCATCCACCGGTTGTCCGCAACTCTGACGATCTCGTCAATATATTTTATCTATGGCACACACATAACTAATTAACCCCCGACGGAAAAAGAGGGGTGTTATAAGTTTGACCGCTATGTGTGTCTGTCTGTCTGTGGCACCGTAGCTCTAAAACGGGTGAACCGATTTGGATGCGGTTTTTATTATTTGAAAGTAAACACGTAGCGGTAACCCGCCGCGACATTGTCTTAAATAGGTGTTACTCGGATCGGATTTAATGGCTCAATGATAGGTGTTATTTTTTACTTTTTAAATTCCCGTTTTTTTTTTGCGTTGGGGTTTTTTAAAATTTTATTTTATTTAATCTTATATTATAACTATAGTCCTTTTTATGTTGTTTATGTATCTACCATGCCGTGTTGTATCCGGCCTAAAATTGACCACCCCCTTTCATCTCGTGGGTGTCGTAAGAGGCGACTAAGGGAAAATCCAAAAGATGGGCAGCAGCGTCTTCTGTACCTTGACCACCAACACTGCGATCCCCAAGCCGCTTGCCACGCGTGGGGATTATGGCACGCCCCCTAGTTCAACAGTGGACGTCTTCCGGATGATGATGATGTATCTACCAATATAATAATATGTTTTGGTAGACACTTCTAGTGTGAACATTTCCCAAGTACTATATATGACATGCTATAAAAAACCAGAGCTATTTTTTTTAATGGACGTTTATACGTATTTCTTTTATATAATTATAACTTAAACTACCGTTTCACGAGTATAAATTACCCGACCAGTGTTGGGTAGACCTTATTGTATAGGGTAAATCCCTAATATTCAGACCTTATACAAAAACCTTGAGTGATTCTAAGTAAACCCGGGTAAACCTAGGTTTACTCAAACTTCTAGCATTACCCGTAACATTTATACTTAAGAAACTTTCAAATACTAATTAATTATGTATGTATTCATTTCCAGAATCATCAACAGAAATTAAATAACTGGTAACAGTCTGGCGGAGATAAGTGGCGGTTTTATTGTACCGTGGTAAGTGTTTTTTTTTTAAACTTGGCCCTACACTAGGAAGTCCTCTTGTATCGTGGGTGCGTTTCACATACATGAAACACATGCACTAACACACTCGAGACAAACATCTGCGAATCGCGCAAACTTTTGTCCATGTGGCAAACGAAAGCGCAACCTTTACTTTACCTTTTTCAGTCAACTTGCTTAACCACTGCGCAAATAAGGTCGTGAAACAATCACTTTTATAAGTAACTAGCAGCATCCCGCATTTTGACAAGCATGATACACCTACTTCATCTTATTATATATAATTGTTGTGTAGGTATGTGTGTTTGTCACTACTACTAACTCCTCCTAAACGGCTGTGGCTGATTTGGAAGAAATTTTGTGTGTATATTTCAATGGGTTCCTGAATGGTTGGAAAACGTAATTAAACCCGATAGGTGGCGCTGCTTTTTCAGGCAGGATAACTTCTGCCGGATAGTGTATCAGCCTTCAGCCTAATGTTCTATTTTGCAGTGACTATGGAGTATCTTGCTGATTCTTCTCCATATGACGCTTTTGAACCAAGCAAGTAGTTAAATTACATTGTAAAGTTCCATCTGTCTAGGATCCGACGGTGCCAGATATATTTACGTTATTATTTATATTAATGAATTGTATTCCTAGGGTGCAGAACATCAGTTTCCCGCAACCAGAACGCCTGCGCAGCAGAAACAAGCTTCAATAATAATAATTTAATGTTACGACTTACACTCACTCACTAATTCTCACGGCAATGGTTGTCATCATCATCATTATCAGCCACGCTTGGCAAGCGGCTTGGGGATCGGTGAAGTTACAGAAGATGCTGCTGCCCATCTTCTGAATTATCCCTTAGTCGCCTCTTACGACACCCACGGGAGGAAAGGGGGTGGTCAATTCTAGGCTGGATACCACACGGCAAGGTAATGGTTGTATTAGGGCGCCCACGCAGTTATGTGTGGGGGCCCTTAGTTTATTATTGTTAGTTTGAAGATACCATTTTTAATTTTCTTTTCTATAATCATAATGTTCTCATGACCGGATTGCGACGGCGACCTTTCTTAGCGGAGACTAGCCAACTACTCAAGAGATATTATAGAGCACAAGTAGGTACCTATCTCTTGCTTTTTTACACTGTATATAAGTGATTTGCTTTCCTTAATATTATTTGGTAAGTTATTGCATGCTGTCTTAGCGTAATTTGATTTTATTAGTACCCTAGTGTTACTATACTAGTAATTTCTGTTTCTGGGGCCGTTCGTTTATTTGAATTTCGATTTCTGTAATAATAAAAATGCCGTCCTGACTGAATTGCGGTATGTCTATGATTTCAACTTAATTAAATTAGTTTGGTTATCTTTCTGAATTTTATTTATATCTGTACACTTCCTCAAATAATTACTCGCCTTAGATAATCGCATACCGCATTACTTACTGCTGTTACTATGCGCCGTGCAATATCATTAACAGTGGCTACATAGGTATATGTATCTTTAAAATACTACTCGAAAAAAATTGCTATAATATCGTAACTACATACTAACGACCATAAGCGTGCGTAATTGGAATTTAAATAGATGTACAAATACATAATGTGATATGTTTCAGGTTTTAAAGTAAATGGGGCTATGTTTTTGCAAATATCATAATTATTATTACATCCAATTAATTTAGGTATTTTTTAAACATATATTTAAATTTATGTAGGTATGTCTACTGGGTGTATAATACATACATAAAGTCACGCCTATTTCCACGAGGGGTAGGCAGAGATCACGGATTTCCATTAGCTACGATCCTGACATACTTCTTTCGCCTGATTCACTCGTGTATAAATTATATATTATTAGTTATTAGCATTGTTTGTACTCATTACTACCTATTCTATATTATTGCACCTACCGCTTTGTCTCTATGGTTGACTGGTATATGCCTCAGGCATTAAGTCCGCCTATGTAAACTGTATTGTTGCATAAAGTGAAAAGAAATCAATAAAAAACCCAGCATGGTATGTATTTATGTATTATTGATCGCAGTGTAAAAGCACAGGTAAAAAACTTATAAGACCCTTATACTTTCAAGAAAGATATGTTTCGATAAACAAGTGATTATAAAATTTTGCCGAATCCATTATTATCGAAAAAATCATGAAATCAGGCATGACGTCTGCCGGGACCGCCAGTAATTTAATAAACTAATTGGGGTGTCTGAGACTAAGTTCTTGCGTTAAATTTGGGACATCTGGTATATGAAGATAGAAAAACAAAAGCTTAATTTTAAAATAAGTACTTTTTTATTTCTTTAATTGGATATTCGTCAATAACATTAAAATCTTATCCTAAACCAGACTAGAAAATTACGCATCTGTAAGATAGAAGCACACTGAAACACACATAATAATACTTATTACAAAATCAGTAAAATATTAAAATACAAAACCGCAATAAAAAAATCCCTGGACAAATAAGTAGGTTAACTTAGGTTAACTATTAATTAAATTACATTATTTACAGAACTTTCAACGTATATTTTTATAAAAAAAAATATTATAAAATTATAATTATTTTTTACAGGACACAAAATTATGCAATTTCATTTAAAATATCCAAACTACAGAAAAGTACGAACACAATTAAAACAGTCAAGTTAAAAACATTAATATTAGTAGGTAGGTACTTATACTACCTACCTACCTACTACCAAATACTATCCTATATATTTTCATAGTCCTTAGTTTTTACACACATTGTAATGCTAAATATGATACTCTTCTAAGCAGTTTCCCAAACACAGTGACACAGCGCATTGCTCAGATACGTACACTGTGCGCCTTTTCCTATTGCGGTGGATACGGCACTATACACACTGTGTTTGCTATAAGGCAAGGCCCCTTCACAATAATATGGTTCCGTGTTGGAGCGTAACCGTGTGGCTTGTACTGCCGTAGATGGTGCCGGCAGCTGTAAAGTAGCAACTAGGGCATTCGCCAGATTGTGCCTGAACCACAGATTAGATAATAGTTTCCTGAACCTCCTGTCATCGATATTGAACTTACAGATAATGTAACAGTTCAATATCGACACGTTCATCAGCCTCAGGAACAATTTTTGTACCAGGCCTGGTTTCTTTGCGCGTTCTTGTGAATATGTAGAGAAGAGCTGAGAGTGAGACACCGCACTACACTTCAAAGAGCGGCATTATTTTTTGTGGAAGCCATTCCACAGCGGAAATAACCTGCAATGCAAGCTCATGGTAAGGCACCAGTCCCCTTCGGCTCGGCCGGGCATGTCTTTCTTGTCGACACCTCCCATGAGCACATTTTTATCCAAGACAGCTTGCGGTTTGTACTTCACCTTACCATACTCCTCTTTAGGGTGAGGTGGCGACCTAAACCTTGTGGCATTTGAGAATTATGCTCAGATCATCTGTACTTGAGCAAGCTATCTCGTTTCATCGTTTCTCTGCCTTCACCATATATTTGATGGACTCCGGAACGGACTGGCAATTTACGCGGAGTCCTACAGGTCAGTGTTTTGTTTTTAAGACAACGCTTCAGCAATGGAGACTTGCAGCAATTATTCATTACTAGCGTGTGGCCTAAATTAAACATAGGCTTTGCCAGATCAGCCCCCTTACTATGAACTCTTAAAACAGGAGGGTTTAAGTTGTGGAAGCGAGACGCCGAGTTACACTGCAAGTAGCGGCGTCTCGCTTTTACACCTTAAACTGTCCTGCTTTAAGAGTCCATGGTAAGGGGGCTGAAACTTTTGCAGTAGCGCCTTCTGGCATGGTGACCTGTCTGTCTTTTTCATCGATTGCACCGCTATCTAGATTAAAAAAAAAAACAAAAGTAGGCGGTTGCCGATTCACACAGCTGAAAAAGACTTAATGCCAACTTGGCGGCTTTATTGCGACTTGAGAGTCGGCCCTTTCATTCTTAATTTGTTACAAAATGTTTCCCATAATAAATGAATAAAAAAATAAATTAAAGAACATTGCGAACACAAACCACATATATTTTACTTAAAATATTTTTTTAAGGTCACCTTTTAAAAAAATTATGTAATTCAGTCTTCATCCATTAGTATGACCTTTCACAGTATAATAAACAAATATAATTTAAAACTTTAAACACAAGCGCATCAAATAAATAAAAATATAAGTAATATTGTGAATTTTGATTCATTCTCATATTAAACCATCTTGCAATATAAAGTTTATCATACCACAGGCTACTATAATCACATCATTTATGATAGGAATTAAATTATGGTCCAAACAAGCATGAGGGAGAAACATGTGAAACTCACTTAGCCTGTGTATTACATGTTTAATATGTTTTTCTAATGCTGCAGTCTGTTTAATTTCATTCACTTCATCTTTAGTATTTGGGCAGGACTTTAAATCATCAGATCGTATGAGGGTACAGTTTTTAGCTTCAATTGAAGATGACAAATCATTGAATCCCTTGTCAGCCATCACTGCTTTTTGAGGAGGTAAAAACTCCAAGTAACCACAATCTTGGACTATTATTGTATCCCCAGCCGCTCCTCCATATCCATTCGAGATATAATTGATCATCCCATCAGGTGTATATGAAATTAAATATTTCAAAGTGTTACAATTGTTATCTTGAGACCAGGTTAGTGTTTGTTGGACAGCATCTGTTGGCGGCTCAATTTGAATTTCAAGACAATTAATAATTGAAACAACATTTGCATATTTAGCCTTGAATGCCACAGGTAATTTTTTTAAAACCTCTGAAGGTGTTAGCCACTCGATAAAGTGTTTCATTCTGGCTGAGATAACAGGTATACTTTTATAGAATATTTTACGAATAGTGCTCGGTGCATATCCAAATTCCAATGCTAATATGCTGAATTTTTCATTTAATTTTATTTTCTTTAGTGTTATAAGTATATCTATAGTGGGGATTGGGGTATTTTCACTTAAAAGTTTTATTAGATGAAATGATCTTTTAGGTAGTCCCAGCAGCAGTTTGGGCTCTTTTTCTATAGCAGTTAGCATGGCACTGCGCATTACCGTTTTAAAATCTTTCTCTTTCTCTAAATCATCTTGCACCCCATTAGATTCCAGTGAACTATTTTGTTCAAAATAAAGATTTATGACTGATGAAAGAGGAGAAGTAGATGTGCCTTCACCTGGAGTATCTGCAAACAACTGTCTTTTTGATGCGGCTTTGCTTTCTGTTGCAGATGTTTTTCTAGAAGTTACAATATTGATTGATGAACGAGGAAATGCGCATTGCGGTGCATTTTTCTTTTCCATTAAATTTGCCTGAACACCTTTATTTCGGTGCTTCATTTTAATGTTTGCTTGCACAGCCCTCTCAACTTGGGAAATACTGGGCTTTTCTTCAATAACATCACGTAATTCATTATTATAGGCAGTAATGGGTTGGGTAGCAGTGGACACTTCAATAATATTACAGAACTCAATTTGGGCAGTGCCATACTGGACTTCCATACCATCACGGAATTTAGTATGGGAAGTACTGGGCCTCACTATACCATCACCTATTTGAGGAGATTTACAAATTTCTAAATCTTTATTATTTATGGCAGCAACTTCTGAAAGACATTTGTTTATCAGTGTCATTCTTTCACTCATAATAGTGTCCGTTATCTTTAATGGTGACATTGTCCGTTGTTGGCACTCAAACCTATGAGGCACGACACCTTTCCTTAACTGTAAAGGTACTTTTACCCTATATTTTTTCATTATATTGTGTTGAATGTAATTTGCTGTATCTTGCTCAATCTGAAATACGAATAGTGAAACTTCGTTGGTAAGACCGGCAACATAACGAATAAAAATTATTTTATTATTATAGACGAAAGTTTTATTAAAAATTTGTAATTATTGTACTAGGTTACTTTAATTTTATGATCAATGAAAAACTTGTACACTAATTGACACTATGGTAGCGATTGTAGCGAATTAGCGTTAACAAATATACTAAAATACTTACATTAAAGTGGTCTTCACAACAATACAGATATGTCAATGGAGATACATAATTTCTTCTCATAATTTTACACCATTGTTTACGTATTTCTGCATCTCTAGGAACTGAAAAAAATACTTTATCGGGTGTACTTCTGGTAGTATTTTCACACTTTGGAACGACACAGCGCTTATAAGGAAGCGGTTTTTTAGGTTCTTCCATGGTCTGTAGAGCAATTTAAACTGAAAATTTGTAGTATATAGCTGAAACAACTAGTAAACAAACACTGCGAGATGCGAGTGGCTGCGATGCTGTGGCGTGTGTACTGCGTATGACGTGAGACCAGTGTTGCCAGTCGGGTCTTGTCAGAAATGACCTCAAAAATAAAAAAATGTAACCTCTTTGTATAAAAAATAACCCTTCATATTTTTTTACTGGAAAGGTATTAAATGTTGTAAGAATAGAATATTAGTTGTTGTTATTGACTTACAGAAACATCGATGAGTATTTGAGCACTTGCCCGTATTTATTATTGCTTATTGCCCGAATGAATCCGATCCGATCCGACTGATAAAACGAGTGAGCGAGATACAAATGGTGTAAGTGTGAAGGAGTACAACGTTTTGTTCCAATAGAGACGGCTATGATTGTCATAATAAAAGTCTGTGGTTTTGTGCTTTTAGTTTAGGGATGTAACGGAGGCCTTCTTAACGGAGGCGGAGGCGGATACGAAGGCGATGATTTTCACTTCCGCGGATGCGGAGGTTAACGGAGGCGAAGGCGAAGGTGAAAGTGGATGTAAATAAAATAGTAATTTAAGGTTCAAAAGTTTTTATATTAAATACTTAACACTTAAGTAAACATTTGAAACAAAAAGTAAAAATTTTAAGTTAACTTTTTTGTAATCAAAATTAGTAATCAAAATTAAGGAGAGGTAAATTAAATTTGACAAACAATATTTTTGCGGCTTTATCACCTTCCAAACGATTTCTAAGGGATTCATAAAGTAATCTGTAACTCCGTTACAACTACGCAAAAATTGTGCGGAGGCGGAAGTGGAGGCGAAGGTACGATTTCTTGCGGAACTTCCGCAGTAACGGAGGCGGAGGCGAAGTTCCGTTACAACCCTATTTTAGTTCTTACTGCTAACGAAGCTTACCAACATGAAAAAATCCAAAACGAGCGTTCCGTTTCACGTTGCTTTTATGTTAAAAAACAAAAGTTAATTCTAAAAATTCAGAAAAGTCACCTAAAAGTAACCTTTTCATTACTGTCAATATCATAGGTTACAATAATGCAAAAATCAAAAATCACCAAAAAGGTTGCAAAAGTAACCTTCTGGCAATACTGACGTTAATTTATTGCCCGCGAGAAATGGCGGCGTTCAATGCATTAAATATTATCAATGATATTATTTAATACATTGATTTAAATATTTTTAACCCATGGTAAATATTTATTTTGTTCGCTTTAGACGATGAATAGAAAAAAACATATTTTCCTAACGTTACTACTGCCATCTGTCATATTATTACAAAACTACCTGGCTGTATAGTGTACGAGTCAGCAGGTTATTACGAGACATACTGTGCACTTCTACAGAGCTGTGTTGCGTGGCGCACCATTTAACTTGTCTAGCAGCCGAGAGGTGGCGTTGTAATAAAAAAGTGAAATAGATCTACAGACTACAACTTGTGAAAACTAGTACGTTGGTTACTTTAGAGCTGTGCGATTTCATTCACAATTTTTTGCAACTTCGATATTTTGTTACTGTTTCCGACGGTTTTACTTGCTTCAATAACCCGGAAAAGTCGACTAACATGGCGTTTGGCTATTGGCAATAGGGTTCCCCTGGATAACACAAGTCTCGATATTGCCTTCGGATTCCACACCAAATACGAATTTATAAGCGTATGTGTTGCCAGCGTTAGAGTTAATACTAACTTCATGTTTATATTATGTTTTATTCTGATTTTAGTTTTGCATGGATTTTAAATAATGTATGGAAACATGTTTATTACCCTCACAAACTTTTGCGTTTATAATATCATAACATGACGCCCTATATTCCTCTTTCACTAGTTAAGTATATAGTTATAGTATAATCCAATAACATTTTGCCCAACCAGGGAGTTGAACCTGGGACCTAACGTTTAGCGGTCGCGCTGTGTAACCACTTTACTAACGAGGTTGATTTTGAATGTGCATATTAAAGTCTTGATGATGATGACACGGTTTGGCATAACTTCAAGACTTGTACCATTGCTTTGATACCACCATTTTCTTTCTCCATGGTTACCACCAACCAACCAACGTTACTTAAACTCCAATCAACTGATCAATCCAAACAACAATAACGATATTTTAAGTAACGTTTCAAGTCAATACTTTGCACCACTCCAATCTGCACTCCATTAGTTTGCCACACGTTACATAATTATATGGATCGATACCTTTCTACTGATTTAAACGTATTACATTAGAAACCGACAAAGATAGCTACAATAAAGTTGGTATTTTAAATATATAAATACTTTTATTATTAAATGCTACCCTTATGCTGACTGAATCTCTGAAAGTGTTAAAGTCGATTGACTAAACTATAGATGTAATGTTTAAAAAAAAGTTATAAACGAAATCTAATAATTACTAACTTCACACGCCTTAACTAATTTAATGAAAGACAGATTTTAATGGAACTTTAGAATAAGCAACCCGCATTGAGCTAGCGTGGTGATCAAGGCTCAATACTTTTCTATAAGAGAACAGGCCTTTTACCTTCCAGTGAACAGTTGTGGACTATTGGTTGTTAAGTATTATTATTTTATGACTTTTGGTGCCATTTTTAGCATATTGCCCATGCAAGCTTGAATCTAAATTAATAAAGGAAATTTGAAACATGAGGGACACGAGCGGGACTCAAAACCGCGACCTTCGCCGAACCGTGGCGCTGCTCTAACCAACTGAGCCACCGTGTCGCTGCTCGCACTCATCGAACACACACACATCGAATTTCAAATTCCCTTTTAGTATTTACGTCTTAGGGTGACGTCAGGTAGGGTGTTGGAATCTATGATTACCAACTCAGTGTTATACCTTTACAGCTATAAATCACTGAAACGATAATACCAACCCAAATTTATATGACTTTTGGTGCCATTATTATTATTTTAGTTAAACATCCATGGTCTCTTTTTTTAGTACTCCATTATTAAGAGCTACTAGCTGTGCCCCGCGCTTTTACCCGCCTTATGCAGATGAAACCGCGAAGTATAGCTATTATCGTTATAAATTACAGCCCATGTAATATTCTCTTGTATATTTATTATTTTACAGTGATATCAAATTCCCTATGAGCTGTGTTGCTTTTAAAAACTTTTCGAGGTGCTCGAACTAGTTGCATTTAGACTATAAATGTGATAGATGGCGTTGTACGGGTTAAAGACTTCTATTTGGAAAAAGGTTTCAATTTCCTTTTTAAAATATATACTCACATATTATTAGCGTTATTATAAATAAATAACACACTACCGATTAAAAATAATGATTTAGAACCATCGGAATTATTATTGAGCGTCATCTCTTGACGAGTAGCAGTATTAATTAATTTGGTAACACTTATCCTATCATAAAAACAAAGCTTTTCTTGTAATATGATATTTAAAAGATAATATTAGTTCAAACAATTTATTAGATGATTGGGACTGTATACGACTGAACAAAAATTTCAAAACTTTAGTTGCATTTAACTACCAATAGATGGCGGGGGCTGGTCACTTATTGTGATCGGACCTCCCCTTTCAGGAAGACAGGCGTAACTGTTGGTTACATTTATACTTATATATCGCGTCGGCACCACCCTCTCGATGAGAATACTCATATACGAGCGAGAGGCTACAAGAGAGGAGGATAGGTTCTGCGCCGTAACCTTCTAAACCACCACGAGGTCGCATGCTATCTCATTCATTTCCCTACACACATCCTCTTCCAGCTCGGGTGACCTCGGCTCCGAGCACGTGTCATAAACTTTCGTGTTCAATAAACTTATGCATAATATTGAAACGTGCAGCGCGAGTGCATAAAATAATTTTAAAACTTTTTCCCTTACGTGTTTTCGGAAAATTTCAACCTGAAATATGTTCTTTGGACTTTCAAACCGTTATAATAAACTTCAAATCGTATATAGATTGTTTAATGAGGCTATACTGCGTGCGTGTTAATGAATGATTTGTAGGCAGTCAATGCTTTGTTATTATGAAAATCATGACTGATACCGTTAATGAATTAACTTTAAGACATAAGTTTAAGATAATATTAGGTCACAGTAATGGTTTGGATGTTGATCAGGCGACGCGCGCTCTTTTTTGACGCGTGTGAAGTCGTCACGCTATATCCGACGTCCATTTTGAATCATAGCCCATTCACGCTATGAATGTAGTCGATTAAGTTTATTTCTGATTAATTTACGAGTCCAGTTGCCTAGTTATTTGATATTGATGGTTGTATAGGGTTTTTATTTATTCATTTGTTTTACTTACGTATACCAAAATAAATCTGTGTCATTTCAAGGTCATCCGTTTTTAGGTCAATTCAGAGGTAGGTACGCAGAGCCTTTTACGATGCGGAGTCGAGTATGAGTGCTTATGGCTAGTGACGTGGTACCTACCTATGTTATGTAATCTATGGTATAGTTCCCGTCACGTAAGAAGAACGCTGAGCGACTGTGTTTACACTCGGATATAGTCGCTTCCTATAGTCCTAGGCTATTGTGGTTTATAGTTAAGTGTAAATATTTTATTGTAGAATCATTATAGGTACTTCACTAGTTACGTAGCACGTTAGATTAGACTGAAATTAAAAAAAATCAAGATAACGGTCAGCGTTCTTTTTACGCGACGGGAACTAAACGTGAAGCAACCACATATCGTATAATATATCGACGCTTGAATGACAATATTTGTCAAGTGCCATTTTGGGCGATATTTTGGGCAAACAGTCGATATTGGCCTTAATCAAGTGGCATAACGATGGACAAGTAGAATTCGTAGAATGTTATTGGGGTAATGTAGTCATCATACCTATTATAGGTATGATGACTACATTACCCCAATAACATTCTCAACATCATTGCTAGTCGGCTGGACTGCATGTACGTAAATTGCTGCAGTGCCATCTCTCACGGAATGGTACTCGTATAGCGGTGATTTACGGTGCAGCCCGAATTAAAATGTTATTTATATTTTATTTTGCCTGGAGTCCTGTACAAAAAGTGGCAAAACGCTTGACGAATAGGAATCGAATAGACTGAGAAATGTATGGGGATGACAATGTCCTCCAGACCGAATTTCGGTCACGGCGGCCTGTCTCGGCTGAGACTAGCCAACTACGCAGGAGATATTATAGTGCACAAGTAAGCGCGCAGACACAGGTGCACTCACTATTCCCTCACTTTCATAGTCCGATGGGATGGTAGACCGACACGACCAGAGAGAGATCAGGCGCAGGACCAACGGCTTAACGTGCCTTTCGTAGCACGGTGGGATCTCGACATGTGAAAACGGTCACCCATCGTAAGACTGACCGCGGTGAGCACGGCTTAACCTCGCAGATCGACTGATCAACGGGGTAGCCACATAGCTACGAGTCCCACAATTGATTGACATAAATATGTCATCGATGACATAGTCGAAACATTATGTCATTCCCATACATTTATCATTATATTTAGATTTCTATTCGTCAATTGATTTGAAACTTGTCTAAAGGGGCTGGTTGTTCATCAACCATACGATAAGACGAAGAAGTTTGATATCTCCACCCACTGCTGGACATAGGCCTCTCCTATGGCACGCCACCGAGCTCTCTCTAAGGTAAATTATAAGATTTTATCCTCCTATCTATCCTATTTTGATAATTAATTATCGTTGCACTATTAAGTTCGAAATAATACGTAACTAGGTATGTATTGTGTGACCTTAAGGCCCTGTCCAGAAGAAGCGAATTTGCCGCGACTCGTCTCGCGCGAATTCAACCGCGCGTTCGCGAGATACCTACTGGGCTCTGATACATCGCGTCCACAAGCATCGCGATTCCGGAGATAATCGCGGAGAGTATCGCGGCGTATTCGCTCCAAAGACAAGACCTTATTCTTTACTACTTTCAATATACATATGTATTGTGTATCTACTGTCGTTGTTATTGTATGACACAGTTGCATCCCGTCTCCGGGCTAACGGTTGTTATTGGCCTCTAAGCAAGAGGCAATACAATGGACAAATTGAATTTTTAGAATGATAATAGGCATGATGACTACATTACAAAAATCCATTACAAGTGCAAGGGCATACTGAAAAAAAATGGAGGGAATACAGCGTTCTGAAGTTTGTGGGTGTTCTCTATCCCTCTCCCTTCCTCTAGGCGATGTTAAATTTACTATGCAATTACTTAGGCGTGACGACATTTCTAAGCAGATGATACCTCTGTCTGACAATACGTTTAAAACGCTTATAACTTTGTAATTGTTTGCCGTATTCAATTTGTTTTTTTCAGTCTTAATATTCATTTTACTCCATATTTCAGAATGTGTTAAAAAATGAACTTATTATTCCTATTGGGGTGTAAGTAGAGAACCTCCACGAGTGACGAAGCTTAAGTACGTCCTGCGCACCCTGGACGGTCAACCTCGCGACCAACCTTGTTGACTGACAAATCTATACACCACGGCACGACATATTCCTGCTCCGCCGATACGAAGAAGAATAAAAAGACCTCTTCTCAGACCACCTACACTGTTCTCACATAAAGTATTAAACTTGTCTGGTCTTTAAAAGAGACCTTGACCCCTGAGTTTGTTTCGGTATTTCTTCTCAGAGGTAGTCAGTTAGGAAATGCCGACGCCATCTAACTAGTTTATAAAATACCTAGTTGTTCCTACGTTTAGACTGTATCATCTATGACATAATATATGTTAATCCCATAATTTTAAATATCATTTTATTTGATTTCTTGTCGTCACGTGTTTTGCCACCTGTCTAGGGCCACAGACGCGACGAACCAAGTATGGTGAATGGCGATACGCTCGCCGTCTCCTAGGCTGAGATCTATAAACAGCACTTACGACGAACACAGACTTTTCTTATGATTTAAATCAAAATCTAAGAAGACTATAACTGGCAATATGTAGGAATTACGATGGTGCTGTACTTTTAAAAATATACAAATAAAATCCTCCTACAGGAATAAATGATCTTTATTTCTGCAAATAGGTTTTTAAAAAACACTTTTACACGTCATTTTTTTTATAAACTAGTTAGATGGCGTCGGCATTTCCTAACTGATACCTCTGAGAAGAAATACCGAAACAAACTCAGGGGTCAATGTCCCTTTTAAAGTCCAGACTAGTTCAATAATTTATGTGAGAACAGTGTAGGAGTATTATATGTACCTACATATGTACACCTCTGCCTACCCCTTCGGGGAGTACAGGCGTAATATTGTTCAGTACCTAAGTAAGGGCGTGGACACATGCCTACGGTATAGCACCGGCCACCGTGTAACATTATTTTTAACATTAACTTTTTTTGCATTAACTCGGACGAACGTCTGTTAACGGCACGGTACCGCCACCAGGAGACGGTACGACGTCGTGCTGCGACACGGTGCCGTTAAAAGAAGTTCGTCCGTGTTAATGCAAAAAGAGATTCTGTTTTTTCTTTATTCGTCATCTTAGCAATAACAGAAGATGAATACGTCTTTCGCAGTCCATATCAAGACTAAAACTGCAATTTTCAGTGCAGTTGAACCGATGCTGTCTGCCGTGAGCCGGAGCGGCGCACCGTTCACGGCACCGGGTACGTCTCATCCACCCCGGTCGTGCCGCCCCGTTAACGGGACAGTTGGGAAAAATTGTTGCATCGACCCCGTCTCGTTACGGGGTGGATGCGACAGATCAAGAGTAGGTAGATGGGACCTACCTCACGGCACCGATCGCCGATCGGCCGACCGATCATGTTTGAACAAATAAAGTTATGTTTTCTTATCTTATCGCGGCACGATGTCGTACCGTTCACAGTGGCGGCCCGCGCCGTTGTGTGATGAATCCACACCCTATCTTAGACGATAAGCCCATGATATAAAGTTTTAGTTTTCAAAAGACACAATAGTTTTCAACAGAGAGACTAAAATATTTTTTTTATAGATCTCGGCTGTAGTTGTTATGAGTATAATGAGTATTATCATAAGCGCTGAAATGTCGTATGTAATACTTACAAAGGAGGACACTTCTGCCTATCCCACCGGAGTCAACAGCCGTGATTGTATGTACTTAATGCGTAAGGTAACACGACGAGGTCAACAAATAAAACAACAAATAATATTTTTTTTTGTATTTTTTCATGTTTTTATAACAAGTAGTTTCAATAAAATTTTACAAGTTTATTTTGTACAAGTACGGAGTATTCTCCGCTTATTGAAACATAAACGCATCAGATATTTAATAGTGGCATAAATTGCGGAGAGTGCTTTAAGAAAGTAACAGGGTTGTCTAGCATTTGTTTACCTGTGCGTCCGTGAACCGTTGGTCGCCACGAGACAAAACCACATACAATCAATGTTGCCAAGAGCGCATTACCTCACAACCAACCGAAGGAAGCCGCTGTCTCGTCAGCCTAGCCATGCCAGCTCGATGCTATCCTATACCCTGAAGTAACATTAGACAGAACCTTACCATGAACTCTTAACGCAAGAACTTCAGATGTGGCAGCGGGACGACCCCACACGCGATTGACCACAACGGAAAAAGGCCTGCTTAACATTTCATGGTAGGGCAGTTAGTTTAATCGACTTTGAATTCTATCGCTTGAGACATAAGACAAATAACAGCAGTACACACATGGTATTGTTAATACGTTTTTGCTTCTACGACATCCTTATGCTGACGAGATAGAGTACAAAGTCGGCTGAACTAACTGTATATGGGTGTGTTTATGTCTAATGTTACGACAGTTGGAACTCTGTCACACGACCATCTGTCTGACGATCTCGTGGGACTACATTCATCACACATCATTCTTATAGGACAATACAATAATGACCATGTCCTACTATCCCAATGGTGCTTTAATATCGTACAGTGTATTTTACATACATTTCGTTCATCTGCCGTTATTACTCGCTTAGCAATTAAGGTCCCAACACGATTCCTTTACGATGCAAACTGTATTCTTTAAAAAAGTTTCCATCCAAAAAGCATTTCCACTTTTATCCATCAAAATATAAAACCCATTGTTTGCGAAATGCTCTAAATATTCTACTTCGTTCCCTTGTCTACACAAAATCAATTCCGATAATAATAATTATGTCATTCCATCTCCCGACTGAATCGTGTTGCTTTACAAACATGTTCTAATGCAGGGTTAATCAAAAAACTTTAAATAACAAACATATAACCAAGCCTTTGCAACTACAGTGCCACAACATATCACAACATTTTGCACTAAATAGGTGCATTACATAGTAAATTTTGGGTTTCTCAGACATTAAATAAATGTCTAATAAAAGTGATAACTTTGAGGCACTTTTCAGCACTATGAATTACAGTGCAGAAAACTGTCAGACAAATAGCAAGTTATAACTTTACTAACCAAACGCCATACAACAACAGGTTTTTCTGATTAACCCTGCAGTGGATTGCAGATATCTAACGAACAGTCAGTGCACCACACCTTCAATAGTATAGTATTAAACTTACTTCATAAAACACATTACAGCTTCATATGTAACATTCTCATAAAACTTTTTGGACAGGAATTAATTATCGGGATATTACAATCTAATACATCAAGACATTTCAGTTCAATTGGAGGAAAATTACAGCCATGTCGCAGTCTTTACCTCTTCACGAAAGCATTTGTAATGTTACTCGACCCAAACTGGATCTATATCAAATTGTAACGTTTATGAAATAAGTCCGTAACTCAGTTGCAATGTTAACAAAACTAACATTCAACCGTTGTATAAATAGTGATCGGTTGTAATAGTAATGGGCTCTTAAGTTCAATCGATCCAATGCTTAACCAGTACCCGACATCCTTGCTCAATATTTAACCAATACAAAACATTTGTATATCAAACGGAATATTTTGCTATAATCTTATAATTTGACTAATATATTATATGTATATATCTCTTATCAACAATGCTTTAGAATAACACAATTGATAATTATTAATATTTGTAAATTCAACAATCTAACGTAACAATTCGAGAATGTAACACAACGCAGCGTATTATTCAAATCTGTAACACAATATATTATTTGAGTTTGTAACATATGTAGCATTATTCAAACTTGTAACTTTATCTTACCATTGCATTGGCTCGACTGAATCTGAACAGATTTGTACTTACATTTAATATATTTACATGTATTACATGGTACATGTTATCGCTCGCCCGAAGATGAACGGAAAAATATTACGTTGACCGGTTCGTTCGGTACACTTACTTAATGTTACAGTGTTACTGTGCGCACGAGTGCACGTTCACAGCGATCACAGCCTTCAGGATTGTAACTAAAGTATCGAGATGCGCACTGATCGGTAACTTATGTTACATTAACATTCATAAATCGACGATAATGTTACATTTACGAATAATTATTGAATTGTTTATTATTTATTGACTTTATTATTTCAATCATAAATTAATGTTACGTCCCTTTAATTAAAAATTCAGTCTAATGTGACACGGCATTGTAACAACGTTACACTATTATGATGTAACCTCGATAATATGTAGATAAATTGATAAAATGAATTTACAAATCAGTACGCTTGCTATTATATATTTGCGTATAATTTAACTGAGACCTATATTGTGCGCTCATTGGATTAAAGTTGTGCTAATTTTGCGCGAATCAAACAAATCTTCGGGCTTTCGACCGTAAACTATAATACCACCGAAATATCGGAACAACCAATAAACGTTGTTTTATTCTAAATACTTTACACTATTATGATTTGATTTGATTACGAGACCCAGTCTCTATAGCTATCGCCAATAGCATCCGCTACAGGGTCTAGCGAAAATAATTGGCGCCGTACGGCCCTAGTGCACGGGCGCACCGATCTCATCGCGTGCCGCCCATCTAACATAATAATAACAATTATCCATAAAAATATAACTTACAAAACGTCTACTGTGTCTTATTACATACAAAAAGGGTCCAATGTTTCACCAATTAAAAATTACATTTCAATCTACTTATTGCTTAGCTATATATGTAAAAAAAAATGACATTATTGTTGCAAATTGTACAATTATAAATTGTTATTATTATTTATTATTATTTTATTCGGAAAATATTTTAGTCTTATAATTAATTTAGAATTAAGACGACCTAGGGATGTGCCACTGCGCGGCGGCGGTTCAGTTGGTGCCGCGGCGGTGTGGCACACCCGTCAATCAATCGATTTATTTATTAACTCCGATTGCGACTGCGCTAGCCGCGTCTCCCATGTCACACACATAGGATGACAAATCATTTGAGCCTTTTATTGCGTTAAATGATTGCAGTCATAGCGAGCGTCGTACAACACCCACGTTTTATATTAGGCCGCGCTTACTGCACCAATCACGACACGCTACAGATCATCTTAATCTTAATATATTGAATTGAGCAGTATACGGACGCACGGACGCACAAATTGACTATAACCCTGTAATAACTACTGAAACCTAACTAACAAGTAATTAATTTTTTTTTCTCTTTCTAGGGGCGTATAAGATAAAAGCATTACATTATTAAAGTCTCCACAAAATTGTATAACTTACTATAACGCTATTCATTTTTATTCTTCAATTAAAAAGATAATATTTATGTTTCTTATTATCTCTTACACTACAAATTAACGAAACATAACAATTACAAAATATAATGCGGTGTTCATTAGGTTATAATTTGCTATTCAATGTACAACAGGTAAACGTCTCACAGTTATGGTAATCAATTCCCGAATGCAATCTATTGCAAACTGTTGTCGTGATTGTCAGCTCACCCCAGCGGTGACTAACAATGTCAGCCGCGTGGATATGACGTTACTATCAATAATAATATGTATCTATGTAACAATATTATGAGTAAACAGAGATAAGCTTTGTAAAGTAATATGTTAACAAAACTCAGTATATATAATTATAAAAATCAACAATACAGTAAAGTCACAGCATGTATTTACATGTCTCTATACATGTGTATGACGCAGCTTTTTACGTCAGTACAAGTACTGTTATCGTACCCATTTTAAGTGTATTATTTCTCTACGTAGGATTAGTTTAGACCAGTGCGTAATGCAAACAACCTGAACCGACTCGCCCCTGCAACCCTACCCGGCTCATCCCTAAGTAGTCGATAAAAATCTACTATTTAATATTGAACCTCCTTCACACGACAGAACATACTTAACAGTAAATTTATAATTAGTATCAGAAGCTAGGGTCTGCAGAGCGCACGCGCGACAGGCAGACCCGAGAAGGTACTCATTAGAATGTCATCTCAAGATCTAATTAAAATGGGTACAAGAAACGGTGGTACTTTACAGGGTACCTATGCATTTTTTTTCATAAATTATGCCATAAAATGACGACTAAAGAACTATGTATGTTAAATTTACGCCGTGACTTATGAACTAGTTTCGTTTTATAGCTAATCACATCGATTTAGAACATTTGTTGTGTGGTAGTAATGGTGGCACGGCCGGCGGCTTGACGTCTGAGCCCATGAAACAAGAAGCTCGCGGCGGCCTTGATAGGGGCGACGAGAGGCGCCCTCGCAGCGGTCTCCCATTGTCAGACATTGCCGGGAGCCGGGAAGCGCGGCGGCGGCAGCGGCGGCGGCGCGCGTCCCCCCTCCCCCCCACCCGAGGACTGCTCCGATACTGGAAGACACACCGCCGTTACCTTCCCGTCCACGTCTGCTCTGCACCACACCTTAGTGACCACTAGGCTAGGAAGTGCCCGACCTATATCCCTATAAATATTGGATAGTCCATTCTCTATAGCTTCTTAAACATCAAGTAATTATAGTACATCTATTATATATTTAACCCTATTGCGGCTACATACTGAATATTGATTTTTTATCGATTATTTTATCATACTCGGTCAAAATGACATACTTGTTTTGTGATCGCAGTCACACATAAGAATAAACTATTTTCAAATTTCCAAAACCATTATGAACATAAAACTGTCGACGGATTATTTATTTTTTTATAAAACACCGAAAACGATAAACTTGGGCAATTTACCCTTAATTAGTTACTCAAATTGTGGAATAAGATCTAAATACTGCAAAGGTTTTCGGTTCGAAGCCCAAACTTTCCAATCTACTTGTGAGTTGTACCAAAGGAACCGTGAATGCAGGTAACACGTTCATGCTAATAAGGCAATGTATCATGTTTATACAGATGTTATGATTGATAAGCAAATGGTCAGGAACACATCGAGAATGGTGTCAAATGACAAATGTGCTACTGATGCCTACAAAATAAAAGCTAATGTCAATATTTCAACCAATCAGAATTTCGAAATTTCGGTAGAATGTAATCAATCATGAAGTTATTGCCGATTGAGATAAAGCTCGGGTGTGAAACAAATGAAGTGGAAATATGGATAATTGCATACATAACATAATAAATATTTTATTTTACTTTGGCATAACGTCACAATTTGCCAATTACGAATGCTGGCCTCTGAATTTTTTGGCACAGTACGGCGCATGCCTGCCAAATATTATTTCGTTTAAATGTAAAGTATTTTTTATGTAAGTATATGTAGATTCTTGTTCTCCAGTTATGATTTAGATTTATTGCAATGTAGATTGTGTTCTGTTATGTCTAAAACATTGGAACTTACTACTGTCACTTACTCATGCTGAAACTGGAGTTGATTAAAAACGAAGTATCCAAAATAGATCTGCAATTCACAATGCATCTACAGATGACATTTCCAATTCATTATTTCCCCATACAATCTAAATGTAGGCACCAAAGGTGAAGTGTCCGCAATGATCCAAAGCGTGTTACTTACGGGAATCGTGTTTCTCGTCGACAGGGGCGGGGGGTGGCGGGGGAGGCAGCTGCTGTTCCAACGCGTTCACGCAGTTCATCATACTCCCGTAGAGGCGGCTGTCGCGAAAACTGTCCCTGCACACACTCTCCAATCATGCCCGGTCACAGGCCAGTCACATACCGGTAACAGACCAGTCACATACCGGTCACTAGCAGGTCTCATGCTAGTCAGATGCCGGTCACCGATTGGTTCTCCCAAGCTATGGTGATCATGTCTATGCTCTCAAGTATGCTCTTTTATTTTGTTTGATTTGATCAGCGCGGTTTTCGGTTTTTGTTTTTATCGCACCTATTTCAGCTAAGTACTTGATTCTTTTTTTGTTTAATCTTAGGTTTATTACCGTTCGGTTTTGCTTTACAATTATTTAATTATTTTTTTCTATAGTTTAAGGAGCTTTAACCATTTTTATTGAAAACATTATGCCGTTAATTAGTTTCTTTAGCTATTGTTTGGCTATTAAAGGGAGGTTGTATAAGAGTTTAATTTTCATGCGTCCCTGTGAAAGAATGTCGTAAGAGGCGACTAACTTGGTGTAGCCCCAAAAGGCTTTAGGCTCGCCACTTATTACTAAAATTAGCCACACACAGACTGTTAACATTACCAAATAATTTTATTTATTACTAAATCAAATTTAACTTTTTTTAACCTCTATATAAGTAATTTTCCATGACAATTAAATAAACCATATGATGAGTTTAAATATTTTCAAATTTTGGGAACCCTTTCATACTTTTGTACTACGTTACATTAAATGGAAAATATTTAAAATAAACTGAGGATGTTCGAATTTAGATTTTCACTCCCTTTATTGCACATTTTTTGCTATTAAAAAGTTTAGATTAATTTTAAATGACGAAGACGTCACTCAATCTGTGGGTTCTATTAGATCATTCGAGCCTGGCATCGAAGGCTGTGTGTTATTGATTAATCTACGCCGGCAAACGTAATCGTACTTTATTCTTCGCTTTAAACTTTGCGGGTTGAACTGTCCCTAAAATTTAAGGCATCTCATTTTTCAGATTCGTAGTTTTCCGACTGGATTTTTTATTAATTAAATTTTTAGCTGTTTTCAATTTTTGTTTTAGTAGTTTATAAACACCCTTTCTTTAGAAGGGTTAAGTAGTATTATTTACAAATGACATACAAACATCATGTGCAACGCGTGCTGATGAATGACCAGCTCCTGTCTGGTTTCGTGCTGTGTCGTGATCATAAGGAAATTCATGAGTCGTGTCATGTAAGTGGGAGGACCCAGTCAGTGCCAGTAGGTAATCAAAATATATCAGCAAGGTCGCGCAGGGTCTCTTACCTTCCGTTTGAATTCCGGAACAATGCCAAAATCTCTTCGAAGGTCTTATTTTTTGTTTCAGGAACTTTTTTATACGTAAATATCCAAAATATTGCAAGGAATACACTAAAAGGCAGGAATGTATAGTTTTCCAGTAGTGCCTGCAAAATAAACACAATTAATATCGTACTTAACAAAACAGATGACGGGGCGATAATGTTTGATGGGCAGCGTTTACGAAACCTGAGGAACACATAATCTGTTTTGCCACGGATTAGACCCGACACTATTTCGTTATTACTTGATTGGAATCAATATTGACAGCAAATATGACTGACCGTAATTATAAGATCAGCTTGTCTGTATCAATATTGAACAACGGACGGCAATTGGAATACATACAGTGTAAGGCAAACATACACATGGACCTACCTTCATGCTAGGAAAGCCGATTCCGACAACGAAATTGGCCATCCAATTAACTAATACGGCGATAGCCATCGCGCTGGGGCGAGGGCCCTGAGAGAACAGCTCGGCCGTGATGAGCCAGGGGATGGAGCCGGGGCCCACCGCGAAGAACACCACAAAACTCAGCGTGGACACCACCGACAAGTAGCTCATCCAGTCGATCATCTCCTGCACATAGCCGAAGAACTCCTATCAGGGGATAGCAATGGAGTCCTTTCCTGTCGCCGACCGGTTCAAATAAACCACAAACATAAATGCACATCACACACGCGTCTGTCTGTGTGTCCGTCACGCTCCTCGCGATGCGTGGAGTTCTGCCTCCGTTATTTGAGTGCTGGTAGCGGAGTGTAGTCCAACTATCGTATGTACTGCGAATGCTGGTGATAAGTGCCATCCTGCTTTTGAGCAGTTTTCATGTGATTATAAATTTCGCTTCATTTAAAACGCGTGCGCTGAGCTCCCCGTGAATTTTACCACAATTTGGTTGTCAACAAAATAAGTGTTTAGTGCTATGTGAGTGATGTTCCTAACATTTATATTTGAGAATTTATTCCCATTCTTTATTAACAATGCTTTCCTACCGAGAGCCCGGTTTCGGAAACAGGAAAGTCGCAGAGGTGGGAGGGGCTAGCGAAGCGACGAGTGCATGTGTCTCAATGATTGTCAAACACTCTTATTGGTAACGGATCGAGGCCGCCGACGCGAGTCAACGACGATGATTTGAAGAACACAATAACAGTATCCAAGACCATTGCTGACATATACACCCGATGAAGCAAATGACAGAGTGTGAGAAATAAACCAGGGATTAAACATGTGGTGCATGCTTAAGTGTTACTAGTCTAAATAAATGATTCGACTGTGTTTTTTTTTACGTTGTTGTAAGTTATAATTGTAATGTAATGGATAGATTTTGAATTCTAAGAAGTTACTACAGTTAGATATTTGTTTATATTCCACTTCATGTGGTTTAGTACAATTTATTTGTACTAAGTTCGTGTACTTTTGGTAGTAGTATATTATGTCAGTATATGAAACTAGTCTCAGTAATTTTGTCCAACAATAAATAAAATCGATAAAATAATTGTAAATTTGAAATTATCAATTTAATAAGTTGATTTGGAACAGATCGAGCAACCAATTGGGGGTATGAGGGAAAATATGAATTCAGATGAAATATTGATAGTGAAGTACGTTTACAGATAGTTCGTGAAGTAAGCGATGAGAAAGCGTGCGTAAGCAATTTTAAACGCAATCCTTGAGATATAATAAGCCCACGCTTTTGATACGGTAAAGCTTCAAGAATCACTGGAAATGTTAGTTTTTAGCGTGATGTGCCTCAAGGAACACGTTTAGGGCCTGTACTTCAAACCAAAGTACATACCCAAACTTAAATCTAAACAATCTAAATTCAAAACACATGTTACCCATAATATTATGTTTGTACTTTTAGAGTTATTTTGTAGCGGTTTTCATTGATTAGTTATTGTTTCGAAAAGTTCGTCATGTTTCTGTATTGTTTTATTTATGTTACTGAAGGTTGTATAAGTAACTTGTTTTCAAATGCTCTGTCCATTCTCTCATCTTACTCTAGAACTCTGCATTTTTCCAAGAGGTCATCAGATTTATTATTATTAGAACTGCTTGGTTTTAACTCTAAGTACGAATGCTCTAGTCTGTTATACTAAAAACATCTGAATACAAAGTAATATGACTTTGCTGTTAATCATTTGGCTAACAAAACTTAAGTACGGGACTTTTCTCAAAAAGCAGTTCAATTCTGTGCCCTCTCTCACCGAACTTGACAAAAAGTACAACCGGTATTTTATAAGACACACCTTTATAAGGAATGAAATGGTGATGAAAATAGAGAAGATGAACATTCCCCCGAGGCCGTAGAGGTGTAGGGTCCGGCGTCCGGTGCGGTCCATGAGAGGCAAGGAGACCAGGGTCATGCCGACCATGATTGCACCGATGCCCATAGTCGCGAACTTCGCCGACTCGTCCGTGAGACCCGAAGAAGTGAACAGCGACGTGGAGTAGTAGAACACCTGCGGATGAGGGGACTGAGTGTACCAGGACCGTGGAGTATTATTAATAAACTCCTGACCGAATTTCAGCTGACACTAGCCAACCATGCAGAAGATATTATAGCGTCAACACATGTGCGTTCTCTATCTCTCATAGTCCGATGTGACGGTAAGACACGACCGAAGAGAGATGGACGCAGGACCAACGGTTTAACGTGCCTTCCGAAGTAAAAAGGGGTCGCGACATGTGAAAAAGAGTCAAAGATAAACGAAACATGACACGGGTGATCATTTTGTCATTCATGAGTCAGTAAAATCATGCTATTATTTTGAGCAAATCTAAAGTTTATAAATACATCTGTCATCGATGACGTTGTAAAGACGTGTGAGAAAAATCTACATAGATAGCGCGCAATGTATGTTACTTACTGCGTTGATGCCGCTGAGCTGCTGTGACAGCTGCATTACGACACCGATGAGGAGGGGAGCGCGTAGCGTCGGTGAACAGAGCAGTTCCCGCATGGAAATAGAGGCCTCTGCCTGTTGAGCCCGCTCTTCTGCGCGCATCTCCTCAATATCCTCCTCCACCTTGATATAAGATGATGTCGATAGTAATATGCGAAAGCCGGAACCATTAGCTATTTTAGCTCAAAGACCATTTTATTATCTATCATAGACTGTAATTGGAATTGAATTGAATTGAGTAGTTAAAAACATTAACCTATAAAATTACAAGACCCAAAAATTCTTGATTGAAATCCAGATTAATTTTGAGTTAGCTGTAATTAAAATTAGATGTCACAGAAACAGCTGTTAGTAAGTTAAGATGGCGAAACAGTGACATCATAATTTACTATTACCATACAAAATCATTAAAGGAATAACGTGTAGACAGCTCATAAAAAGTATGCCAATTGATTGATTGACGGTGTAAAATACTCAATAATCCAAAAAAATGTTTTTTTTTCTGCTCATCCTCTCTCTGACCTTTAGTTTACCAATCTTAACCTTACGCGTTTCTTTAGAGGCGATCCGCAGACTTCGCTTCACGTATAATATAGTCCGGCTTCGCACGGGTATAAAATATATATTATAAGTATTTCTCCACTATTTAATGGATGATACATATAAAACCTTCCTCTTCAATCACTCTACCTATTACAAAAATACCGCATCAAAATCCGTTGCGTAGTTTTTAAGATTTAAGCATACATAGGGATATAGGGACAGAGAAAGCGACTTTGTTTTATACTATGTAGTGATAAATGCTTGGTCGAACCTGATTGCTAGCCCGCAGCCGCCTCAGCGCTCGACGAGCTTCTTCCTCCCACTGGCGCGTGATGAGCAGGTACCGTGGCGACTCCGGGCACGCAGGTAGCAGCAACAACTGCAGTATCGCGGGACAAATTGCCAGGCCTGCACCAATAGGAGAACAGTCGTAAAGTCTGATTGGCTCAGTGGCTAAGCGATTAGTCTGCTGCGCTTATGGTTGCGGGTTCGATTCCCGCATGGGGCAAAACTTTGTGTGATCCGCAGATGTTTGTCCCGAGTCTGGGTGTTTGTGTATGTGATGTTTCATGTTTGTGTAACGCACCCACGATACAGGAGAAAATCCTAGTGTGGGGCTACGTTTAAAAAAAAAAAAAAGTACGCGATGGCCTGATTGGCAGAAGCCGAGCATTTGATTGTTTTTTTTTGTATAATTATTCTTCATACGCTTAAATTTGTAGCCAGTAAGTGGCCACGTCTACAGCGGCATCTGATGCGTTGTATAAGTCATCCAGTGTGCAGGTGAAAGGACACATGGGACATCATAGCAGATGGGACATAGTCTGATTAGTAATACCACACTCGCACTGATTATTCGACAGGTTGATATTGCCATCTTTGCCAGGTTGCGTTTGCAGCGGCCCACGTGTGTTCGCAATCGATAAAGAGCTTTCTAAATACTCTACTGCACGTGTTTTTGTATATTATATTGTTTTTAATCTGTGTTAGATTTAAGTTGTAAATAGTAGTTAAATATTTATATACTGTAATTGAAATAGATATAAAAAAGTAGTCAGTTTGTTGCACTATAGGTTGTGGGTCATTGTGGGCCCCGCTTGGGACAACTTGAAGTGGCGGACACGTTCAGTAACCAATGCTGTCTCCGAAATAATTTTCCAAAACGAATCATTAAACGCATAAATAATAAAACATAACACAACATAACGCCTGTTCTCCCCGAAGGGATAGGCATAGCTGTACAGCCTGCAACGCCTTGCAAGCATTGCAGCGTCAGGATGCATGAGAACCACTCCATCAGCCGCTCTAGAGTACCTGCTAAACCTGAAACCTCTACACCTTGTCATACAAGAGGAGGCACAGGCGGCAGCACTCAGACTGAGAGCCAACGGACTATGGAAACAAAACATATCGACAACGCACTCAACCGTCTTGAAGGACATCCTCAAGGAGGTTCCACTCCTTGAGGCGCCTATAGACAGAACGATGTGTCATCATGTTTTCGATAGAAGATACAATATCCAACTTACAGCAGAAATGCAGGATAACTCTGGCACAGGTGAAGTTAGGATATATACAGATGGCTCCAAAACCTCACAGGGAACCGGAGCGGGAGTCTTCTCGAACGACCTTAACATTAAAATCTCGACCACCCTAGGTAAACTTAATACTATATTCCAAGCAGAATGTATAGGCATCACCAAAGCAGCACAGGCGGTTGCAGCCAGAGACGTCAGAGGCTACAATATTAAAATTGTGTCAGACAGTGCATCCGTCCTTCAAGCTCTACAAAACAATACCATAACTTCTGTCCTAGTACTGGAATGTCACGACGCACTCCAGTCCATCGCAGACACAAACAGTGTAACTCTGCAATGGATTAAAGGACATAGCAACTCACTGGGCAATGACGCAGCCGACGAGCTGGCTAAAAGGGGATCAAGGACGACGGTATATGGACCGGAACCACTACTGCCGTTACCCCTGGGACAAGTCAGATCTTGGCTGCGGCTGAAAACAGAACAAAACCACCAAACAGAATGGAGGAACGGTGTAGGATGCAGGCAGACAAAGAATGCAATTCCGGTACTTTCGAAAAAGTTTGCCCGCAACCTCACCAGACTAAACAGGGACGAAATCCGTATAGTACTAGGTACAATAACCGGACTCTGCCCTCTGAACAAACACCTTTTTACCATAGGTGTGACGGACAGCCCTCTATGCAGAGGCTGCATGGAGGCAGAAGAAACGCCAAAGCACGTACTCATGGAGTGCGGAAGTGTGGACGACCAACGGGCACGCATTCTCCAGCGTCCAGCATCGCTACCGGAAGCTTGTAGCAGCCTGAAAAGGCTGCTCGCATTCTGGGACGAGCTGGGATGGCTGGAGTAGAAGAAAGAAACCCATCACGCACAATGGCCCATTCAAGCGGCTAAGTGCGGATAATGCCCAGTCAAACTAACTAACTAACTAAGGTGTGCAGTACACCCACATTCCGCCAGTTACGTTGTAGGTCCAAATGTAATAAGGGGCGAGCCTATTGCTATCAACCGGGCACAAATGCAGACTCCGTGCTGCTACTGAGAAATACCTAATAAAAACTTTGCCCGTCCCGGTATTTAAACCCAGGACCTCATGCTCGGCATCCACTTAGCGACCACTAGACCAACGAGGCAGTCTAATAAATCTCATAAAATAATAAAACATTTATTTACCGTAGACAACAGATCAAAAATAAAAGATACTATTTTATTGAAAAGTATTTGAAAGTCTAGTCTAGCTTTCAAAACTCATTAAATTACCAGTGAAGTCTCACTGTGTACTGTATACACAGAATGTGTACTCGAAACACTCACTACAGTTTGTCTGCCATCTTTAAGTTCACCTCATAAATGATTTTATTTCTGCAAATAGGTCTTAAAAAATCACTTTTACACGTCATTTTTATTAAAACTAGATAGATGGCGTCGGCATTTCCTAACTGACTACCTCTGAGAAGAAACACCGAAACAACTTCGAGCCTCGCACCTGTATCGTGTCTTTCTGCTTTCAATCTCACTTTTATTTTTATTTAATGACTTTAAACTGTGATCTATAGTTGAAAGCCAGTCAACGTTTTTTGAGCGTTACTCTTGTTTGCTTTGAGTCTACTGATTCCAACAATATTTAGTTTTAAGTTGCTGTGAGGTTTGGAATTTAAGTAACGCTTTATTTTCTGAGAATTTAACCTATATAAGTAATTGCCTCAGATAATGCTTTACGACTAAAAATAATGTTAGTTATGAATCGTGTATAGCATATAGTTTAACATAGAGTAAAAAGATATAAAGACCGTCAAAAATAATATCAAAAATATAACTGTTACACCCAACAAATATTAGTGCTGAGCGATCCAATCTCTCCCGTTGAAACCTAGGCTACTCCCATTTATGCGCCAGTAATATTCTAGTACATCCTCTTTGTAACGGGAGCGGGCGTTTACCTACCGGCTGTGTGTACATCATATACCAACGTGAGCGAGGCTTTACTCACTGAAACTTCCAGGAAACGCCAATAATGCGATTGCCGAGCGGTTGCCATGGAATTAAATCCACGCGTCCGAGGCAGGTATTGGATGGCGAATGCACCGATGATAAACTTCTCGAACGTACAGACCAATCGTTGTACAGCGTACATTATACCTACGAATTTCTGCCCGCGACTTGACTGCAGGGAATTTATTTTTGTCTTTTCCGCGATAAATGTAGGTTACGTCGACTTTGAAGGTACATTCTAAATATTGGGGAAAGACTTTTGCAAATTGGATAAATGAGCCCGCAGATTACCGCCTACAAACACAGAAATAAGTTACAACTCTTTATAATTTACTAGCTGTTCCCCGCGGTTTCGCCGGCGTTTCATTTGCATTTGTGTAATCTTCATTATATTTCTGTTATCCTGTTACCCATGACGTGAGCTGTCAATTGCTGAAAATGGCGGAGCTCCAAAAAATTTGTTTATGAAATAATTTTCTGTTTATTATTCCCGGTGAATTTTTTTAAATATCTTAATTAGACCAACAAATTACAGATCAATAATATCGGTCCAGCAGTTCTCGACTTACAAGTGTTAACAATCCTTACTTATCTATAATATAGATTTGTGTTAAGATAAGATATATATTTATTAACGTCGCCCACACTAGGAATTTCCCGTGCATCATGGATTGACTTCACAAACATGAAATATCACATACACGAACACCCAGACTCGGGACAAACATCAGCGGATCACAAAATTTTTTGTCCCATATCGAATGTAACCCGCAACCGTTACAGCAGTCCAATCGCTTAGCCACTGCGCCAATTAGGTGATCGATATAAATGTGAGATATAAGAAGATTACCAAAGAAGTTTACATAGACTTACCTAGTAAAATCGGCCATCCTTCGTCGGTGCCCAGTATCTGTTCGATGCCGAGGACTTGCGAGAGAAGCAGGCCCACAGTGACAGCCAGCTGGTTAACCGTGCCCAAACCTCCGCGGAGGTTTAGAGGCGCGATCTCCGATATGTACATTGGCACTAGTGATGTGTTTAGCCCTAAACAATAAGACGTTATGCTATAAACAATATAAGTTAATTTTTAGAAAGATATATCCAGACTCCATTCTGCTACTGAGAATTAACTAGTGGAAAATCCAATAACACCTTGACTGACCCGGGAATCGAACTGGGAACTTTATACTTAGCTATAACTAATCCTAAGACTATATCTAACTTGAAACTTCAGTAAGATGTAGTCTGAGAAAGTTGAAGGTTCCATTAAAAAGACACTTTAGTTCAATTGTTGGTATACTAATGCACCTCTGCCTACCCCTGTTGTAAGATAAGACGCAATAGCATTAAAAAACAAAATAACACATGATACACTTTTTCGCGTAAATACCTAAAACTATCACAAAAACGAACTTTAAGTTAAAAAAATCGATAAAACCGGTTACTTGTGTCAAAAAATAATTTTCGAGCCCATAAAATGTTGAAATTTTTGAACGAAAAAGGTTTTATTCAACAAAATGTAGCGAAATGTGCTCGAATGCCGTTGAAGTCTTTCGTTTCGCTCTGGCTTTGCTTCAAGCAAATAATATCAACGTGCATACGCGAACCTATCGCATCGAAATAAAGATTAAAAAAAAAGTAAGGACGCGCAAATTTACAAGACCGGACTGAAGTTAGTGTAGAACGGCTTTATCGTAATTAAAAGAAAAACCGAAAAAAATCGTCTTGTGGCAAACTAAAAAATAAATTAAATTAAAAAATATATATATTTAGTTTTTTTTTCTTTTATGTCGTTGCGTAAAGCTAACTTCATTCCGCTCAAGTCAAAATGCGCGTACTATACCATGCGATCAGATTAAGAATAGGAACGTCAATGCTTGCCTTAACTTAAAAAATTCGATAAGAACAATATTTTGTGAATAAATCAATTTTTATTGGGCAACTGCCTAACTGTCCCAGTGTTGGGCAAAAGCCTTTTTTCCATAATTATAGTGATAGATAATTATTTTCCATAATGAGCATCGATCGTCACGCTAGCTCACTGCAGGTTGGCGATGTTTTCCATCACCGTTTAGGCAGTGGTGTCTAAAAATATATAAAAAATATTTACGATATTGAAAAAGACACAAAGATACTTGGCTGATTTGGAATCAGCAACCTTGTATACAAATCCGGTCTGTCAACCACTAGGCCACGACAGTTTACTAAGTAAATCTTAATATTCCAAAATCCGTAGAAGCTTCAGTCAGATTTAAGACCAATTTCAAGAATTTGAACAGCAATGACGTCACAGTTCTTACTTTGACCGCGTAACTTACCACAGTTGACTCCGATGATGAACCGTCCGAAAATGAGGAGCTCGTAGCAGTGTGAGATCTTCGTGAAACCCATGAGACTAGCCCCGCTGATCCCGAGGATGTTGTTTAGCAGTAAACCCCCTTTCCTATTGAAAATAAACGGGATTAGGTTTTTAAATTACCTAAAAACTACAGACTTTTCAAACCAGACCACTGAATCGATCGTCAAGAAATTTTAAATGATCTTAAAAGGGGAATAAAATAGCTCCTGTAATACAGTTATTACAAGCGCAGGAGTCAGAGAATTCTGTAAAAGTAAGTAAGTAATTCTGTCAGTAAAGCTGTTTCTATTTACCGACTTCAAAAAAGGAGGAGATTACGTATTCGTGGCGTTATCTTTTCTTATGTATGTACAGGTACACCGATGACATCGTCAATTATGGACCGATTTCGAAATAGTTTTTTCTTATTGCCGGAAATATAAAAAAAAATGTTCACCGGCCATACCTCCCAAACCTGTTCGCGATCATGCCACCGGAGAAGCCGCCGAGCATGCCACCGATAGCGAAGATGCTGACCGCGATAGAGTACAGTCTGTTGACGGTGTCGTCCTGCAGGTCCATGCCGTACCGGTTCTTGTATACGTCCTTCATGAAGTTAGCGATGTTCTGAAGCAAGAGGTTACAATGAAGAGGCAGTTTGAAGAGAAGAACAGGGCCTTTACTATGAGCTGTTATAGCAAGTCATTTTCTTTACATTTGTGTCGAACGTTTTAACTAAATTACAATTCAGATAAAATTCTATACGTAACTTGCAATATAACATCTTTTCTAAAAGATACTATTAAAGACTCTAAAACACAATATCATCCTAAGAATGATGTCACAATTATAAAAAATATCACCTAAATATGTCTAATTGCAATTCAACAAATATTACGTCTTTTTTATAAAATAATTTTCATACTCACACCGCACTACATTGTAAGAAGCGGCGTTACGTTTTCACAACGGTAAATGTTTTAATTTAAGACCTGGTAAGAGTAGCATGGTAAGAGAGCAGGAATAAAGAAAGTTTAAAAACCTCTTGTACATTTGTTGTTTGGCTGAAACTGTAAGGAAACTAGCTTAAGAGCTTACTGATCAATAAGAAATGATTGCCAACAGATAATACCAAGCGTCTCTCTTAAGACATAAAAAGAAAAAGGGAACTTATTTAATAGCTGCAAGCAGTGACACGGTAGGTCAGTTGACTAGAGCTGCGCCACGGATCAAGAACGTCACGGGTTCAAATCCCGGCTCGTGTCCATCAATTCTCAAATTTCGTTAATCAATTTGAAATGATTGTTGCCCATACCTACTCTTTAGAATAGAAAACTTTTACTTAAGTATGTTTGTAAGTCAGAATTAAGTTAACCGGTTTCTGTTAAGCAAATAGCTTGACCCATTAAATAGTTTAACAATTAACATAAGTCCTTGTGAATTATTTAACATGTTAAACGCAGGAGGAAGATAGAAACGCAAGCCCTTAAGGATACTTTGCTTAATCGACACGAATAATGGACCGGATAAACTTGACCGGGTAATTTAAAACTAAACTTGAAACAGTTTTTAGTACTACAACTTTAAAAGTTGTTAATCTATTTTAATCTTTAATGAAATTATGATATTTTCAATTATTTTTAAAACGTTGCCCCGCACTATGAACTTCTCTTGTATCTTGGGTGCGTTTCATAAACATGAAATATCACATACAAAAACACCCAGACCCGGGAAAAACGTCTGCGGTTCACACAAACTTTTGTTCTTTGCGGGAATAGAACTCGCATCCCCTAGCGCAGCAGTCCAATCGTCAAGTAGACAGAACTCATGTTTATGATTAAATATATCACTAATTTAACATTTAATCAACGATATGGTTTAGTATCATCAATGTTATATTAGGTAATATATTTTTCGTATCAATAAAATTTATTTGCGCTGCAACGCTACCAGACGCACTCTCAAAATTCCAGATTTGCATTCAAATTCAAAAGCCAATCACTTCTAAGCCTTTCGACACCTCAAAATCTAAATAAACTGCATCTTAGGAAGCAAACATCACTTGAATTTACACAGAAGTATCATAATAGATGTAATTAATATTGCTTTTATGCAGAGCGTCAAATAATTTGTATCTGAAACGAAGACGATTTCCTAATTGGCACGCTCGGTATTTATGTAACTCAATGAATAGCACCGTCAACATCGCTTTCAAGTCTGCATGCATACAGCTTACGAGTCGCTGGAAATCCTATTCTAACGAACTTAGCGTTAGTGTGACGTTTAAGCAAACATGTCTTGTCTGTGAATGTGTATTTCATTACTAAATTGACTTCCTCTTGACGAATTTAGAGTTAAATGGTTCAAAAGTTTCAACCAGTTTCAAACTAACGTGTTGGCTTCGCGATGTTCTGAAATGTTTTCGACGTCGCCTAAGATATGAAAATTACTTGAAGTGTTTGCAATTCTGAGATCGTTTATAAGTACTTTAACTTTGGATTCTAGTACTCTTTGTATGGCTGTGCTTTCGCAGAGACAAATGTTTTATCAACATTTTTTTACTCTTTCTTTTTGACTCCAACTACTTTGTATATTGATTACTGTGCTTCCTCCGCGTATGAATAATGTGATTTATAGAACGCATTAATATGCTAAATGGACAGTCTATCAACCACGATAGGCAGTCACGAGGTGCGTAGTGAATAGATTTTAATCTCATTCAAAAAATGCTTAATTATCATTTTTCTGTTACCTTGCCAGGAGCGTTGATGACACCAGTGTTGTAGCCGAACTGCAACATACCGAGGACCGCCGCTAGTATGGCGTACGACAGGAAGAAGGTAAGGCCCTGAAACAAATGTACTTGATTACTCCTTAATCAAACATCGAAAGCAAAATAAACAACATAGAAACCAGTGCGCTTGTCAGTGCACTCACATTTAACTAGTGACAGGGACAATTTGCATTACAGGTAACTAGGCAAGTGTAGAACAGGATATAAACGCAACATTTCACCGTCGCTAAAGTGACACTATGACAATCACTAAACACGAAACTATCACTAAAACATAAATGCGAACAAAACACTTTTGACACAGAACTCAAAAACAAAAGCATGGTCTAACTAATTTAGCTCTCCACTTTAAAGACTCCAAGATATCTGGGATAGATCTGACCAGAGGAATTGCTTTAATAAAAACATCAGCGCACGAGAATATTACTTTCTGAGCGATATGCTCAAAGAATTTTATTTACGGTAGTAATATTGAAATAGCGTTACTGAGAAGACGCGAGAAGCTTATGGAAAAACAATTAACTGCCCACGGTCGCGGCGCCAACAGTAATAACGCACATGAAAGCGAACCGGGCTTCTGTATTTTCTTTTTAATGGACAGGAATTAAAAACGGTACCGTTCTTAGAAAATGAGAGAGGGCGCTATGCATATTTGCGAACTCATATTCTGTTTTAAAAATTAAGTTAAGTTAGTTACACCTTTTGCTCGGTTAAGTCTGTTTGCAAATTTATTTTGTGCCGACGTGCGAAGTTCTGTTAGCCAATTAAACAATATACGGGGTCGTTCATTAATCACACATTATTTTTTGGCAATTTTTTAATTTCTCTCACTCTCTTATGAAACTTGGTGAGGCTTTAAACTAACCCCGGGTTCCCCTAACCAAAATCACGTATAATCTTTGATGTGAGTGAGAGAGCTCGTCCTATTTTTAAGACGGAGTGACATATTCTTTTCTTTCGATGACATCTTCATAATCGCCCACCAGTCGGCTAAGACATCGCGCGTTGACTACACCCCCTCCCCTGTGATATTTAGTGATTTTCTCCGAAACCCTTCCCCCCTTTCAATCCATATGTGATTAATGAACGACCCCGAATTTAAACTAAATTTTGATGTAGACTTATTAAGCGATCTTTAAATAACATAACGTGTTGCTGTTATTTTTTCTTATTTAATCTTGGAATCGTTGCCATTGAAACAGAATTGTTAATCGATGCCGTTAAGGTACGCAAACTGGGCTGTGGGATACTTGGTATTTGGTAATTCAATCAGGCCATAACGGCTGAACGGATATGGCTAGAATGTAGTACTGCCCTCTTAGACAAGTGGCAAGACGCTTGACGAATAGAAATCGAATATAAAAATATATGGGTATGACATAATTATGTCATCGATAACAGTTGAAACATTATGTCACCCCCATACATTTATCATTCTATTCGCTTTCTATTCGTCAAGCGTTTTGACAAATTGCCAATTGTCTCGGCGGGCTGAAGTAGAAAGTATCGACCACTTGGCAGCACCACACTCCTCGGGACTCTATGGACTTTCCTCTTAGGACGAACCACGGGCACGTCTAGTCATATCATAGGATAATTATTTTTTCTCCTCCATCTTGGAATCTGTCAAATTAGGGCAAGTTTGTGCACCTGTTGGTTTCTACTACACGATGATAATGAAACCAACCTTGGGGAACCGGCATTTGCGATTTTTCTTTGCTTTCCGCTTTTTTGGCGCTTTTTTGCAAGCCACCCATACATTATAGTTATGCATCATTGCAAAAGTACTTAATCCTTCGGTTCCTTTTACATTCGAAAAAGCAGTGGCGAAGTTAACAGCTCGCATGTATTCTTGCACCTGTTGGAATCATGTACATTATAGGTCAAAGGCCTGTCCTTAACCACACCGACATCTTCGCTCTTCTACTCTAGTGAACTCGGCTCATATTTTATAGCTCCTTGACTAAGAGTATGGCTAAGCACTTGTCAATGTATAAAACCTCTGGGTTACTTTATCATACCGATAGTAAACCAATCTTAGCGACAACTGTTCACTTTCCCATCCCACATTGCACCGGTTAGTGTCCACGTTTCAAATAATTTTATGTAAATAACAATACAACAGCAAACGTTAAAAAATGAGAAATAAAGAAACAATTTACTTAATATTATTATACTTACTTGCGTAGCTAGATACATGTCATTGGAAAACTAAAACATAACAAATCATTAAAAGTATTATTCTATTTGGTACCTGTTCTACAACCTTCTCAATGTCACCTTACACTGGGCGTCTAGCATCCTAACCTACTAAAGTATTGCACGTATGTGCGAGAAATATTATACAAAACCAACTACTAGATTTAATATTCCTTACGTCTCTGCGGGTGCCTAGTCTGTAGGGCCTCCACCAGCTGTATGTAGTGAACGCACCTGTTCCAGGAGTCTGAGCTTTCTCCTCTGTGAGTGTTCTTCGAGCCTGTCGACGTACTCCCGAAGCTCCTCGATCTCCTCCTTCACCTGCTGCACGGTGTCTAACTCCTGCTTGATGGCGACCATGTCACGTTTTACCTGTTTAAAACACTGATTAGTTTCGTAGTCAAAGGTGGGGGATGCAGTTTGCAGATATGGAATGCAGTCAATGAGAACCTCACTCTTTTAAGGTTAAAAACAATTAAACCCCTTTGTTCTCAACTGAACTCAATTCTATTATTCAGATGATTACTGGAAATACTCAAATGTAGTGCGAAGCTTGTTGAGGACTATTATTTCACATTGGATTAACGTTTTCAACCAAATCTTGGTAACCAGTGCAGCATTTAGATCGTAGCTCATTAATACCGCACCACTCCCGCACAGCATAATAATGGGCATTCAAAAATGGACTTCAGATGATATACTGTAGACTCATTTTACAGTGACAACATAAAGTAGCTATCAGCGCGCTGTAACTTTAAAGTGTCATTGTAAAATGAATCTACTAGGTACGACTTTAAAGTCCATATTTGAATGTTCATTATTCTGCTGTGCGGGAGCGGTGCGGTAATAACGAGCTATTACCTTTTCAGTGCTGTGTAATAAAATATCATGCGCTAAACGTTATTCCCTAAATTCCTTGTATTTGTAACTCGAGACAAATACGCCATTAACCTTTATAATTAAGTCAAACGAATGAGGGTTGACCAGAACAGTTAAAGGGAGCGGGTTTGGGAAAGGTTTACATAATTTTGATTGGTTAATACCAGCTGATGGGTTCGACGTGCGCTGGCTATGAGTATGGTACGAAGTCACGATACGCTGTAATATGTTCGATCGTGAGACACGATAAGCCATGTGTATTGTATAATTTCATTATAGACTATATTATGTTAGCATCTTCGCTCACTGTGCAAATGTTTTTGGAAAAATGTTTTGTCACTTTCTGACATATGAACTAAGTCTAGGATAAATATGTTGGGAAACCGAGATGGTAGAGGCGACGAACTCGGTGGGTGCCTAATGAATCTATGCCTCATCTGGGAGTAATAATTCCCAAAGGACTACAACTCTGGCCAACACGCCTTGGACATGGAGTCACAGTTAATAATAAACTAAAAAAAAATGTTTCGTTTTACCTATACCACCAAAAATAACCTCTCTGCAATTCGAATTTTAATTATTATAGTAATTGAATTTAGGTTAATTTAAAACCATCCATCTATGTAATCTGTTCTCCTATTATGTCAAAACGTCAATAAATCATTCGACAACAAACCCTAGGTAATACAATATTTAGAGTTACGTAAGACTCTGAATCCTTTGTGGAATTAACGGGTGAACCTATCGTTATTTCGGCAGCAAATTGGCACATCATTAAAATTAATAATGAACACAAAACAGACTGACTCTGAATACAACTGCTCTGGGTATTATTAATTATATAACTGAATAATATAACTGGGTACAGTTACTTTAGTTTTTAATTAGCAGTTGTAATGTATATTTTTCTTTTTTTCTTTCGCATGAACCAACTAGGTTTTTTTTTTAACGTCGCCCCACACTAGGAATCTCCTGTGTCGTGGGTGCGTTTCACAAATTTGAAATATCGCATACACAAACACCCAGACTCCGGACAAACATCTGCGGTTCGCACAAATTTTTGCCCCGTGCGTGAATCGAACCCGTAACCCTTGGCGCAGCAGTCCAATCGCTTAGCCACTGCGCCAATCAGGTCGTCAACTAATGTATTTTACTTGTTCCCTTTTATCTTTTTTGCAAACGGGAGTCAAGGGTTTAAGCTAAAACCAGAGCTTAGCAACCTCTTGTAGGGGGCTAAGCTTAAGCTGAGCCTTAAACCTTTTGCTTTCGGTATTTATAGTTCTTGTATTTCATATACCGGTTTCTGTAATGCTGAAAACAATAAGCCACTTCTATTCTATTCTATTGAAGAGAATTCGAATAGCGAACTGAAAATGTATGCAAATTGTACGAAACGGGATATTTCCAATTTCTATAATGCTGAAAACTAAAACCACTATTAATTCTATTCTGTTGAAGAGAATTTGAATAGAGACCTGAATTTATGAAAATTGTACGAAAGGGGATATGTATAATATATGATCTACAAGATGTAGAAAATATTTTATGACATTATTACAAGTCATGTTTCAGATAAACATTGTTAAAGGTATTTTTCTCCATTGTTGTTCATTCGTTGAAGAGACTCGTTGGCACAAGGATAAAATTGCTAACGTATTCATTACATCATTACCACATTTCTGAGAAGATATATTTCTGATAATTCTAAAAATAATGCCGATGTAAATGAAACAAGACCCACTGGCGAGCTTATCAAGCTTTCAACAGATATTGTTCGCGGAACTCTCCTGATTCCCGTTCTACCTCGAAGTGGCTTAATCTATCTAAATGCATTTAAAGTTGCAAACTAGAGTTTACTAAACCCCTCAGCCCTGTAATAGGATTTAGGTTGTTTGAAATAAATCAAAGCCAGTTACGGGTTATAGTGTTTTTCAAAGTCTGCAAGATGGTGGTTTCTGAGTAAGTTGCACGGTTCTGCACGCGATATAACGGTGGTCGCACGCAAGCCGGTAGCTGAGCGGCATGGAACGTACGGTACGTCGTAAAATCATCGAGCTATATGGCACGAATCCCCCTGTTTCTATGCTGATCTGAATATGGTAACCCGCTTACCATGAACTCTTAAAGCGGGACAGTTTACGTAGTGGAAGCGAAACGACGCAGTACACTACACGTAGCGGCGACTCGCTTCCTCATCTATACTATCCTGCTTTAAGAGTTCCTGGTAAGGGGGCTGTACGATTTATACGTTGACCTAACATGTATAATGTGCCTAAGTTAGGCATTGGTAGGTACGTTCTGTAAGAACTCTGCCTTGTAGAAAGGGTACCATTTCAAGTAAGAATCTTCAAGCTTTAAATGATAAAAGATCTTTAGAATCCATGACATTAGCACAGTTAGGCTTCTAACTTAGCAGTGGGCTGTTCAGTATATAGCTATAGTAAGTCTAGGTATTATTAGCATATAGCATTATTACTAGGTATAAAAGCAGGTAGTTAACTGGTTTTCTTCACCAGAAATCAGTAGCCTCTTTACGCTAGCGTTAAAGCGTCAAATTATGACAAACATCCTTTATATGCGTTCATCAATGAACGAACAAATAAACGTAGAGAGAGAAATGACCGCAGTCAAACAATTTGTTGTCCGCTTCGCAGCGAAATAAGATGATTAAAAAATGTACGACTGAAAATATCGGTATATAAACTTCTGCGCAACTGGCCACAGTAGCAATTTCAAAGTATATTATTTGAAAACTGAGCAAAATCATTGTTGAGTTTCTACGAATACAATTTAAGTAGCTTACTGGTATCGCGTTAAAAGAAATGAAATTGTAAGTAGCTTTTAAACTCGATATCATTGTGAATGATTGTTTTTATTAGACTAATTCACATAATTATTTATTTTATTCTTGTTTTATGATATATTGTGATTGTGTTGTCATTTGTGATGAGATTCAGTCGTATGGTGTATAAGTCGTTTACTCGTGAGTTCAGGAGGCCAGCCCCCCTAGACAGTGGCAAAACACTTGAAATCGAATAGAATGATAATTGTATAGGGATGACATAATGGTTCGACTATGTTATCGATGAAAGATGTCAAACCCATATAATTTTTATTCTTTTAGATTTCTATTCGTCAAGCGTTTTGCTACTTTCCAGGGGAATCGACAAGTGGCAAAAGCTAGACGAATAGAAATCGAATTCAATCATTATTAAATATTGGGCAGACTGCCTTGAATCAAAGGATAAGGAGCAATAGACTTACTACTGACATATGGCACTTTTAATATAACGGAAGGTGTACTAAACGACTCTGCTTTCCCTTAAAAGAATTTAGGAAAATGTGACGTCAATCATAAATTCCTTTTCTGTTTTTCGCTTCGTATTACACCCGCTCGAGGTTCGTAGTGTAAAAGAGAAGTTTTCCATGATAGAGCGCCCTTCACTCCATATTACAAGTCGGTACTTCGAAAGTGAAGAGACCTTGGCACTCCAACTTAGCAACAAGGATTTTAATTTTTATTATTTTCTCGCTCTTTCCCTGCTTGAGGCAAAGCCTTGCTTATTCTGTTATGCTAGTAATTAAATATCTATTATCTATTCTGTATATCTATTATATGTTCAGTGAAGATTTAAATACTTAAGACGGCCACTGTTGAACAAAGGCTCCTTTGAACCGGTTGCCCGCAACTCGACGATATCGTCGGTCCAACTGGTGGGAGGCCTGCCACCGCTACGTCTACCGCTTTAAATACTTATTATAGATATTTTTATTTAACAAGAAAATTTACCGAAGCAATTGCGATTCACATTAAGAGATAATTAAAGGATCGCAGCGGACTTTGCAGTTCCTGTTTAGTTTATTGAAAACATCCTTTGACTTAAGGCTTAATTGCAGGCTGTTTGTTTAAGAATAAGGCGCTAACTTATTGGCTATGCATTTTAAAAGAATAGACGAGAGATTTATTTCGCTTTGTTTAATTCTTATTTTGCGTTCAATTCCTTTTAATTTATAGTATTTGCGTTATATTATCTTTGACACGTTTTAAGTCCATTGTGTCTATTATACGGTACACACCGGACAGTGATTGTTTTGAAATTGTGTCGGCTTTCCGTATAATAGGAAGGTTTCCGAATAAAGATTTGTTTTAACTGTTCAGGGATCCTAGACAAGAGGGAAAACGTTTTCCCACACTAGGAATTTTTCCAGTAGGTATTGTAGGTGCGTTTTACAAACATGAAATATAACACACACAAGCACCCTCAGAACAAACATCTGCGGACTCTTTGTGCGAGGAGACGATTTTTTTTAAAGTAGTACTTTTTGCGATTCCATATATTTTTCATTCTATTCTATTTCTATTCGTTTACCGTTTTGCCACTAGTCCAAAATAAAATGCAACTGGCAACTAGCTTTAATTTATACGTATAATATACTACAGTCTCCGTATACGAAAGGAGTTTCATTCCTAATGCCTCAGCTGGTATACACTAGCACTATAAATACACCTAAGCACGTCAGTTTCCGTTCATTCACTTTGCATAACTTAGTGGGTACTGGAGGCAAAGCCACGATCCGTCTGGATTAGGTATAAAATGCACACGTTTTGATCTAACATTTACATTTTCGATGTGCATCAAATAAGCTTAGGTTCAGAGAAACCACCATAAGTACGTAATGTTAGGACGGGTTGCTTCAGCTTCACTTGACGCACGCGTAAATGTTAAAAAAACAAACTTTTTTTAGATCGTTTTCTTTTTTCATTTTTTTATAGCCTATGTTACTCGCAATAGTGTAAGGATTATAAAGACACTCCATACATCAAAATCAGTTCAGGCATTCAGAAGTTATGGTGGAATAAAGAAACTCACATACATATGAAACCCTGAAAAAATTACACTGCTTTTTTTGGGCAGTCGTGTAAAAATGGCATCAACAATTTTGTTTTCTGCTAGCAGCCCTAATAACGTTGACAGCCGGTTTTTGTGTCATGAAACAACGCTTCATGATTTACGGACGTGTTTGACGTCTTCTGTATAATCTTCTGTAATCGTTTTTTGCCTTACGTAGGTAAGTATCGTTAACAGACTGTATGAAACAACCCGCCCGAATTAGTTTATTATAAAAAACTTTGAAAGAGTTTGTATGTAAAAGATAACCTTCGAAATGACCGTCCGATCAGAGATTGTTGTTACAAATATATTTTGATTTCAGCTTAAAGGTAGACATAGGCTATTTTAGTCCTAGAAAAGACACATAAACAAAAACCTAATGCTAAAAATCGCGGGTTGAATCTCATCATCATCATCAGCCGGAAGACGTCCACTGTTGAACAAAGGCCTCCCCCTTAGGAGAGGGGGGGGGGTGCCATAATACCCATACTTGGCAAGCGGCTTGGGGATCGCAGTATTGGTGGTCAAGTTACAGAAGACGCTGCTGCCCATCTTCTGGATTTTCCCTTAGCCGCCTCTTACGACACCCACGGGAGGGAAGGGGGTGGTCAATTCTAGGCCGGATACCACACGGGTTAAATCTAGTTTTCAGTAAATTGATTCAAAACCAATACCTAGATACTAAAGTTACGTATGTTACGTTAGATAATCCTTTAGATCAATAGGATTTCTATAGTTTCTAGTTAGATTCTCACATCTAATATTCATTGTAGAATTTTCTTTGGTGTGTGATTTAAGTGTGTGTAGGTGTCAGGGTCTTGTGGTTGATAAACAACCTGGTGTCAGAGTTTGAATATCCTGTAGGCCGGACATGGCTTCACACACCGTCAAAAAATCTCTCAGGTGTGCCGGTTACCTCACGAGGTTTCCCTTCAACTTACACCGTTAAAAAAATCTCTCAGGTGCGCCGGTTTCCTCACGATGTTTTCCTTCAACGTACACCGTTAAAAAATCTCTCAGGTGTGCCGGTTTCCTCACGATGTTTTCCTTCAACGTACACCGTTAAAAAATCTCTCAGGTGTGCCGGTTTCCTCACGATGTTTTAAGCAACTGATAACTAATTTATAGTACGCACATGAATTCGAAAAGTCATTTGTGCGTGTTGGCTTTTGAACTTGCGACCTTTGATTTGGCAGTCCAACGGTCATACCACTCGGCTATCACTGCTTAGAGACCAGTTTATGACCAATAAGATGATAGATAGCTGATCGGTCGAACATACCAAAAATTTTTGATTAGATATATAATTACCTATAGTGATTAAGCTTAGTAGTGGTAATTACTGGCTTGGGCAGATACTGGCTTAAGTACCTAAGTAGTTTCAAACTTGGCTCGTAGCTACGTGGCTACCGCGTAAATCAGTCGATTTGCGAGGTTAATCCTTGCTCGCCGCAGTCAGTCTTGTGATGGGTGACCGTTTTAATAAATCAAGACCTCTACGTGCTTCGGAAAGCACGTTAAGCCGTTGGTCCTGCGCCTGATCTCTCTCCGGTCGTGTCGGTCTACCGACCCATCGGACTATGAGAGTGAGGTAATAGGGAGTGCACCTGTGTTAGCGCTCATACTTGTGCACTATAATATCCGGCGTAGTAGTATCAGATGAGATCTGCCGACGTGACTGAAATTCGGTCTGGAGAATATTATTGTTTCAGATTGGCTGCCATTTTCTAAGTCTTATCCTTTTTAACAAATTATACTATACAATACATATCTACTATACCAGCAGCGTTGTGGTTTCACCCGTGTTAAAATTGCGAAGGCGAACTTGTATCGTTATAAATTATGGCCTATATTACTTCCTAATAATTGAGCTTGGTAAAATGTTTAAAATCGGTCCAGTTGTTTCGGAGCTTAAACGGTAGGTACAAACAAACAAAGAATCCTTACCTTTTTATAATAAGAGTATAGTGTAATCATAAAAAAAAATATTTATTTTATTACCTTATTAACATTTAAAGCATAAACACATAACATCACGCCTGTATTCCCCGAAGGGGTAGGCAGAGGTGAATATATAGTGCACCCACATTTCGCCAGTTATGTTGTAAGTCCCAATGTAATAGGGGGCGAGCCTATTGCCATCAACCGGGCACAATTCCAGACTCCGTGCTGCTACTGAGAATTACCTAATGGAAAACTCAGTAACACTTTGCCCGACCCGGGATTTGAACCCAGGACCTCTTGCTCAGCAGTCGCGCTTAGCTACCACTAGACCAACGAGATTAACATTTACTAGCTGTGAAAAACGATGATTAAACTAATCTTTTTGATTATTATTCTTTAAGTACTACTGATTTATTTCTCGAATGAATATGAAAGTATTTTTCTTTGATCTCTTTGTAGCTCTACATAAAGAATAAAGAAAAAGCCAACAAATATTTGTAATACTTTTGCAAACCGAACTCTGAACAAAAAAGTTTTATTTTGAATCAACAAACGAAATAACTTTCCTTCAAAATGTATTTCAATATCCGCTCTACACGTATATTGGCGGTTACATACACGTTCAATATTTGCCATCCAATGAATCTCGTTGTCCAAGGCGGACTCTACTGTGATTGGTTGGTCCGTTATGCTGCACTTCTCGAAGCGAATTCTGATTAGTCTGGAAATTGAGACTGCTGGCCTATCAGAGTGTTGTAGGTAGAAGGTTCTGCGCAATAACACCTACTTGAACCCTCCCTCTCACTTCTAATCGATGCTGAAATGTGTCAAAGGTATCACACTACCATTATATAGGCGAAAGTTTGTGTGTGTTTGTATGTTTATTACCTCTTCAGGCTCAAACACCTGGGCCGATTTTGCTAAAATTTGGTATGGAGGTAGCCGACACCCTGGATTAACACATAAGCTTTTTACACGACTGCCCAAAAATGGCGTGTAATGTTATCAGGGTTCATGTATATATGTGCGTTTCTTTATTCCACCATAACTTCTGAATGCCTGAACCGATTTTGATGTATAAAAACATTGCGAGACATAGGATATAAAAAAAAAAACATCTGCCATGTCAAAAACGAACTAAAAAGTACAAAACAAGTTCCATCACAGTCTGGTGACCGTTCTGTGGGACACTGCCTTATCTAAGAGGTACCCCGACTGATATGAAACTTTTTTTCTCTCTTTAGTTCGATTTTTGACATGGTAGTTGTTTTTTAATTTTTTTTATTACATTTTTTTAATATCCCGATCAAATGCAGCGGGTAACACCGCGCAGCTAATAATATAATACAATATTTGTTTCTCCAACCACAGTACAATAGTGTAGTCACAAAAAATTATTGTCTGATAAGTACATAATAATGAGTACATAACGTGCCAGCATCTGAAGCCGAACTAGGAAGTATCCTAGATCTCGGCGTACAACGGCTAGTTAACCACTTGTCTAGACTATTAGTAGGTATAATTTAGGTTTTTTTTTAAATACGTCGCCCCACACTCCACTCTAGGAATTCTCCTGTATCGTAGGTGCGTTTCACAAACATGAAATATCACATACACAAACACCCAGACTCGGGACGAACATCTGCGGATCGCACAAATTTTTGTCTTGTGCGGGAATCGAACCCACAACCCCTAGCGCAGCAATCCAATCGCTTAGCCGCTGCGCCAATCGGGTCGTCAACAATTTAATCAATTGTTCAACATTGATAAATTTTGAAAGTAAGGGGGTCTATTCTGTTATTTTTTGAAACATTGAAAAGTTATAGCTCGTCAAATTCAGTAGCAACAATACAAGTTGTTTAGTAGCACCTGATTCTGAATGTATTCTGTGTATCTTCTCGCCTATAATTCCTATATCGGTATGCATTTGCACAGCCTTGTATCGACAATCACGAGTTTGGATCTAAATAGGAATAAGTCAATGTTTAGGAGAAATTTAGAATGTACCATTGAGAAAGAACTTTAGTACATGCCTGACTACGAACCCGTGACTTTGCGCTTGACTGTCCGTACACTTCTGGTCAACTATGAGGTCGAACTAAACTTGGTTAATACCTGTCTTAACTTAAATCCGTATTAAGTCTGTATGCATCTCTGCTCTCTGACATGCAAACGATAGTGTCAGGTATAATTTAATCCATGGTTTAAGATTGTCGTTTGTCATGACTAAGGGTGAAAGTTTGGACCAGCCCACAATTTGGGCCCATCATCATCATCAGTCCGTAAATTTCTGGTCAACCACGGTTTTTATAGTAATGAAACATTGTACGTACATGATTGCTTCAAACATTACGATGATTTCGAAATAAGTAGGAGAAAGATAAAGAGGCTTGAAGGATAAAAAAGAACAAAGGTAAACTAAAAGTCGGATAAGGGTATAGGGATTTGGATTTTAATTTGGCGACTTAAAGAAAAAAGATAAACAGAAAATCGTCTAGGATTTACATTGCCCCGGCAACCTGGCATAGGATAGAAGACCGGATTATTATTGCCAGTAACATATAAGTCGTTAAGCCGATACCATCTAGATAACATGTAATGATATAAATTGCGAATCACCAATACACAAACTACTAAGCCGGTTTTGTGGGATAATATCTTTGAATAATGTATGTACTGTATTTGTAACAATAAAATAAGTGTATTGAGTAATGTATAAGGGAGCACTCACCTCGGAGACCTCACTCTGACATGACTCCACACTCTTGGTCAACTCTTGGAGCTGCGTGCGGATCTCGCACAGAGCGACCGTCGTCTCCAGCTGGCGGTCCCCTCGTTGCAGGTCGTCCAGTTTGGCGGTCAGATTCATACTCATTATGCTCACCTGTCTCTGTAGGCTACAGCCAAAGTCAACGTTAATCTACAGCCTCAACCAGACTCCCACACGACTAACAACCCACACGAATTCAGTGCCTACTCTCCAGCTCCAGACGAAGTTGGTTACAAACTTTGAGCTTCGAAGAACTAGGTGAAATTAATGGGCTTGCGGTTTTGGAGCCAATATTGGTCCTGTTGGCCGCGTTTGTTTCACTTTGCGGGTAAATGCAGGAAAAGTTTAGTAGTTTACTTTTATAAAAAGTGTTTTTCTGCGAATACTGAACTGTAATCCGTCTAGGTTGGTAGAAGCGAGAAAGTTTCGTCGTCCTAGTTATTAGAATTACTTTTAAATGACGCATGAGTTATTATTTTATGTTACGTCAGTATTTATTAACATCACACTGCTAGATTACAAAGGATGGATACTTAGTTGGTATTTGATGCCTTATTGAGAGTATCTTAGTCAAGTAATATTTAATTTTCGATTAATCAAATTTGTAAAAGCACTAAGTAAATCATCTCGTTGAACTCAATCGCTAGATCTCTCGTTCTTAATTGTTTTAATTCCATTTATATTTCGGTTCTAATTGAATTTTTGTAAAACTATAAAAATATAATTAGCTACTTAAATGTGTTTGTTTAGAGAATGGAATTTTAATAAGTTTTTGAAAGGAACATTCTTTATACATACTTTATGTATCGTGTGAATTATAAATACCATTGTGCTAATCAAAGTATAGTTATGATGGTTTATTGAAATACAATGTTACCGAGACTCTGGTGAGGGGTGAACACAGACAGGGTGAATGCAGTGACTCAATATCATCTGTAACTAAAACTCTGTACATTGGTTTTTGACAAACAAACAAAAACATAACAACATATTTTAGGAAGTCTATTGCCTTCTAATTTCTATGGAAAACACTTGATTTAAACACTACATTGAAACGTTACAACCACACCCATGCAAGCATAACCCCGTCCTAGCTCAAGGTCAAAGGCAAGTGTTAAGCACGCATGTGGTCCGGATAGCGAGAGACAAGTAAGGTCGTGGCCATGGATGCTAACCACGGTGCTATGGTCCGATGTATGATAGGAACTGTGAATGATGCAGCCACCGCGACTGTCGGACGCATCGTCATATCTGTTATACGAGATAGGATGCCAAGCCAAGGTGAAACAAAATGTAGAAGACACATCGACACAGAGAGATCCTTTTGATCGTATGCAAATGAAGCCAGTATTAAAGGCGGAAAGCTATCCGTTATGGTGGCTATGTCACGTACCTAAGTAGTAGCTCCCTGAGTGTGGTCTCGTCTTCCTCCGTCGTCGCATATCGTGTCAGCTTGCCTCCGGCCTCCCGGCCCACATGATCTGGTACCACTGCGTCAAAACTACTTGTTTATTTTATTTTTTACACAACTAACTTTCCGGCGGTTTCGTCATTCCCGTCCTCTCACGAGTTCCCGCGTGTTTCTGTGTTTGACTTTCGCCACAGAGTTTGTGGTTTGTTTATAAGTGTTATCTAAAGGATGCGTGGCTCATAATTTAGTACGGTTGGTGCTACGAGTACCTACTCAGCATCGAACCTTTCACCGTTTGCCAATTAGCTTCAATGGCCACGACAGGGTCCCTAATCAATTTTGATGTTAAACGATACCCACAAACTGGTATGAAAATTACATTTAAGCTTTACGTATCAAAATAAAGGTTTTTAATAAAGAAAAAAATATAAATGAAAGAGTTTACTTTTAAATAATATTAGTTTTTAGTGTCTTTGTCAATTTCACAAGGAACACTTTGATGACTTAGTTTATTAGAAAAATAATTGCACTTTTGGGATTTGCGTTATGTTTGTTATGTATTTAATATTTGTTTAAGCAGTGACATGTACCTGGAACATTTAGACACTTTAATTTATTTGGACACGTGCATGAATTCACTATAATGACGAGTTCCAATGGATGAACACACAAATGAGTTAGAGCAGGCAATAGAACGATATGGCTGAAATCATGACTGACATTCATGCACACTAACACAGACCTATCATAACTTAGATACAGTGCACTCAAATTAAGTTTTAACGAAAAAAAGAAACCTAAAATGTTGTTTATTAATATCACTAATATATTCCTCGTGGTAAAGGCAGTGGTAGCCCCGCAGATCTATGTAATAGGGAGTGAGTCAAACGTCACTTATTACGCACGGCTACTCGATGGTATCAGGCGGGTTGCTTCAGCTTCACTTGACGCACACGTAAATGTCAAAAATGGCGATACCAATTTTGTTTTCTTCTAGCAGCCTTAATAACGAAAAAGTTTTGTTTTCTACTTGCAGCCCTAATAACGTTGATCAGCGGGTTATTTATGCCATGAAACAACGCTTATTAGCCATATTTTACGTACGAAACATCTTCTGTAATCGTTATTTTTTGACGTACGTATGTAACGTTAACAGATTGTTTGAAGCAACCCGCCCTTAGAGTGACTAAAATAGTAACGACATTTAAAACCTATAACATTAACTCGCAATCACGTGAAAATAAAATACAGAACCTTGAAAATAAATAACATATTTAAGCTGTAAACAAATACGTCACCACAACAATCAGTTTAATTAATTTCGTGAATCAATGTAGCGCTGTGATGGATTTTTACGTCGACGTCCATTGACTGGTTTAAAAATAATTATTGCCGACCTCGCCTACTTCGTAAGGCTAGGTTCAGACGGCGTCATGCTCCCGTATAGCGTAAACGACTGTCATGTGATAGGCTGCCTTAAAGGTATAGGTACGGTAAAACGTATTGTATAGGGTCCATCTGAACGTAGCCTAAGAGAACCGGTCTGAATACATTACGTTTCAACATGATACGATTTCATTGACGTAGCTTATAATGTTTCGCTAGAGAAACACGTCAATATCAGGTTCATGAATGAAGGCTTTATTTAGCTCACAATGGCCCTTCGTAGACAGGTTTGAAAGTGTGGCATTAATACCATGCGGATTATTAACGGCATTGTGCCAAACGTCATAGCGTTGACGTGACTCGTGAGTGTACCAGTTACAGCTTGCTAGTGAGTACGTTTGGTGGACGTCGCGAGCGAAAATCGTTTCACGCCTGCACACTAGAACGTCGAACTGTATCCGCGATGGGTCCTACATAAATGGGCCAATACAACAATTTGAGCATTTATTTTATTTATTGCAAGTAGTTTAATAGAAAACAAAGATAGACCCTGTAAGGGAACCGAAAAATTAAAATTTAATTTATGAATTATTGTGTTAAATGCTCCCTTTTATATAGTTGACAACGTGCACAAAATAAACCATTTTAAGGTCAAAATACTATTGTATGCTGCACTAAAAGAACGTATCAGTTGAAGCATGCAAAATATTTATATCAAATTGTAACTATGAAAGATTCTATTGAAAAGTTTACAAGTTACACTTCGGCCCTTATACATAGGACCCATCGTGCTGTTAGTTTACTGTTACAGCTCGGTAGTGAGTACCTACCCGGCTAAACTGACGTGACATTTATTGACATCAGTCAGGATTGCACCACTAGAGGTACATATCAACTCGGAAAGTGAACGTCACCGTAGCTTTCGCCTCGCCGTCGAACATGCGTCAACCCAAGCGAAGCGATTACGTTACGATTCCGATCAGTGTGCATTGCTGTAGGGAGTTTCATACAGAGAACTGCGCGGCTCGATTTGATACGGTGACGATTCCTTTCCGGATTAATAAGTGTGTCTACCTTAAGATCTAACAATATCAATTCGTCGTAATAACGTATAAATAAAAGCGTGTTTCATTTGGAGTTAAAACTCGACTTCAATTCGTTCGCCACACCGTGAATTAATTAAACTTGTTTATGAATTAGTGTTATTTAGATAGCCGAGCGAATTGCACGGGGATTTCGCATTAGTTATGTTTATTTTAGAAGGTACTGTTTGATAGTGGCCATTTCACAGCGTTTTATTTGGGTTTTAATGATGTAGGTAATCCAATATGCGTTTGCAGTTGGCTGGGGGTGCTTGAGTGAATTTGTGGTTTTAATGATCTTTCTTTTTGCGTTTCGCCGTATATTTCCACGGTTGTAATGAGTAACAGGACCTTAATTGTCGATGTATATAGCTTTGCTTTTGTAGTCAATTAAAACAAATACTATAGACCGGGTAAAAGTAGAAATTAAATGTGTGTATTAAAAATTTGTTATTATTAGAAAGAAAAAAAAAACATAACTCATGCTTGTGTTCTTGTGTTCCCAGAACAAAATTCACCAGTTTTATACCTATAGTGTCCTATATTCTAGGGGTCAATCCTACTGCCCCTAACCAGGCACACATCCGGCCTCCCTATGTTTAAATAATATAATGATAAAACCTAATAAAGGCCCTAATCAATGACCCGGGATTCAAACCTAGGACCTCAAGCCCAGCATTTGTGCTTCTTCTTCTTAGCGTGTCGATGGAAAAAAAAAAAATGTGTAAAAAAATAATATAAGTAATATATAATTATAATATATGTATATAAATACTAATTATATAATAATAATTATTCATTTGCCAAGATAATATTAAGTAAAGATATAAAATAGTTATTACAGTATAAAAAAGCCAAGAAAAGCTGACTTTCTTTACGGGATTAGCACGCAAATATTAATTAGCAGCTACACTTTTTTGTTACTTAATAAAAGGAAGCCTCGAGCTTTTAAACGAAAATAATATTTTTTTCTCGGCTTAACTTATTATTTAAACGTTCCTGATGTTTGTGGGGTTTTATTCACGGTTTTATGGTTCTAAGAAGGCAGCAGTGACAAGAGTGATATTTAAAATGGGAGAAGTGAAAGTTGGGTACAAAAATCTTGATTGATGAAATAAGAAACTAATAGCGCATTGCTGGTATGAGCTAGCAATCGTCGCTTGCAGTGTAACGGGACCCACCGGGAAGTGGCGGGTTGGGACTTGTCAAGAGATAAGATAAAAAAAAAAACCCCTCCGCCCGGCCTAGGACGGAGGTAATTCATAAGACTTCCCCAGTGAAAAAAAGGCTAAAGTGAAAAGTGAATCCAATTCACAAGATCAATTAAGTCGTTGAAAGCGACGCGAACAATAAAAAATCAATTGTGTCTGCGGCATGGCAAGTGTCAAGTGTCAAAGGGTTAATTAAGAGCTTAATAGTATCCTCTACCTTGGTTGTGAGTCCGCAACTAGCATTTATCCATACAGTTCCAAACTTCAGAGCGATGACAAATTAAATCTCTTTTAGTATACCCGGTATTATGAACATGGCAATAATATTTAACTGAGAATGTGTGTTTACTCCGATAAAGTAGAATACGCCTTACCTAAATATATTCGTTGAAAACCATTTTGACATTATGTAAGTCAAATTAAACCGACACACAGAATTAACCCTACGATCGCCACACCTCTTGTTTCACCTTACAAAATACCTGTTAAAGGTATTTTTGATTCGTTGCGTTTCATTTTGTCCCTTCAGCGTCCGTGTTTGTACACAGATTTGTCCTTTTGCCCATCACGATTCTGTTGCGCCTCGCAATGTATTTTTGAAGTTGAATTGTGTTTAATAGACTATGGCCAGTTTTCGTTTTCGGTGTTTGAAACGGGTTCGTAAAGGACGTGCGTTTTGATTATTTTTTGGTTTTTGGTCTTTTGGCAACTAGATTTTTTCTCTTATTTATTTTGTGCCCGCATGTTGGTGAAATATTGGTCGGAATTGAATTTTCATCTAACAATTTGCAGCGTGCGTCCTGTGCTCTCCTATCCTAGTCTAGTAATGGTAGTTACAGTTAGTTTACAGTCGATACTAGTCGATACGGTTTTTGAGGTTTATAAGTACATAGCTTAAAAAAACTAATTCTGTTGTAGCTTAATATTGAAGGCAGGCCGTAAAGTTATGAGTTCGATATCCGAGTCGAGTAAGATTTTACTGACGTATTCTATCACCGAAATCCTTCGTAACAGCAAGAGGCTAATAAAAGTGTGTCTAATGAGCTTCTCCCTAATTGCAGGACACAAAACCTGGCAACAGGATTTCTATACGTTCTACCGATACTCCCTACGGGCTCGTAACTACGTGGCTACCGCGTAGATCAGTCGATCTGCAAGGTTAAGCTGTGCTCGCCACGGTCAGTCTTGTGATGGGTGACCGTTATCACATATCGAGACCCTGTGCTTCGGAAGGCATGTTACGGGTCTACTGGCTTATTGGACTATCAGAGTGTTTTCGCGCATACTTGGTGTAGTTGACTTGTCTTTTCTTAGACGAGAAAGGTCGCCGTGATCGAAATTCGGTCAGAAGAACATTATAGGTACTACTTATGATGTAAAAATAAAACGTATCATATAAACCGATTAACAAAGCATATTTAGTTACACTTTTTATCGATACCTGACATAATAACAATCGCTCATGGAACGCCTGAACATTCGCGGTCGAGTTGCGATGAGCAGCACGATTAATCGCATGTTCGCAGACTACTCGTAAAAGCAAGCACAGAGCGGCGCAATCCGAGATTTAATCTCAAACCGATAAAGTAATTTTGATGTCAGCGTAATACGTATTGAGAGCAAGCGATGACAGACCGAAATCAATATCCTAGGCAATCGAGTGGTCTATGATTAAATCAAGGCGGAGCTTGATTGAGCACCGGGATTGGAATCTAGTCGGGCGAGCTTTTGTTTAAAGTCGTTGAGGTTCAGATAACAGTTGAATAGCTGTAAGTGCTCGGTCCGTCGTCCGATTACGTCGGTTTAGCCTTAGGCTGTGGGCGTGAGGGACAGTGTCGTAACTAGCCTTTTAAGCGCCCGGTGTAAGCTTCTTTAACGGGGCCCTTTTTTGGTGTCATTTCTGCGCCCCTCTAGGGTGTGCGCCCTGTACCTGGCAACGCTGGCACAGCCCTAGTTACGGCACTAGTGAGGGAATTTGTGCACCGTACTATAACATCTCCTTAGAAGACTAGTCGCATTTAAGATTGGCTGCTGTGACAGAAATTCAGTAAAAATTGTGAATTGATGGCCAGTTTTTAATTTGATGTACTCGTATAAAGATTTCGTGTCATATGGACATACCACAAGACTTTTAGTCCTAGTGTGTCTTCTGTCACCAAGAAGAGGAAGGGTTAGCCTTGTCAAAAGTCCTTTCAGTAATCTTAGACAACGACTCGCCCCCATTTCATGACTGCTAGCAATCACTTAACTACTGCACGACTCTCGCACAAACAAATGAATCGTATTCCAAGCAATAGTTGAATGGAGTTCAGATATAGGGAGCTTGCCTCTTCGGGGATTACGTGCGTGATGGAATGAATGAATGCAAACAGTACTGTACTAGGAATGCGCTAGTCACTCGGCTCGGCTTATCGCTGGACATGCGCCCCTAAAAGGCAAAGTGGATTGAAGTCAGTCAGCTAAACGGACATATCAAAGCCTAGTTTAAGTGGGAAGTTGGCATTTTATGTGCAGAAGATAATATTATAGTGCACAGGTATGTGTGCAAACACAGGTGCACCTCCTATTCCCTCACACTCACAGTCCGACGGGACGGTAACACCGACTCGAAAAGATCAGGCGCGGGACTAACTGCTTAGCGATTTAACCAAAGCATATTCCCCACGTGAACTCGATGTGTGAAAACTGGTCACCCATCCCAAAACGGACCGCGGCTAGAGTTGCTTAACCTCGCAAATCGTTGAATCAGTGCGGTACCTAAGTAGCTTGGAGAGCCGACTAGTTTCAGAAACCGTTGAAATCTCAAATGGGTCTTCACCGTCGTGAAAAAGGCAATTAGCTTTTATCATTGCTTTTATTTTATTTGTCGCTTTTTAAAGGTGGAATGCAGGTCTTTTGAGGCTTACATGGTGATATGGGTCAGGGAGGCCCTGAAGCGTTTATTATGAAACGAAATGGGCCGCTAACTGTGTCACTTGACAGCTGCACTAAACGTACTGTTGGAAGTTCCGCACTAATACAATAAATATAGCATTACATCACAACCTACATAACTGTCCATTGTAAACTTATACAGTACACCCACATTTCGCCAGTTATCACACAGTGTACACCTCTGTCTGTGTCTGTTATAACAAATACAGGCGTTATGTTTTTAATTTAATTGTTATTGTTATTTAATTGTGTTTAATTTAATAAACTTATCAAATTAAATTAGGAAGGTACATGTGAACACATTTAAATTCATTCAAACACACGTCATTTTTCGCAACCATATTGTAACGTAACCAAAACTGTAAATGTTCGGCTATCGTACGGGACAATATAATCGTCTAGTCGCACAGCTCTTAACTTGTCCACAAGCTTAACTTTTAACTACAGTAACAAGCTTTAACTATCGGTTATCAAACTGTCCACGTATGATCAAACTGCGTTCGAACTCGCAACACGATCAAACAATGTAACCGGAATACTAACTTTAGTTGATCGGCTTTTATACGATATGCAGAGACTATACTGTTACGTTTAAAAGCTTTAGAGCAACGTTTATCAAGTGTTTGCTAACAGTTATACTTTACATAAAATTCTTAACACGATTTTTGTTATATATATATCAGCAAACAACCAGTATATGTAGCAATAAAAACTTTTTGATTTTCATCATAATATCAGTCTCTCACAAAACGCACAACTTTAATAAATATAGTTTGTAAAAGTTAGTTGTTAAACGTTTAATTGTGTAACAGTTGCGGTTCCATCACAATTATTTCATGTTACAAATGAGTTTAGAATTCCAACTGATGCAATAATAGGCTGGAAGTGAACAGCCGACAAATGCTAGTGCGAACTAAATTCAAATTTAGACTTCGAGTGTATTGTTTCATAAATTAGGGGAATTATGGAGTATGAATGAAACACGATTTTAACCGTCAATTTCGCATCAGTTTTTGAGCCATTAAATGAATTTTAGATCAGTAATAAAGCTTATTGAGTGCATGTGGTTCATTATATTAAGTTGCGTAAGTAGTAAGATGGTTTTGATGTTTGCTAGTCGGAGATTTATTCGTTCGGTTCAGTTGTATGATTGTAGAACAGTGGCTTTTAGAGTTTTATCAAGTCTGGGCTTAATTAATATAATGTTATTTATTGCATCAGTTTATTTAAGAGACCACTTTGTTTTAGAAATTGATTTCATTTAAAGGGTTTTAATATATAGTACTTAACAGATTTTTTTTATAATATAAGGCGCAAAGAAACAAGATTTTCGTTTAAATTTTGGACTTTGAAATAATCCCTACAAAGTGTCAATTTTTTGTATGTAAAAATAAATTATGTCTTTTGGAATTTATTTACCCGTAATAAATTATATAATATAGTTATGATTATCTTTGGATAAGTAGAAATAAGCCGCAAGCACCATCGCGAAGAAGATAATTAAATTATTTTTTGTCAAGACCGCACTGATCTCTGTCATTCGTAGAATTTACGTATTTAGCCTATAAGAAGGTACGATCGACCAAATGGAATCATGATAATTGCTTATTTTTTTATTTAGACAGTAAGAGTATGATATTTTAACATAACGGAAGATCACGCCAGTATCTCCTGAAGTAGTTGGCAGAGCACATTTTGCCATTACGATTTAGGGCCCAATGTAGCGAGCCAGGGCCAGAGCCAGCCATTTGCCATCAACCGTGCACAAATCCAGACTCCGTGCTTCTACTGAAAATTACCTAGCCGAAAATCTCAAGTACTAATATCACTTACACTCAAAAATTGTTTTTTTTTCTTGCGATTGTTTCAATTATTCCTGTCGCTGTCGTTTGCCTTTTTAAGTATAGAGATGTCTTCAGCCTTGAGAGATGGTTGAAGAGTCTGTTTTCGGTTAGTTTTGCCGCGACATACATACATACATACATAACATCACGCCTGTATTCCCCGAAGGGGTAGGCAGAGGTGAACATGTAGTACACCCACATTTCGCCAGTTATGTTGTATGTCCCAATGTAATAGGGGGCGAGCCTATTGCCATCAACCGGGCACAAATCCAGACTCCGTACTGCTACTGAGAATTACCTAATGGAAAACTCAGTAACACTTTGCCCGACCCGGGATTTGGACCCAGGACCTCTTGCTCAGCAGTCGCGGTTAGCGACCACTAGACCAACGAGGCAGTCCGCAACAATCGTATACCAATATATTAGTCCATATCCACATACTTCAGAGTTGTGTTCGCGTACGAACAACCCAAAACCAACATAACTTGGCCTGCCATGAGCATCGACTGCAGTATAGCAGTGCAAGTGCACTCTAGCGGTCTAATCAGATGTGCTAGTTAACCGACAGCGGAGCGGAGTGTTCTGCGTTCTTCTCTCGAAGTTCCGAAGTCTCGCGAATATTCCGGTACAGGTACTTTCGAACTTGTATCGAACCCATTCAGTTGATAATAATTAGTATGGCAGCAAACAGCGAAGGTGAATTGTTCTGTTTAACTGCTTTTTGAACTTTATTATTAATGCAATAGATTTTTAATTGGCTTAAAAGGTTTTAGATAAAGAAGGTATTTCGATTTGTAATACTGCTCTCGCTCCGCATGTTTTAACGAAACTAAAGAACTAAAAAAAACTGTTATTTACTCACAATTAGAGTAATCAATAAATTAATAGAAAAGTACGTCTACTACATATAAATTTACCTGCCAGTCAAAATAAAGTTACTCAAGTATACTGGTTACCTTTTGACGGCAATAGGGTGGAATACTTTGATGCGATTTAATTCCGATTAATTTTGATTTTTGGTATTTAAGTTGTAAACAGAGTAGGTAGATTATAAATGTGTATATGTATATATAATTGTCAATTATGTAAATAAAAATACTTCAAGCTTGTAGCTTGACATAATATAAGATACCTTTGAACAAAATTGTTTGAAATATCATGATTCCTTCAGGTCGATAATACACGAGTGCGGCCTAGGCTTATTGAGCAACCGAAACAGATGACAGGAAATTTGCGGCCAATGTTGGACGACAAACGTTTGTCACTAATGTAAGATAGGACAGTAGATGGTAATGAAGAACATAGTCACATACACAGAGTTATAAACAATGAAGTGATGAAGTTAGAATATGACAAGGATACAAAATGTATCGATTAGACTATAACATCGATATGATGTTAATCGATACCTTTCATATTTTTTTTCAACACTTTTATTTTGTCATAAAAGATAGCGTTCACTAGGCATTTTTCTTGTGTCGTCATGTCTATAATTATTTAATTTTGTTAGGTATCGATACAGTCATAAAGACGTTACAGCTGAAATTATGTAAACACATGTATAATGAATAACATAATATATCCACGCTGATAATAACGCTTAGCTTTTATAGGTAATAACATTATTATTAATGTAACTTTTCATTAGCTTTTTAACTGAAAACCAAACGCTAGTTGAAAATAATGATCGACTTTAGCTAGTTATTTCCAAATTATTATACCTGTGAAATAATATAGCTTATTTAGGTAAAATAATTTACTATCAGAGTAAATATTTTAATTTAAAATTAACGTTGTACCTAATTAAAAGTATTTGCTTAATAAACCCAACCGCGGAATGATTTCATTTCAAATTGCGTTGTTTTACTCATAATTAATATAATTTAATTATTAATTAATAAACGTTATAATATAAGCCTGCCTTTATAGAAATAAAAACAGCATATTTTACATTCACTCAAAAATCAAATTTCGTATATTATTAAAATATATACGATTTTGATGTGTCGCCGAATTTAATTGAGGTCCGATTAAAATAATTGTTGAATACAGCAGTATTGATGCGATAAATTGAATCGCGGCCTCCGTATTTAATGCAACATTGCGGTTTCATACCTTTATAGCCAATAAGTTTGAGTGATTGACTATATTATTCATATTTAACATACTAATTTAACGGTTGAATATTGGTTGAATCATTAATGTTAAATATTTGGAATATATTTGAATTAAAAAGATTTCGAAGCGGCTGTTGAAGTGAAGTTACCTTAAGACCGTAAGATAGTTTGTAGACTGTACGATTGATAACTTTTGTAATGAAATAAATCGTTTAATAAGTTAATAGGTATTATCTTACCTTAAACAAGCAACGTCTTGTGAACGAAAAGTAAATTTTAGCAAGAAAAGTCCCTAATCTTAATCCCTTAAAACTTAATCCTTTTCAAAGTCTTACCTAAAAACAAAAGCCTTCATAGCTATCCAAAGCTGAGCCTGTAAGTAATAATAGTACCTACTGCTGAAATCATTTGATATTTAAGTATATTATTTGTACTGATAGACTGACCATTACCCGTGATATCAAGCTTTATGGTTTACAGTTACGATTATGTAATCATTATATTATCAGCGTGGTGTGTCAAGTTACCAGCCAACTAGCATTGATCCAGATTTATACATTTAAATCAAAATGCATTTTAATGTTTTAAAAATAACCCCTAATCATTCCAGGAAGCTGCGAAGTGGGATTACTTGGTACTTTTCTAAATAACAATTGTAATTTAGCCTACGTAGTCAGTGATATGTCAAAAAGTATAACAAAATGAACGAGTCAAGTGTTCCGAGCTCGGTCCGAACTGAAGTAGTCTTATGTCAAATCGGACAACAATTGTACTGCCCAAGACTACAATTATTCTATTTTCAAGTCTCCAAATGAGGGCGCCAGTAACATATCTGTACTTTTTTTAAATATCATTGTACATAGATAAAAAGTAACAACTGTCCCACTATATATGTGGCTAAACGCTAGGCGAATAGAAATCGAATAGAATAGTAAATGTGTGGGGATGACATAATGTTACGACTATGTAATCGATTACATGTATTAATACCATAACATTTTAAATTCTATTCGATTTCTATTCGTCTAGCGTTTAGCTACTTGTAAGGGGCTCCTAACCTTAATAGTGATACATTGTAATTAATATCTATATGAATTTCTTAAGAAAATTAGTAAAGCTATGAACGTCATCGGTGTTACTCCAAATATAATTATCCAAACATAAAGAATATACCTAACTCGGACCTGTTTATAAATGGTTAACGAACGCGAAGATATCGCTGAATATACAATAAAAACACGGCATTCTTGAGTTATTTTGAAGTCTATTGAAATGGTATTACAAGAAAACATTACTGTAATATCAAAAATAAATCTATTATTTGACATAAGAATAATTTAGCTCAGAGGGACATACCTACGCACGTATCTATTTCGAGTGTTTAGCAGAGATATTTGTATTAAAATACTCTTTTCTTTTATTTAAAGAGTATAATAAAGCTTCTGTATGAATGTGTATGTTCTCACGTAATAATAAATAGAATGTTGAGAGTGTATATTATAACAAGCCTTTACCTCCGTTTCATAAAACACAATTTCAAAATAACCTTTTTCACTCTAAAGTATATTTTCGTAACGAAAATTTTCCAGGAACGTTTATTTTTAGTTGTTTTACTACGTAAAGAAATATTAAATCAGAACAACAGCAAAATGCTTTTAATAATATTCGTACGAATATATCAGTTAATCTGTGTCTATACTGCAGAGCAACTGTGGCGTAACTGTGGCGCGACATTTGCATAAATATGAACAAATATGAATGTGCAAATTATGTCACTTTAATTACTGAGGGCCTGCTTCACCATCTACGAGTAAAGTGTTGAATAGTTACTTCTTGATTAACGCTAATCGGCAAGTAAAAGTTACGAGTATCTTCTATCGTATCTTAGTTACAGGCCAGTTTATCCCCTGATTAATGCTACTCAGATATTGTGAAATTTGTGTGAGTAGTTACGGGTGACTTAAGTGGCGGTTAGTCTACTTGATACTTTACTTGTCGATGGTAAAACAGGCCCTAAGAGATGATACTTTTAAATTAATTAAACTGTAAATTAAATGATTGTATTAATTATATATTGAGAAGGTCCTCCTTTTTTGAAGTCGGTTAAATATCCATACGATAATTGCGATACATGAGCCACAGTTGCGACACTAAAAAAACGAAATTCAAATGCCATTAAATAAAAAAAAATAGTTTATTTATTTAGCGAGCGAATAAAAAGAACATTTTCCAAGGAGTTGCTACTAATACTAAAGTTTTCCAATTGGCCTAGTCAAGTCTCACTAGCCTGGCTAACGTTTACGTAACGTTTTGCCATTTGTCTAAGGGGGCTGCCTTAGACAAATGGCAAAACGTTTGACGAATAGAAATCGGATAGAATGATAAATGTATAAGGATTACATAATGTTTCGACTATGTAATCGATGACATATGTCAATCCCATACATTTTTCATTCTATTCGATTTCTATTGGTTAAGCGTTTTGCCACTTGTCTACCGGGCCTGGCTTGAATTAAAGCTTACCGCGGCCTGCACCCACTTTGGCCGACTACCCTTGGCCTGGAACTTCATTGTTTGACTGGACGCTAGTTAGCTAATAACTTTGATCTCATGTTTAGCGGGCTTAACTTTAGAGCTACGGTTTTGGATCAAGCGAGTTTTTATTGCAAGGGTAACAGATAAGTTGAATGATGAACTGTTGTGTCGTGGTTAAATTGAGTGAGTATTATTTATTTATCTTTTAGATGTTTTGTTCCTACGCCTGATTGTTTTGTAATAAGTTAAACTTATCAACTAGCTGCGTATTTATTTCTTTGTCTTGAATTTCGGTCTATCTTAGCTTAATTAATTAATCATTTTCAGGTTATTGTAACTAACTTAGAGACTTAACTTCCGCCCACGACCTCTCCGGCGTGGAAATTGTATCCATTTTCTCTGGATTATAAGTAGCCTATGGATTTATCCGGGTTTTAAGTCATCTACATGCAAAATTCCATCAAAACCGTTTCAGCAGTTTATTCCTGAAAACGTAATGACAGAATTAGTTGCGCATTCTTAATTAGTATGGAGTAGACAGCCCTACCTACGTTCCAATTCCATTCTCATGGTACTAATGATGATAATATGATGAAAACTATAACTATAACAACTACTAAATTATTCACTAAAATACATTTAATTTTATTTATTAACTAAAACTTACTTTTATTTTATTCATTAACTAAAACTTACTTTTATTTTATTCATTAACTAAAACTTACTTTTATTTTATTAATTCACTAAATTAGTGTAAGTTGGATATCTTCACTTGTTCCAATACCGTAGCGATGCGCAAGCAGTATAATTGTGATGTTACCTGAAATTTGGTCTATGGGTGAGTACAGGGGGGGTTCCTCCCCTCCCGGGTGTTGATGTTCCAGCAGACGGTGACACGACTGTCTCATGAGCGCTCCCGACACTGGTGTACAAACAGACAAACAAATCTTCAAACATAACACTTACAAAAAGTAAGACGTCGCTACGGCTGTCAATTAAGTATAAACGAAAAAAAAAACTTGTGCATTTCTTCTCCATTTAAACCTTACACGCCGAAACCTCACAATTCTTAAAAGTGAGGACACGTTTCGTCTTGATGTTATAATATTTAAAAGAGATAATTTTAAGAAAGAGTATATTTAATCTATCAGTTAAAGTTTATTTTTCTTACAGCTGATTTTGCAATCATCAGTTCAATTATATCCAACGTTTAAACTGTCACTTTGACAGTTAATGTATGGAGCATATGTCAAAACTTCAAATTTATTCTACTGATAAAAGTTACTGGCGATTGGAAAATTCGGCCGTTAATTCTTCTAATCGTATGGTTGATAAAACAACCTGGTGTCAGAGTTTAATTAAGTTAACCGCCTGTAGGCCTCTGACATGGCTTAACACACCGTTGAAAAATCTCTCAGGTGTGCCGGTTTCCTCACGATGTTTTCCTTCACCGTTTTTAGCAACTGATAACCAATTTATAATACGCACATGAATTCGAAAAGACATTGGTGCGTGCCGAGGTTTTGAACTTGCGACCTTTGACTTGGCAGTCCACCGGTCATACCATTCGGCTATCAGTGGCCGTTAATTAAATAATAAAATAATATTTACCTTTATTCTAGTTATTGTCATTTGACTAGGACTGTTAGCAGTCTAATTGGCGACATGGTGCCTGAAACAAAACAAATTACAATTATTATTTCATTCTCTTATAATTTATAGATAATAGCAGTTGTAGATAAGGTCCTAAATAAATGATTACACAGTACCTATCGTAAAAATACAATATCATAAACTTTACTGATTGCTCAGTGGCCAAAATCTTAATTAGGATACCTGCCCCTTAGACCAGTAGCAAATCGCTTGACGAATAGAAATCGAATAGAATACAAAATATATGACATAATGTTCGACCATGTTATTGATGACATGTGTCAAACCTATATATTTACCATTCTATTCGTCAAGTGATTTGCCACTTGCCTGGGGGGGCGTATAATCAGGGACTTTAATTTAACTTTTTTTATTAACAAAAATGTCGTTATTTTTGTTCAGATAACGTTATTTAGTAGCTGGAACGAAAACGAACAGAGTTCAGAATCAAAGTAGGTTAGCTACAAACACACATACACATTTGATAATAATTTAGGATACATGTTATTTGTCGCATCTTTTGCATTGAACACGCAACGAACAGGAAATTTACTAAGTTTCAATTACTATTGTGATCAATTGTTATTCCAAATCTGCACATGTTAAGCTTTGCATCAAATTGGTGCCGGAGGCTAGCATGAAAATTTTGATAATGAGAACTAAACGAGATAATTATTCATAGCTGTAGGTGATGTATTTTGATACGCCTTTCCATGACCGACTATTCGATTGTAGCCAATCGAATTATCCAGTAATGGTCGCCACTTATGTAGGTACCTGGGTAAATATTGAATACTTTGACAATATACGATTATATTCGACATTCTAAGAATATTATACACTACGAGCTACGTGGCTACCACGCCGATGGATTGATCTGCGTAAGCCGTGATATGTGAGTCGCCGCGGTCAGTTAAGTGATGGGCGACCGTTTCCACATGTCGAGATACCTCTGTGCTTCGGAAGGCACGTTAAGCATTTGGTCCTGCGCCTGATCTCTCACCGGTCGTGTCGGTCTAAAGTGCCATGGGACTTTGATAGTAAGGTAATGGAGAGTGCAACTGTGTTTGCGCGCATACTTGTGCACTGTAATATCTCCTGCGTAGTTGGCTAGTCTCAGATGAGACAGGCCGCCGTGACCGAAATTCGGTCAGGAGAACATTCTCATTATGATACGCCTGTGTTTGCGCGCATACTCGTGAACTATAATATCTCCTGCGCAGTTTGTTATACTTGACTAGGCCGCCATGACCGAAATACGGCCAAGGGGATATTATTATTTATTTAACAGTAGTCCGAAGTGGGTTTTCCTATCAGAATACGCAGTTTCCCTGTGATTACATCATAAGCGTTGTGCCCGGTAAATGGCAGTAGGCTGAGTGATCCTATTGTCCTAGCCGTTACATGTCATGCAACCGTTTCTATAGCTCATTTATTGTGTGTGTAAGTATCATCGCGCTAGTATTCCTCATAGAGGTAGACAGTGTATTGTCTACATGAGGGACGACACATAATGGGGCCGAAGCGGGCTATTGATTCTGCACAGAAATTCGTTGTATTACATTACTGTGACTATTGGAACTGGGGTTGTCAGTGCTTTTTTACGTAGCTAAAGCACCAGCAGTGGATGGAGATAGGTTGCTGATAATGGACTGAAAATTAAGTACGTACCTATTCTATAAACTACCTTCGCTTACTGTATCTAAGTGATTGACTCAATTGTTGATGCGACCAGCGAACACCTTTGACGATTAAAAACGAATATTATAATTTTAATACAATATTTTGACGCTAAATATTCGTGTTTTGTTTCAGTTACTCTTTTTCATTTACAGTACACTAGAAAGAAGAATATTTAATATACATCAAACGATTTATATTCGTCAAACGTTCTGCCAGTTTCCATGTGACAATTAGAGCTAAATGAGAAATAAATGTTGGTGTCCGACTTTCCATAATTATATTTAATCATAGTCATGCCAGACAAAGAAGAGTGTATTTCGTATTTATTATAACTAGTGATTAGTGAATGTAATTACACCGTCACCTATATAGGGTATCAGCACTTCTCCACATGGAGATTAATTATACCAAATCTCACACTCCTCCGCGCGCTACATTTTAAAGGGTCCGACGTTTTTGCTTCATCCATACTTTATATTATAAATGTGAAAGTAACTCTGTTTGCCTGTCTGTCTGTTTGACTGTTACCTCTTCACGACTAAACCTCTGGACGGATTTTAATGAAATTTTGTGCATGTAAAAAGTTTAAGACCCAAGGACATAGGCTACTTAAAAAAAATCAACCCTCTAATGGGGTTAACGCGGGCGAAGCCGCGGGCAAAAGCTAGTGTATACATCCCATCGGCTGTAGCTAAAAGATTAAAATATTACTTATAAGATTGGTGCGTATTTAGAAATCCTAAATAGCCGATCAATAATAACTAAGTGTTACCTAGATAGCCCATAGATTGTTTGATTCGGGTAAACAAGGGAACGTGATCTGCCGTCATTTGAACGTCCCACATAATAGCTAACACGATGCGTCTATTTGTCCGAAGACTGAGTGATTGCCGATGGCTATTATCAGTCATGTCTTATTGTTGCTTATACTATTGTTCTACTCCATTCAAGTGGATGTCTAGAAAGTACACAATACCGTTAGGCTTTAATATTAATTTGTAAGAATATTTAAAGATGATCATCTTGTGGGATAACAAAGATCCATTCCATATTTATTTGCATATGCTGGTTAAGTTTTTTGAATATCAAATTTTATGACCATTCCGTTTGAAATTGAGCTCGGTGATGTGTGTTTGACCACTATTATGAAACTCGAGTCTATACTCGTAAATTACTAAACCGATTGTGATGAAATTGAATATGGACATAACCTAAAATCTAGAGAAATACAGGGCACATAAGATCCAAGAAAACGCTGTTAAAATCTTGACGTGGGCAAAGACACGGGCCGTATCTAGTGCAGATATAGTGTGGCTGTTTACATAATAATATGTATTAGTTATATAATAATGTACATACATAATAAATGAGTACTTTATAAGTTAGTTCAATTGCGTTCATTATAATTTGTGCAGCGTTAGAGGTATTAATTAAAAACGTTATTTTGATTAACGTAATCCAATTAAATTCGTTAATTACCGAATGGTTACGATATTTATTTGCCTGCTAACTCCTGATTGTTCCTTGAAAGTCTAGTTGGTCGAGTGGTAACTATGTAACATTAATTCGTTTTACGACCTGTTTGGCGTAGTGGCTAAGCGATTTGACCGCTGCGCTAAGGGTTGCGGGTATGACTCCCGCACGAGGCAAAAAATTGTGCGGTCCCGAAAAATTGTCCCGAGTCTGGGTGTTCGTGTATGTGATATTTCATGTTTGTGAAACGCACCCACGACACAGGAGAAATTCATAGTGAGGGGCACGTTTAAAAAAAAATACTTTCGATCTCATCGGCTGCCACTTGATTCGCAGTGGTAGGCAGTGATGCAGTTAATTGTAATCACAAACCCATTAACCAATTATATTGTAATTCATTGAATAATTGTTGTTTAAAGATAGCTTTCCTCCCTGCCACGGTCTAGTGGGCGCTAAGCGCGACTGCTGAGCATGAGGTCTCGGGTTCGAATTCCGGGTCGGCCAAAGTATTACTGGATTTTCCATTAGCATTCTCGGAAATGGAATGTGAGATGAAGGAAGATAGTGGAGGCCTTTGCCCAGCCGTGGGACACTTCAGGCTAATAATTATCATAATTCTCAGAAGTTTGGTGGTAATAGGCTCGCCCCCTATTATTTATTTATTCTTTGTACAAGAGGTGTACAAGGCGGACTTAATGCATTAGGCATTTTCTACCAGTCAAACCTTTGGGTAGTGCAGAGACAGATCACGGTAGATGCACAAACAGCTTTATTTTATTTTTATTTATTTAATAAGCTAGTAAGTAAGTGTGAGAAGATATAATTTTTATATAACTACTTACATAATACAGATTATATATTATGTAATATTATACAAAAATGTATATGTATATATAAACACTAAACAAATACACACATACATACATACACAATAAATCAAAATTCAGGTGAGACTGACAACGTTTTTATTCCGTTCTGACCTAAGTATAACATGACTGCCGACATGTGGGTGTATCACACACCGACACCTTGTGTTTTGCCCACACACGATGGTATGTCGTCTTCTAACTGAACTCAGTCCACATTCTAAAAGCCACTATGGGTTTAAATTAAGGTGAAATATTGTTCAAATCTCTGCAACACGAAATACAATGCGATTTATTTGACACTCATCATCATCATCAGCCGGATGACGTCGACTGTTGAACAAAGGCCTCCCCCTTCAAGAAGGGGGGAGGGGTTGCCATAATCCCCACGCTTGGCAAGCGGCTTGGGGATCGCAGTGTTGGTGGTAAAGTTACAGAAGACGCTGCTGCCCATCTTCTGGATTTTCCCTTAGTCGCCTCTTACGACACCCACGGGAGGCCCCACCCACAGTGGTCAATTCTAGGCCGGATACCACACGGCACATTTGACACTGACTTATTTTAAATTGCTCCCGATGAACGAAAATAGGCTCGTCTGGTACATTCAGTTAAATCTACTGTCTGGCCAACTGTCTAGTGTCTGGTGAAACTATACGATCCCTATATATGTATATACGACAAGGTCAGGTGGACCGATTTTAATTATCTCTGATTTGTTTGATTCGTCTCCGCTCCGAATAGCAGAATTTAACTATTAAACTACGGAAAAAGGCAGGACGACGTCTGCTGAAGCCACAAGTTACTACATAAAAAATATAAGACTTTAACCGTACCGTCTATTATCTTAGAGACTAATGTCTGTAAAATTAAATTCCATTAATTTCTCCGTTTAATTTATCGGATAATGTAACGCGAAATAAACGCGACAACTTTCACAACACTGATAATAATACAAACAAACATGTATTTTTTTTAAACTTTGAATTTTTGCAACTTATGAAAAATACTATCAGCCGACGAAATGTTGACAACCCTCTAAGGTTGGCAGTTTATAGAAACTTGCTGTCAAGGCCAACAAGTTATGAAAGTAATCAAAGGAACCCGGTGAAAAGAAAGAGCATTGAGGGTCGGCACGCAATTGATCGCTCGGCGCTATGCAGTCAGCCTCGCTACCTACCAACTAATTGTTTACCTAGGCTGCTGATTGGCTAATCATTTTATCACGTCATGAGCAACAAGCATCATTGGGTAGCTTATGTCCACACGACTGAAAATAATTATTATGATCAAACAAAAATGTACACACTGTAAATTATTAAACGATGAGTGCAATAGTGTTCTTTCCCAGTGTCTATTTGTGATGCTAACTCCAACTAACACAACTAATTTGAATAGAATTTTAAATTTAGTATAGATATAGCTCTAGCCTCAGGGAAGAATATACGGTAAAGGCTAGAGCTTTCCCGGAATAGACTAGTATATTCCGGGAAAACTCTAGCCTTTACCGCAGTCGATCAAGTTCGTCTGTGCCTTTATTGGGATTAGAAATGTCTAATTGACATGTGCATAGGTCGCGACTGAGATCGCTCAGTATAGTTCACCGCTACTAAAAGAACTAGTTCACTCTTCTAGTTCATCTGCTCCCAGCTCGGATCAGAGGAAGGCAGATCGCTCGCTCATTCGTTTGATCTTTTGTAACATGTTATATTTTCACATTTACTTTTGACGCGCTTCAAACGAACTTAAGAGCGAGAGATCTTAGAACTAGTCGCGTAACTACTCTGTAGGAACTCGTCTGTAGGAGCGGTCTTACGAACGAGTTGTTTGCGAACAAATTGGTTAATTATATTCAAAGCTGTTACTAATTTGTGGACATTATTTAATATAAAATACGTAGGTATTTGCAATAGGATGGACATTTAAACAATTTTAATAGATTATTTTTCCGATAGAAGTGTCACGTTCTTATCTACTGTATCACCTTGTTTGGTGTCACGGGAATTGTTTAAGTATTTGTCTACATCGAGAACAGTCAACATGTTAATAATAATGTCCTTCTAATCGGTTTCGACTATGGCGAATCTTTTGTTTTAGCGCCTATGTTGGAGGTTCAAACGTCTTGTAGGCCCTTACTGGCCGTTAGGAAATTCGTAATCTGTCACATAGTGATATAGTGACATAGGACTCGTAATTTAAATGTATATATATGTATATGTTCAGTGATATAAAATAAGTAATATCGGGACTTAGGCACTGTGTGTATACTGTGCAAGGACAATTTACAATGGCCTATCATGAGACCTATGTGCCTTGCGAGACCAAATTTGAACTTGTAAAGTTATCACGCCGTGCGGTATCCGGCATAGAATTGACCACCCCCTTTCCTCCCGTGGGTGTCGTAAGAGGCGACTGAGGGAAAATTTAGAAGATGGGCAACAGCGTCTTCTGTAACTCCACCACCAATACTGCGATCCCCAAGCCGCTTGCCAAGCGTGGGGATTATGGCAAACCCCCCCGCTTATACGGGGAGGCCTATGTTCAACAGTGGACGTCTTTGGCTGATGATGATGAAAGTTATCACAAACTTATTACGATCCCCGACAAACCCTAACAAAAATACGTAAACACATAATTTCACACGTTGTCCCGTATTTTTAAACTCCGGAACTTATGTATATTGTACACTGTACATGTCCAGGTATATACACGTGTTACATAAACACGTGGCTGACTGCCTCGTTGGTGTAGGTCGCTAACTACGACTGCTGAACATGAGATCCTGGGTTCAAATCCTGGGTCGAGTAAAGTGTGACTGGGTTTTAATATTAGGTCATTCTCAGTAGCAGCACGGAGTCTGGATTCTTGCCCGGTTAATGGCAATAGGCTCGCTCCCTATTACATAAATTTCGAAATGTCGGTGTAGATACTATAAATCCCTGCCTACCCCTTCGGGGAATTCAGTAATGTTATCAATCATTAAACATAAAAAAAGAAAAAAGAAATATTGGGTCGTTAAGCAACCTTAAAGGAAAAATTGTATCAAAAACAACCTTTGATTTCTGTAACATCAAAGCGCTTAAGCTCATTAAGTGATTACCAAGCTGTGAAGATGTTTCCCTTAAATTATAATATTGTTCAACGTTTGTGAATGTGGTACATCAAGTATCGTTTCCGCAAATATTCTACCTATGTACTTATTCATCATCATCAGCAGCCGGAAGACGTTCACTGCTGGACAAAGGCCTCCCCCTGAGAAAGGGGGGGGTGCCATAATCCCCACGCTTGGCAAGCGGCTTGGGGATCGCACTTAGTACTTATTATGTTCCCAAATTAAACACGTAAAATATTTCGATTTGAGGAGGTTCTTGTGGCTACGAATGCTACTTGATCGAAAAGAGGGTTGCTACTAAACCGTCTTAAGATGTGTTTCTTTGTTGTATAAAATTTCATTGAAAAGATCACATATCATTTTACCTTTCAATTTACCGTTGCGTTTTCGTCCGACTAATGATGTGCCTTAGCTTCATTTGCAGTTTTTAGCGCACGAAAACAATATCGTTTTGTTTGGCGTAATTCATTTGTGCCGCTCACAAAAATATATTTTTGCAAACCGAAAAGAAATTTTCGAAAAAATATAAGGTAATGAGTGAGTGACAATGCCTTTTGTTTCCCGCTCTCCAATGTGTATTTTTAGATTATAATTTAATTTCGTGCACTTATATTCGCTAGCGCCGAGTGCTGGAGCGTGAATCGTCTGTACAGGTAGGCGCAAGCTGGCTTTGTTTAATACTCAGCGCTGACATCGCTGCAATACTGATAACACAAACGGGATTCCAACAAAAATTACACTATTATTATACAGGCGAAAATTTGTGAGTGTGTTTGTATGTTTGTTACCTCTTCACGCTCAAACAGCTGAACCAATTTTGCTAAAATTTGGTATGGATGTAGCTGACACCTTAGATTAAAACTGAGGTTACTTTTTATCCCGAAAAAATGTAGCGGGTAACACCGCAGGGCGGATCTAATGTAATACAAAATTGAAACGATTAGGTAAATGTAGTTTCTAAAATGGTGGAACATTTTAAGCCGCTTTTCCACTTAGCGTTCTAGTAACTACTTTCAGATTAAATATGTTCGCAGTACAACTACCCTCCGAAAAGCTAGCCAGGTACTTCGAGTCCCAGTTTTTGCCGACGTGGGAGGTTCTGGGTACCTTCAATGTTTGCTGTGAAGGCGCCCGAGATCTAACAACATAAAGAGGGGCCACTATTTAAATAGGATAAAAGAATCCACCTACCACCACTTAGTAGTTAGTATCTTGCTTGCGTCACATAGAAAAAACACACGAACTGTGTTAATGATCAGTTGAAACATTCGAACGGTTTCAGATTCGAATAAATTATCGGTAATACCACTCCTTAATTACACACAATTCCGTCATAATTGCGCAGGTTATCAACAGCATCTAGCTCGGATGGGGGAGGCAAGTGCCGATCTATCTAATTTCCACCTCAATATCATAATTATCTCGTTATTAATTTGCCTGAGAACACCGGCGTCGGATTCGAATCAAATTAGGCGTGGCGGATATAATACAATAGATTATACTGTCGACGCTGAGCTATGAGTTAATATGGTATCTCATATCGCATTGACCATTAGATCAATTAGCAAATTGCACCAGCTTTGTTGTCAACGTTGGGTGACGCAAGTAGTGAGAGGCTGCGGATTATTACTCGATTAAGGGCGGGTTGCTTCAAACTGTCTGTTAACGTTACATACGTACGACAAAAAATTACGATTACAGAAGATGTTTAACGTACGTAAAATATGAAGCGTTGTTTCATGGCATAAATTACCTGATTATCAACGTTATTAAGGCTGCTAGAAGAAAACAAAATTGGTATCGCCATTTTTAACATTCACGTGTGCGTCAAGTGAAGCTGAAGCAACCCCGCCTCAAAGAATTACAATTCAAGTATGAATTCTTTAGATAGAAAGTTCTGTTTCATCCTTTTTGAGGTTAAAAAGTGAGATGAAGGAGCAGCGGAACTAATGTGGGTTTAATTAGTGGAAATAGACTCGCCTAGATGTTATGATTGGCGGAGAAATGTGCGCGGTTATATGAAACAAGGATATTGCAGGCTCTACATACTTATATAAGAACACATACGCTGCCACAATATGTCACAGGATACAATAAGAGGGATTGGAATCGAGTTCCTGGATAACTCTCACGTTGCTGCACATCCCTTTATCCGCTGTGGCATAAAATAATTACCACGAGGAAACAGGTATAGAGTTAGGCCATACAACAAGGATGGTAGCGAGGTTGACCGCCCAGGGCCGTACAGGTATCAGTGGTGACCCTCTGGTTGCACCCAACAATTGACCATACGAGCACATCACTAAAACTAGTGTCAGTGATGTACTCGCTTCACTTATCTCGACCGAACAGGCACAAAATGATCGTTTAGTTTTAAATTAAATACATATTTGATATTCGAATTATAATTTAAATGACGCCTCATTAATATTTGAAGATAGCATTCAAAATGTCTGTTGGTCAGAATGATAATGCCCGTATTCACTGTATACCATAAAATAATAATAACAGCCTATAACTGTCCCACTGCAGGGCAAAGGCCTCTTCTCGTATAGAGAAGGGATTGAGCATTGATCACCACGCTAGCTCACTGCGGGTTGGCGATTTCAGTTATTAAATCTAGGTTTCCTTACGATGTTTTCCGTCACCGTTAGTCAGTGGTGTCTTAGAATATCTAAGAAAGTATTTATGACATTGAAAAAGTCACATTGATACTTGCCTGGGTTTGAACCTGCAACCTCGTGCATAGAAATCCGGTATGTCAACCACTAGGCCACCACGACTACCTGTATACCATGCACGACAGTTATTGCACGTGGAAGAGCGCTCAGCTTTTGATTACCAAACTAGTATTAATTTGCAAATTATATTTAATTGGTTTTGTACAAGGCACATTTATGAGTGCCATTTCTTTCATTGATTATTATAATGCTCTTATTTCCTTCTTTAGGTCCATTCAAATTGGACAGAATTATACGCAATTTCTGATTAATATAACTTTATTTCAAGCCTCAGTGTAAAAACAATTTTCTTAAAACACTAGTGTTAGTAAACTTAAGCATTTCATTATTTCAATTAGGTTAAATTTGGATTCAATTTAAAAATTAATTTGTAACATTTATTAAATAAAATTATGGTTAAAATGAAACAAACATTAAATAAAACGTGAGGAGCCTCTAAAAAATGAGTGGGTTTTGGTTTGGTCCGCTTTGAACACAGTTTCGATATGGACATATATCAAGAGCTCTTCTACAGATAAACGATAACAAAAGGTCTTTTATAACATAAGCATCTTTACCTATTGACATCTCAATCCTTTGACATGCAAACGTCAATGACATCTTTAACCTTTGGAGTACCACGATTTGTATTATATTTATTACTAGCTTCTGCCTGCGACTATACCCGCGTGGGTTTCGAATGATTTATAGTCCTTCCTCGACAAATGGGCTATCAAACACTGGTTTTTTTTTTAAATCGGACCGTACTGGACGTAGTTGGAGAAATTAGTGTGTTTAAGCAAACACACAAACTCTTCAGCTTTACTAATGTTGGATTAGCTATTGTCTTTTAATAAAATCGAAGCGTGGAGGGCACGAAAACGTTGTTTTCCACCTATGGCCGTGGCGCTCAAAAGGTTAATTTAAACAATGGATAAACCATAGGATAAACGTCCTAAAATTATCGCACCGTTTATTTTAGTAGATTTTTCTTCAAGATTTCAACAGCATTCATATAATTATTCGTGAAGGATTACGAATCAAATTATATTCCGTTCTCGGGAAAAAGTCCTAATAAGTCAACGATTGGTGTGGGCCGACGATGGCAGTGAGACGAAGATATGGTGTGGGTCGGGGGAATGGCGACACGCGACGGGACTTATAATGTGGGTGTAGACCTCTTTCCTTCTGGGGTCGCAGAAAAGTGGCAAAACGGTAGACGAATATAAAAAGAATACAATCGTAAATGTAGGGAGATGATAATGATTCGACTTGGTAATTTATGACACATGTCAATCTTAATTTTTTTATTCTATTTTATTCCATTCAATTTATATTTTCTCAGCGTTTTGCCACTTTTCGAGGATCAGAGAACATATTTTTTTACTTAAGGCACGTCTATGCTAGTATTTTCAAATGTTTTATATAACTCACGTCACTTAAATTGATAAAGGAAATTTGGAAAATAATTACACGAGTGCTTCAAACCGGCGACGTTTGAGTAACCGTGGCGCCGTTTTTACAAACTAAGCTACCATGCAGTGTTCTATGTCAGTCCCTGTCTAGCCGGGTTAGGTTTCATTTGCATGTAAAATAATTAATTTGTCTGTTAAGTGCAATAGCTATGTGGTTCGCATAATTTTTACTAGCGCTCTCCCGCTAGATGTTGGGACGCTTCGCGGCTTCCGAAGAGCTCTGTTTATGAGAAATATGAAGAGATATAAAGTGTGTTTATTATGCATAGAGATGTAGAAGTGGAATAATGTCCTCCTGACCTAGTGTTGTTCGACTGTAGGTAATAGGCGACCTATTGCCATTCCTAGGCCCTTACTACGTTTGTCATATTCGGAGAATTATGTTCTCATTTCGGCCTTTAATCGACGGGTTGATTTGATAAGACAATTAAGAGGACTACTTTTCTACGTATGATGAAATTTGACTGCAGGCCGCTCTTTAGGCTAGTGGTCGTAAGCACGACTGATGAGCACGACGTCCTAAGTTCGAATCCCGGGTAGGACAAAGTGTTATTGCGTTTTTTTATTAGGTAATTCTCAGTAGCAGTATGGAGTCGGATTTGTGTGCGTGAATCTAGCATACGCGCCTGCCTACCCATTCCTGCTTTACAGGCGTGATGTGACAGTACTTTGAGTAATATCGATATATTGAAGAAACGGATATTAGGGAAACCTTTCAAAGATAAATTAGTTCCCTTTAAAATCACTCTCGCGTCAGTGTATCTGTCAGTTACAAGAAATTTCAAAACGTTTAGTTTAGTTGATTGGAGTTGTGGCTAAGCGATTAGACTGCTGCGCTAAGGGTTACGGGTTCGATTACCAAACGGAAAAAAATTGTGCGATACACATTTGATTGTCCCGAGGTGTTTGTGTATGTGATATTTTATGTTTGTGAATCGCAGCCACGACACAGGAGAAATTCCTAATGAGGGGTGCCTTTTTTTTTTAAAGAAAAAGTTTATAGGAGTATGCGCGGCAGCCGAGTAAGAAGATTGGATCCGAATCTACACTTTGAAGAGGTATTTTGTTAATAATAAATATTATTTTGTTTAACAATGGACGTTTTCCGGCTGACGATGATGATTTTTTGTTAATAAATGAATAGTAGGAGTCCATGTATTATGTTTGCCTGCTTTCTTTTTAAAAGAAACGTTAAGTTAGAAAGATAAACTTACGTTGCTTATAAAAGGTAACTTTTAACCACTTTGGTGATTATTTTATTGGACTTTTATTATGACCAACGCTTAATGTACAAAGTAGTCAATAGTTGACGTTTTACACATGATGATTATTATTTTATTGCAAAAATATACCTAAGTAATGTGTCTAGTGTAAAAAAAAAATATTTTGAAAAAAACGTAGAATACATAGATCGATCATATTCCATACAATCTGACAATTACAGCATTACAAAACATCAATAGAAGTGAAATAGAGGCCAATTATAGTATTGCGGATTAGATTCAAAATAACTATCGTAAACATATTTTGTAGCAATAAGACACTAGTAGAATCCTTTTGGTATATCATTAACCAACTTTAAATAATAAAAATGGTGAAACCGGGGCCGCAGCGCTCTACACCCCTAGCCACTCACACCGGTGTTGCTCCCTTGTTGCCTGTAGTGGTGACCGTATAGGGGGCCCATCTAGTGAGTAGCGAGTCACCGTCTGTCTGTTTATATGTACAATATTGTTGTTAAAAGGCAGACGCCGTTTTTATTTAATAATAACCTGATTTATGAATCCACGAAACATTGCAATACAATAGACTAAACGATGTATTTTAGTATCCATATTTCACGGTAGTCCTGCACTTTTTAGGGACTTTTCATGGCTGTTCTTTTATAGAGCAGTTGTGTGTTGTCCCTAGCTGGTGTCCCATACCCTTTCAGATTAAAGTTCTCAATGGGCCTCTGCGTGTTGGACCTGTGTCCCTACGTAAGCCTTTTAAAAGACCGTATTTTTTAACGATACCATAACTCGTTTTTTGCTAGTTTTATCATGGCTTCGAATTCCCGATCCGGGAACCGAATCCCAGAACACATGCTCAGCAGTTGCGCTTTCAACCATAATCAACGAAGCATTCTGAACGTTTAATTCGCTAATTATACATATAACGTAATTAAAAAATTAGTATTATATATATATATATATTATTTAATTTAATAATTATGTAATATTTTTCTGGTGTAACTAAGTGTCTATACTTATAACTCTGCTTAATATAATACGTAATCTTTGTTTGATATAACTTAGATATAAATTAAAATATTGAGAAATGGATACCAAAGTTGTCTAATGTGCTTTTAATAAAATAATATTTTCATATTAATAATTGTTGATTTATATCGAAAACACATCGCTCTATCACTGTTCGAACACGTCCCAAGTTACAAGAATTGACCTCTAGGTCTGCCGCCTCGAGGCCGCCCGAGTATTTTTTTATTTTCGAGCGTCTTATGAATCTTCTCCTCTGCGCTGACAATACAGCAGCAATATTAAAAGATACAGATCAACATTTCCCAATCCAATATTACGTAAAACAGTTACTAATACTAGTATTTAATACAAAGTAATAACTACTTGCCGGATTATAACAAATATTTGCGGGTACATCTCTATCCATCTACATCTGTTCGATATTGCTTCACTTCGCAATCAACGGGTTAAATACACTCCATCTAATTTCCTGCGGCCATCAATATTGCATTCTAGGTGCGCTGCAAATTGTGGTCCCAGACAATTATTTGCCAAGCTAAATTTAGATGCTCTAATTAGTCGAACCGATACACCGCTAACTAAATAACTTTCCCACTAAATTAATAAAGTTTATATCGATGAACAATTTGACAATCAAATGTTACAGGAACTATAGTTAGGTTCGGAATTTATCGATGGTTTTCGACATTTCGAGCGTTTTTTGTTTATGTCATTCTTCGTTTCGTAATTTTTAATGTGGTTTCTCTTAATTGCAAAGATACGGACTGTTTGACAAATTGTTCGTTTTATAAAGAATTGCGCACAAAAGTAATTAAAGTAAATAATAAAGGAACTTTTATGTGTCCTCATGAAAGACTACTGCCCATATTGAAAGAGGTATTTTAACTTAGGCAATTTTATTTTCCATTAATCTTCAATTTAATGAAATTACAACTAAGTATCTTTTTGTGTTTGTTCACAAGGACTATGAGAACAAAAATACTTATTTATTCAAATGTTTAAATCTTCGCCTTCCCTACCTTCAAGGAGGTGGGGGGTGAAGCCTACATACCAATCGCGCGGGTACAAAGCTTTCTTAGTAGCAATCGTTCTGGTACTCTAACATATTTAAATTACGATATTCTAAAATAACTTTACACTAAATCATTTTGTGTAGGGAAGGCGAAGATTCTTGTTAATGTGTTTAAAACATTTGATTTAATAAGTATTTTTGTTCTCATAGTCCTGGTGAATAAACACAAAAAGATACTTAGTTGTAATTTAATTAAATTGAAGATTAATGGAGAATAAAACTGCCTAAATTAAAATACCTCTTTCAATATGGGCAGTAGTCTTTCATGAGAACACATAAAATTTCCTTTATTATTTGTCAGTATGACAATCAGTGTATTCATTGGCAGTAGCGGACTTATTAACCATCTGGACAGTGTTATTTAGCTGTGATTAAAGCTCAGCGGACTCATAGAATTTCGATGACATTATTATGACGTATCGGGGTATATTGAAATTAATTTAACAAACAAAAGAGAAGAGCAACAGAATTTTTATATTCAACAATTTATTTACCTATTTATAAATGTAAATTTATTGTTATTAAGTTCTATTATATTATTATTATTAAGTTTGGAATTATTTCGGTGTTATTAAGTTACACTTGATTTATAATAAAGTTTAAAAAAGTAAGGAGAAGCCATGAAGAAGAAGAAAACTTGAACTAAGATGTATGTTAAATTCAAAGTTAAAAAATACAATAAAATTTTATAAGATAATTAAAAAACAACCAAACAAATTCAGACACTATGCTGAACCGAATTAAAAAAATTATGGAACACTCACCACTTAAATACAGAACAAGTGTAAAGTCGCGCGCGTACAGCCAACAGATACCCGGAGCGAAGGAACAAGTACCACGGTTCAGGTGACTCGAAGCCTGTTCCACGGAACAGTGCGGAGTGACCGTTCACCACCGCCGAGAGCGAGTTAGTAAGCGTCCGCGGGCGCGAGATGGGTAACCAGTACTAATTGGCGACTCTAGCCTGGCCGCGCATGCGTCGTTCATCCCATACGTCGGCCGTGCATCCCGATTTTAATACCATTTGATTTTTAATAAAATCGGGCAGGTTTTGTTGCAAGGTAAATGACAAACAGAATGAGACGCGACCTCGTTAGGATGCACTGAGCTAGAGTGTATTTTTTAATGGTAAAAAATGTATCTTTATTTTTTTCTAGCGTAACAGGATTGAATACGTCGAAAGATATATTATTATCGCTAATTGCAGGTAGGCGGGCGGATACAGTGAGATAATAATATCTACACGAACGATGGAATATACTTATCGTTGTCTACTGCAAGGAATCAAATTTAATTAAATAAGCCAGAGCTTTGCTTGTATGTCTTCATTAGATATCAGTTTGTTTTAATTACTAGTACAGCTTTAACAGTATGATAAAACATTTTGCATAGAAAACATCACTACTTACAATACAAGCAACTTTAATCGATACGCATGGGACGTATCGTGTTTGTAAAACGCACACGAGAGGTTTGGAGCGTGGCAAACAGATAAAAATAGTATTTTTAATGGTAGCAGTTATCTGTTTTTATTTCTCTCCGTGTAGCACTTTAGTTATTACTACTCGGCAGTTAATTTAATAATAGACTTGTTGATGAATATATATTTAACCAACTTAGTAAAGGAGGAGATTTTGCAGGGCGTACCGTTATTTACCCGTAGGTACTTTGTGATATTCGTAAAAATATCTTGATTTAAATTTCGATACTCGAGCTATCGATTTAAAAAATTATAATACAGACGTATCTACTAGTGGGTCTATTCTCATCAGTTACGACGTTATCAAGCAGTGCTATAGTGATGAAATTTTGATAAAAACCACCGATTATCGTACTTCGTTTTGTTGGTTTTATCAAAAGTTCATCACTATAGCACTGCTTGAGAATGTCTTAAGTCTTCTTCTTATCGTATGGTTGATGAACAACCTAGTGTCAGAGTTTAAACCGCCTGTAGGTCTCAGATATGGCTTTACACATCGTTGAAAAATCTCTCAGGTGTGCCGGTTTTCTCACGATGTTTTCCATCACGGTTTTAGCAACTGATAAGTAATGTATATTAAGCACATGAATTCGAAAAGACATTGGTGCTCGTCGAAGTTTGAATTTGCGGCCTTTTGTCTTTGCGGTCCAACGGTCATACCACGGCTTCAAAGACAAAGTAGCTTGAGAATTAATTACGAAGATATTGAAGTGTTTCGTCTCTTACGTTCGAACAAGTACGTCTCGACGGTACGCGGCGTGATGTGAGTCTAATGGTGGCTTCTCACTGCTCGTTATAACCTTGTCTGCGCCACCCTTCTCATGACACGTTGCGCGGGTCGGCACTGACGCGGACCGTGTTATAACGTGCCGTGAGAAGGCGCCTTAAGAACAGCGGTAGTCGAGAAGTTTGCCATGTAAATATCAAACACTTACAAACTTCATAGATGCATCTCAAATAAGTTATTTTGAGAAACTTAGCCGGCAGCTGCGCCGCAATTTCTGAACACCTTTAAAACTAAAACACGGGAGAGTACGGAGACGTTTAGTTTGTCGCGAGCGCACTGCAAGTTTTTAAGCTGTGGCGAGCTAACTAATATTAATAATAAGAATGTTTGTTTTACTTCTTCTTATCGTATGGTTGATGAACAACCTGGTGTCAGAGATTAAACCGCCTGTCATAGGCCTCTGACATGGATTTACACACCGTTGAAACATCTCTCGGGTGTGCCGGTTTCCTCACGATGTTTTCCTTCACCGTTTTTAGCAACTGATAACTAATTTATTGCACGACGATCAATGAATTCGAAAAGACATTGGTGCGTGCCGGGGTTTGAACGGTCGTACCACTCGGCTATCAGTGCACTATTTGTTATTTGTTTTACTAATAAGGGATAAATAGACGATTTTGTGTGTAGAGTAGGTATATGTATGTGTGAGTGTAACTTAGGTATTTTATTAAATAAAATACAGTTTCCTTCAGATAGATCTGAGCGAAGGCACGTGCAAAGACATTCTATACGCGTATATTTAGAAAACGCGGGCGTATAAATTTTCTTATTGGATTAGTAAGATTTCTTTTTACGCGGACAAATATAACCCTTGTCCAATCAGTTTTAATTTTGAAATCATTATTACCTCATTTAGTAGAGTTGCATTTAAAGGGTTAAGGGTTATATTGTTTTTCACTTGGTTGGTTATGAAACATATGCAAGTAGATTATGTATGACCTAAATAGTGCTTTAGTGCTTGAAGCAGTCAACTATCTAAACACATCTTTGAATATGCATTGTGTATACATTATTATAATACGGAATAATCAACACTGGGTTTAATTATAAGTATAGGATTCATTAACCTAATTTTACGAAGAAGATTGGACGTAAAAAAATCGGTACGCTTGCCCTTTCGTTTTCAGACTGTCTCGTTGGTCTGGTCGCTAAGCGCGAGTACTGAGCGTGAAGCCCTGGGTTCGAGTCCCGGGTCAGGCAAGGTGTTATCTGGTTTTTCCATTAGGTAAATCTCAGCTCGCAGCCTGGATTTGTGCCCGGTTTATGGCAATAGGCTCGCGCCCTATTACATTGGGACTTATAACAAAACAGGCCCAATGTGAGTGTACTATATGTACACCTCTGTCTACCCCTTTAGGAAACACAGGCGTGATGATGACTGATATGTCTATGTTTTATGATGTCCTATACAGTTTATGTAAGTTTTTCGACAAAATTTAGTACCATATACGGAATTTAGTGACATACAATTAATCAGCAGTAGAAAAAAAAAAGAAGTTGGTACAAATGTCCTACAGTCTATTGAAAACAGTAAGAAAACGCACCTCTACGCGAATCGGCTACGAATGCTACGAGGTGTATTCAGCGTAGCGAATGCCTACGCTACGACGTAGACATTTATTACCGTACCTATTGCTAAGTTTAGGATACAGAATAATTTATGTAGTACTCGAATGCGAGTAAAACCGAGGTAAACAGCGGGTCAATAAAAATAAATTGCTGTTTAAGTCCCATCATTTTATTAATAATGTTACAAACAGACACTCGACATTTTATTTATGTGTTGTGTTTTTAGGAAACATAAAAATTTCTTTTTCGGAAAAAAAACTTAGTATATCATCATCATCAGCCTACCTCAGTCCACTGCTGGACCTAGGCCTCTCCTATGGCACGCCACTGAGCTCGATCTTCGGCCTTCCGCTTCCAACCGCTGCCAGCCATTTTGCATACTACAATAATAACTTTGACTATGGTAAGTTTTTAAGCAGATGAATTAAGCTTCTGTAGCCGAACTAGGCAAAGCCTGTACTTCAATTATCAGTGCCCAACATAAAAATAATGTTATATTTATTATTATTATGGGTCCCTTAGTAAGTGAAAAAATGTTTTAAATATTCTACTAAACCCATCCACGTGTCGCAAATCCTTTTTAGTCAGAAACCATCACGCGCCCTCTTCAGCCCAAAGTTTCAACGTAATAGGTTAAATTTAGACATCCACAGAAAACGAACGCTGAGGTAAACATCAATTTCTACGTAAAATAAATTTTCTGTTGGAGTCAATTTCCAAAGCCTACCGAGAACAGACAGGTCTACCCAGTTTAGTGCCTACAACGATTAAGCCTCAGTGACGCCGTTAGAGCGGCAGATGGGATAATTCATTGACATTCTGTAAATTCAGTACGTAACGTAGGTGCATTCAGAATGCGCTTATTAGTTATGCGGAGGGCGCCGAGTAGAGCCGACAAAGAGTGACGGTCAAAACACGCACGGCGTGCCTTGAAATGCAGATGTCATCTGTCTTTATTCCATCGGCGAGCCGAGGCGTTTGGATACTGATGGTGGGCACGTGATGCGAGCACTCCTAGACTGATATTCAGTTTCTTATCACGCTTGTAGATCAAGGGGTAGGCAGTGAGAATGCATAATTATTTCTATCCTATGTTGGTAAAGTAAGTGTGTGTGTAAAAAAGCAGTGATAGTGAAAAACATCGTGAAGAAACCGGCTGACCTGAGAGATTTTTCAACGGTGTGTAAAATCAGGTCAGAGGCCTACAGGCGGCTTAAACTCTGACACTATGTTGTTCATTAACCATACGATAAGAAGAAGAAGTTAAGACTAAGACAAGTTATAATATGACTTTTCCTGTTTTTCTTTTAAGGAGAACAGGTGTGGTGATAATTATACCTAAAATGATAATATTTCTCCGACCAGATGGATCGATGACTTGATGAGGGTAGCTGGTAGTGACTGGATGGCGGAAATAGGGAAACGGGCCTTGTGGCATACCCTGGGGGAGGCCTATGTCCAGCAGTGGACTGCAATAGGCTGATGCGATGATGATGTTAGTATGTATAAAAGAAGACAAGTGTATTGCTACTATCTGGCACATTTATGGTGTTTGGACTACTACGAGAAACACAAAAAGATAGACTAAGATCCGAAATTCCGAATACCATATCCAACATTTGAATCAATCGTGATTCAACAGGCTTACAACATCACAGTTTTAAACGAACGACTTATAAATTTTCTAATAAACTATAGCTTCAAAGGAAATCCTCGAGTTCCAATTGACAAGAGATATTTAATCCTCTGGGAAAAATAACGTGATTTTTATCCAGTTACAAGATAAATTCCTTGCGGTAGAAATATCGTCTGCGTCGAATACCGCTGTGAACCGCCGGTACATCGTTAAAGGCCGCGAGCTATGCTTTAATAAGACGAGTTTTACCTGACTGAATTGCTGGCGCATAATAACCACGAGGACTTCCTTTAGATGGGTTAATATTCGTTTAAGCTTTGTTATTTGAATAGCATTTTAGTTCTTGGCCGGACATCTTTTTTAAGATGATAATGGCGGTTGAACATAACATAACATCACGCCTGTATTCCCCAAAGGGGTAGGCAGAGGTGAACATATAGTACACCCAAATTTCGCTAGTAATGTTGTAAGTCCCAATGTAATAGAGGGCGAGCCTATTGCTATCAACCGGGCACAAATCCAGACTCCGTGCTGCTACTGAGAAATATCTAATAGAAAACTCAGTATCACTTCGCCCGACCCGGGATTTGAACCCAGGTCCTCTTGTTCAGCAGTCGCGCTTAGTAATCTTACGGTTGGTAATCTGTTCGTTTGCGCAGTGCTTAAACTATGTTTATCATTGTTGTTTAAGTACAAGTGCAAGATTATCTTGCAACCTACACAACAATAAAGTATTCTCTTGTCTTCATAATAGAAAAAGCTTTTATTAAAGTGTACTGCGGAATACATTAATTAATCCTAGCTCGAAATATGTACTGAAACGGATTACGAAGAAACGGATTGAATGAAGCTTTGTTAAAGCAAACTGTATTATAATACCTAAATTTACATTTCTACTCCTATATATCCTTCCACATAATTATTTCGTTGTGGGTTCCAAGACAGTCGGGTTTCTCTGGGACGCCTCGAGCTTTATTGCCTCGATGGTTTTTAATGGTTAGCATGGGCACGAATGGTAGGGTTATTCCGTTAAAAAAAATGACAGACCGCGGCGAGCACGGCTTTACTTCGCATATCGACTAATCTGCACGGTAGCCACGTAGCTGCAAGCCCTCGAATGATGACAGTGTTGTCCCACTGCAGGACAAATACCTTCTTATCCCAAAGAAGGAACAAACGTTAAAATAAATAAATAGCACTTTATTTGCTACCTTTTTGAACACCACACTAGCTTATAGCGAATTCGCGATTTCATAAATCCCAGGTAACGTACACGACAAAATGTTGGTGCGATCCGCAGAAATATATCCTGAGTCTCACTGTGCACGTGACATTTAATTCCTGTAAACTAGACCACGGCAGGAGGAATTCTTAGAAGACATCGTTTAATAAAATGTTGCGACTTTGCGACGCCGACGATCCTTCTTCTAGAAAAGATAAATTCTTCTCCAATGAAGTGATGTCATTTTAAATGTATGCAGTGTTTAAATCGTCATTTATTTTATAGACTTCAATCTACTAATACTTAGGTCTTCGCTTACACAATGGCCGGAACTGAGAAACTTCGAGTAACGCTTTTTATAACATTTATCTACGAAGTTCGCAGCTAAAGCCTTTTGTTATTAAATGAGACTTAAGCTGAGCTTGTGATGTTAGCTTTGAGATGGGCGGTCGCTTTTTAAGTGAATTGGAAATAGCTTTGAATGCGGAGTCGTGATTTGGACGAAGAAAGTAAAAAAGGAAAATACATACAAGTAAATATGGAAAAATAAACAATAAACCGTTAGGTGAAAAATAAATAAAAAGCCTATACAATCAATTAATAAAATCACCACAATTTACAAAAAAGAAACGCAATCTTCTATGTAGCAAACTGAGTGTGCAACCACTCACATGATGATGTTTGCACACCAATGTGTTGTTATTTCGGTATTGTTATATAACAATAACGCTATATAACACGTTTGTACATTTGTGCAAAGATAATCACCTGAATACCTGAAGCTTAACTGCACATAGGGCTTGTCGCTGCAAATTAACCGTGTCTTGACAGTAACTAGTATAAGATGTATACGGCTGGGTGTAAGCTGGTGAGAGGCGTTTGACATCTCGTTAAGTCGATCTGCGAAGACCGAAAAGAGCGCAGAGGAGAGTATTTTTAGGACACTCGAAAATAAACTTTAAAACCTTTGCTATAAAGTGCATACATTTTTAACAAGCCAAAAGCTCTCGCTACTCGCGCGGCCTCTAAATTTTATCGCGCACGCGAGGGTCTCCGTCTGCGCTGACCCTAATGATTCCAGAATCTCCTTACAAACAGAGAAACACGATTACGAATATATAATCATAGTGTAGTTGTTTACAGTTTGCACGTTTACTTAAGATCAGAAAAATGTCTTGATTGTGCGTGTTTACTGAAAAGTGGATTAAATGTGTAACTTGACTACGCTATGTGGTAATCTTGGTTAACGATACGGTAGTTAATGATTACGATAAGGACTAGTGTTGTAGTCCCTATTAAATAATATGTTATAGAAGGCGATGGCGAGATCATTTGGACATCTTTGCGGGAAAGACATGGCCCGTAATGACATTGGACAGGGTTTTGTGGAAAAATAATGGGGAGGCCTTTGCCCAGCAGTGGAACATTGAACTGGCTACGTAAAAAAAGAAGGACATTTTTGGAAAAAAAAAGCCTTTTTTGGATGTACGACTCATTTATTCATAGCTATTGCAGAATACCGGTAACCATGAAATACGGCATACTTTAGACAAACTGAAATAGACAGTTGAGGGCAATCGACTCACTATTCACAGGAATATTCCTGAGATGGTCTCTACCTGAATAACGAGAAGAGGAAAATAATGGGACGGTAGTCTTTTGCTATCCTTTTAGCGTATTAAAACTAAAGGGCTGCCAATTTCTGCGAAAATCCTTTAATAAAAAGCCGTTTCGTATTTGCAGTAGGTACCTACTCTTTGCTGTCGTACTATGGAGGCAGTGATAACCGAGTGGTATGATCGTTGAACTGCCAAATCAAAGGTTGCAACCGTAAAGGAAAACATCGTGAGGAAACCGGCACACCTGAGAGATTTCTCAACGGTGTGTAAAGCCATGTGAGAGGCTTATAGGCGGTTTAAACTTTGACTCCAGATTGTTCATCAACTATACGATTAGAAGACAGGAGTAATTAAGCAAGGATGACGACCTGATTGGCGTAGTGGCTAAGCGATTAGACTGCTGCGCTAAGGGTTGCGGGTTCGATTCCCGCACGGGGCAAAAATTTGTGCCATCCACATTTGATTGTCCCGAGTCTGGGTGTTTGTGTATGTGATATTTCATGTTTGTGAAACGCACCCACAACACAGGAGAAATTCCTAGCGTGGGGCGACGTTTTTAAAAAAGAAAAAAAAAATTTACTAGAAGTCATGTTTGTTCGTTTTCAATAACTCCTGTTTATAAGCCGTTTACGCTCTTGGCTTCCACATGAAATATTACACGCACTGACACCTAGACTCGGACTAACTGCAAGACAGGTCTTCTCTTAGAAGCTACCTAGATATTTCAAGAGGTACTCGTAAGGAACTCTTGACTGAATAATGACTAAAGTGCAAAGACTGAATACCTAAACGGCTTTTAGACTAATTAAAAAGTATTGAATATAACGTGACTGCCTCGTTGGTCTAGTGGTCGCTAAGCGCGACTGCTAAGCAAGAGGTCCTGGGTTCAAATCCCGGGTCGGGCAAAGTGTTACTGAGATTTCCATTAGGTAATTCTCAGTAGCAGCACGGAGTCAGGATTAGTGCCCGGTTGATGGCAATAGGCTCGCCCCCTATTACAATGGGACTTACAACATAACTGGCGAAGTGTGGGTGTACTATATGTTCACCTCTGCCTACCCCTTCGGGGAATACAGGCGTGATGTTATGTTATGTTATGAATATAACGTTTCACTTCAGACTTTTTAAATTTAATGTAAATAGAAAATCGTGAGCGCGATACTATAATTAAGCATATCCATCTACCCGGAAATCAGCATTTTTCATCTTATCGTATAATGGTTGATAAACAACTAGATGTAGAGTTTTAATTGCCTGAAAATCGGTAATGCATCGCGTTTTAGGAAAAACAATTCCAGCAACTAATATATTTTTACGGACCACACAGCGAAAGAAATACGTAAAAATCCGAAGCATTCCACCGGAATCTATACTTATTTATATATATATGCTTTTAAAGCTAGCAAAGGATTTAAAAGCTTAAACGGCATTATTTTCATGTGTTACATGCATTACGTTTTTATACGTTCACCTACCTCGTCGAGTGGTTACCGGCAAGCCTTCTAGCGTGTGCTCCTGAGAATTATTCTCGTCGTCCGCCGCTGTGTCAATAGGTATTACCGGCGGTAAATTCTCAGTCGCGTGTGGACTTCTATCCGATAAATTTAGGTACATAACCCACTGTATATCTACAGCGAAGGGATTAAATTGCACCAGTGTTTGTGCACGCACTATTGAATTATTATATTAATATGATATGGAAATCTTTGTTGAAACTTGGACGTCCGCTTTCCGTTTATTTCTGTAAATCTGCTTTAGCTAGCTAATCTCATTAACTGACTTAAAAAAAAGGAGTAGTTTCTCAATTCGTCGGGATCTTTTTTTATGTATGTTCCCTCATAACTCAGTCTTTTCTGAACCGTTTTGAATTTTTTTTTTGCTTCGACGATTTCATTGCGGTGATAGCCGAGTGGTATGACTGCACCAATGTCTTTTCGAATTCATGTGCGCACTAACAATAGTTATTAGTTGCTAAAAACGGTGAAGGAAAACATCGTGACGAAACCGGCACAACTGAGAGATTTTTCAACGGTGTGTAAAGCTATGTCTGAGTCCTACAGGCGGTTTAAATACGATAAAAGAAGAAGAAGCACGCGCTATATGTACTAATGATTGTAGGATTTAACATGAGGCTTATAAAAGTAGCAAAGGTGTAACGCATCCTTTATCATCGCGACTCTGCCGCGTAACCAGCTCATAAATAAGGGCTCCGTAAAAGTTATAAATACACATTAGTAAAATAACGAATGTATAGTAAATAACGCATCCTTATTTCGAAAGTTATGCCGTGCCGTGTGGTAGCCGGCCTAGAATTGACCACCCCCTTTCCTCCCGTGGGTGACGTAAGAGGCGACTAAGGGAAAATTCAGAAGATGGGCAGCAGCGTCTTCTGTAACTTCACCAACAACACTGCGATCTCCAAGCCGCTTGCCAAGCGTGGGGATTATGGCAAACCCCCCCGTTTAAACCGGGAGGCCTATGTTCAATAGTGGACGTCTTTAGGCTGATGATGATGATTTCGGAAGTTGTTGTCATTAACTACGTACAAATCAGAAATTAACTAAAGGGAAAACCTAATAAACCTTCCTAATACTTATAAATTCAGGCGAAATGTGCACCAGAAATTATCTACTACTAATATGCTGAATGTTTAGCGCTGTGCAGCTGACGTCAGCTGTCATCGTGGGTTTGATTATATCGAACTATAATTTTATTTAGCTCTACGCCTAAGCGTACAAGATACACTGAAACTTGACCCCATCGGCGTCTTGCGATCCCGTTCCCGGCACACAGAGAATATTTCTGTGACCTACATGTTAGCGGCTGAGTGCAGCTTTATGACATAATGGAAGGTTGGAATCCCAAATGGGATACATATTTATATGATATGCAAATCTTTGTTGAAATTTTGGACGTCGGCTTTCCGTTTAATTCTGTAAATATACGTCGGAATGCAAATGTGGTGATATTGATTGAGGAAAATAGCAGGATTAATCTGCTGTTATGTAAACGAGTGTTATATAAACAGCTAAGTACATATTATACTATCTGTTATTGTGATAACTAATAACTTTATATAAGAGTTTGATTTAAATTATTTGTTTCAATAGACCTCTAAAAATTGTGTTATGTAACGCCAAAAACTGGATGCAACGTTGTAATATAAAACACTTGTAATATCGTTGAGCATGAAACAAAGTCTAATGTTTCTTATTATAGGTAATCATACCTGTAATAAGAAAAAGAAACTCGTTAACCACTCTATACACCCATAATTTTAATTCCACAAAACGCTTAAAGCCAATACCAACTTTATTAAACGTTGGAAAAAAAGCCATAAAAAATTCCGTACCATCGACAGTTATAGGTAAAACTCAAAAACGCAATATTTCTAAACGGCTCTCTACGAGTCGATTACAAAAACTTTCTCATAAACGCTGAAACAATCGTGAACTGCAATTTTCCAGTTAGCTGTCATATATCTGCGGGCAAAAACTCGCAGTTTTTCCGCGGTTACTTTTTAAAATAAAAACAAAGCTTACCATCGGCCAGCTCCAGGAACAATTCATACTGTTAATATTACAGGTGTCGGTTCTAGCTTAGTACATGATGCTCTAGAATCCACAAGGGATGATACATTAATCGCGTTGTGATTAAATCATTATTTACAATATCGTATTTTTAATAAATGTTAAATATTAAGGATGTATTCTATCATATTTTACTTGTAGCTAGTGTATGGTTATGTTAAATAGTTTGTGAAACGTTTACTTGTCTTTAGAATATAGTTAATTCCTATTTTGATATAAAATAATTTTATTCAAGTATTTTATTCTTTTATGTCAGCCCTCATTTACGAAGCTACCGTCAATGGATAAAAGACTTAAAATACATTTCAAAGACATAGATTATTCAAAAGAATCTTTAAAGAGATTTTGAAGAAAAGATTTTTTTGTTTCCAATCCATTAAGGTCTGATGTTGAATTTTCCGCTTGTCTATTCATAGCAAGACAGATCTAGGGGTACTCTACTTGATCAAGGTCAAGATTTAGGTCCGTTCCGTGGCTCCGTGGCTCTAGTCTGCACAAAGAAATTTTGTGGCTTGACCGTTTAAACCCCGGCACGGTCCAATATCTTTTCGAATTCATGTGCATATAATACATTAGTCATCAGTTTGCTAACAATGGTAAAATAAAACATCGTGAGGGATCCGGCACACCTAAGAGTTTGTTTACGGTATATAAAGCCATGTCAGAGGCCTACAGGCGGTTTAACTTCGACACCATTGTTCATCAACCATACGATAAGAAGTAAGAGATTTTTACTAAGCTTTTAGTACCACGTATTTTGCTTTACGCCTAGATTTAAGTCGATGCGGTGTTATTAATACACTCATCATACATATATCTAAATGATATACCCAAACAACCCCACACTCATTTAGCAATATACGCAGATGACACTGCCACATATACCACAAACAAAGACATTGATTTAATCGTCGTGCGCCTACAATATTCTCTTGACTTACTAAAAGATTTCTTTAAAACTTGGAAATTTCAAATAAATTCCTCAAAACTGAAGCTATTACGTTTACCAGAAAACGATCAATCCCTACAAATTGCATTCATTGTGAAAACTTTCAAATCCCCTGGAGTCAATCGGTTAATTATCTGGGTGTTGTCTTGGATAGCAAATTGAACTGGAACAAAAATACTGATCTTATTATACGGAAAAGCGTAAAGTGGCTAAATATCTGTTATTGTAAAATTAGGAATATTTATATTGTTATGTTCATAAAGACGTGTTAGTCTGGGTAACGAAAATGTATTATTGTTTGTGTACAATTAGAATAAGATCAATTGTAAACAGTTTATGTAATTCTCTAGTTATATTAATAAAGACCTTGAAAAATCAAATCAATCAATACACTGTGTATGTAGAGAGCATTAGAATGGTCTCCCCGAGTGGTCCCACTTAAGTGTATGAGCAGCGCACCCTGGCAGCTAACCCTGCCACCTCCCTGGCTGACTAACAAATAATGTTACCAAAGAACTGTGTTTATGTGTAGATTGTGTAGCTTGTAGTTATTATACAAGAGTATATGCTGACAACAATAATGTACAAGTTTCTGGTGTCATTTTAGCAATTTGCCCATGCTAATCTTGAATCTAAATTGATAAAGAGAATTTTAATGTACACGAGCAGCGACACGATAGCTCAGCTGGTTAGAGCAGCGCCACGGTACGGTGAAAGTCGCTGGTTCATGTCTTGCTCGTGTCTATTATTTTTTAATTTTCCTTTATCAATTTAAACAATTATGTAGTTTAATTAGTTATAAAGCAATCAAATACTAGTTTACCTACCTACTTTTAAAAAGATGAAAATTGAAATATTGTTTTAAATAAAACATTTTTAGCGCACCAACAGTATTCGAATGAAGAGTACGTAATCAATATACCTATATTTAGAATACAACGAAGTCTGAAAGTATTTAAATTAAAAATAACTTTTCCACTTAGCGCAATAACGGTTACACAGAATATCATAAGCGCGCTTCAAGGTCGTGCGCCTGCAGCATTTTAACAGCACGGCTGCAAAAAGAAGCAAGTCCCTTAATGAAATTCTGAGAACATAATATTCTTAAAGCAGTATTCAGAAGCACAGCTAGAACAAGGTCTTAGAACCAATTACGTGATGAGATTGAACGTATATTCGTGGAAAATAAATGATTTACTTTCTACTTTGACCTTTACCTGGCCTTCTACAAATTAATTAACGTTTACTAGGCTTCTCAAATATTCTTAAGAATAGTTAGAAAAGGCAAGCGCAAGTAAAAACTTATGCTAAGAGTTTGAATAAGTTTAATGGATTGATGCGAAGATTCCTGCTGAGTGCAAACTTGACTTTGACTTTCTATTCTCTAGGTCGCGGCAACTTGAACTTGCATATTCTAACAAGAAAATAAACGAACAACTTCACTGGGTGAAGATTAAGTTTCTAAACGCAATAAGGGCTGAATTATGCTAGACCGTCCCGGGCCCTTACCGTGCCCCGTGCGAGGCGCGGATTCAGAATTTCCCGAACATTATATTTGCTTCACCTTGTGTTGTCAGTGAAATGGCTGCAGGATGTAGCACGAACAGCATCATCAAAATGTTTGGAAAGTATACAGCCTAGCATAATACATAACGCCAGAGCGAAAACGCATCGCCAACCCTTCGACGCCAAGCCACAAATAAAATGACGTTTTTTGTCGGGCTCAGCCGACGGCATGTTAGGCACGTTTTCATTTGTCGGCCATATCCGACCGTGGCGTCCAAAAAGTTAACACTGCGAAAGTCTAAGTATTCCATTAGGTGACAACCGCTAGCATACAATCTCTCGCCTCAATGGACCGCAGGACCATTGCTGTAACAGTTTACCTTCTTAAGGCTCATCAAACGGCGTCAATTTAATTTGTTAAACCATTTCAGTTGAGCGGGGAATCCAATTGACACTACAACGGTATTCTCATTGGAATGGAACGTAAATGTTATAAGAAAGCATCAAATTGCTGAAATTTAAATTGCAGTTGAGGCACGGTGCCGTTCTTATTTCAGTTGAACACCGTTGAGCTTCGTTACGTCTATTTGCTTGTGGACTAAAGGTTACCGAAAAATAACTTGATAAATGTGAATGCTTTTTAATATAGTATGTTAGTTAATGGTATCAAGAGTACGATGGATATCTATACTTTTTAAATATTGAGCTATTATTTAAAGCTGAAGAGTTTGTTTGCTTGAACGCGCTTATCTCAGAAACTACTTGTCCGATTTGAAAAAGAAATTCAGTGTTAGATAGCCCATTTATCTATAGGCTATACAACATTCGAAATGCACGCGGGCGTAGTCGCGGGCGCTATATGTAATATTGTGAATAAATGTACTCTATATTATATATTTTAGATTTTCTCGTAAAAAAAGATGTCGCTCCACTGTATCGTGGGTGCGTTTCACAAACATGAAATATCACTTACACAAACACCCAGACTAGACAAACATTTGTCCCGTGCGGGGATTGAACCCACAACCCTTAGCGTAACAGTCCAATTGCTTAGCCTCTGCGCCATTATTATATATACCATACTACACTCATAGTGTAACCTGAATTACAGCTGCTTCCTACCGTCACCGTTTGTATCGAAGTTATTTTCACCACATAAGATGCCGCAGCGTACCTTCTTTACTCTTATGAGAAGAGGTCAACTTATAATATCAAAAACGTGATTGAGTTTACGTCCAGGCAATTAGATAAATTACAAAGAACAGTACGCCCAACTCTAATATTCGCACATACAGTCTGTCAAGCTATATATATTTTTACAACCACTTACTACAGTATAGTTTAGCACTGATAGCCGAGTGGTATGACCGTTGGTCTGCCAAGTCAAAGGTCGCAAGCTCAAACCCGGCACGCACCAATGTCTTTTCGAAATCAAGTGCGAATTATTTATTTATCAGTTGCTAAAAACGGTGAAGAAAAACATCGCGAGGAAACCGGCACACCTGAGAGGTTTTTCAACGGTACGGAAAACCATGTCGGAGGCCTACAGGCGGTTTAAACTCTGACACCAGGTTGTTCATCAACTATAAAATAAGAGGAAGTTTTATGACGTACGTCAATACTTCGAAGTCTCCTCAAATACCCCCATGCAGCGGCATCCATTGAGAATTATATAACTCTATTAAACTACGTAAGGGTATTAGCTAAGTACTTGGTAGTTGAGTTGCAGACTAGTATTAAATGAGTCTTCAGTAGCAAATATGTTCTGAGTTAGTCGTTACGTAGTTACTAAGTTCGCCGGACCCGGGCTAGTCTGAAAGTTTGGTCGAATTTAAGCCTGTTCTCGCTAGTGTTGTTATGGATAGGTACGGTCAGAGGTTAGTTTCACACCCTGCTTCGTTGGTCTATATATATTGTCGGTAAGCGTGATTGCTGAGCATGACGTCTTGGTTTCGAATCCTGGGTCGAGCAAAGTTATATTCGGATTTATCATTGCGTAATTTTCAGTAGCAGCTCGCAGTCAATACAGTTAGTAAATCTAGTCGCAGCGCGTATATATCAAAATTTAAAAAGCTAGGGTTCCATTTATCTATGATAACATTCTGGAGCGTTCTCAGTTATTTTCATTACATACACACATACTGTCAACTCTTTATTAGGATGGAGTTCGCGGAATTCTGAGGTTAAATGGCGTTTTAGTTACAAACTGCCTGAATGAAATATTCCTTTGACCTGGTATGTCATAGGTCCTTTGATACACATCCAATATCGTTTGGTACCATAGAGTGGTATTGCGAGCGATGGTTTCGAACCGGGAGTATTGGATGTTAGCCATGCTTCGATGCACGGCAAAGGACTTAAAGACAACATTCAAGATGCGAGACAACATAAATCGTCGCGTCATTTATTGACAGAAACTGCCCTCTTACCATGAACTCTTAAAACAGACAGTTTCAATGCGGAACCGAGACGCGCAGCTACGTGCAGTATAATGCGGCGTCTCGCTTACACAACGTAAACTGTACTGCTTTAAGACTTCATGGTAAGGGGGCTGTACGCTAAATAAAAATGTAAACTTCCACAACGATGCCGTTGGCATACTTCAAAGTTCAAAGTGTGTACGGTTTGTAAACTTTAGAAGTAGTTTGGTTAAGTAAATGCTAAGAAAAAGAATCACTGCAGAATGGTAAAGTTTATTACTATATTTACGCTTAAATTTATTACACGCTGATCGTGGTGGCCTAGTGGTTGAGATACCGGATTTCTATGCACGAGGTTGCAGGTTCAAACACAGGCAAGTATCAATGTGACTTTTTCAATGTCATAAATACTTTCTTAGATATTCTAAGACACCACTGACTGACGGTGACGGAAAACATCGTAAGGAAACCTGGATTTAATTATCTGAAATCGCCAACCCGCAGTGAGCTAGCGTGGTGATCAGTGCTCAATCCTTCTCTATACGAGAAGAGGCCTTTGCCCTGCAGTGGGACAGTTATAGGCTGTTATTATTATAAGCGATTCTTGTTTCTTCGTGTTGGCTGCACGGTCGTCAATGCACTAGTTTTGTATCGTTAATTAGTAATATGGCGCGCGCCGGGTACCGCAGCGGGAGCAAAATGTGCACAGTTTAAGACTGTACAAAGCGTCTTAACTGCTTATAATTTCTTTATGATTGTTACAAAAGTGTACGATAATTACACGTATTTTTTTACTGACATAACATTATCTTAACACAAAGTAAAAATATATAAAAAAAAATTATAACCTCGTCCAAAAAAATCAAAAGTGAAAAATAATATTTTATCACATCACTTTACATAAGCGCAGTGGAAGTCGGCGCCTCCTCTTTTTTTTAAAATTCGGTTAATAAAATCTTAAATAAATTAAATACTACAAATATTTATTTTAGTTAATTAAATTCCTTACGTTTAATAGTTATAATTGTCTTATTTTATTCTTTTTGGTAGTAGAGTTACGATAGTTTCAAATTAATATATACCTATATAAATAATAATGTAAAAACAAAGCATTTATCTATATTATGTATGTATTTAAAAATATTTAAGTATGTTTAACGGTTGTCCGGTTGCCATAATACAGGCTCTGCCTAGTTTGGGATCAGATGACCGTGTGTGAGTTGTCCCAAGATATTATTATTATTTTTTGGCGCTTGGTGATGTAATGATGTATAAAATATTTATGCGTTTGTTGTTTTTCAACAATAGTAATAAAATGTAAGCCGGGCGATACACATGTCACTTTTGCGGTTGCTTTTAATCACTGGAAGCATTAATGGAGCCAATTGATCATATATTAAGAGTAAAATAAAAAAATCTGAATAGAAGCAGTAGAAATGCATGTCCAAACATTTGAAAAAATTATCCTCCAAATTCTAAATATTATTGGTTTTTGAAACTATTTTTACAAGTATTTTTAACAAAAACAAAAATACGCTTAGCATTTGTAAGTTAAGGCAGTAAATTAGTAAAACAGTACGTACGTTGTAACCATGAAGTAAACACAGCTCCGTCAACTTTTTACAAAACACCAAAGTCGCGTTTTAATCATAAAATAATAATTCCTTTCCCTTTCCCGCCAAATCTAAAAAATAAAAACACTGACAGTTGTTACGTCAAAAAGAATGAATTATTAAAAAGAAACGAATCAAAATTTAAATTCCACAAATTTAAATCGCGGCGAAGTTAACCCTCTCGCGAGCGAGCTCTTGTTACAACGGGGTGTATCCTTCGACTGAAGCTATCGATATCTACATTTGACGGTCCGCGGCTCTACGGACCATCGATGAAGGTCATATATAATGACGGGAACCAACACCTGCCAAGCTCTATATAATTTCGCAATATTTACTTTGATACTACAATTGTAATGTTATGCAATCGGGTACAAAGTTGTTCTGTACTAAACTGGGTCACAATGGCTAGTTTTTCTTGTTTTCGCCGTTTTGGTAGAAGAAACAGTATTAATGTTGTCAGCGAATTCTATTTATTCTCAGTTTGTCTAGATTAGTTTGTCTAAAAGCCGATTCTTGCAAGCCAAACGGTTTTGTTCTAGTTTTAACGGTGTAATGTTTAAAATGGATTTGTTTGTAAAGTGAAATTGATGAATTGTGATGTTTTAGCTGAGACCAGCGTCTAGACTGTTATTTTATTAATACTAATATATTGGATCTGTATTCAGTCAATATTTATTAAAGTTTTAGCATCGTTCCATTCTTGATGTTACAAAATCAAACACACATACTGTCACTGTTATTTCCAAAGGTACGCAGCTTTGATTTCCTTTATCACAATTGTATACACCCACGTTCCGCCCTTCATCGGATCCACGTGCGTCGCAGCCTACGACACGCAGACAGTATAGAATTGTGTTCATTATCCTCTCTCACTGATAATAATACTATAAGATGAAAGGTAGATATTTATGGCACAAAGAGGATATTATTATAACACATGATAATTGGAACTTAACCCGTACGCTATACGCGGGACTTTTATGTATACAAAATGTTCGTATCGAGCTGCTTAGTACGAAAATAGGTTAATGTAAGGTTAACCGTTTATTGTAGTATATGCAGGCGTAGCCTCGGAACGACCTCGATAGCGCACTCGAAGCATGATCGTTACGGATTTCGCTCTAAAAAATGCACAGAAACGGCATTTCTGTACGTAGTACGTACGTATGGTTATTCAGTTTACATTATGAAATTGCACGTATGTTCGTTTCGGACGTTGCAGATGCAGGCAGCGTTGTGGGGGTTAAATATATTGAATATTCGGATGATGGTTTAATTTCGAAGTATTTGGGGCTGCAACTGTAATTACATATGCACAACTTGGGGGACTGTTATTTGATTATAGGTACTATGGAATGTTAATTGTTTTTTTTGGTACAAATCTCTATTGACCAATTCACACACGCACACAATTGTCCACACACACACACATACACATATATGTTAGCAGCACCTTTTATTTACTGCTGCTATTGGTAAACGACTCGAGATGCCTACAGATTCAACCATTTTTTCGTTCATCATCATCATCAGCCAGCCCTTAGAACGTTTATCGTTTACATAAATAAAATATTCTTCAGACAAATGTTAGTATTAATAAAAAAATATAGAGGTTCAATCATTTCAACAGAAAGGGGGAACACGTGTACATGATAAGGCAGTCATGATTTCCTTGAAATGAAGTAAAATTACTCAAATATGTATAACCTGTCATCATTATGTCTTCAGAAGTGTTACAGTGGGACGGTTTTAGCTGGCATTATTTCATAATTCAAACACCACAGAAGGACACATAAATAACTAATTATTCGTATTAAGGTTTACGAATCAATACCACACAGGTGCAGCGGATGGTACGAGGACACGACACAATGTTTTCTTTTCAAAGAAAGGAAATATAACGACTACACTGTTTTAAAATTCTGGTAGTAATTAGTACGTTGTCTTGTTTTTACACGACTGCCCAAAAAAAGGAGTGTAATGTTTTCAGGGTTCATGTATGTATGTATGTACATATGTATGTACATATATATGTATGTATGTATGTGAGTTTCTTTATTCCATCATAACTTCTGAATGCCTAAACCGATTTTAATGTATGGAGTGTCGTTAGAATCCTTACACCATCGCGAGTAACATAGGCTACTTTAAAAAAATTAACAAATAAATAATATAGTTTAAAAAATTAAAAAACACGACTGCCATGTTAAAAAACGAACTAAAAAGTAAAAAACAAGTTTCATCGCAGTCGGGGGACCGTTCTGTGGAACACTGTCTTATCCAAAAGGTACCCCGACTGCGATGAAACTTGTTTTTTACTTTTTAGTTCGGCTTTTAACATGGCAGTCGTGTTTTTTAATTTTTTTAATTATATTTTTTATTTTTACCTACTACTAGGCATTTAAAATCTATGGTTTTTACCAGTTTATACCTTACTAACGAAAATATTATTTCCATGGCAACGAAAAACAAAACCTCCTGCAGTAAACGCGATAACCTTATCGGAACAGACGCATTAGACAAGTGGCCAAACGCTTGACGAATAGAAATAGGATAGAATGATAAATGTATGGGGATGACATCATGTTTCGACTATGTTATCGATGACATGTGTCATCGCCATACATTTATCATTCTATTCTATTTCTATTCGTCAAGCGTTTTGCCACTTGTCTAAGGGGGCTGTGCAAAAAACGCAACGATCTATGGAGGTTTTCATCTTCAAATATTGTCATACATATTGTCTGTTAGGTCGGTTTACCGATTTTGTTTCTAAACTTTTATAACGATTTTTACCAACACTTTGGTTAAGTTGAAAAAGGAATCAAGCTAGCTCCATATCGAACTAAATGAAGAGCAGCTCTCTTAACATGAACTCTTAAAGCAGGACATTTACGGTATGACAGCGAGACGCCGTTACATGCAGTGTAGTGTGGCATCTCGCTTCCACATCGGAAACTGTCCTGCTTTAAGTGTAAGATGGTAAGAGGGCAGTGCATTGATTATGTAACATTCTGCCTGTCAGAACTAGCTTCCGCCCGCATGGATTTCGAATGTTTTATAGCCTATAGCCTTCCTCAATAAATGGGCTATCTAACACTGAAAGGATTTTTCCAATCGGACCAGTAGTTCCTGAGATTAGCGCGTTCAAGCAAACAAACAAACTCTTCAGCTTTATAATATCTAAATCTCTTCACAAACTATTATGGTCCAATCAAACAGAACCGCTTACTACAAAAACGAAAGCCATTGTCATCGTCAAAATAAAAAAGAATAAAGAGACAAAATGAATAGAATACTTTGCATGAGTGTGTCAGGTAGGATTTCCCACGGCGTTCCCTAAAACGACATACGTGGCACACACTGTTTGTGCTGTCGGGCCTGCCCCATTCAAATTTAGACCATAGGTTTTTGAAACCGAATGCACAAGCCCCTTTGACGGATTTTTGCGAATATGATCTTACCAAACGACGCATGCGAATGCTGGAAACGGATATCATGAAATATTGCTTTTCGGCATTCCAAAGCTGTCAGCATGTTTTTTTTCGGCTTGAATACGTGTAACGTATCCACACGCATCGTTGTTCGGATGGAATTCCATTCTAACAAAAATTTGAATGAATAAATTCCTGGTACGAATTTTTTCATGTAGTTATCATGAACGTATTTTACGCTTAAATCCACGGTTTATTTTTAGGGATATTTTTCGCCCGCGACTCGTTTTAATTCTCTTTTAATTAATTTATATTCTGAATTCAAATATTCCATTCCAATAATTTATAATTACTCATAAAACTCTCGTAAATTATACCACAATTCACTATGTAAATCGCATCGAAACACTGGATCCGAGTAAAATCGTTATCAAAATCGCTCCGTTATCGAAATACCGAGCATAGAGCGCCGTTTAACACGATTGAGGCAGTGATTTCTAATTTACTGTGAGTGTGATACTGATACCTCGGCCAAACATATCTGGGAGTACACAAGACCGACTATTATCAAAGTGTAGGATTAGCAGACGGATATACCAGGCTTATGAACGGTGTGAACCCATAACCGTTAACCGATCTTGTCAGACTATTGAGTGGGACATTTCATAGAAATATTAGTCGCGGATGCGAAGGGTTTTCATGATTTTTCCGGAATGATTTGAAGATAGTTGACATATTTATGCTATTATTAGCTGTCAACATCATCAGCTGAACGACGGCCACTGTTGAACAAAGTCCTCTTTCTTAAAAGGGGATTATTAGCTGTACTGTTTATTTAACATTACGCCTGTATTTTTGGAAAAGGTGAGCAGAGGTTTATAGTATCCACACGCCCCCATTCGGGACAAACTCCTGCGGATCACACATATTTTACGTCTCGTGCGTAAATCGAACCATTCGCGCAGCAGTCCAATCTCTCAGCCACTGCGCCATCAAAAATTTATTTAAACACTCAACACTCTTTGTTGTTTTTAAAGCCACCAAAGGCTTGAAGGTAACTGCATTATTGGGAAAATAAAATAGAAACGTGCCATTTCACATATTGCTGTAGCAGTGTATCGTGATCGCACTTCACAAAGCCGATACCGTAGAAAAGCAAAACGCCTGCAAAACGACGTCAAAGCGTGGTTATGATACAAAAAAAAACAGGTCCATGGTTCACCGGTAACGGGTTTACCGTTTATATAAAAACTCAAAAACATTTAGCTGACGTGTGTCAGTGGAGAATGCAGCTATAATGCGTTGTAGGTGATTTATATGTGATTTTTACATCAGATTTTTACGTTAGACTTTGTTTATATTGTAAAACAAAGCTATTTATTCGATAACTCTATAGAAAAAAAATATGCGACTTATTTGTTATTAGATTATGAGTCTTAGAATTAATTAATAGATTTAGTTTCACATATGAATAGAATTCGCTCGTCAAAAGTGCAGTTCTCAGTAAAAACAAGTAGGCGAAGAAGATATTATATTATCTGTACAAACCACACAGTAATGTGGAACTACGTAAGTAAGTGTGTAATTTCCGTTGGCGTGCGTGACTGTCGCCCCACTGCAACATGCCCGCAACTCAATAGAAAATAATATAAATTGACCGCACCATGTTTGTAGTATTGTGAAATTGTAGGGGAGTGCCCCGCACTAGCATGAAACAGTGACTAAACCGATCGATTTTTATACAACCAGTTTCAAATATTGGTCCTTGGAACCGAGCGGATTTAAATAATGGTCCTTCGGATCGCGCGGCGCAAATATTGGTCCTTTTCTATATGATCGGATTTTTAACTGCGTGACGGACTGGCTTGCTTTTTTGTCGAAGTACTTACAAAGCCGATACTGTATGGTTGATTTTGTGTATCTTAAAGAGGATATTGTGATACTTGAACATCTTGATATTCTATTTTAAGACGTAAGTACGTCATGTTAAAAAAATGTATTAATGATTAAAGTGCGAGTATACAATTGAATCGTTAAGCTGCATCGGATACCAGGGTCCGAGAAAAAGTAGAACTCAAAAAATACAATGTACCAGTCATTGACGAACGTGGGTTGAATTTAACATAAATAGATTGCTTACGCAAATAGATCTGCAACAGTATAACACAAGATAAAAATTGTACGATCGAGATAATTGGTGTTATCATCGTAAATACAATTTAGTAAATATTTCCGACAAACATAGTGCGACAAACAAGCGGGTAAGTGCAGTCAGCACTTACCCGCTTCAGAAAACTGTTTTATCAAGCCATACCATCGCGCTGTGTTCTTCGAAAGGGTAGGCGAAATTTCGTATACCTAATTTCGCTAAATAATGTACTTAATAAGGCATATGTAATAGTGGTGCGTGCCATTTATCGAGGGCAATTTTAGGGTTCCTTTGCGTTTTTAACTAAAAAATTATTCAAATTTCATTCCTCTAAAAAAGTTAGGTCACTATTTACAACAAAGATCACACTCATTTTGGTAATCGAATTGGTAATCAACAAAACTAAACAGCGCAAGCAATACGGCATGCTATTAAAATTAGTAATATTATATAAAATTTGAAATGCGTCTCAAAGGCCGCAGTCGCTCAACTGCGAGGAGAAGCCCACATTTGCCCCTAGGGCTGCGCTGTGTAAAGGTTTTCCTTCCGGTATTTACATAGTCAACATGCGTAATGAAACATAAATTAATTTTTGCATTGCTTGGTCTTTCGGGGCCTAACTTGGTCTTATGGGGCGAAAGATAGTTTCTCAGTTTGCTCAAGTGGTAACAAAACTAGTGTGTATTTACTTTATCCCCACCGCAGTAGGTTGATGTGTTAGTCTTTATGATACGCGTATAAACACATGAATAAATTATATTATTGGAGTATTTATAGTCTCATTTCGCAATTCTTAAGCCTGATGTTATGGGTTTCGAGCGAGTAAGCTTCGCCTCCACGCGCTCTCTTGATACGGAATTCTCAATACGTTCGCAGAATTCTGTAATAAATTCGAAAATGTTTTCCTATAATCCTCCGATCAAGTTGAAGCAGTATATTTCGAGTTTCACTGCAAAATTTATGCAGTTTAAACCTTGTGACCACAATTTCTTGCGGCGCGTGCTTTAAAAATGTGCCGTGGGATTTTTACTCAGATAGGAGGAGGAACTCATATTCACGCTGATGTCCGAACAGATAATCATAACACTCGTAATTTGGATGTTGACTTGACCCTAGTTCTCTAAAAAGTGCTTTATTACAGCCCTAAAAACCCTATACCTTTTTAATTAACAGTGAAATTAGATTTCTATTTGCTTTGAAATCAATAAATTGTAAATCAATTGAGCTTACGAACAGGTGACGTCACTTGCTCCTATTGCCATACAAAATCTATGGAGAACAGCATTTTGACAGCTCATAAAAAGTCTGTCAATTGATTGGTGGTTTAAAACAATTCTATTTTTGAATGTTATGGCCAAGGCGCCATCCCTGATCAGTCGAGTCTGCGCGACTGGCAGTGATATCTCATACTGGACCGTCCATTCTCTGCCATAGGACGCATGTTGCAGACATCCTGAATTTATCTATATAACTGTGTGCATACTGCCCGTTACTGCTACGGTGACGACTCTACAGACAGGCTGTAACATTTACTCACTCATCAGTGACGTATTTATTCAGTGCTCCGTCATATTTTTTTCAATTTTATTACAAGGCATTTTCGTGTTGGATTTATATCCACGCGCTATATCAAAGGCATTCCGCACACATTTAAAATCAACTAAAAGTATATAACAATGGAAATTAGTATATAAGAATATAGGTACATAATATATTGTCACATACAGTTGTGTATATATCATTAATTAGCGTCCGACAATATTGAAATAATAATACATTTTAAACAGGGCGTCGTATTTAATTTCCATCAGTTACCTTTATACAGAATGTTGACACTTTTCAATAATAATTTCCTGGCAGTGTGAATGTTTATTTACTTTTATTAATTAAGTTTGAAGTGCATTGCTATGTGGGTTACGTAAACCTAGCCATTGATGTTTAATTAATGCCATATTGAAACACTATTCGCTCTAAAAATACTGCTCTTATTTACACAGACCTGTAGATATTGCATGAGTTGTTTTTCTGACTTTAATAAATTGCAACCGGTTTTAATTTACTGGTGTTGTGGGAGCTGGATATTTTTTGTGTTTTTAATCAAAATATTTCTTGAAAAGTAAAAAACCATATTACCAGATATTACCAGAGTATTAACGTACCAGACTAGTAGAGTATTATTTCTGCGAACTTTTACATTTAAGACATCTATTCCATACAGTTGCCTAGTCCATATAAATTACGTATAGTATAGACGACCCACTAAGAAACAGGGCATCTATCCCGGAAAAACTTTGACCGCACCTTGCCTTCCCATGCAATCGCACAGACATGAGACACGGCCCACTTAGTGGCAGTTGGAAAGTCTCTCGATAGATAAATAAAATAGCCACGGATCATGCGCGTATCTAGAGTTCACATTCGGGCACCTATACCTCTGGCGCGTCTATCCCAGCCTCACTCTATAATGTTTGGCTTACGAATCGGATGCGAATGCACTGTGTAAATACTAATGGAGCGTTTTCAATGTAAATTGTACTTTCGCAACTATTCTAAGGCTTCGGCAATCGATATCTTGACAGGGTAAAGTTTACGACAAGATTATTAACAAAAAGCATTTTGATTAGTCGAAATTTATACTTTTTAGTGGTTGATCGATGTTTGTATAGTATGTTTGGATGTCACGTCTTTACAGCTCATTTCGAATATCATATAATAGCTCACGGTTTACAACCACTACATGTATCTTTTTATAAAGCAGCCTATACCCTAATCCAGGGTGAAGCCAACTCCAAAACCCTATGCCGGTGCCGACTAACTAAATTTATCGAGAAAGCTAAAATAGAAAAGACCTCGGAAATTAAATATTACATTAAGAAAACTGTTGCTGTCATATTTATTTTAAAAACGCATTCAGCCTTGTTTGTTTACCAAATTCCTGAACACACCAACAACCAATATCGAATACCAACATGCAAACTCTCCAACTTTAACAAAGTACAAGCACGGTTCCACTTTAGAGCATTATCCAGTGAACAGCTCTTCAGTCGCCCTCGCCCAACGTACCAGTTTCTAGTCGATCCTTTTTATTAGCCAATTGTATTCCGATTCACAGTATTAATTAGCATACATTGATGAATAGTTCACTGGAATTTATTTCTGAATAAAAAGTCATTGTCTAATCGAACAATGAAGTGCTGTATTGTTGATAAGGGAAATTAAAATGGTAGCCGATAAAATGCTAAGTAAAGCACTATTTGTGCGTTTGAATGGATCGATATGATTTTTCTTTTTTTGCTGTGTGGTATTCGGCCTATAATTGAGCACCCCCTTTCCTCCCCTCCTTACCGAATTTCATCAAAACTGGTTCAGTTGTTTACTTATCGTAACAGATTGAGTTACATTCGCAATTATTTTATTAATTATTTATTTTTATTTATTTATTATTATCACAATATAACACCATTACAGTATATAAGTACCAAAGCGATGCTATTTGAATCTTACTAACTAACATAATAGTAAAAACAATATTTAATAAAATTCCTACAACATAAAATAATAATATGGATTTATCTAAAACCTAATAACCTAATACTACAGAGTCCATTCAACACCAAACTGTTTTCATATGTGCCCATTCTAACTTTATTCCATACGGCACCATTAAATTAGCGATAAATGCATAAATTGTTATAAAGCTCGCATGATATCAAGTTGTCGAAAATCCGTAACAATTCGGTAAAATAACCATCAAACAATTTTGAATTGCCTAATGATTCGTTAACAAAATATAGAAATGCTGGATCCGTATACAACAAATATTGGTGTGGAGTGTGGTGTGGAGGGAAGTGGGAACTAAATTTATATTCCTACTCCTCCTATATATTAATTTATGATTGATTTTGTTGCGGGTTCCAAGACAGTCGAATCATTTATCTGGGAAGCATCTAGTCTTATTGCCTCGATGGTTATTATTGGTTAGTAGTAGATCTAGGCTTACTAGAATTGCAATGATGGTAAGGTGGGCTTATCAAGAAAAAAAATATTGGTGTACTGATGTGCCTTTAAATTAAAAGGATCAAAAAGCAGTACATTATGCAATATCATTGTGATTTCGAAAATTCAGTCAGCAATCTAAATTGTTCTTCTTATCGTATGGTTGATGAACAACCTGATGTCAGAGTTTAAACCGCCTGTAGGCCTCTGACCCGGCTTTACACACCGTTGAAAATTATCTTTGGTGAGCTGGTTTCCTCAAGATGTCGATGAAGCAATCTTAATGACGTAATTACTAATCATTACGAAATATACCTAAAGAATCACCGCACGACTTCGTCTGCGTATCTAATGATTTTCGTGTATTTTCCGGATTAAAATAGCCAATGTCTACCTTGGACGTCCATACTAAATATTAGGGAAAGAATTTTTGAAATCTTATAAATTGTTACCAATATTACTTATTACATACAAACCAACGTTAAGTCTTTATAATATTAGTATAGATAGAATATAAAAGGCCGCAATAAATGGACGTCAATATAAAAATATAACACAAAAGCTTAAAGAAAGCAACTTCAGTTGATAAAATCTCTTCGTAAACCAGAAATATTTAGTCAAAGACATTGAGTATAAAATGTGCAGAAAATTCGCAGGATAATACGCGAGCCGGCATCCCGTTACCACGGATTAACCTTTGATGTATCCCAGATCCTCTGAACACAGAATTGCACGTTATCATATTATGAATCTTTTATTTGCATTTCCTTTGCACTGCATTTTACTAGAAACCTGTATTTTAACTTTGCCATATTTTTCATATTTTCTGTGGAACTCGTGAACATAAACTCTTGCTTAAAAATGATGATAAACTGACTTTTATGTTAACCAATTATTAAGTTTATTGACATATCAATTTCAATGCTTTTAAAGCATACGACAGTGACTGGTATAATTAAATGTGTAACCATGGATTAAAATATAATCGATGACTAATCTTTGATCAAAATAATGATCAATGTTTAATCATTTATTAAAATAATGATCAATATTTAATCATTGGTTAAAACAATGATTAATGTTTGATCATTGATTAAAAGATAATCAATGTTTAATCAACGAATAAAAATGAATCCATGGTTAAATTAATCATCGATTAAAATTTAAACACTTGTGTGTCGTTTAAATGACGTGTTATGTAGCACGACGCTAGAGAAGGCCCTTTGAAGATATGATCTGCTAAGTTTGGCGACATGCTGCAGGTCTTAATGTTTTGAAGGTATTTACTTGATACCGTAGCAGAATTAAACGTGCCTACCCACTAGAAAAGCAATATTATTTACATAGGATAAAATAGGTAGGTTTTTAATGTGACTTCTATTGTTACCAAATGAATGTCAATTTTGATATTGTTTATTAGTTGTATGTTGTGTTTGAGACTATGTAAGTGCTAAGACTATATAAATTAGTTGAAAATTGTTGAAGTATAGACTAGATTTATAACATTTACGTTATTTATAAAAATGTGTACGCCGGAAACGGCAGAATAACATAACATAACATCACGCCTGTATTCCCCGAAGGGGTAGGCAGAGGTGAACATATAGTACACCCACATTTCGCCAGTTATGTTGTAAGTCCCAATGTAATAGAGGCGAGCCTATTGCCATCAACCAGGCACAATCCAGACTCCGTGCTGCTACTGAGAATTACTTATGGAAAACTCAGTAACACTTTGCCCGACCCGGGATTTGAACCCAGGACCTCTTGCTTAGCAGTCGCGCATAGCGACCACTAGACCAGCAAGGCAGAATATTATGGAAAAAGTATTATGTAACAACTTTACCGTACCATATTCTGGCAAATAAAGCTTATCTTATCTTATCATAATTAATTAAATTATATTTATTAAACCCTTAATAGGTATATTACCATATTTTGATATTAGGACCTACAACTTCAATGCACCGGTGTCACCAGGTTGTCACTAAATTTTGCCTCCGTATATAAAAATCCAATTTTTTTTTCTCATTAATTTCATTAGAAAATTCTTGTGTAAAAGCCAACATTCAAACACGTTAAGAAATCAAGGTTACTTAATTTTAATTTAACGCGATCAAAATAAGAGCATTCCTTTTCAAACCGTGTCTGTTATACCTGTCTTTATTGTTAGCTTACTTATAATATGAGTGTGAAAGAGACAGGTATGTTGTAAAGGCGGTATTTGATTGCATGTGCCGTGTAGGACTAGTTTTCAGAGAATTTCGTTTCAATTTAATTACGCGGCGCCGACGCCGCCGAGTCTGCCGCTGTTGTATTTGAAATTGCAGTTACAGTAACTATATTTAATTTAACCGTTTAAATGGAGCCGGTTTCATGTCTTTGGGAAGTTGAATGCGTTTAACTACGCTTATCAATAAAAAAAGGAAAGATAATTTTGTTTATTTGGATATTTAAAGTACAACGACGACCTGATTGGCGTAGTGGCTAAGCGATTAGACTGCTGCGCTAAGGGCTGCGGGTTTGATTCTCGCACGGGGCAAAAATTTGTGTGATCCGCAGATGTTTGTCCCGAGTCTGGGTGTTTGTGTATGTGATATTTCATGTTTGTGAAACGCACCCACGATACAGGAGAAATTCCTAGTGAGGGGCGACGTTTTATTTAAAAGAAAAAAAATCACTGCCTCGTTGGTATAGTGGTTGTTAAGCGCCACCTGAGCATGAGGTCTTGGGTTCGAATCCTGGGTCAGGCAAAGTGTTACTGGGTTTTTCCATTATGGATTTCTAATTGCCAGTACGGAGTCTGGATTTGTGCTCGGTTGATGGTAATAGGCTCGCCCCCGATTACATTGGGACCTAAAACGTAACTGGCGAAATGTGGGTGTACTATACACACCTGCCTACCTGTTTGGGGAAATTCCTATTCGATTTCTATTCGTCAAGCGTTTTGCTACGTGTCTTACCGCCGCACTCAGAATCGTTAATGATTTCTTAAAAGTATAGTGATTATGTCTCCCACTTGCTATGGAGGGAAGTGGGAATAAAATAAATATTCCTACTCCTCCTATATATTCTTTTATGATTAATTTCGTTGCGGGTTCCAAGACAGTCGAGTCATTTCTCGCGCCTCGAGCTTCATTGCCTCGATGGTTCTCAATGGGTATCATTGTAGATCCTGGCTTACAGGAGTCACAAAAATCAGCAAGTGTACAGTGTAGTAAACCATACATTCAGGTAGTTAGTTAGGAAGTGTAGTTAAGTATGTAGGTTGGTAGTGTTGAGTGTGCTTGAGAAAACTCCTTGTAGTATAATTCAGTAATTTATTAGTAAGTCAACTAAACAGTATTCTATATTAAAGAGTGATTCTCACATACGTATGTACGTTGGTCAACTAAAATGCACACTAAATCAAATTACAGTGACGGAAAATAATTGCCGCCGATTTCGCGTAATCAGCTAATAATATGTGTACGTAAACCGTACAGCAAGAGTGGTAAGCAACTCCCGAAAAAAAAAATGACACTAACCAAATAATTTACAAAGATAACCTTTACTAAGTGATCGTTTAAGTAATCATTAAATGTCTCTGACTTCGGCGGTAAGACTTGGGATTGAAGGCTCAACTGTAAATTTAAAGTCTTCTTCGTCTTATCGTATGGTTGATTAACAACCTGGTGTCAGAGTTTAAACCGCCTGTAGATCTGACATGGCTTTACACACCGTTGAAAAATATCTCAGGTGTGCCGGTTTCCTCACGATGTTTTCCTTCACCGTTTTTAGCAACTGATAACTAATTTATAGTACGCACATGAATTCGAAAAGACATTGGTACATGCCGGGTTTTGAACTTGCGACTTTTGACTTGGCAGTCCAACGGTCGTACCACTCGGCTATCAATGCTCTAAATCTAAAGTGACTTTATAACTCTTGCGAAAGTATGAGTAACTTTATAAAGAATGATAAAGTCCGGATGAGGATCCGCTTTAGGGGTTAAGGTGTTGCTATGACAAACGGGGCTCGTCGTAATGTTCTCTAGGGACCTCGGACGTCGGACCTCGGACCACGGAGCTCCGATTGCAGTACCAGTTTCATTGCAGGGTTAATTTTTTATATCTATTGTCTCTGGCACTGTATTTTTAATGTTGAGAATTGATTTTGTTTATACAAATATAATTATGCAATTTTTGCACGAGAGTTTGTTCTCTTAGCTAATAAACAATTAATTGGGTAATCACAAGTGATAGCACTGATAGCCGAGTGGTATGACCATTGGATTGCCAAGGCAAAGGTCGCAAGTTCAAACCCCGGCACGCACCAATGACTTTTAGAAGTCATGTGCGTGTTATAAATTAATTATCAGTTGCTAAAAACGGTGAAGGAAAACATCGTGAGGAAACGCCGCATAACTGAGAGATTTTTCAACGGTGTGTAAAGCCACGTCAGAGGCCTACAGGCGGTTTAAACTCTGACACCAGGTTGTTCATCAAATAATTTATCTATTATTTACTTATATTATTTCTCCATATATCTTTAGTAATGATTAAATAGAAGTTAAACTAGGAACTTAGTTCAAGTGATTACTAACCTCCGAGTCTTATTAACTTGTGCCGTGGCGTACGAAAATTTAACTAACCTTCTCATCAACTGCCACGTGATACGCAGAGGAAGGTAGCGATGCGGTTAATAGTTATCGCTAACACATTAACCAATTAAATTGTAAATCATTGATAATTGTAACAAAAAATGCTACGCGCTTGCTACGCCGCTACATTGCTACGCCGTAGCTGTGAAAGTGCTACGCGGTTGTAGCAGTACTTTTAGAAATTATAGAGCAGGTTTGTTCACGTCTGATTTAGCTGGTATACTTATTTTGATTGTCAAATACAATATTCATCATCAGCCAAAAAACGTCCACTGTTGAACATAGGCCTCCCCGTTTAAGCAGGGGGGGTGTTGCCATAATCCCCACGCTTGGCAAGCGGCTTGGGGATCGCAGTATTGGTGGTCAAGTTACAGAAGACGCTGCTGCCCATCTTCTGGATTTTCCCTTAGTCGCCTCTTACGACACCCACGGGAGGAAAGGGGGTGGTCAATTCTAGGCCGGATACCACACGGCCAAATACAATATTATATTATTTTAAAACTGTATTTTCGTGAAAATTAAAAGTATAATAAGTGACGACGTAATTGGCGCCGTGGCTAAGCAATTTGACTGTTGCGCTAACGGTTGCGGATTCAATTCACGCATGGGACAAAAGTTTGTGCGATCCACAGATATTTGTCCCGATTTTGGGTGTTAGTATATGTGATATTTCATGTTTGTGAAAGGGGTGCCGATACAGGAGAAATTACAAAAAGCACATAACTTCACGCTTGTATTACTCGAAGGGGTAGGCAGAGGTGTACATATAGTACAACAACATTTCGCCAGTTATGTATAAATAAATAAATACATATATATATTTTGTAAGTATTCATTAAATTATACTCCTAGCATGGTATAATAATATGCATGACTTCTAGTATATAAAATAATATTTAATGAAAGAGCCAACCCAGATGAACATAAGCTTGTCTGATTTACTAGAAATTCGAATAACAAACTGAACGACGTCTACATCAAAAATAGAAATAATGACGTCGAACTCTATAATCGCATTAATGCAGGATTAAATATAAAAAACAAAAGAACACGTATCATAACAAAGGTAAGTTACCCGCACCACACAAAGGAGTATAATCTTCAGAAATGAAAATAAAATAAATCGTTATGACATTATTATTCCGTTTAGCGTAACCGTTATTTTCCATATTTTCCTTTGTCCACATAAATCCTAGGGAGAAAAGCTTATACTCCTAACCTAATACGTTATGGTTTGAACAACGACTTTTACCAAGAATGAGAAGGAAAAATAAGAAAATAAACCCACAAAGGATTCCTCGTTCACCGCTCGAACCTAGACCTCATATTTGCTTGCTTTACTTTCATAATTTACTCGATAAAGCGACTGGAATTAATCGAGAATTCGTTTAACTGATAATTATGTGTTAGCTGTGGTTAGTGAACGTCGCGTCGCGCGCTTTTTTATCTGTCAATTATTGGTTCTTTTCGATCTGTCAATTTCAAAAATCAATTTTTAAATGAGGAATACTTCGGTGCTTCGATAATTTTTAGATCTTTTATTTGTTTATACAATTAAGATATGTTTAATATATTTGTTTTTTAAACGTAGGTAGTGAAAATGTAATGTAAATTGATTTAAAAGAATATTCCAATAAAACATTCACTTATTTATTTTACATTATATATTGTTTATAAACTAAAACAAATATACCTGAAGAACTTTCTGCACTTCTTCTCGATTTAGACTTAAACTATGGCCATTATTACACGTCATCACGCGTAATATTTTAAAAAGGCATCCGAATTTTCCGCTCAAATTATTATTAATATTAAACATAAATAGTAACCAAACTGTTATGCTTAACATCCTAAGCTAATATCCAGATTCGTATTTAAAACACGTCGAATTTATTTGCGGGCGACTCCACCACTCAGTTTCTAAGCAAACGCCATACACTGCCCAGGGTAATAGCTGGTTACCTTGCCTTTGCGCAAAATTAGTCTTATGATGCTTCAAACGTACTCAGAAAGCCTTTGAGGATCGCCGATTAAATTGAATTTGATCATTGATTTACCGGTAAAGGGTAGCGTTTGACAGTGTTACGTCCACAGCTAAGTTAGTTAAGCTAGATTACTGGTACCTATGGAAACCCCTCGGGCTAGATTAAGGCTTTCTGCAAGCGATATATTGAATAAATATAACGATAGATTTGACGACTTGGCGCGGTGGCTAAGCGATTGGTATAATGCGTTTAGGGTTTGCGGGTTTGATACTTGCACGGACGAACAATTGTGTTTTTCCCGAGTGTGTCTGTGTGTGGTATTTCATGTTTTTGAGACACACTCACGATAAGAGCAAAGCAAGCGCCTCTTCTCAATGATAATTCTCTATCCTTTCAGTTAAGACTTGACACAGGACACTAGTGCTCTTTGAAACTAGTTAAACTCGAGCAAAAGTCATTTGTAGTCTCATCTCAGAAATGCAAAGATATTATAAAATGGACAGTTTGTTGGCACAAGATTAAGTCGCTTTACTAAGTTTCAAACCGTAGAATTTTTTCCTGTATCGTGATTGCGTTTCACAAACATGAAATCCTGCTGTGCCCGACAGGGTTCAAAATTGTGACTAATATATTTTTTTCCCTACCAACTATCAGTACATTTCGGTACGCAATAAACAATTGCGAAAGATATAATGGACGCTCCGTACTAGAGCCCATCAAATCCAATGTATTTCAAATTTCTATGATCAAACAAAATGCCTTTTTATTTAGCGTTGAACTTTTCAGCTTACCCTGCTTTCACAGCCGGACAATAGCAGCGCAGGCCCCCATTCATTCGCACGAACACACGGAGACTAAATGTTTACTTTGGAGACGGAAGCTTTTTCAAAAATTGTTTGCGCTCGTATTTATAATTTCGCGCTAAAACACTTAGCAACATTTTTAATAAGACGCTTTGAAACGGTCTTGAAAACTCTAACGATCTTAGCGCACTATGAAACCTTGCTACCTACTGAGATTTGTAATGTAATGTTTTCCTGACCGTCTGCCGTGTGGTATCCGGCCTAGAATTGACCACCCCCTTTCCTCCCGTGGGTGTCGTAAGAGGCGACTAAGAGAAAAAACCAGAAGATGGGCAGCAGCGTCTTCTGTAACTTGACCACCAACACTGCGATCCCTAAGCCGCTTGTCAAGCATGGGGATTATGGCACCCCCCCCCCTCATTTAAGAGGGAGGCCTTTGTTCAATAGTGGACGTCTTCCGGCTGATGATGACGATGTTCTTCTGACTGAATTTTGGTCACAGCGGCCTATCTCATTTAAAACTAGCCAACTACGCAGGAGCAATTATAGTGCATAAGTATGCGCGCAAATACATGTGCACTTCCTATTCCTACTCCCTCCTTCATGGTCTGATGGGACGGTAAACCGACACGACCGGACAGAGATCAGGTGCAGGACCAAAGGCTTAACGTGCCTTCCGAAGCACGGAGGAGTCGCGATATGTAAAAACGGTCATCCATCACTAGACTGACCGCGGCGAGCGCTGCCTAACCTCGCAGATCGTCTGATTTCCACGGTAGGCACGTAACAAGCCCCTTGTAATGTAACAAATGTAAAGAACACTTATTATTATTTTTTTCAACCACTGACGGACACGGCACTGTTTCTCTTCATCACAGGCTATACTGGAGTCTATCTAAGAGGACAGTTATCCATCTATTTAGTGCATCTAAGCATTTGTTTGATTAATATGTTATTGCAACATACAACAATCAGCAATCTGCTGACTGGCTATTACTCGAAAGCTATACGACAATATAGAAAAAGCATTCATCTTCCATCAAATCATCACTTTTATGGTAGATTCACAAAAATCTTGTTGTATTGTTATAACATCGTAGTCATAAGTCTAAAGCGTCCCAGACAATTCAATTTGAGGGCAGCAGACAAAGGAACACGCCTGCGGGACACGCTACTCTCCCGGCTCTAAATAGGTGTGATGACGCCGACTAGACTGGTTAGCTCTCACACGAGTAAACTTATGAGTTCTGGCGTTTAAAAGGTAACTAAGAAGTCTTTATATATAGGTGATAGGTGTACTTCTTCTTGTTATCGTATGGTTGATGAACAACCTGGTGTCAGAGTTTAAACCGCCTGTAGGCCTCTGACATGGCTTTACACACCGATGAAAAATCTCTCAGGTGTGCCGGTTTCCTCACGATGTTTTCCTTCACCGTTTTTAGTAACTGATAACTAATGTATAGTACGTATATGAATTCGAAAAGACATTGGTGCGTGCCGGGGTTTGAACATGTGACCTTTGAGTTGGCAGTCCAACCGTCATACCACTCGGCTATCAGTGCTCAATAGGTGATCTATATCGAGACTTTGGTTGGTTTTACTCTTACCGCCGCACTCAAAGACATATAATGAAAACTTAAATTTTAAATTAATTACTAACGTTTCTGAGTTCGGCGATGAGTAAATATAATAAAGCATTTATTAATATTTCCTCACTAAGAACATAATTATTATGTTTTACGATGTTAAATACTTCCACTTGGTATTTAATTATGTAGTCTAAGATGTTAGCTTTTAATTACAAATCCGATAAGAATATTTGTCGGCATTTTCTTGATTTAAACCTTGAAGCAATCATACATAAAGTGATTATAGAGTTACAATGTTATTTTTGTCTTCAGTAAAAGCATTAGGAGACTGAAAAATCGATACACCTATATTTAGAATCAGATAGTAACAATTATTTTAATATACAAGGTTTACCAGAGTTTATATGATCCATTAGATCTCACAGCATCGCTCCTTTACCTAGAACAAGTTAAAACGTATTGTCATAAGAAGCACAAAACTATTCTTATTTACTTTTACTCATTAATTTGATATAAAAAATGTGGGTCCATAAGACTTGTTAATATAATAAGCCATATATTGTTCCTTTACAATACTTCAAGTGAAGGTCTTGTCATTGGCATTTTATCAATTAAATTATTTCCGTGTTAAAGTTTTACTGTACATTTTCTGTGTAGAAAATGGATTATGGAATAGGGATTTTTGTAGAACAGCGCCAGAAGGCCCGGTATCAAAATATTACGTTTTCGAAATCATCATCATCATCAGCCGAAGACGTCCACTGTTGAACGAAGGCCTCCCTCTAAAAATATTACATGTTCGAAAAACAGACTAGCGAATTCGGTGGTGCTAAAGTTATGTCATCATCACTCCCTTATAAGGTGGAGGGGGGGGGGGGGTGCCATAATCCCCACGCTTGACAAGAGGCTTGGGGATTGCAGTATTGGTGGGGAATTTACAGAAGACGCTGCTGCCCATCTTCTGGAAAGTTAAGCTAAAGATTTGTAGAATAGTTAAAATATTACGTTTGCGTCTATGTCAAAATCTTACATTTTCGAAAAACAGGCAAGCGAATTTCGAATTGCTTAAGTTGTAGCTACGTGGCCCATATTACGATAACATTTTTGAAAGCTGCATCCAATAATTTTAAGCATGAGATCCTCACATTGCCACGCTTGGCTTCCTGACCTAATTAGCTAATTTCGTAATCAAATCAAAATTATACTGAGACCTAGTTTGGAAAATATAGAGCAGTTCTTTATGCTGTACGTAGTAGAGATACTTAGTTATTGTAAGTTTCTTTAAGGGCAGGTAATCCGAGACTTTTTTTGTAAAAAAAATATCAAACAGCTAAGTTGACCTCCTTTTTTTGAAGTCGGTTAAAAATAGTGTTAGGTTTTTGTAGCTGGAATAGTAACAAGCAATCAAATTTTTAGTATCATTATGTTGTGCCTAATTACTTAATTAGTGATCAATAAAACCTTTTTAACTGTTTGACGTCAAAGCTTTTGAAGTAATTCGGGTCTCCGTGGTGACTTTAAAGAGCTAGAAGCAAAAGAAAAGCCAATCTACGGGAATATCCATTTGACCATTTTTCTTATAAAAACGTCGCCGCACAGTATCGTGGCATTTCTCCTGTATCGTGGGTTCGTTTCATAAACATGAAATATCAACATCCAGCAAACAAACAACAAACATCCAGACTCGGGACAAACATCGGCGGAGCGTACAATTTTTCGTCCCGTGCCGTGGGGAATAAAGGCCGCAGCCCCTAGCGCAGCAGTCCAATCGCTAGGCCACTGCGCCAATAAGATCGTCAATTATTTATTTATTAAAAATTGAGAAATACTCCCACCTACACAACTTCAACACTCCTAATGATACCCATATAAAAGTCTTCGCCTACTATCTTCTATGGTTCTATTCGATCGCCAGTCTTTTTTCTTCTACTCAAATCGACAACATTGCTGACTTTGTGAGACCATAATAACGACGACTGATTTTCTATATTTCTTAAGGCAGGAAACATTTCATGATCGATTTATTTTTTGCGTCTAATTTATTTCCTTCGGGGCTTTCACTTTGATTTGAAGAAGTTTTCTTAAATTGGAAGCAAATCATGTTATAGATGACAAGAAAATTCCTGATACTAGAAAATTAAAGTCTGAATTGAATGTAAGAAACCTTAAAGATTTGTCTCCAAGATTAAATTTTGATCATCAATTTTCAAAGCATTTACAGACCTCTGATATGTACTTTGATAAGTTATAAAGTAGGAATTCTATAAAAGATGTTCAACACGTAGCTTCAATATCAAACCAAATCGAATAAACATGTCAGAACTGAAATTCCTAAACCTCACGTTCCGTGTATTCGCGACTGCATCGGTCGAATACATCAAGTATTAACGTGATACAACCGTTCGGGTGACTTTTAATAGCCCACGACTAGGCGACACACCGTTGACAGGCGCTGTCTTCAAGAATTTACGACTAGAATAGAATTGTGCCTTTCGTTTGTTAGAACTGTGAGGTCATTCTAAATGAAGAATCTTGGTTTGTCTTTTCAATGTCTTGTTTGTTTGTTATTTTGATGGTACGGGAAAATTCCTTTCACGAATAATTTTGGAGTTTATCTTTTCAAATCGATAGACGTTAGTATCGGTTGGCCTACTGGTAATTAAACATACTGATGGTAACATACATCGATTGCACAATAAGCTGATTTTGGTGTTAAGTGGGAAGATTATTTCTTTCCTTGGCAAAAGCTTTTAATTAAATATAGGATAAAGGGGTCATACTCTGCGGGACAAAGGTCCTCTATTCATTAACTGGACAGGGAATATCCACGTCAAAAACTGTGTGACATTGTGTGAGAATCGATCGACTTCCTCAAACACAAACCGTTTATCATCTTCGAGTTAGTTTTTATTGAAATTTGAATATTGGACACTAAGCAAACATTAAGCTATCACTCCAACGTATAACTAACACACATATAATCTGCTAAAACAGCTTTCATGGCTTCACAATGGAGCTAGACTCGCAGTGGTCAGCCGGTATACGACTAGAGCTAATATTGAACCAATTTATAGTTCGACTTCAGTACAGTCAGCATCATAAGTAGTTTAACATGTTAAAAAAACTCATGCCAAATATATTTAAAAAAAATACGTGGGGCCACGTATTTTTTTTATACACTATGTATTTCTCCTGTATCCTTGGTGCGTTTCACAAAAATTAATTGTCACACACACAAACAACTAGACTCGGGACAAACTGCGGAAGACACAAATGTTTGTTTCGTACTGGAATCGAACCCACAACCCCTAGCGCAGCAGTCCAATCGCTTAGCCATTGCCACAATAGAGTCGACGAGTCCCAACACAGTACAAGTTACTGTCTCAAATTATAGGAGCATCCAAATCATAATCTGAGAATATTTAAGACCTTTTACTTTTATGATGCTGACTGTACCTACATAGTCAGAAAATGTAAGGTAAATCAACAACTTGCATAAGGGGGATCGTATTTAAGTTTCTTGCGGGTGCAGGTTGATTTATGAAGTGATATTTGTTTAATATTCTACTGCGAGTGGTCAGTTGGTTTGTACATCTATCGCGTAGCAGAGAGATCCGGATTATTTGCTTAAAGTTAGCTTATACTTAGTCAGGCTTTTTGAATATCGTATGCTTGAATCGTTGTTGTGTTTCTTGTGCTTATTCGTTGAAATCGAAGATCTTGATATGGGATTATTTTGCAAGGCGAGTTAGCCAGTCTATCAGCATTTTGACCAATGAATAAAAATAAGCAATCATGTTTTAAGAAAGCCACTCTGAAGCACTTTTAAACTGAATCAGAGCGTGTTGACTTCTGCGTATACCTTCGGGAATTCAAGTGCGAAAATAATAGCATTCCGTGTAACTGCTACAAAGCAATTCCGTTGATTGTCTCATAAAACATAGCAGCGCGAACTTACGAACAACAAAGATGAGTTTAATAACACTGTGAAGAATTCAAAGTATTTATTTTGTCCGTTATTATTAAAATGTTACGTTCTCCAATAAACTCAAATAGAATACAGGCTAAAAATGAACTGGAACCACCTCCGGTGATATTGAAAAATAAATTTGAATTTTGTTTATCCGATAAAAGAGCGCTATTGTTCGTGAAGTGAAGGTTGCCTGCGGCTAATCGAGTGCACGGCGGAGCTTAGAGAAACGAAGTGCCTATACAATATATTGTACTATAAAACTTTGTTTACGTCGGAAACTATTTCTGTGTTGATAATATCGGAATTGAGGCTCGTTGGTAGGTTACGAACGTATGGATCTAGGTTATGCTACTTTTATCGCGGTCGGGTTCAAGATGGGTGACTACATATTGTTTTACATAAAGTTGATCATTGACGTACGGGTAGTTTGAAGCTCCAAAACCCTTAAAACAATCAACCTAAGAGGGGTATATTATATTAATTTTGTTTAAATTCAGCATTGCACACACTTCTTAAATAAATCCATTAGATTTTAAGTTATATTTCATGTTTTACACGCTACAACGAAAGTATTTTTATCCAGGCAAATTTTTAAAATTCAATATGCCACCCGTTCACAAACGTCAATTTTGATCTACACGAAACGAAACCGTCAATCAAATTAATTAAAACTGAAAAAAGTTATAGTACAAGGAAGCGGTGACGGGCGGGCGTTTTACACGAGCAGCCTTCAACAACTCTGACACCAGGTTGTTCATCAACCATACGATAAGAAGAAGAAGAAGAACTTATCGACATTAAAAAAAAAAACAAGTCATTCCACACGGAGCAATCATGGGACATCTATTTACTTTATGAATATGTAAAGCTAAACAATCAGATTTCTATATCAATATTACGTGCGCGGAGAAGTGATATTTGACATTGATAATGTTTAGAAGAAGTGCTAAAATCGTTTTTCATTGATTACGGTCGAATATTAATCGGTTTATTTATTTAGGAAATGACACGGTAAACGAAAACGATAATTATTGAACGATAACAAAAACAAATCGTGCCAAATAAAATAAACAAATCCGAAATCGCTAAGGTATCAACGCCAGTTGCTATTTGGGAGCAACGATTGATCATTGTTGTGATTCGATTGTTTTCGATTTTCAATTGTTCGATCGATTGTTGTTACACGTCAAAGGGTTCAATTGCCACTAAGTGAGATGGAGCGTTCAAATATCAGGATATGTTGTTCATATTTCAAAATTTAAAACACATGTTTTACTTAAATTTTCATTGCACGGCCAACTTGCGTTTTAATTAACAATACACTCATATTTCTGGCAGTTTTGCTCATAATTCCACATTTAAAAAACCCTTTTAAGTATAAAAAAAATATTCGCATTGAATCAACAAGAAGTTCAAAGAAAATTTTGATTGCATCAACCCATTTGGACGTTGTTTAATTTTTTCCGGCTACGGGCGATCCGATACCGCTGTAAGCTCGAAGAATCCGGCCACAGCGCCGCAGCCGGGATGGTCGCCGGCGGCCAAAGAGATGAAAAAGAAAATATTCACCAGTTGCGTTGCCATCTGATATTCTTTGCGTGATTATTTCAAGCAGAATAATGGCGTTAGACTTCTTTAATATCAAGCATTTTAGGGAACCATCTGCCTATTAGATATGAAGAGGAAATAAGTTTCGTTTACATTCACGTTAAAAACATCGTATTCCCACTTCGTGTGGGTATCAAAAGGCATCAGCTTTGTGGAACCACAGCACCGCAGGGTACATTAACCAGGCTCCACAAAGCGGATGGCACGAGTACGTTTATTTTTCACTTGGCTTGTCAAACGCTCAGCAAATGCCAACTGTGTTAGAATATCCTCGCATCTTCCATTTTAAGAGTTTATTGAAATAAATGTACACCGTGCTAATACGATTTTCAGTCATTTGTTGACAAAGGTATGCATGTAGTTGAGTTAGAGGTCGTTTGTGTCCATTGTGTGTTCATAAATATAAATACAACAAGAAGGTTACCCAATGAGTTTACTAAGTGAAAACGAAAATAAAATACGGAATTATTTAATCTACGCCTGTTATTACACTTAGATCTTTATTCAAACTCGGTTTCAGCCTTTTTAGTTATTAACGATACAGCGTGCGCTATGTAGTCCGAATATTTTATTTCCCTTATTTTTAAATCAGCGTTACTCAGAGGTATTCAAGTCGTTTTCTTATCGCATTAACCAGTAGCATCATTCTCCAAATACCAGGAATACTCACGATATTTCTCGCGTCACAAAATGTTAACATTTCCATAAACTGAAGATTACCACGTACTGTTCTTTACGGATCCTATCTTGGTATTCGAGTTCTGAGAATAGGACCTCGAGTGAACGACGGATTTACATGAGATACAGTAGGTATTTCGTTGAGCCTCACCTTTGTTTGGTCCTCAATTCAAAGGGTCGATCGCTGCATTGATGGCGTCGATAACAACATAATAGAGGCGGTTACAATCGGCGACGATTACAGCATATCTCGATTGGTAGATATTGTGAGCGTCTAAGCGTTTGTGGCATTTGTCATTGTATACCTAAGTGTTGGTAGATGTGTTTTGCGTGAGTGATATCGGTGGGGTAGTCGTAATTCTCGGGGACAGCTGATTAGATTCCGGGACTTTTCTTACCTACTCTTACTTGCATTTGGTGTCATAATCGATTTGTTCTATTGGTTTTCTCGAGTTCATCTCTATTGTATTTAAGTCAATTATTTTTAATTACATTTGATTAACAAAAATATTTATTGATATATCATTAAATCAATCAAGTACGTTATTTATGTATCAACTTAAAACTACCTTTACAGGGATAACCTAACGCGATAGTTAAGAAAAGAATATAGGTACTTATTCATAAACTAATATCTACACATTCCTTATACGAATGACTGGCCTGTTGGTCTAGTGGTTAGTGGCCCTGACTGCTAAACCGGAGGTCGTGGGTTCGATTCCCACCCAGGACAAATCTTTGTGTGATCAGCATAATGATTTGTTCTGTGCCTGGGTGTTATTTATCTATAATAAGTATGTATTTAAAATATATAAGTATGTTTATCAGGTGTCCTGTTGCCATAATACAGGCTCTGCCTAGTTTGGGATCAGATGACCATGTGTGAGTTGTCCCAAGATATTATTATTATATTATTAAATGTTTATTTACATATATCTATTACGTTCATGAATAGTTAGCACAGCTTCTTCAAATACTTCCAAGGCGCAGCAATCGAATCGATTTAACAACTATTCAATAAAAACTCTAAACGCGAATGGTTTGAGAATAGAACTCCATTTATATTTTAAAAATACAATTCTCTTTGTAACGACTCGTGTTAAAATGTTACGAGCGACGTCTCAATTTGTTCCTGTCTGAGGTTCAGTAATAATAGATGCTATGAAATCATTGCAAGCGGAAGTTTTGTCTTCAAATGTTCTAGACTTTGGTTATTTTTGTGGAGATAGGAGCTCTGTGTTTGGCTTAAAAAATGACGGTGTATTTAGAACAAGTGTAATCTGACTTGACATTAAACTTCTATATTGTTTTCAAAGTGTTCCGTTTCATTTTCTTTAGAACGATATTTCTTTTTTAACGCTATTTATAGTTCCCGTCACGTAAAAAGAACGCTGAGCGACTGTGTTTGCACTCGGATATAGTCGCTTCCTATGGTCCTAGGCTAATGTGGTTTTTATTCAAGTGTAATTGTTTTATTGTAGAATCATTATAGGTATTTTACTAGTTACGTAACACTTTGGATTAGACTGGAATCCAAAAAATTAAGTTAACGGTCAGCGTTCTTTTTCCGTGACGGGAACTATAACACAGGTTATAAACCTAGCACGGGTGTCAGGGTTTCACATATTATAATTGTACCTACATATTTTTGTGACAATAATTTTTATTATTATTATTTATTTCTGATCCGTCCAAACTTAGAATTTGTTTCGAAATTTTCTTATTAATAAATTCTAGCGTTCTTTTAACATGACAACTAGAACATAATTATGTATTATATATATTTTTATAGTCATCATCATCAGCTGGAAGACGTCCACTGTTGGACAAAGACCGTCCCCTAAAATGCCACAATACACGACAACTTGCCATTAGCATCCACCGGTTGCCCGCAACTCTGACGATATCGTCGGTCGACCTGGTGGGAGGCCTGCCAACGCTGCATCTTTCGGTTCGCCACTCGAGATCCTTTCTTCCGGTTATCGGTTCCTCGAACGATATGGCCTGCCCATTGCCACTTCAACTTGCATATTCTTTGAGCTATGTCAGTGACTCTAGTTTTTTGGCGAATTTCCGTATTCCGGATCCTGTCGCGCAAAGAAACTCCGAGCATAGCTCTCTCCAAAGCTCGTTGAGTGACTTGATGATACAATATGATGATCACGTGATGATTCTTATAGTAGTTGATATTAATTTACAATGCAATATAATTATTGAGTTATAAAGTGATTCGTGATTCCAGTATTTATAAAAGTCCATTTTCTTCCGAGGCACTATGATTTGATTTCCACTACACCGAACACAATAATTCATCGAAGATTCCTTGTTGCATAAATTATACTACATTAAATTTTCTGAAGACCCATTTTTGTTTTCCAATGATCGGTCTGATAAAATAAGTAGCTTAAATATATTTTAACAGTTTAAGGAATAATTTGATGGTATTAAAATATAGCAATTCGTAAACTATTGGAGTGCATCGCAATTCTCGAGCGCAACGGCGAATCTCATCAAAGACTGTAAAATAGGGATTTATGTAAATAATTTTTAATTTTTTCTACGTTTCAACAACTGCACATTTTTGACGTTTTTAGAATAATACTAGCATCCGCCCGCGACTTCGCCCCCGTGGATTTCGAATGTTTTATAGCTTTTCTCGATAAATGGGCTATCTAACAATAAAATAATTTTTAAAATCTGACCATTCGTTCCTGAGATTAGCGCGTCCAAGCAAACAAAGTCTTAAGCTTTATAATGTTATAAAACTAACCCGCAACTTCGCCCGCGTGAATTTCTAATGTTTTATAGCCTATATATAGGCTCATATATAGGCAGTATCACTTGAAAGACTAATTTTCTTCTGTCTACCTCAAGTTAGACATAATGCATTTGGTACCAGTTCGTAAATAATTTTACCGTGTTATTGGATTTCAATCATTTTGGTTGAATCAGTTTTAGGATATCTACACTCCATAGAGTGTTACTTTAAAAATATATGACTCTATAAACAAACAAATGATGGTATAAAAAACCGGATCCAAATCGGTTCACCCGTTTCAGAGCTACGGTGCCACAGACAGACACACAGACAGAGAGACACACATAGTGGTCAAACTTATAACACCCCTCTTTTTCCCTCGGGGGTTAAAAACAATACTGCTGATTCCACTGATTAATAAAACAAAACATTTGTGTACTTCAAGGCACGTAAGTTTTAGTAAAGTCCTCCCCACACATTGTCCGAATGCGCGGCGGCAGAGGGATGCGACGAGCGGCTAGCGGGCGTAAGAACGGCAACGTCGCGCGTCGCATTGCTCGAGTCGCGACTTGTCTGCACTGATATTTTGCAACGCGCGTCTTGGCGCCAGTGTTTTAAAGTAGATGCTCCGTCTAGACGCGCGAAATTCAAATGTTTTAGTGTTGTTTGCTGATCACAGCAATTTGCAGCAACTAAGACGCTAACACACGTGTTTTATTTGATAGTATCACATAGATATCTTTATAAAATCGCAAGAAAGCTATCTCTAATTATTTTACACAGCTTTTTGGGTTTGAAAAGCCATATAGCTAAATTTAAAATAATCATGAAATGCTATTCAATTAAATCAGCCGCCAATTCGGTCATTGCTTTCCCAAAGAGTGTTGTTGAGCTGTGATGAACAAATAACAATTAAAAAAATGAATTTCGCACTTCTTGACAGCCCCCTTAGGCAAGTGGCAAAACGCCTGACGAATAGAAATAGATTAGAATGATAAATGTATGGGATGACATAATGTTTCGACTATGTTGTCGATGACATATGTTATCCCCATACATATTTCATTCCATTCCATTTCTATTCGTCAAGCTTTTTGCCACTTGTCTAAGGGGTCAGAGAATCCACCTTAAGCGCTACACTGGGAACGTATCTAAGGCCCAGGCCGCACTACGATTAAACCGCCGCGGTTTTGACCGCGTGACAAGGAAACACATACAAACGGCCGCGCAGGAAAAAACCGCAAGTGCGGCCGATTGCTTTCATTTCCTTGTGTCACAAAATCATGCGGTTAAAAGCCGCGACGGTTTCGCCGTAGCGCGGTCTGGGCCTAAGTTCGTTTGTCATCCCTCCTGTACGTATCCAACCTTTTACCCGATCTTGGCTTTACCCGGAACAGTTTTGTGCCTATGTCTTGCATTTTGTCCCAAAAATTATGTTTCGCTCTTTTTTATCACTTTTATTTAGTCGGTACGGTTTTTTAAACTATTTTTTTACAATCAGTGTAGTTTGTGGTGTGGACCGCAGTTATAAAAAGGTTGATCCTACATGAGTGAAGTTGACGGCTAATATGAAAAGTACAGAACCTATTCCATTCATCGAGCAACGCCGAAATCGTCAGTAACCTAAAATATTGCATTTGGTCCTTTTTACCCGACTGCGCTCCGAAAAGGAGTGTAACGTGTTTACAACTTTACATATTACTGGTAAGCTAGCCTAGATTAGTCCGTAACAAAGCAAAGAATTCTTTTCAAAGCGATGGAACGAGCGTTGTCCACCACAATTTCTAAATCTCTGTGGTTTGACGATTTTTGACTATTAAATCCAGCTTCATACTTTTATCACAATACAGGGGATATGGAAGTTACAGTAAAGAGGAAACTCTGTACTGTAACTTCCATATCCCACTTAATAAAATAAGTATAATGTTTCCAAAAATCACAGCCGTTAAAAACAATTTGTAATAGCTCTGATTCGTGTGAACATTTTAAAACACGGTTATTATTTTAAATACTGTTACTGTATTTATAAAAATAATCGTGTTTCTCGTGCGATCAGCTTTACTGTTACGCCAATCAGACTGTCAAACGTAAACCAACAGGTGTACTGCCGATGCGCGCATGTTTTTTTTTAAATCCGAGTGCAACGGCGAAGTTGTAAAACCAATGTACAGTTGTAGGAAAAGTTGATAAACAATTTTCGAATCACGTCAAAGCTGTGTCAGTGAGTTTTACACTTTTGTTGCCGAGCGTACAATGTAGTTTTAGGATTATTCAACAGCCATTTTTGTTTAATTATAGGTCCAGCTGTGCCCAGTGTTTTTAACCGCGTTTTCGTATGAATCGAAACTCGAAGGACACGTGCGGTCCAGCCCTAAACTTAAAAAAAGACTTGCCTAGTGGTTATTGACCCTGACTGCTAAACCGGAGGTTGTGGGTTTGATTCCCACTCAGTATAAATCTTTGTGTGATGAGCATAATCATATGTTCGGTGTCTGGGTGTAATTTATCTATATTATGTAAGAATTTAGAAATATATAAGTATGTTTACCAGTTGTCTGGTTACGATAATACAGGCTCTGTCTAGCTTTGGATCGGATGACCGTGTGTGTGTTGTCCCAAAATATTATATTATTAATAAAATTGTGACCATCGAAAGTTATTGTTCTTTCCTACGGGACAAGTTCTTTTCAAGATATACTAGGATAAACGGTAGCCTTTAGCCTTAGAGAAGTCCTTTTCTGTGCCCCAACGTATATGCAAAATTTCATGCAGCCGTTTGTCCTAAAATTGTCAATTTCAGGCGTATAGAAATTGTATATCTGGTGTAATAAACAAACTTACTTACGAATGTATAATATTAGTTAGCTCTACTCGAGATGCGTTAGTAATACAAGTAGTTATTACTCATTGTTGATATAACAACACGCTGTATTACCTAATCCCAACATACTCGCCTCAGATTACAGCAATCAAGGCTGTTTATACTCGACACACTACGTACGGCTAACGTATGCGATCGAGGCTAATAACGTGGGGTCCTTTGAACTGTATAGCACTCTCAAAACAATATCAGCATACGAGATCATTTACATGTATATAGGTAGATGGGCTCGTAGCTACGTGGCTGCCGCGCAGCTCAATCAATCTGCGAGGTTGAGCAGAGCTCCCCGCGGTCAGTCTTGAATGGGTGATCGTTTTCACCTGTTGAGACCCCTCCGTGCTTCGGAGGGCACGTTACGCCGTTGGGTTGGTTCCTGCACCTGATTTCTCTCCGGTTGTGTCGGCCTACCGTCCCATCAGGAGAACATCATATAATAATAATGTTCTCCTGATCGAATTTCGGTCACGGCGGCCTGTCTGTGTTATCTAAGACCTTCCAACTACGCAGGAAATATTATAGTGCACAAGTATGCGCGCTTTATATATATATATGTATATATTGTATTTCTAATGCATATTATGTAAAAATATTAGCTCTCTGCAGTCCAACTGTATATAAGCTTTAACTAAGCTAAATTTCATACTGCTCCGTAAAAATAATTGCACGTAAAAAAAAAATTCCATAGACAGCAGTGGTATCTTAAAACACATTTAGCATCGCGTAAAGATTGTAGACCCTCGATCAAATATAAATGATCAATGTTTGAACAAGTGGTCTAGTGGTCGCTAAGCGCGACTGCTGAGCAAGAGGTCCTGGGTTCAAATCCCGGGTCGGGCAAAGTGTTACTGAGTTTTCCATTAGGTCATTCTCAGTAGCAGCACGGAGTCTGGATTTGTGCCCGGTTGATGGCAATAGGCTCGCCCCGTATTACATTGGGACTTACAACATATCTGGCGAAATGTGGGTGTACTACATATATGTTCACCTCTGCCTACCCCTTCGGGGAATACAGGCGTGATGTTATGTATATTTAAACAACAACAAAGAGCAGTAACACGTAAACTAACTACAAATACTCGACGCACAACTTACTAGTTCAAGTGTACCGACGCGCTTCCCAGACAGTGTTAATAAGCCCCTATACGTTCGTATTTCCAACTGTCAAACACACTATCTCTATGGTTTCAGTTTTCATCGGAGCTGCAAGTAGTAACTTTGATCTTGAAACCGTATCGAGCAACGAGTCCTATATCGGTTGTTTAGCAGAAATAGGTCACTTTGCAGGAGCGCTTTCTATTTCAGCTTCATAAAGTAATAACATGGAGTTACGTTTCGCTTTGAACTTATGGATGTGGCATGTAGGTTTATTTGGTTATAGATGTCTATATTACCGCGTCTGTTTTGTTTGTATATCATTTGACATAGGAAAACACGGGTGGTAGTTTAGGTAGTTAATAAGAAAAGTTAAATTAGATTAAGTTTAAGGTTATTATAGGAAAATAGATTCCATTAGCAATTCTCATAAGTATTTATTTTAATTGTGGGGTAATTTTATTCATAACGGTCCATTAAATTGTGTAATCCTGAACCTACGCTAGTTCTTGTTCCTTTAAAAAATAGTACTGACCCACTACCATGAACTCTTGAAGCAGGACAGTTTACGTTGTAGAAGCGAGACGCCGCTACGTGCAGTTTAACGTAACGTGTCCTGCTTTAAGAGGTCATCGTAAGGGGGCTGGTAGAAAAAGATTAAAATAAGTTTAAAAATACATACATTTTAATTTTATACCATTTTTAATTAACCGACTTCAAAAAAAAGGAGGAGGTTCTCAATTCGTCGGGATCTTTTTATTTTTTTTTATTTTTTATGTATGTGCCCTCGTAACTCAGTCATTTATGAACCGATTTGATATTTTTTTCGTCAAATGATTGGGTTTACTTTCCGATTGGTCCCCTAGAATTTTTTTGCGCCGACTTCCACTTCGCTTATGTAAAGTGATGTGATAAAATATTATTTTTCACTTTTGAGTTTTCTGAAGGTTTTTTTTTTAATTTTTAATTTAATTTTTTTTATTTAATATATACAAGTGAACGTTTTAAAATATGTACATGGTCTACAAAATTTATGAAAAATATAGACTTTTGGTTAAACATTTCAAAATGCCAGCATGCATTCGAAAAAGATTTCATATAAGTATATATTGAGTCAGCTCAGTTTCGTACGCGAGACTAGTCTAGACGGTTCATAATTGCGTGAATTGTTGCCAGTTATTATCGTTTAAAGGGCGACAAGTGATCGCGTTTCAGTAGTGCTGCATGTTTGCGTAAAAAAACAATGTTATTTAATAGTGGCATCTCACGGCGCGTTATAACCCCGGCCGCACCTAGCACACCGCACCGCGGCTAGCGAGTATGATGAACGAGTCCGCGCCGTCCCTTCTCAGGGCGTGTTTCTCTGCGCCTGGCGCCCGGCTCGATCCGTGTTATTTCGCGCCGTGTAAAGCCGCCATAATAATGAGAGGGATTTGTAGACCTATTGATGCTAATATCGTGCTCTACCGTTTACGTGTTGAATATCAGATTAGGTTAATTTAAAAATTAAAAATATTTCGTTACATTTCAATGGCACTATGTATCTACTTTGTATTTAACCAATAACCACATACGTCACAGAAAAAATAAAGTAAGTGCTCAATCCTTGAGCAAGCAGCTCTAATTATTAGCAAAGCTAACCAGCACCATGTTTCACATTATAATATAGTTCCAATCACAAGATTTTTAGACTATTAATGTTAGGTAATCTTAATAGGAAGATACGCTATCCACTCACAGTACAAAACAACCAAAAACAATGCGGCAATACAAGCGGAGACGATCTCGATACCATTACTGGAATGACCGCGAGGGACCCAAAAAGAACAGAGTGCCGACCATTCAGCTGCAAACAAAAGACGCAGATAACGAGGAGATGAACCCCGACACTGGTTGCACTGGTTGGCTTTGTGATCGTCCTACATAGGCACACTGCGCCACCAACCTACTGCCAACATCCGATATTATAACTTCGCATTCAGGTCAGCCCTAAAAATTAAGTCAGCCAATTCGTTACCAAATACAACATGGAATTGCATAATGAATTTTGATGTAGGAAGCGCTAATTTTATGCCCAAGTGAACGGCTGGTGGAATAATTGGATTATGCCGACGAAAATGAAATGTAATTGAAAAGCAAACTGTTGGATTCATCGCACGATGAAATTGTGTTCGATGAGTGACGTTAGGCGCCCTTTGAAACGCCGATCTAATGCAATTATCGGCTTAGTATTCAAACCTGTGAGATGATATTTTCACTGCCAATGTTGTGCCTTGAACGTGTATGTCAACAGGTTTACTGACGTTTTGCAATTGTTTATTAAACTCACTAACACCACAGAGTAAATCAAACTTAATAAACGTATTTTGTACTTTATAAACGTAAGGTGACAAAGACTGGAGTGGGGGCCCTGGTATCTAATAGGTATCGATTTCTATAATTATCAACTGCCCCCCTAGACAATCGGCAAAACGATTGACGAATGGAAATCGAGTAGAATGAAAAAAATTATGGGTTTGACATATGTCATCGGTAACCATAGTCGAAACATAATCATCCCCAAACATTTATTTTACTCGTCTAGAGGGGCTGTTCTATGAATGATGGTCTTTTAAACAACGAAGCAGAAAAAAACAAAGCGTCTAAAGCCAATATCGTCAACATTATATTCCAACAAAGCAAACCAAATCGATCTAAAATTGTCTCAGTTCTCATCAAATAAAAACATAGGCAAAGAATCGAGATAGACCTGAGAAATCGGTTAAAATCAGTGGAGTATACAACCTGTGATCCTCGGAGATTGAGGCTTGACGACACCGGGCGCGCTGCAAACACTCGCAACACGAAACAGAAGGTTTTCACGACGCAGCATCGGCACACAAATAACACTCCACTCCTCTACCAACAGAGACCACAACATGTTTGACGAGGATTTTAAAGGGAATTGAACGCTAACTTGCGATCTTCAGTTGAGTCTCGCGTCAAGACTTGCGTAGAACGTGGACGCTATCGATGCGGGATTTGTTTCAATCGATTTTTACAACCGCATTTGACCCCGCTGCTGCCATTTCCCAGCTGGCACCCACTACGACGTAAGTTTATCTCGCACGACAAGTATTGTAAACCGTAATCTAATTATCCTACAACTGAAAATGGAACGGCAGCTGTATTACATTTAAGTTGTTTTTGCACCGACAACACATCCTGTATTAGGGTACGTCATCGAAATATGAGTCCTAAGGTTATGCCTTTTGGGTGTGTTTTTACTTGTCGGGATTCTTTGGCACCCTATCACATTGTACCAATTTATTCAGTCACCCGCTAACTCTAAGTACGATGTACCTTGCAGGCAATGCTTTGGGGTCGACGCGGCGAATATTTTCGGGTTTTATCTTTCTTTATTTATTTCTTAGACCCATTGGTGTACGAGTTGAATATGCTACAATATTGCCGGTTTCTTCAAGACTTTGTTACTATTTGTACTTAAAGCGATATTTGTCTTTTCATTCATCTTAAAAAAAACGCAATCGATTTACGTTGGCAGTTTTTTTTTATTCAATACATCCTATGTCAGAACTATAGTCTACGGAGAACATAATCAAAGCAATCTTAACGAATAATAACGTTTTGTCTCTTTCAATCTTATGACGGTAGGATAAGGACAGACAGTGACGAAACTACTCCATAGTCTATAGAGCTGAATTGTATGAGCTTAGGAGGTCGATCATTCAAATCTGGGACATAATAACAAAACTGAATCCTACTATCTCAGTCTTACACCCATCATTAGAATAAGACAGACAATTATTAAAATCAAAATCGAAGTGAAGACTATGAGGGAAGAAATAACGATTACATCAAGGGCGAATATCACGTTGAATTTTATAAGATTATACTCTTTTTCTTATGTTTCTTTCATACGTTTCTTGTTAGATAAGGACGTGTGATTGAATTAGTTTGTAGTGTGAACAACATTGTATAATGGTTGTTTGATGAAAAAGCGGATTTGATGAAACTGATGATAAACAAAAATTGTTTAAAAGTGCAAGACATCGTAAGGAAACCGGCACACATGAGACATTTTTCAATGGTGTGTAAATCTATTTCAAAGGCCTACAGGCGGTTTAAACTCTGTCACCAGGTTGTTCATCAACCATACGATCATCAAAATATAATGACAATGAACAAGGCAAAATTGGTAAACCAGTAACGTAGAACAGAAAAATCCGTGACGCGTCCACCAAGAAAACGATGAGGCTCTATGTATGTTGTTACTTTTAATATTAAAGTACGGCCTTAATAAACATGGCGAAGTTCGAGCGTTTTCCGAAGTTGAAGCCGCGACGCGCAGACATTATATTTTTATACACGATAACTTTTTATACACGACCCATATTACAGCTAACTTGAGGAAACTAGACGAGTATGAAGACCGCTTATACAAGTATATGTAAGAGTTTCTAAAGAGCTGTCAATTTTGTAAGAAGAACATATATAGTAGGTAGGTGGGGCGGCGATGTACGCAGAATGGCTGGCAGCGGTTGGTAGCGGAAGGCCGAAGATCGAGCTCAGTGGCGTGCCAGGAGAGGCCTATATCCAGCAGTGGACTGAGATAGGGTGATAATCATGATGATATGTACATAGTTGTTTCAAAATCAAGTACTTTTTATAAACATATACCCCATTTTAATAAAAATATGCCTCTCAAATATATATTAAGTCTCTGTTTTCAATATATTTATAATAATAATGGGGGCTCGTAGCTATGTGGCTACCCCGCAGATCAGTCGATCTGCGAGGTTAAGCCGTGCTCGCCGCGGTCAGTCTTGTGATGGGTGACCGTTTTCACATGTCGAGACCCTACCGTGCTTCGGAAGGCACGTTAAGCTGTTGGTCCTGCGCCTGATCTCTCTCCGCTCGTGTCGGTCTACCGTCCCATCGGAGTATGAGAGTGAGGGAATAGGGAGTGCACCTGTGTTTGTGCGCATACTTGTGCACTATAATATCTCCTGCGCAGATGGCTAGTCTCAGCTGAGGCAGGCCGCCGTGACCGAAATTCGGTCAGGAGGACATTATAATAATAATAATAAGTCTTTATTTCGAGTATCCAGGACTCATATTAGTGTTAGTAACATAAATGACATAAACTATGTTAATTAAGGAATTTAAATAATATTCAAATTATTAATTATTAATCATTGCTTCAGTATTCCAGCCGAAATTCTGGGGAAACGATTCATAATACAGCAGTCAAGCCTATTCGCAATCATACCCAGGATGCTCTTGGAGCTGGCCCTCATCCTGCTCACCAAGGATGCGCATCTTTTTTGTTGCAAAGAAACAAACAATACAAATATAATAACACGTCGCTCCACACTAGGATTTTTTCCTGTATCGTGCATTTCACAAACATAATATATCACATACACAAAATCCTAGCCTCGAGACAAAATCTACAGATCACACAGACTGATGTCCCTTGCGGGAATCAAACTCTACCCTCAGCGCAGCAGTCCGATCGCTTAGCCATTGCGAGATGTTGATTAAACCTTACCAAATAAGTAAGGGGGACTGTTATGTCTGCATAAACACAGTTACACTCTCTATTCCCTACATTTATAGTCCGAAGCACAATTAAAACTGTACTAAAACTACTTTCTATATAATTTGAAAATCGGTCAAGCCGTTTTGGAGAAAATTGCCAACATTCATTTGTGAACATACAAAAATACAAACAATCAACCTCTCACCCTAAGCGCACACACCCACTCCGTTCCGTCGTGGGTAAAAACACTGAATCAGAATAACGCTACGAACAACATAGACAAAATATAGTATAGATTCCACAGCATCTCGGCCTTTATCGAACTCAAAGATTAAACAACTACCTAAGTAGAACCGCTTAGTGAACAAATTAGAGGTGTTAGATGGAATATTGAGAGCGACCGAAATCACCCTGAATAGTTTTGACGCCCCTTTGAATATTGCACCGAAAACAGCATCCCGTAGCGAATCCGCACGAAATTGCCGGCGCAAGCTATTTGCTAAGCTCCGACCTGCACCGCTGCACGGATATTAAACTTGGAAAATGACCATGAGGTTTTTAAGTATTAGTCTATTGATTTATTTCTAAACAGAATAGAGTTTTAAATTGTAATACTTTTTATTGGGTATTGGTTCTGTTATATATCTATTATCTATCCTATCAAAAACATAAATGTGAAGTGAGAGCCAAGTTCTATATTAAATAATACGTCGGTGTCGACTTCGCCGACAAAAGAATTGAGATCTTTACGGGTGCCAAGTTCTGTGCAGTAAGTCCTAAGATCTGGAATAAGAAACCATAAGAAATAAGAAAAAACATCCATATTTTATATTCACCTACTATCATACTAACGTTGCTATTACTTTGTTGACACTAATTTTATCAATAACTTTAAGTTTTTCAGATCAAGATTTCAGTTTTTAGATCAAGTTATCTATCTATCTAGGTCATCTGGAAGCGGATTAGGTTTTTAATATACATATATAAGTATGTTTATCAGTTGTTTGGTTGCCATAATACAGGCTCTGTCTAGTTTGGGATTAGATGACCGTGTGTGAGCTGTCCCAAGGTATTATTATTATTATCTATAAGCCAATGAGACAGTTACAAAAAAGACGGCTTTTTTAACGTTGATATATCTATAACTGTTTAAGCTACATTAATTAAATTTTAAATTTAAAAAACCAACCATTTTTTTGCCTTTTTTCACTTGGCTTGACACGCTGCCATTATCTAGATAATGAGGTTGATACTGTCAATTAAAACCCGTGTGTTAGGCTACATACATACATACATATGGCTATAAAAAGGTTGTTTTATATGCTATGTATTAATATTAAAGTATGTACCTACCTATTTTTCTACGCGTCCTAGTTGCCTGAAATAAGAAAAAGTAATCATTAATTGATAGTCATTACAATCTTAAAGTATTGTACTATAATAACTTTTTTTTTTATAAAAACTTCGCCCCACACTAGGAATTTCTCCTGTATCGTGGGTACGTTTCACAAACATGTAATATCACACACACAAACTCCCAGACCCGGGACAAATATTTGTGGATCGCACAAATTTTTGACCGTTTGACCTTCACCGTTTTTAGCAACTGATAACTAATTTTTAGTACGCACATGAATTCGAAAAGACATTATTTAAAAAAGAACATCACTTTAAGTTAATTTGCTCTAAACTTAAAAATACTGTCATAATATACGTACATACTATATTATAGTATTATATTATAACTTCGTGAGAGAATATCAGTTTGAGTGACGTTAAAAGCATGCTTTTATATGCCAAAAGACAGATGATATAATGAGCAAGATGCCTTTTAATTCTCGTACGAGTGGCGGAAAAACTAGCAGAACATTTTTAATTATATTTTGCTGTTGTAAAACTCGGGACACGGGAGACTGGCATATAAAGGACGCTTGTGTTGTGGGGTTAACTGCGGATTGCGTTAAGGAGATAACCAAATTTTATTTGCACAGATTGCGGGTTCATACAATTATAAGAAGTGATGCGAGATTTATGTCGTTTTTATTTTAATTTTTAGTTCTTCTATGATACTGCGCACTTTTAGGAACTCTTTTATTAATGATATGATGTCTTTACCTTCAATACAAACGTTATGATACCTGTACTAAGCTCAGTAATTAATCAATGCGCTAATTTAAGTAATTTAAGACTTGGGTAGTAAAATTGTTGTCAAATTTGACATAAGACTAGTGCAGTGGGATCAGAGTTTGGAACACTTTTCTCGTTCATTTTGTTTACATATTACGTATCTTTACTTCTTAATATATCATTGTCAATATGTATATCTAATACTACTATTTGAAAAAATAAATTGTACTTAAAATAAATCTGTTATCAAAATCATATCACACACTAAAATTGATTCCTGCAAAACAAAAGACGTGCATTAAGCACGTCTTTTGTTTTGCAGGAATCAATTTCGTTCGTAGCGTTCATTTCAAATACGGAACGATGAGTGGAATCCAAATCCATCCGCCATCTTTGCGACGAATGACGTAAAAAGGAAAAATAATATGCACTCGTACAGATTAAAAATCACACGCTTTTCGGTTAATGTTGGTAGGTTCAGACCTTTTGCACTTTGAAATGTTCATTCAAGTCATCCTCCGGCCCTACAAATGTACACTGATGTTTTACTTTTTCCGCCATCCGTTATAAGGAAAAAGCAGTACTCAGAAAGTCAAGTTAATTGGTGCAATGGCTTAGCTGCCTTCAATGGTAGCGAAAGTTACAATTCTGGTGATTAATTCAATACTTTCGAATATTATCTTGTTATGATATTCGTCTCTCTTTGAATATTATTTTGGGTGTTACTTGTAATAACGTGTAAAGCATGCTACCGGGTTGAAATTTCGATGACCTGATTAGCGTAGTGGCTCAGTGATTGGACTGCTGTGCTAGGGGTTACGGGTTCGATTCCCACACGGGACAAATATTTGTGTGATCCGCAGATCTATGTCCCGAAAGTGTGATAATTCATGTTTATGAAACGCACCCACGATACGGGGAAAAATAATACTACGGGGCGAAGTTAAATAAAAAAATATAGTGAACAAAATATAAAACTCAACATTCTGTTTAACATTTGTGTTGAACTAATTAACATTATTATTATTATCGGAGATCAGAAAGGTAAGAATTCTTAACAAGGTTCCATATCCACATTTCTCCTTAAAATCCTAACATATCTACAACATGACCCAGAATTAACGTAAGACATCGGCAGAGCCAATTAGTTTATCACACTATTGTTATAAAGGCGTTTGTCAGTGTGGTTGTATGTTGGTACTTCGCGATTAAACAGCTGGACTGATTTTGATAAAAGTTGGTATGGAGGTAGCTGACACCTTAGATTAACACATAGGCTACGTTTTATCCCGAAAAAATGAAGCGGGTAATACCGGGGTGCGAAGCTAGTATTCTTATCGTATGGTTGATGAATTACCTGGAGTCTGAGTTTGAACCGCCTGTAGGACTCTGACATGGCTTTACACACCGTTAAAAAATCTCTCAGGTGTGCCGGTTTCCTTACGATGTTTTCCTTCACCGTTTTTAGCAACTGATAACTAATATATAGTACGCAAATGAATTCCAAAATACAATGGTGCGTGCCGGGGTTTTAACTTGCGACCATTGACTTGGCAGTCCAACAGTCATACAACTCGGCTATCAATGCTCTACGCAGCTAATTAAATTATAAGATTAAAAAAATGTATAAAAATGCAATACATCATCGGCAATAGGCCGTTGCTTCCATACACCCCACTATACTATACACACCTATATAAAGCCAACTAATCTTCCCAACTGGTAAAATCTTAAATACCAACAGATTACTAGATTACACCGACCAAAGATCAGGTGATCCAAATAAGATGTCACTTTCCTCAGATAATCTAGAATATTATCGTGCCTAGATTCAGTTGTTGCCAGCAACTGTGGCGGCAGAATGCAATAAAGATACCTAGGTTACTAGGTACAGATAGCAACGTAATTAGTTTTAACACTTTAGGTACTTAATCACACTAGTATTATAAAAGCGAAAGTTTGTGAGTGTGTTTGTATGTTTGATACCTCTTTACGCATAAACGGCTAGACCGATTTTAATAAAATTTGTCATGGAAGTAGCTGACACCCTAAATTAACACATGGGCTTATTATATCACGGGCGGGTTACACCGCGATGCGCAGTTAGTGTCAAATATTTGCAAGAAAATTCTGCACATTGTACTTACGTAATATAACAATACGCATGTATTTCCCGAAGTTATGTTGTAGGTCCCAATGTAATAGGAGGCGAGCCTAATGGCATTAACCTAGCACAATTCTAGACTCCGTGCTACTGAGAATTACCTAATGTGAAAACCCAGTAACTATGCCCGACCCAGGTTTAAACCCAGGACCTCATGCTCAGCAGTCGCGTTCAGCAACCACTACACCAACGAGGCACATTATAAAGGCCGCCAAATGAAAAAAAAAAGTTTCTAGTAATCATCATATTATTTTAAAATGTTAAACGTTGAGCTATTTTTTTGCTAGCCGTACAAGTTCAGTTTTGGACGAAGGCCGCGACGTTCAAGTCCGTAGCGACGCTATTGTTCGACGCTGAAGGGAACGCCGAAGGTAATGGAACGAAACTAGTGCTGCAATCGTATTGAAACTGAAGAAACTTTCGTTCCGAAACAAAAAATATAGCTGAAGAGATAGTTGGACAAACTCTTAAATTGATTGCAGAGGGAAGATGGATGCTGCTATTATTGTGTATACCGATAAATGATTGTGTATTTAAAAAGATTCTTTCAATAATCAATACTTTATTGCTTTCCATAATAGTACATAGGTGGACTTAAAATATTACAGATCATTATGGACCCTGTTGGGTACAGCAGCAGCGGAGAGAGGAAGAGGGTTAACCTAATTATCTCTGTGTAACTTATTCTAATCTGTAGTGTAATTTGTATTTTATTGTAGTGTTCATTGTTTTCACCATAGAAGATGGAACACCTAATTATTCATATAAACTTAAATACTAGATTTTCTGTGAAAATTAGTTAGATTTATTTAAATTACTAAACTTTTTCTATAATAAGTAACCGATTTCATAATACTTCGAAACGAAATTTAAACCGTTTTTACAGATTTTGATACATAAGTCATATAAAAAATATCGGCGACAGGAAGAGCCTATTGCAACTCCGAGCTGCCAATGAGAAATTCGTATCGGAAAAACCTAGTAACACTTTTCCTGACCCGGTATTCGAAACCAGGACCACATGCTCAGTAAATGCTAACTTAACAACCACTAAACCAACAAAGCTGTCTATTGGTGACACCCTTGTAAGCTTGTCAAGAAAATAGGGTATCACCCATTTTTTTTAAACTGTTTTAAATCAATCCTGATGTCGTGATGAACCAGCAGAATTTTTCCTTCAATTTAATAAAATCGAGAAATGCTTTAAATTCTTATCTTCGTTTATGATTTTGAATTATCGCGCGGAAACGTTAGCCGCCATGTTTTTCGTCTCGTGACGTCACACGATTATTGAATAATATGGCAGAACATAATTAAAAACACTGACAGGTTAGTAGTAAAGGAGTGACGTCACGACGGAATCAATTTATGGCGAATGACGTTTTAGACATTTGAACAATAGACGATTTTAAAAATTGACTTATTAAATTTAAATTTCAAAGTTTACTACGAAATCTATCAAACACGTGCACTTTTATATTTTTTCTTACATGGTGTAAAATACCGTATAAACTCTCTGTAAATTAAAATTAAAATTCAAACGTCTATAATAGACATATCATTCTCCTGTCACGCACATCACTTCAGTCTATACTTTAATATTCAAAGTCTACGTTCGTCAGCTCATTAATATTTGATTCGAACTCCACAGGTAGAATTTTCCGTATCCGTGCAATTGAAACAGATATAGCATCAGTAATTCATACTGACCGTAAATAAGTTCTAAATATAGTCGCGTACGTTACGGTTCCATTAAGCTTTCGAAGAAAGGCAATTTTCTACTTTATTATAAAATGAATCAATTTTCAACTGCAGCACAAAGTTATGGTGAAACGAAAGTCGAATAATCGGTATTGGGTGTTCTGAAATACTGAAATTGTTTTGCGTTGCTCGATTTTCGGAAATATTAATACTAATAATGTTCTCCTTACCGAATTTCGGCTCGTCCGGTTAAGCAGTAACAGCTCCCTCAGAGCTAACTGCGAGAGACAGATTCGAAAAAAAAAACCCGAATTTCGGTCTCGGCGGCCTGTCTCATCTGAGACAAGCGAAATACGTAAAACCTATTACAGTGCACAAGTATGCGCGCAAACAATTAGTGACTAGTAATTGATTTGAATAATCACTTAGCAACATTATTCATTATCATCAGTCTCACTCTTATTACCTTCTAAAATTAGAGTCTCCAGTTTCAATTGAAGTCTATAAATAGTAATACTAAAGTCCGGTAGTCACAAACAAATCCTCTGACCTAACAACAAACGCGATCACTAACTCACAAATAATTTATTCAACCAGCTCATTTCAAACGAACTTTAAAAATCATTAGCTACCTGGAAGTTCTTATTTGTTACATATTTAATTTAAATTGCCTTTCCGACGAGACTCACAGGTTCAGTTTAAAATAGATCCAATCAAGGCTCATTTAAGTATTCAATTACCTTGCCTGTGTCTGCGTCAACCGTCTAGAAACTTCACAGCATATGGGAAGTTACCCACGAAGTCGTAAAATATTTACAGAATGCATTTGTCATTTTCCCGTTCGTCTCTAAACTACGGGGTACAGTAATTGGTGTCCATTACTTATTCATTGGATCAATGTCAGCCCCTTTCACGAATGGCGGACAGTTGACGAATAGAAATCGAAGAAAATGGTAAATACTGTGACATACATACGTCAATCCATGCCTTTCTATACAATTTCTAATCTTCAAACGTTTTGCCACTTGTCTAGGGGCCGTTTTTCTTTGACGAACGATTGCTAGCAATTATGAATAAATAATTACAACCATGCGATTGGTCAGTGTAAAATAGCGAAACCTTCAGTTTACTTCAAGGATTTCCGTGAGGGCCGCGGTTCGATTCTTCGGAATTTGTATTTAATTACATACTAGACAAGGTTTATGATACGTGCTTTATAATTAGTGTTTGTCAAATAGGTATAGTTTATAGGTAATATTCTGATATTGTACGTTATACATATAGACGACTCCGCCTTAGTTTACATAGCTCGGTCATAGCCTCATCTAGTCTTCTCCATTTGTTTTTTTCTAATTTATTAACAAAAAATTTATTAGTAAAAAGACTACCAACAATACACATGACAGATGTACACAGACCGCACTACGAACCACGGACTGACAAGAGTATTTTGATGAATGTGTTCATCTTTAAAAATTGTGATACAGTGAATTTTTGCAATGTACCTACAAACTACGTACTAAATGAGGAAAAGATTACTTCACATAATTGAGGATCGGATGTCACAGGGTAAGTAAATCCGATCTATTTAATTATACATAGTTCCTTGTTCATCCGAGTGACTATAGTTAGATTTTTTTATAAAGTCATAAATATTAAACTGAACTCGAAACCAAGGAATGGTGTGTCCAGATCTGGCGAATGCGACGCGCCGCCTATGAGCCCCTTGCGACGGGGCGCGTGCGTTTCATGTTCACATTTCATGAAGATGATGCACGCGCGCAGGTAGCAACTCGTCTAAATAGGTACTTAGCTCCAGATTGTTAAAGTCGTTGTTATTAATTAAATAATTATTAATAAAATTTTAGACTATGGCACTCGTTCATTCTTTTCATCTTTTTAGCAGTCGGGAATTTTTAAGTTACGTTTTTTAATTGGTGTAGATTAAAGTGTTCGTACATAAAACATTTTACTCAACTTGAAGTTCGTATAATGGTATATTCCGTACAGTTCGTACGGACTACAGACACTCTTAAGTAAACTTTGACGTGCTGCCTCAGATATTAAAAAGCTAAACATATTTTTTTTATTTTTTTTAAACGACTTTTAAAGTTTCAAGCGAGATAGATCCAATATCGTGGCATAAACTTTAAACATCTCGACTTCTTTTCAACGACTTAGTTGTTCTTTTGCATTGAAAGTAAGACTAGACTTTATTCAGAGGAAATAAACTGCATTTACCGGTACTTAAACTGTATCTTTGGTACCGTTTCTTTGAAATACACATTTTACTGGTTAGTTATGTGCCTAATGTTATAGGGGGTGACATAAGTTCACAATCCCTGCTGTTACCAAAAATTACCTGACGGAAAAAAGAAATTACTAAGACCACTAGACCAACGAGGCAATCACAGACAAGAGTTAGAATAATCATAGTCACAGTATTTTGATTACATATAGGCTACAAAAGAGGAGTTAAAATCGGTAAATATAGTTGGTGTGGCTACATGGACCGATGCCTTGAGGAGGGTAGCTGGTAGCGACTGGGTGGCGAAAACGGGAGAACGGGCCTTGTGGCGTACCCTGGGGGAGGCCTATGTCCAGCAGTGGACTGCATTAGGCTGATGTGGTGTACGACCTGAAACGGTTCTTCTTCTTATCGTATAGTTGTGAACAACCTTGTGTCTGAGTTTAAACCGCCTTTAGGCCTCTGACATGGCTTTACACACCGTTGAAAAATGTCTCAGGTGTGCCGGCTTCCTCACGATGTTTTCCTTATTCAATGATATGTCAAAAAGTATACATAGATACGTCATATGCTAACAAAATTATCAAGAAAAGTCTACCGAGCTCAGAGTCTGAACTTCACAATAAGTCTTTTAACAAATCGGACAACAATTTTACTACCCAAGACTACAATTGTCCCCTTTTCGAGTTTACAAATGAGCGCGTTTGTAACATATCTGTATTTTTTTTAAATATCATGCTCTGGCTTAAAATTAGCTCGTCAAGGGTGATACGGAAGGGAGGGGGGGCCGAATAAGGTCAGTTAATTGGTGACCGGCGTTCTCGATGCAAATTCCCTCTTAACTCACTCTGGTATGTGACAGGCACGCTGGGCAACATATAGGTAGGTACCTACTGACTCTGTGTGTCAGTTTACGAGATAAAAGTTAGCAAGAAGACACAAGTGCAGTTAGTTGAAACATGTGTTTCGGTGCCTAGTCAACTTATTTAATATGATTATGATATGTCTTCGAGCCTATTCGCTGACATTAGTGATAACTTCAGACATTGACGACCTGATTGGCGCAGCGGCTAAGCGATTGGACTGCTGCGCTAAGGTTTGAGGGTTCGATCCACGGGCCAAAAATTTGTGCGATTCGCAGATGTTTGTCCCGAGTCTCGGTGTTTGTGTATGTGATATTTTATGTTTGAAACGCACCGACGATACAGGAGATATTCCTAGTGTGGGGCGACGTTTTATAGTTGTTCCGACCACTGTGTGTCTTCCATAAATATACGTTTATAACTTACTATCATAATGTTTTATATATTTTCGTCTTTATTTAATATTTCTATGGCAACGAGGACAAAGCTACTGGAGTAATGTCCTAAAAGCTGTAGTAGGTATTGAACGAGACGTTCTTTGACAGTTATATCAGATCAAATGGGTAAAAATACTGTCCGCTGACCCGAGTTTTTGAAAGCTAGACGTTATTTATTTGTTACTTGTAGATACATCATCTATATATATATATATCTGACCAAATCAAAGAATCTTTTCAATTGCAAGGACTGTGGGATCTATACAACAGATTTTTCGTAAGAGCTTTTACTGGAATTGAAAGAAATATCTACCATTTCTAACCGACTTTACCAGTCAGAGCCTTTAGGAGCCATTGATACAAACGAGACCGCGCTTCCAAACACATAAATACCTGGATTTTAGACAAATACCCGCGGATCACACTAATATTAGATCCGTGTGGGAAATGTAACTCCGACATTACTAATGTTATCCTGACCGAATTTCGGTCACGTCGGCCAATTTCATCTGAGACTAGCCACCTACGCAGGAGATATTATAGTGCACAAGAATGCTCGCAAATAAAGTGCACTCCATATTCCCTTACTCTCATCGATGCGACGTGCTTTCCGAAGCACGGAGGGGTCTCGACATGTTAATACGGTCACCCATCACAAGACTGACCGCGGCAAGCGTGGCTTAACCTCACAAATACACGGATCTGCGCGGTAGCCACGTAACTACGAGCCTCTCAAACTATACTTTATATACGACACTACTATAGTCCATTTTAAACTAATATACGAAAACACAAACATTTTCTCAGAATCAATCGAAATTCACTTTTATTTCGCATGCGAAGAAATTACATTAAAATAACAACTTTTTATTACACCTTTCACATGTCTTATCACTATGCATTAAGAGTCAAAATCGGGTAAACAAACAGCATTTATTGCAGCAATAGTGGTGCCCTATTTCACTGGATCTGTCTACCTACACGGGATGACACATGTAACATAAGAGCTGAGGAAACTAAATTTCCTTCCTCCATTTCCCCACTTGATTGATTTCGTAGCGAGTTCCAAGACAAGTGGCAAAACGTTAGACGAACATAATGAAAAATATATGGTATTGACATTTACGTCATAGTCATACCTAGATTATATAGTCAAAACATCATAACATTCCTATTCTAATAATTTGGAAAAAACTTTAAGAAAGAACTCCGCCCCCGGTGTTCCCCGATACATTTTTTCGGGATAAAAAGTAGCCTATATGTTGGTCCAGGGGGTCAGCTACCTGTGCGCACACATTGCGCACACCAAAGGTGTAGCAAGGGGCACACAACCGCCCCTTGCCACACGAGGTCTCCGGAGTCCTGGGTTGGGAGACCCACCTCCGCACTGAATAGGCCTCCGCTGAAGTCCTGCAGCCCCCTCATCAACAAGGGGGCACCGACGTAGTTTCCGCCCCTCTTTACAGGGCGGATAGCGCCGGCGGGGTTGGCGGTAGAATGCTGCAGCGATCCCGCCTCCCCGCCATCAAAAGCGCAGAGCAGGCATGTGAGGTTTTAGTGGGTAGGCCCCTGGATCTTATTGGGTTCGGGGGAGAGTCCCACATACACTCGTCGTCTCCCAACGGCGGGGGATGCGTAATGCATTCAATTGAAAAAAAAAAAAAGTGGGTCAGCTACCTCCCTACCAAATTTTGCCAAATTCGGACCAGCCGTTTGAGCGTGAAGGGGTTACAAACATACAAACACACTCACAAACTTTCGCTTTTATAATGTTAGTGTGATTAAACGTGGCCGTTCTATCCCCCCAGAGCGTTTAAAAGTGCAAGAATTATATAGGTCACATAACATTTCTCCGCGAACCGAGAATATGGTCTTAAGACGGCGATTGGGTCAAGTTTAAGTGCACCTTAGAAGCTTAGGTATAAGGGGACCGTGCCTTGAAATAAACACACAATAGCGTACCTTTTGTTGCTTTATCTGAGCTTAGAATGGACATCGGCTATTGTCCTTCGAACACTGTTCTCGGACACGATACTACCTCGAGCATAATGTCTCGGTTCGCATTGTTGTGTTTAAGTCAAGTACAATAATAACTTAGATCAGAAGAAACACAGAAAGTCATATTTTTCTTTTTATTAAACAATTTTTTTACCTTTCATTTCATTTTTGGTTGCTGTCACGTTTGTTGTGGTTTTTTTTATAATTTGTGTACCATATATTACTCGGATGATGCAAGGGTTCTTTCGACACCCGGTACTTCAAAAAGTTATGGTGGAATTAAGTATCACAGATACATACAATTATATTAAGCAGCCCCGTAAAACACAAGGATGATACATAATATCATACATACAAGTTAATGCGAGAATGTCGCCTGATTTTCCAATCTTTTGTCAAGTTAATGTCTCATCCGCACAGAGAGTTTACTGCACTCATTTTCCGTCGCGAGTCGACGGCGCGCAGCGGGCATTTCAATAGGGATTCAGACTGCGATATTTTTATCACTACATAGTATAAAACAAAGTCGATTTCTCTGTCCCTATATCCCTATGTATGCTTAAATCTTTAAAACTACGCAACGAATTTTGATGCGGTTTTTTTAAATAGATAGAGTGATTAAAGAGGAAGGTTTATATGTATAATAACATCCATTAAATAGTGGAGAAATACTTATTATATATATTATATACCCGTGCGAAGCCGGAGCGGGCCGCTAGTATATAATAAAGCAACGAATTAAGTTATAAGTATTTCAAATTTTATTGTTAAACTGAGATGGCACTAGGATGGTGACGTCAAATTCTTATAGTTGAATACCTCTTCTACAAACTTAAAAACGCTGTATATCCTTTGTTTTTCCATAGATTTAATTATTTTTTAGAGTTTTTGGATACGTATAAATCCATTATCAGTTTTTTTTAAATTCCAATGTATTAAGCGTATTCCAATTAAAGCAGTCAACATTCATATTGAGGTAAGATGTCTAGGTCAAACGAACTCTAATAGCTAGCTAAAACTCGATCGATTTACTACGGCATCCGAACAGTTTTATTAATAGAATTACTTATTACGTTGTTTATTTTGAAGGTGTCATTCGTAACTTGTTTGATATTTATAACCTGTTACGATGTTAGAAAGTTTCGACATATTCATATAAGAAGATGTTTCAGCTTTGTTTGTTCACATTTAGTTTATTATTTTGAGTGAGTAATTGTAATGATCAATTTAATTTAATTTAAAAGTTTGTCTCGTTGGATTACTTGTCACCAACAGCTGAGCGTGAGGTCTTCGGTTTCATTTTCAACTCAGACATAGTAGTAACTAGTCACGATTCTGGTCTGTTCTGGAGTCTTTGCAGCAGTGCCAAGTTGATTAGCGATACATCCAGGTTCTGTGATGTCTGTAAGACGCCCCGACAATGACCGCCCGTGAACAGAACCATAAGTCTGAGCCGATTCCAATTCATCAAGGAGTGACACAAAGGGGACGTTATTTCCCCCACATTGTTCACAAAGGCTTTGGACGATATGTTGAGACTTTGGATTGGAAAGGACGGGGTATTAATATAAACAGCGAGTACATCTCACACCTGAGATTTGCAGACGACATCGTCATCGTGGCTGAAACCCTAAAGAAAGTGCTGATTCTTCAGCACGCATTGGTCTCCAGATGCACTTGGGCAAAACTAAGGTTATGTTCAACCAACATGTTGTTCCGGAACCGATCAAATTGACGGAGAAGTTGTTCACGAGTACGTTTACCTTGGACAAACATTACAAGTGGGTCAAGTACATCAAGAAAGAAGCCTGAAGAAGAATACAGCTAGGTTGAGCAGCATTTAGGAAACTTCGTCGGGTCTTTCTGTCACCCATACCACAAAGCCTTAGGACGAAAGTCTTCAACGATTGCATCTTACCCGTAATGACATACGGAGCCGAGACGTGGACACTGACGGTGTGACTCATTCACTAATTTAAGGTCGCTCAGTGAGATATGGAAAGGGCTATGTTGGGAGTTTCTCTGAAGGATAGGATTAGAAATGAAGTTATCCGACAGAGAACCAAAGTTATCCACATAGCCCCCAGGATTAGCAAGCTGAAGTGGCAGTGGGCAGGTCACATCTGTCACAGAACCGACAACCGTTGGGGAAAACATGTTCTGGAGTGGAGACCACGGCTCGGTAAACGTAGTGTAGGACGTTCTCCAGCTAGGTGCGGCGACGATATACGCAAAATGGCTGGCAGCGATTGGAAGCGGAAAGCTGAAGATCGAGCTCAGTGGTGAGCAGTATGTTCAGCAGTGGACTGAGACAGGCTGATGATAATGATTTATATCCCTTTTTATACAATTTTTTCAGTATTCATATTCCTATAAATCTTTTTTCAGATTTCTTTGAACTCCAACACAATTGTTAACAAAATAAGTCAACATTCGTATTGCCTATTTCTGGTAAGATGTCTAGGTCAAACGACCTCTAATAGCTAGCTAAAGCTCGATCGATTTACTACGGCATCCGAACAGTTTTATTAATAGAATTACTACGCTGTTTATTTTGAAGGTGTCATTCGTAACTTGTTTGATATTTATAACCTGTTACGATGTTAGAAAGTTTCGACATCTTCATATAAGAAGATGTTTCAGCTTTGTTTGTTTATTTTTATTTTGAGTGAGAATCTGTAACGATTAAATGTCTTGTTGGTTCACTTGTCACAAACTGCTAAGTGTGAGGGTTTCGTTTTCAAGTTGCATAAAACTTATTAGGCTTTTTACCCAACTACGACCAGCCAAAAAGGAGGATTATTTACTAAACAATTCTAAGTTGCAGCACGAAGGTTTATTGCTCTGTTAATGGAAATAGGCTCACCACTATACATAAGACAAAACGCTTCCCGTTACCCCAAAAAAAGTGTCTTAACACATAAAACAACATAAAGGTTACTTAATAAAAATATATGATTTTCCCGAAAATATTATACCATAATATGAAATACACGTAAATAAGTTTTAATTTTATATAAATTTTCAACAATGCAGTTCTTATAGATTTTAAATAATCAACGTAGAAAATATTAAAAATCATAAAAGTGCTTCCTCGAAATAGCTGTTTTTGGGTTATGACACTTATTTTGCCGGGAAGCGATAAGATAGAAGACATATAACGTCTTAAATGTATGTCTATACTGCTTTGTTAAATGTGTGTGTACAGTCACCTCTGCCTACCACTTCGTATATTATAAACATGGATCTGTAATATTTTATTCGTAAGGTTCGGTAAGATAACTTTATGATCTAAAAGGAATGATAATATTTATTACAAGCTTTTATTTAATTTCTTTTTATCATTCCTTTTATATCCTTTTAGTGAAATAACATATTTAATGTATTTCTCAGAACTTGTAAGTCGGCTCTTCTTGCTACTAACGCTTAATTGGTTTCAGCGATAAAGTTAGATACATCGACATTTATTGTGGCTTAGCCTTCTAGCCAGATCTTTTACGTTTTCGTTTAACGATTTTTATATTAAAGAATTTACCTATTTTATATCAAAATGTATATCTGATTATCTTTCATCTTACTCCGATGAATCTGTACTATATTTGTATGTTACATATTATAACCGTGATGTATGGGTATTCGGAAAACCGGTTGTTTCGGATAATCGAACTGTATTGATTTAGCCATACAAAGTTATGCACAAGTAAATGAAAACATTATTTGCAAACATTTTTATGCCTTTAACAAAATCTATGGTTTAAAATTTCCTTTTTTATGAATCTATACATATAATAAAATCGTAAAAAAGTTACGTCAATCTTTACATACGTGTAATAAAACAGTGCTTGCGTAAAAACTACTAAATAGAATCCGCTCAAACTTAGCTAATTTAATATTAAAATCATTTTAAAATAATTTTTCTGTTCCCGAATGTCCACGCGGACGGTGTCGCGTGTACTGCTAGTTAGGGAATAAGTTGAGACATCAATTCATGCAGCAGTCTGAGTATAAAACATTTCCTGATAAAACCCAATATCTCATAAATTGCTATTGATTTGCAATATTGTGTGTAAACTTCGGTGAACTTTTAAACGAGTTTTATTAGTTCGTGTGCAGTATGCATCTCTGTGGGTTGTTAGGAGTTTGAACGTCGACCACGCACGCGCGGCGCAGCCCGAGGAAATGCAACAAGCGGCGCGAGGTGTCGAAACTATACTTTAGTTCTCAACACTTGTGAGTTTCTTAGTTTTAATGCTCTATACTGCTTCTCATTTACCTCTATATTTTAACTGACTTCAAAAAAGGAGGAATTTCTCAATTCGACTGTTTTTTTTTGTATGTTTGTAACACGATTTCTCCGTCAATTATGAGCCGATTTTCAAAATTATTTTTAAGTATAATCTTCGTATACTCCCGTATTGTTCCTTTTGTTACTAAGTTAGGATCTGATGATGAACTTCGGAGACATAGATTTAAGTTAATAGAGTTGTCGTAACAACTAATATTGCTTTGCTTATACGTATAGTCAATGACTGACCACTAACAAGGAAGAGAGGGAGGAGGTGCGGTGATTTTGAGTTCTATACTAATATTATAACATATATATATATAGATATATATATAGATATATAGTCGTTGGTCTAGTGGTCGCTAAGCGTGACTGCTGAGCAAGAGGTCCTGGGTTCAAATCCCGGGTCGGGCAAAGTGTTACTGAGTTTTCCATTAGGTAATTCTCAGTAGCAGCACGGAGTCTGGAATTGTGCCCGGTTGATGGCAATAGGCTCGCCCCCTATTACATTGGGACTTACAACATAACTGGCGAAATGTGGGTGTACTATATGTTCACCTCTGCCTACCACTTCAGGGAATACAGGCGTGATGTTATGTTATATGTATGTAGGCTGGTTTGTTAAATCTTAATAATGCCTGCTTTTTTCGGGTTCCACGCAAACGTAGTCACGGGGAATCTAGTATGGTACATAACGTAACATAGAATTTTATATGTTTGCGAATGAATGGACGAAAAAAGTGTTAGAATGTTTGTATTTTAATAAGTATTACCGTTCTATTTAACAAATAAATAAATAACGTCTCACCTGCTTCCCAGATGACTGGAATACTCGGATTGCCATTTGCTACGATCCTGGCATACCAATTTCGCCTCTCAGACATTCTTATCGATTTAATAATCTTAGTTTTATATTCAGAAAAATTTAAAGAGCACAAGGTTCGGGAGTTTAAAATTTTATATAAAACTATACATTCTGCCGATTGCAAGTGCACTACGCAATCTAGACCAGTTTCTTCTAATAGTGTCCTCAAAATGTTATTCAAAAGCTGTAACAATCGCAGTAATACCAGTCTACAACAGCTCCCTTAGACGTGTGGCAAAACGCTTGACGAATAGAATGATAAATGTATGGGGATGACATCATGTTTCGACTATGTAATCGATGACATAATTATGTCAATCCCATACATTTTTCATTGTATTCGATTTCTATTCGTCAAGCGTTTTGCCACATGTCTAAGCGGTCAGTTCCTCTGCATGACAAACCCGTCTTCTTTAACAGAGAAAAACAAGCGTTGATTCACTACGGGTTTTCAGTGTTGTACTAAGATTTTTCAAACCAAACCTACGCCACTGACGTCAATGCTATGCCTGTCACGTCAATGTTACGCGTCTCACGTCAAAGCTACCCCAGTCAAGTTAATGCTACGCGTCTCACGTCAAAGCTACCCCAGTCAAGTCAATGCTACGCCGGACATGGCGTCGCCGGAGGTAGCCGTACCGCGTCAGATGTGACTTTATCGAACAATGCAGCTGACGTTTAACGCCCGTAGTCAACAAATGTGAGAGTTTAATGGAGGGGTGAACTAACTACTGCCCGCGGGTTTGCCTGTATCCTACGGGAGTTATTGACTTCAACAATACTCCAATTGCAAGATAAAAAGTATTTTACAATTATAACGTCGCCCCACACTAGGAATGTCTCCTGTATCGTGGGTGCGTTTCACAAACATGAAATATCACATACACAAACACCCAGACTCGGGACAAACATCTGTGGATCGCACAAATTTTTGCCCCGTGCGGGGATCGAACCCGCAACCCTTAGCGCAGCAGTCCAATCGCTTAGCCACTGCGCTAATCAGGTTTAGGTGTATATAATTTGTTAGTATCTTATATTCTACCATTTCTGGTTTACAAATATTTAAATCTAATAGTAGTTTATAAGTACTTTGTTGAGTACTAGAAACCAAGTGATTATGTTCGAAACTGCAAACAATATAGCTGAGCGCAAGAATTTGGAGTCTGACTACAGCACAGATACAGGCTTATGTCCAGCAGTGGACTGAGATAGGCTGCTGATGATGATCATGATGACAGCACAGACAGTGTCAATGTGATAAGATCAGATGAAAACAGATTTTAAACCGATACCCTCTTATTCATAAACGAGGATCATACCCGCATTAACTAAACCCCGTATTAAGTCTATTGACATCTCTATTCTTAGATATGCAATCGACAGTGACAGGGGTAATTTAATCCTTGGTTTAAAATTGTATTTTTTTCTGAATAAGGGTTTAGGAGAGACTCACTTACCCCTATTGCTTACGACCTTTATACAGAAATCATTCAGTACATATATTTAAAATACCAAGTAGTTCCTACTAATACTTTTTAAAAGTGATGAAAAATGAGGTTTTATCTAACGCAGGTATCATATGGGTGGAATCAAAATAGCTTTCGTAAAAGCATAATACGGATCAACGAAAATCGGGAGCTCAAAATTTAAAAATATTCAACCGTCATTCAGTGGCTGCCAGTCGGATTTCGGCTTCACTTAAATAAACCAAATATTATTTCAGCTGCAAATATGTATTCACAGCTGAAATACAATATTTGGATTAGCGACCACTAGTCCAACGAGCCAGTCCCTTTTGTATTGCAGGTGTAAAAATAAAAAGCATGTTAAACTTTTTTTTTATTACTCGCCAAGCGAACCGTATCACTTTTTCCATTCCAATATTGAACTGCATGATCGCATTTAAAATATTGCAAACTTTTTTACTAGAAACCGAAACTCGAAACGTTGAAGATTCAAATAAAAAAATTTACATTTATTTTAAAGATTTTTTTTAGTGTTTCGGGCTATCGGATTCCACATTTTAAAGGGCAGTTTTCCTGGAATTTATTTGTACAAGTTCTGTATTGGTTTTATTCAAAGAGAATGATTGAAGCGGAGAATAAAGTTTAAATTTTTCAGCGTCCGCAAAAATGCCATCCTTTTCGTTACTAATATTGATCCGACGTGCGGTTACTTTTGTAGGAGACTTTATAACGTGAATTTTCACTTTATTTAAAATGTCATTGTGGCAATGCTGCCTGTAATTTGGGCACGTTACCTTTTGACAACGGTGAGGAAATTCTTTCTCTTTGATGCTTTAAATAGTATTTTATATCTATATACTGTTTTTAATTTTAAACAGTTTTAGTAGGTAGTAGGTACCTATATAGTATTGAACTACATCATCATCACGCCTGTATTCCCCGAAGGAGTAGGCAGAGGTGAACATATAGTACATAAGTACACCCACATTTCGCCAGTTATGTTGTCTCAATGTAATAGGGGGCGAGTCTATTGCCATCAACCGGGCACAAAGCCAGACTCCGTGCTGCTACTGAGAATTACCTAATGGAAAACTCAGTATCACTTTGCCCGCCCCGGGATTTGAACCGAGGACCTCTGGCTCAGCAGTCGCGCTTAGCGACCACTAGACCAACGAGGCAGCCCAGTATAGTATAGTATAGTATTGAAATGTGTATGTATATATATAATAATTGTAAATTAATTAATCCCATCAAAAACACAAATGTGAAATCAGAACCAAGTTCTCTATTAAATAATACATCGTTACCGACTTCTCCGACAAAAGAATTGAGATCGATATGGGTGCCAAGTTCTGTGTAAAAAGTCCGTCGCCAGTTACTTTTTATTTACTTGGCTGGACACGCTGCCACGTGTCTATAATACAATTGAGGAAATTTTAAAGTCTGATTGTGTTCGACGCCAATACTGTTGATGTGAGAGAGGTAGTCGATATTGATGATGAATGATTTCACTAATCATTGATTCAAAGAAGTGTTTGACGAAATATCGACTGTCAAGTATATGACAGCAAGTCTACTCCGTACATAAGACCAAAACACAATCTTGAATTTCGCTCGTTGAGACTAATATCGACAATATATTTCACACAATAGAATATTCTCCCGACTAAAACACAAAACATTCACACAAAGCAAATTCACTGACAGAACAAACTTTTAATTCCAAATGCGCATACATTTTGTTCATTTTACAACTAAAAAGCGTCAACTTCTATTATCCTAAAAGCTGGCTGCTTTATTAATAAAATAAAATCATCACAGCATGAAGTTTGTGTTCTCAACTGAATTGACAGTAAGGTGACAGAAACGGCAAAAGTAAATGTGAAAAGATGACAGTTTGTGTCATAAACTTTCAATGTTAGTGGAGGCTTGTTCAACCTTCTAGTATTTTTCGAAACTTAGTGTGTACTTTAAACGTTCTTAGCAGTTTGAGTTACTAATGAAAATTATATGCTTTATATATAATATAAAAAATCGCATTATTCATTCAGTTTATATAATAAATAGTTGAAAATTTAATAAAGATTAATAATAGTTTAACTAGAAGAAAAATCACAAACCTTGCGAGTTGTGAATTAGACTCAGATTCGAAACTCGCTTGCCGCTACCACAAACAAAAAAGCAGTCAAATAATGCGAACTAACTAACATAATATCTTTTGCCCTTCTTTCATTCTGCATGAGAGCAGTAACCACCCGAAAAAGACCTAGACTACGTATTTTTTCAATCAATGCCTGTTATTGAATATTTGTTTTTAATAAAAAACGTCGCCCCTCTCTGGAAATTGCTTTTGTATCGTGGGTGAGTTCACAAACATGAAATATTACATACACTAACGTCCAGACTTGGGACAAACAACTGCGGATCACAAAAAAATTGTCCCATGGGGAATCAATCCCGCAACCCCAAGAGCAGCAATCCAATCGCTTGCCCCTACGCCAATGTCGTCAACAACAGTATGTGTAAACAAAATGAGCAAATTAAGCAACAGGAAAAAGGCGAAAGTAAAATTTCTTTAGGAATTAATTAATAGTCTACTCCAAGCAAATATAATTCAAAATACAAATACGAATCCATGTAGTTACGTCATTACGATAATTGACAGGTTCCAGGATTAGTTCCATTGGACTTGAGACTTTGTTAATTTAATTAAAACCGGAAGGTGATTTATGTAAATAATGTAAAGTGGCAATCTAATTGACCAGTCTAATTTAAAAACCTTTTAGTTTACAGGCTTAGGCACTTAGAAGAAAACTCTAACTTAAACTTAAACTCGGTTTTTAAGTGACATTCAAAAGGAGATTTCAAAATTAAATGTTAAGTAATTTGTTTTTCATTTCGTCCGCTTGGTGTTTAAAGACTTGACGTTTTTCCGCGCACTGTGTTAAACTTCTTCGTTTTCGATGTATTTTGTTTTGCATTGTCATTTGTTTTTTATTATTAGCCGTCTAAAGGTTGAGGTTGTGTATTCGAAGCGATTTTTTTTCGATTAAATACTCTTCTTCGCTTCTCGTCCATACAAAGCATCTTGAAAGAAGCAGGTATTTTACAAAGGAGTAGAAGAATATCTAATACCTCTACCAAGTAAATATGACGACTTGGCGCAGTGGCTAAGCGATTGGACTGCTGCTAAGGGTTCACGTACGGGACAAAAAATGTGTGATCCGCAGATGTTTGTCCCGAGTCTGGGTGTTTGAGTATGTGATATTTGTGAAACGCACGAGAAATTTCTAGTTTAGGGAAATGTTTTTTTTTTATGGAAATTAAGGAAAAGTTAAATTAATATCTTTTAGGACAAACAAGGAGAACATTGTTAGTTACGTCTGATGCGGTGCATCCCTCGTGTATCCCCCCCCCCCCCGTATAACCCGCTTAGTTGCCCCGGGACGTATTGAACAAGCTAACAAGTTCGTTCCTTTTTAATGCAACGTTCAAGATTGTTTTATAAAAATATTGTGCAGCGTGGTTGCATTATAATACCCAATAAGCTTAGGTTTTCTCTCTTTTAAATAAGTTGTGTCTCTCATTAGGCATTTTTTATACCGTGGATGTGTATGCTGTATGTGTTATTATTTGAAGTCATTGAGCACTGATAGCCGAGTGGTGTGACCGTAGGACTGCTAAGTCAAAGGTCGCAAATTCAAACTCCGGCACGCACCAATGTATTTTCCAATTCATGCGCATATTATAAATTAGTTATGAGTTTCTAAAAACATTGAGGGAAAGCATCGTGAGGAAACCGGCACACCTGAGAGATTTTTCAACAGTGTGTAAAGTCATGTCAGAGGCCTACAGGCGGTTTAAACTCTGACACCGGGTTGTTCATCAACCATACGTTAAAAAGATATGTAGTTGTTAATACTGCTTCGGAGGTGTAGTGTTTTCTATGTAGCGCGCCTACTGAGCACAAGGTCCTGGGTTCGAATTTGGGGTCGGGCAAAGAATTATTTGGTTTTTCCATTAGATCATTCTCAGTAGCAGCACGGAGTCCCTGTATCCCTGTTGAAGGCAATAGGCTCGCTTTGACGATCGCGATTCCGATTAGTGTCCAGTAGAGAGTTTCATATAAATAATACTACACGGCTCGAGTAGATACGGTGACGATTGATTTGTATGCACCTTTATATATCGAATGAAAACAAACATTTGTTTTGCAAAGCGCCAACTGCTTGCGGCAATAGTCATCAATTTAGCACGGTAAATGTCAGTTTAAAACGAAACATTTTAACAGACATTCATTAAATCTCCAGTTCTAATTAATTACACTAATTGTACTGACACTAATTGTAACGTAATATGTCAAAAACAAACACGATCTGCCGAATTAATACGGTAACTAATATAATTGTATAAAAGTTGTCAGTTAAAATCACTTTATACGAACCCACTGAATACGGACATGATAATTTTGAATGTTATTTATAATTTGTGACGTCACATGAATAATTTCAGTAGAATTCATAGTAGCCTAGTGTTTTTGACCAAATTCAGGTATGAGTTAGGACATTTTAATACCAACGCATCTTGTTATTTTGAAGATACTGCTTCTTCTTCTTATCGTATGGTTGATGAACAACCTGGTGTCAGAGTTTAAACCGCCTGTAGGCCTCTGACATGGCTTTACACACCGTTGAAAATCTCTCAGGTGTGCCGGTTTCCTCAAGATGTTTTTAGTAACTGATAACTAATTTATAGTACGCACATGTTTTTTTTTTTTTTGTTAAACGTCGCCCCACACTAGGAATTTCTCCTGTATCGTGGGTGCGTTTCACAAACATGAAATATCACATACACAAACACCCAGACTCGGGACAAACATCTGTGGATCACACAAATTTTTGTCCCGTGCGGGAATCGAACCCACAACCCCTAGCGCAGCAGTCCAATCGCTTAGCCACTGCGCCAATCAGGTCGTTCGAAAGACCGGGGTTTGAACTTGCGACCTTTGACTTGGCAGTCCAATGGCCATACCACTTGGCTATCAGTGCGTAAGACGAACTCCTGTTTTTATATTTTTAAGTAATTTGTTCTTCTCAATTAATTGACTGTGTTTTATTCAGTATTAGGTGCGCACTGCGGTGTTACTCGCTACATTTTTCGGGATAAAAAGCCTATTTTTAATCCGGGATGTCAGCTACCTCCATACTAAATTTTAGCAAAATCGGCCCAGCCGTTTCATCATAAAGAGGTAACGGACATACAAACACACTCACAAACTTTTGCCTTTATAATATTAGTGCGATAAATCCTTAAACCTAATTCTAAATACCTCTTCGGTTGCACGACTCGATGTAACTCAAAATAACTAACCAGAGAACCGTCTAGAGTGTCTGGCTTGGATTTTGGAGCACATATATGCAGGTATTTATAGCCAACATGCCTTTGGGGACTAATTAGCCACAATTCTGTTTTGGGAGCGGCTGACTATGAGACTTATTGATATCGGACGTATTTGTGGTTTCATTGGACGTTGCCTGTCAATTGTCAACCGAAATAACATTTGCATGGTACAGCCAATTTGAATATAGTGGAACTTAGAACTGAAAAAGGTTACTTTAACTATTACATTGGAAATAATAAGAATTATATTATAAATTAAATAAAAAGGAATTCGAAAACTCGAAAAATTTGATGAATTCGATAAACAGAGGATAAGTACAGCGTTGTAAGCCGTAGAGCACTGATAGCCGAGTGGTATGACAATTGGACTGCATTATAAATTAATTATCAGTTGCTAAAAACGGTGAAGGAAAACATCGTGAGGAAACCGGCACACCTGAGACATATTCGGTGTGTCAAGCCATGTCAGAGGCCTACAGGCGGTTTAAACTCTGACACCAGGTTGTTCATAAACCATACAATAAGAACAAGAGCGTTTTAAGATTATGGAGAGCGATTCTCTACCTTTCTCGCGCAATCGATTAATGTACGGGGCGATACGAAATTAACTATGCAAATACAGGACAATAACGTCACCATCCTATAGTGCTATCTAAGCTTAACAATAAAATTGGAAATGCTTATAGATTTGTAAATTCTTGCTATAATAAGTTTGCGTTTACAATTACAATGTTAATTGTAAACTCTTTTTAGAATTCATAAAAAGAATTTCGCATTCAACATCATTAGGGTTAATTCCGAGTATTGAAACCTGTTTGGGAAAGTATAATTAGGGATAATTTTGACGTTACTATGTGTTTATTACCAAAATCGGGTCAACGGGGACTTATTCTGGGTTAGGTTAATATGAATGAAAGGAGATGCTTTGATTTGTGATCTCTAGAAATGATGGCGGGTTCACACAAAACCATAGTGTAGATGCTCCCTTATAGTATTCATTTTTTTTTTATTCAGGCCTAGCCCGCCACTCGTCCCCATCATTGTGACTCCTGTAAGCCAGGATCTACAATGATAACCATTGAGAACCATCGAGGCAATGAAGCTCGAGGCGTCCCAGAGAAATGACTCGACTGTCTTGGAACCCGCAACGAAATTAATCATAAATAATATTTAGGAGGAGTAGGAATAAAAATTTAGTTCCCACTTCCCTCCATAGCAAGCGGTATTTCTCCATAGTATTCAATTGACTAAATACAATAGCAAAACTAAGGGCCTGCTTCACCATCTACAAGTAAAATGTTGAATGGTTACTTCTTGATTAACGCTAATCGGCAAGTAAAAGTTACGAGTATCTTCTATCGTCTCCTAGTTCCAGGCCAGTTTATCCCCTGATTAATGCTACTCAGATATTGTGATATTCGTATGAGTAAGGGTGACTTTAAATGGCGGTTAGTCTACTTACTTTACTTGTAAATGGTGAAACAGGGCGGGAAAATTCAATATCAAAATTATTTGGTGGGATTCACGTACTTGTAGGAAAAATATTACTTATCAAATCGGTTTTATATAATGAAATAGTACAAATTACGAATATAATATTATAATTTTCTAACCGTTCTGTTCAATTAATTACTATATGAAAGCTCGAGTGTGATTGGCATTATTTAATTAGAATTGTTAATTAATTAGTTGCCAATAGACTGACCTTTCTGCTTTTGAAAGCTGTCCATGTTAACATTGTGTTTTATTATTCGCTGAGTTCATATATTAACCTTGTTCGCATACTTTTTTTATTGAACTTGAGACCTTTGACTTGCTAGTCCTGCAGTTATACCACTCGGCTATCATTTCTTTTTCGTGATAATGAAGTGACATGATACAGCGGATTCAAGGTTAAGGGGTCATATCAAGAACAATTTTAGGGAGTGTTCACTGGTAATAAATAATGGTATAAGTGACAGATCAGAGATCGATATCAGCGCAAAGATTTGGGCGAGTCATACACTCAGTAGAAGGACAACATAGGTCAGAAAAAATAGCTTTTAAATCACCATTTAAAATACAATTTTAGCTCATTGTAGTGTTTATTTTGTAGATAATTTCAACACTGTCACACACAGAGAAAATAATTGTTTTTTTTGTGGCAATCAAGTCGTTTTACTAACTATTCTGCCAGAGTCGAGTTAAGATGGCAACGCTTGTCGTTGGGCAATGATATGGGTCTATTTCTGATTAATCGTTTAAAAAAACGTCCGATATGTTTTAATATTATTTTACTGATGAAACAGAGAAGTTGGACTTGACAAATTAAATTATACATTAAATGATATTTTGTGTCACTTTTGCATGTTGCCCATGCTAAGCTTAAATCTACCCATTATCAATTTAGATTTAAGCTTAGCATGGGTTATTCGCATTAAATTTGGGTTGGTATTATCGTTTCAGTGATTTATAGCTGTAAAGGTATAACACTGAGTTCGTAATCATAGATTCCAACAGATAATACCTGACGTCACCCTTAAGACGTAAATACTAAAAGGGAACTTGAAATTCGATGGGTGCGAGCAGTGACACGATGGCTCAGTTGGTTAGATCAGCGCCACGGTACGGCGAAGGTCGCAGGTTCAAGTCCTGCTCGTGTCCATCATTTTTCAAGTCTCCTTTATCAATTTAAATTATACATTGTTATCTGTGGTCGCTACAAATGAACGGAAACCCATATCGGAGGCTGGGAAGGTCTGAAGGTGGTCTGACCGAGATTCTTAGAGTATTGGTAGGCCGGTGAAGTGTTGTTATCATCCTTAATACAGGATATAATACGTTTACAGCATTTTTTTAAATATAGGTTTTATATGAGTGGTAACTATAGAGTATGAAAACATTTTGCTTGCATGTTTTACAGCTTTAGTATGTTGGTTAGGTAACGCAATTATTGCATGAACATTTTTTTCGAGGCGACTTTACTCAAAAAAAAATTTAATGATTTTTTAAGGGTTTTTTATCCCAAGCCCGATAATAATGAGACTTTACGCGCGACTTTACTGACTTAAATATATATTTTTTTAGTAAAAAAAAATATATATTTATATCCCATTTTTTTATTAATGATATCCCATCATATCGTACGGGTATGATTTGTATACCCAATGATTTTCGACTGAATTATTTTTTTGTGTCCTCCAACGTGCTGCAAGCGGACCACGTGACCGCACATGCGCGTAGTACGGAATACTACGTTCTGCGCATTCTGAGCTGCCAGTCCCGCTAACTTGTCGTTTGGCTCCGACAATGGCTTGAGCCAATTTTACGTAACGCAGCTGAACTTGGCGCGCATGGACTGTACTCTTTTGGAACGCAGATGTCGCACGTAGGGTGAGTGTACACTATTCATCTATTCTATGGGTAGTAGGTACAGTTCCGTCCCTTTCAGTGAATACTAAAGGGGACGGCAGTCGTGTAGGGATGCACCCTCGTTTTGTTCAAGACTGTACTTACGGGAAATGAGTAACTGTAATGACGTAATTTTTTTTTAATGTTTTTTTGGCATTAATTGGCAACTTTATTTTTTAATGGTGTTGTTTTTTAATAGAGCCGATGTGAATATTGATTTATGAAATAGGGATGCGGTCGTCCGGACATTTGATGAAGCGTTAACTTTAGTAACCTACTTTTTACTAATAAAATGGAGTGGTTTTTTTTTTTGGGTTAACATCGAAAGTATGTTACTAAAATATGTAGGAATATAATTTTAATTTTTTTTCTGTTTTTTTTGGTGCAAAATTCAAGTTTTTTATCAAAATTTCATCCAAACTTTGTCAAATCACTACAGAACTTCTTATTTTTGCAAATTGTCATGAATACTACTTCCGGCAACGCGACAGTAACCGCGCGTTGGTCCTAAATTAGGACCAAAGGCGCAGTGACGCGGGGCCCCTCTCTGCCATATCCCGAAGTCCTTGTGCTTAATTATACCGGTTTTTGATGAAAAAGAGACATTTTATTTTTTTATGTTTTTTATTTTATAAATACTCTGTGTATACTGCAGATGACCCAACGCAGTCAAATATCGATCATAAAAATGTCCCAAATCATTTAAAAAATTAAAAGATTGCATTAAATTATTCACACCGAACCTTGGACTTTTTATCGCATTTAGGGCCGCCGCACACTGCACCGTTCCCGATAAAATATCTTAACGCTCGGCGAACGCGTACAGTGGAGCGCGCAACCCTAATCGCGGCGTACCGTACAGCCGCATACCTCCGTCCCTGTCCCGCTTTCGCAATCGATGCAATTGTGAACATGTGATTATCACACTGATCGATCACTGTACGACATGCCTTTAATTAAGAGACAAACGTATTTATAGTAATTTTCTATAAAATGTTTTTGTCAAAGTTCCATTGACCCTTATAAATGACTGGTTCAATGAACTCGTCAATACTACACCAAAGCGTCCATTAAAAAAAACTCTAAATGGTGAAAAGTAGCACTTATATCGATTCATTCCAATTTAAAAACAAAAATATTTTATACAAAACTTTTTTAAACCAGTGTTCGTAATTTACACAATGTTAATGCACCCCAAGATATGAAAATTCGACCGCAATTTAACAAAAAAACTAAGGCTTAGCTCTCTACAATCCCGTTTAGCAAAAGTTAACTCTACCAGAACTCAAACAGTACGCCTAACACCGGTAAAAAGTTTCCTCAACACTCATTAATCTATTGTTAAATAAATACAAAAGCATCATAAAATCAGAAATAACAAAAGCATTAAAAGGATTCGAACCGCGACCCCACTCGAGTAAATGTAATCGGTAAACCACCCGACTACAAGAGAAAGCCCTTCAAAGCAGTACGAATGTCATTACAATCTAAAGAAGTTAATATGTCGCGTCGGTCGCACCGACCGTGATTATTGACAGTACGGTTAAGACACAATTGACCCCTCGAGGAAACTCGATCATATTATTTTTACTTTTATCGGATCCCTCGCCTCCTTTTGCACGTGGACTTTCAACAATTTTTTTAATTACTTGGGCGCACGCTACTTTGTATTCAAGGGGGCTATTCTGGTAATCTAAATCGCTCAAATGTAGTTTCAATTTAGGCTCATGTCTTTGGCATTTATCGGGTATAGTATCGATATTAAATTTTAATTTAAGTTTTTATTTTATTTTAACTCCCTTAGTAGTAAACTAATAATATAATCCTCCAGAGTAAAATACCTGAATCGTTCGCATAATTATTTTCCCACGCAGGAGTGTTATTCTCAAATCATATAAAGTTGCAGTACGTAATAAGTTAAGCTTTAGCAATTTGCGAAAATCTTGTAGGAAACTTACATGTCTGGTGTAACTCAGAAGCTTAAATTACCTGTAGGACAAAATAAAGTTATCATTTATTCAGTACGAGTAATATAACTTAACTTATAAATACCAAATCTTATACGTGATAGTCTAGTTAATCGACTTTAGAATTAATAATAATAAGGTATCAAACTAAATTAAAAATATTCAGATAGTTGATCGAAATAGCAACCGTGAAGCAGCGTACATCTAACGATCACGGAGTCTGCAATGTTTACGTAAAACTACGAAGTACGACCAAATGACGGCGGCAACAAAAACAGGATATCTAAATTAGATATTTTATATCTTCGACAAATAATTACTAGACAATTCGTTTATATAAAAATGATTTATTTTGATCTTAAAATCCGATATTTTTTTAACACATAAATAAGATTTTTGTTTCCTTTAAAATCATTAAACAGTAAGTAAGAAAGTCAATTGAATTCGAAAATTAGTTAATGGGGTATCTTAAAAAAATAGAAAAACGCTCTAGAACCCTAAAACCCTAAAAAAAAAGACACTCTTTTCGGGAGCCTGGATTAGACCCAGGACCTTAAGTTTAGCAATCGCGCTAAGCGACCACTAGACCAACGTGATGATTAAATATGTCATTAATCATAATACTTATATGGTAACTAGGTTTTTTTTTAATTCACGTGTCTACGTACTAGTTATTTTAAAGATTCGTTATTTAGATCTTGAAGCCATTTAAGGAAATTACCTAACACAGAGCAGTGATACCCGAGTGATATGACCGTTAGACTGCCAAGTCAAAGGTCCCAAGTTCAAATCCCGACACGCACCAATGTCTTATCGAATTCATGTGTTTTACAAATATGTTATGAGTTCCTCAAAACGGCGAAGGAAACCATCGTAAGTTTTTACTTTTTTTACAGTTTATACTCTGACACCAGGTTGTTCATCGACCATAAATAAGAAGAATATAACATTTATTCAGTTTGTTAAATTAATCGTCTTTATTTTATATGGTTGTTCTGTATTTAAGTTTTATCAGATTATCCCGGTTACCTACCTATTTATGTTATGAATAAAGTTCAGAGTTTGTACTTTTGAATGTTATTAAACAATTATATCTAGGAGACTATAACCCAAAGGCTTGACTGGTATTAAATTCCAGGCATTAAATCCGCCTAGTATACTTTTATGTAAAGAACTCTTTTTGTTTTTTTTTTTTATAAATCATCGCCTACACTAGTAATTACTCTTATATCATGGGTGCGTTTCACAAACATAAAATATCGAATACACTCACACCTAAACTCGGGACAAAGATCTGCGGATCACACAAATTTTGTCCCGTACGGGAATCAGCAGTCCAATCGCAAAAGCCACTGCGCCGAGTCGTCAAAATAAATAAATAGTAGATATATTACGATATGAATTAGAATATTAGATACTTTTCTTCATGACACACGATTTATCAAGGAATACTAAACCAACCAACCGTTGACCATAAATAAAATGCCTCGAGAAAATGCAAATACATTTTATGAAGATGAAACAGTGCACAAACTAAAAGATTTCCAACAAGGATAAATCCGCATTGAAGCCGATTAAATTGCTGGGAAATCTAGTATTTACAGAGACGGTCACAGGCATCTTTCTCGACCTTAATACTTGATCTGTAACAGAAACTGTTTTATCAGTTTGTTTACGAATATTCTATTTTGAGAATTTGAAATGTGAGATGTTTGTGTTAGTGTTCTTGGTAATTCTTCTTCTTATCGTATGGTTGATTAAAAACCTGGTGACAGAGTTTAAACCGCCTGTAGGCGTCTGACATGGCTTTACACACCGTCGAAAAATATCTCAGGTGTGCCGGTTTCCTCACGATGTTTTCCTTCACCGTTTTTAGCAACTGATAACTAATTTATAGTACGCACATGAATTCGAAAAGACATTGGTGCGTGCCGGGTTTTGAAATTGCGACCTTGGACTTGGCAGTCCAACGGTCATACCACTCGGCTATCAATGCTTCTTGGTAATAAATGTGTGTTAACAACATTATACATAGAACCGACTGTTTATGGAAAGACGTGTTTTGTTTGTATACAAGGTTTCACTCCCACACTTAGCTGCTAGTCATAATAATAAGTTGTGCCAATCACACGGCCCACACCGAGTCTTTAACTAGTAACAACTACTACAGCGCGGGGAGAGGTAGGCACGCGTAGTAGTTCGGATAAGCGGTCGTTCGGTTGATCGCCGTTCAGATAATCGAAGCTGCACTGTACCTTAAAAAAATCATTTTCTGTACACCTGCCAACGTATATGCAAATTGAACTATGAACTGCGAACCTCATATTTTTAAAATACGTCAAACAGTAACAATAAACGCAATATAATAAACATAAAAATCTGCTTAAAACGTTTTAAACAAGTCTTCCAAATGACAGACATTTTTAAAATAAAATATCACCATTCGTTTGTGTAAATATTGGTTTACTCTTTCAAAGTTCACCCGTATTGGAAATAAAAGCGAAATAACGTTAAAACGATTAAAATCACAACACACGTTACGTTATCACAGTATCTATCATGAGTTAAAATATTAAATAACGTGAGGTTTTAAAACGCGGATCCACTTACAATATTCGTACTGACAAAAGTATCATAAAAACCGTGTTTTTTGCGTACTACAGATTTTAGTTCATCGCGTTTACTTTATTGGCTTTGTGCTCGTTGCAATAGAAATACCAAACATTTTAGATAGTAAATTAAAACAGATTAAAAGGTAACATCTTCGTCTTCTTCTTATCGTATGCTGTCAAAGTATAAACCGCCTGTAGGCCTTCTGTCATGGCTTTACACACCGATGAAAAACGTCTCAGGTGTACCGATTTCTTCAAGATGATTTTCGTCACCGTTTTTAGCAACTGATAGGTAACTAATTTATAGTACGCACATGGATTCGAAAAGACATTGGTGCGTGCACGTTTGAACCTCCGACCTTTGACTTGGCAGTCCTACAGTCATACCACTCGGCTATCACTACTTCTTACACCTTAAAGTAGACATTCAAGTAAAAAAGCAATACAAAATAACATGGCTTGTGGAAATAGATTTAAATTACCAAGTAGGCACGAAAATTGACAAAACGCGGCGACAGAAACAGCCCATTATTCCCAGCATCCATATTTTATTTCTTCTTCAATTTTGAACGTGTTAATGTAATTCCGTTCGCTCGCCGTGTATAAGGTATTTAAACAAGAGGGCGACTTGTTGGATCCTGTATTGTCAAAACGCTTTTAATTTGTGACCGACGATTGCGTGGAGAACACTTCCGTAGAATACTCAATTGGACGTAAAAATCCTGGCATTTCTCGTGTATTGTGAGAGAATTCGAGTGGACGCTCAACCAGTGTTCCGTTATTCCGACAATAGTGCAACAAGTCACATCAGTTGTGAGACACGACACCTGTTTATCTAAACTCCGGACAACGTTTAGTCAGTAATCATAATTGCTGTAATAAAGTTTGATGTTCATTTATTATTTAATTAAGATTTTAAATAATAACTAAACATGTAAAGCTGATAGTAATTGTTCAAATTAGACGTTTAACACCTCAGTCTGCCCGAGACCGTGAATGCTGCCGGGATCAATTAACTAATTAAATCTGCCATAAAAATCGTAACTATAGTATGATATCAGAATTAATAACATTATAATATTTAATTTATTGTCTAGCAGTGAACTGCCATAGATTGATGTGATGTGATCATTCAGGACTAAAAGTTAACTATTTTTATAATTGATTAGATTATTATAAGTACCTGTTGTCGATGATTATTTAATTAGGAGCTCAAAATAGGGGGCTAGCCTATTGTCATTAACCGGACAAATCTAGACTCGAAACTTATTGGAAATCAACTAATGGTGAATACAAATAATACTGCCTGACCCAGGAATCGAACTTAAAACCACGTTTGGCACTCGCGCTTTGCGAACAGACACATAATTATTAAATTTTGGAAGTTATATTAACATCAAACGACATTATTATTAACTCATAATTATTTCGTTCGTGCCATTTACGTGTCCGGGTCTGACAACTATTCCGAACGTTGAGTGACTTATATGAAATTGTTAGGCTAAAAGTTGAAATGGCAATATTAATTTATTTTATATCATGATAAATGATAAATGATTCTATTTCAGCAACTATTTGATTTTATTAAAAAGTTTTATAAAAAAAACTATTTACTATTTTAAAAAAACACTTTTACACGTCATTTTTTTATAAACTAGTTAGAATGATGGTGTCGGCATTTCCTAACTGACTACCTCTGAGAAGAAACACCGAAACAAACTCAGGGGTCAAGGTCTCTTTTAAAGTAATGAATTTATTTTATTTCATTAATTGTTTGTAATATATTTCTCCTGTATCGTGGGTGCGTTTCACAAACGTGTAATATCACATACATAAACACCAAGATTCGGGACAAATATCTGCGGAACGCACGAATTTTTGTCCCGTACGGGAATCGAACCTGCAACCCTTAGCGCAGCAGCCCAATCGTATAGCCACTGCGCCAATCGAGTCGTCAAAGTATTATGTATTTGAACTGTATCATTTATTTCAACCAACAATCATTATTGATAACATCAACATGTAATTTAGCAAAAAAAAAACAATATTTGATCCCTTTATTTTCTATATATGTTTAAGAAACTCGACTTCTAATATCAATATAGATTACATAGTAACATTACTTAATTGGTTGATATCCTGTACAGGTATATTATTTCAGTTTCATTAGCGGACGTAATTATCTGACTAATTAATTACAATACACACGAAATAGCTCGAAATAGATATGTTTTTGTTATCCGAGTTGTGTCGTTTGAGACAGGTATCATAACAACACACCTAATTAGGGAAATCATTATCATAACAACATGCCTGTTTGCCCCGAAGGGGTAGGCAGACATATAACTATAGTACACCCTTATTTCGCCAGCTATGTTGCCACTAATTGGCAACTAGTGGTTGCAAAGTGCGCTTGCTGAGCATGAGGTCCTGGGTTCTAATCCCGGGTCGGACAAAGTTTTATTGGTTATTTCAGTTAGGTAATTCTCAGTAGCAGAGCGATGTCTAGATTTGTGCCCGGTTGATGGCAAAAGGCTTACTCCCTATTAAATTGGGATCTATAACATAACCGGTGAAATGTGAGTGAACTATACATTTCAGCCTACCCCTTCGGAAATTACAGGCGTAATGTTGTTATGTGTTTGTTTTATAAATTCAAGGGATGTAGGAACCAAGAAAAGGCAGGAATAAATCCAGTAGTGGGTGATATCGGCTGGGTGATGCAATAATTGCACTGCTGTATTATAAATGTGGGTTCGACTTCCGAAATATACAAGTATTCGTGATCCACAGACATTGTCTCGAAGTGCGAAAAAAGTAATTTCATTTCTCTCTTTCCAAAAATATTAAAATAAATAAGGAAACTATTCGTTGTATCGCTTATTTATTTATATTTGTTGTTCGAAGTTTATCTTTGAGGCTTAAAATTGCGTAAAGCTCCAGCGATCAACCTTGATCCCGTTATAAATATAGTATTCTTACCATCATCATCATCAGTTTCAGACGTCCACTGTTGGACAAAGCCGTCCCCCTTAGAACGCCACAATGAACCACAACATGCCATTAGCATCTACCGCTTTCTTACCAATATAAATACGAAATTTACGTTGTAACTCAGACTTTACGGAGCTAAACGGATCAAATGTACCAGGTTTAATCCGTTTAGCGTCGTAGTCTAGTTGGCACCTATTACCACTCATTTATATCACTTACCGCCGCAGACTTTACTTAGAGACGTTAATGACCACTTAAACTGACAGTAAGTAAAGATTTCACGAAGAAAACCTTCACTTAATGATAGTTAAAGTTGACATTAAATGTGTCTGAGGTCAGCGGTTAGCTCTAATACCAATAAGAGAAATAAGAAAAGGATTTATTTAATACCTTTTTGTTAAATAAAGATTCTGGGATAACAATAGTTCAGGCTACAGACGTACTCACAATTCTGTTAAAATTGTTCGTAATTGTTTTTATTTTCTTTGATTCTTTGAACAAAACAATCTAATGTAAGTGGAGACGTATTACCTACGTTAAATCTAATACGTTTAATTAAATATATATAATGATGCCCTGATTGGCACAGTGGCTAAGCGATTGGACTTCTGCGCTAAGGGTTGCGGGTGCGATTCCCGCGCGGGACAAAAATTTGTGCGATTTACAGATGTTTGTCCTGAGTCTAGGTGTTTGTGTATGTGATATTTCATGTTTGTAAAACGCACCTACGATACAGGAGAAATTCTTAGTGTGGGCCGACTTTTTTTGTTTTATATATGTATTTAAATATTATAAAAATGAATTGCCGTTTCGTTCGACGTTTGAGACATTTTTCATCGGTGTGTAAAACCATGTCAGAGGCCTACAGGCGGTTTAAACTCTGACACCAGGTTGTTCATCAACCATACGATAAGAATAAGCGAGCGAGCCTATTACCATCAACCGAGCAAAAATCCAGACTCTTTACTGCTACTGATAATCACCTAATGGAAAAACTCAATAACACTGCCTTACCCGGGATTCGAACCCAGGACCTCATGCTCAGCAATGCGCTCCAAAACCACTTGACCATCGATACAAACTAGCTTAAATAACTCAAACTCCAGCCAAACTTAAATCAAATTTCCGTTGTATTCGGGTAAGTTATCCTGTACCTAAGCGGATTTCCAAGTTTCATAAGTGCTCGAGTGTTGAGCTGACGTCACTGCGTCCACCCACTAATCAGCGTCAGAGCATCGACACTGGTGCAATCTACCGGAATGTTAGATTAATTTCTGCGTAGCCGTAGCCCCGTAGAGCCTCGTAGTATCTAGCGTAGCAATTCGTAGCCTCATTGCAAATTATTTACCTAATTAAGTTCTCATTTTGGGTTTTGATTTTTTGCTTTGTTTATTATAATTGTTTATGGTGTTAATAATGTTATACGCCTATTTTTAAGTCGGGTTTTAGAAAGTTTTTTTTGGTATAAATATCAATTTAGTAAAAATTATTCTTATATGTCAAAAAATCGACGCTCCCTTGAAATTTCTGCTGCATCGTGAATGGATTTCATCAACATGAAATATCTCAGACATAACCACCCAGGCCCGAGACTATGGTTCACACTTTTTGTCCCGTGCGAGAATTGAACCCGCAACCCCTAGCGCAGCAGTGCAATTGCTTAGCCACTGCGGATGAGGTCGTCAACTTGAAATTATTTTTTTTTTTTTTTTTAAAACGTCGCCCCACACTTGGAATTTCTCCTGTATCGTGGGTGCGTTTCACAAACATGGAATATCACATACACAAACACCCAGACTCGGGACAAACATCTGCGGATCGCACAAATTTTTGTCCCGTGCGGGAATCGAACCCGCAACCCTTAGCGCAGCAGTCCAATCGCTTAGCCACTGCGCCAATTGGGTCGTCAAATAGATATCAATTATGGTAGACGATTAAGTTATTTTCTGTAAGTAAGTTATAACTCGACTTTTACTCATCGGCAGCGTACAAGAATAAATTTAACTGACACGATAGAAGCAGGTATTTCATAACTCGACTGTATATCTCTTTATGCTCTGCTAATAGTTAAACGATTTAGAATTATTATATAATATGTACATAATATTTTATATGAATATTATAAAAAAATATAGACATTTGAAATTTAGTTTAACCTGACAACAGACGGATCGCACGATCGCAGTTACGGGTTCCCACACGGGACAAAAATGTGTGTGATCCGCACTTGTTTGTCCCGAGTCTGGTAATTGTGTGTAATATTTCATGAATTAGAAAAGCCGCCTTTAAAAAAAATATTTTCACCATCAATAAACCAAGTTAAGGAAAACGTTAATTAATTTAACTAACAACTTGTTATTTCCATTTCCTAGCAGCGATGCTAATGAGCCCAGACCTCTACATCTCACCTGCAGTTGCCACAAGTTAACCCTGCACTAACGATATCAATTTCATAGTCCTATTGTTCTCCCACGCTGCACCCAGCGTACGTTGAAATGTACTTTACTCCTAGGGTTACAAGGGTCAACTCGAAGCGTATTAGTTCCGAACACAAGTTTATCAGGTATGGAAATCAAACACGCTTAACAACCAGATTGGCTGATTGAACGATGCGAAGACATGCGGGTGAAATTCCCGTACGGGACTAATCCTATTATCCGCTGTTTGATGCGCGGCTTTGTGTTGTGTATGGAATATACCGCACAGGAGACATTCCAGTGTGGGGCGACTTAGCCTTTTGTGCGCCACGGCCTTATATCTAACAAAAAAACACACGCATTCGTGTCTAGCTACGCCACGGTTTTATTAACCGACGAAGAAACGAAAGAGGTTCTTAAGTCAACGCAAATATTTTTTATTTTTCATATATGACCACGCATAACTTTTTACAGAGAAGTCCGATTTTGATAATTCTTTTTTTAAATGGAAAAGCAAGAAATAGTAAACCTTTTTAATTTAACCTTGATTAGTAAGTTCTTATACTAATGTAAATACACCTAATAAATTTGGAGTCGGCCCCATTTAGTGATCTTTGTTCATTTGTTTGGCGCCGACTAGAAATTACTTAGGTAAACTTACATTAGTTTAAGAACTTAGCTATTAAGGTTAAATTAAAAAAGTTTATATTTTTTTGCATTTTAGTTTTTTCGGCGTTTTAATTTTTTTATTAAAACCTTTTTTTGAAGATAATATCTAATCGTAACATCTATTACGATTATTGTTTGTTATTTCATTTCACAAATGCGATTAGGCATTGTCTTTTAATAAAGGTATGGCGTGAAGAGCACAGAAACATTTGTCTTTTATACAAGACCGTGGCGCTCACAGGGTTAATAATAATATTTTATTATGACTCTTAAATTCAGGTACCTGGTATTTAATATTCATATTTTAATATTTGATATTCGTATTTTAAATAAATGGACGGAGAATACGTTATCGAATAAGTTATTAGAATGAAACTCGACTTTAATCACACTTAACACTTAATTTCTTTCTTTCCATATAACTATTTGTTATTAGAAGTAGTATCTTCAAGGTTTACGAGCCGCTGCTAGTACAAGGTTGCGTAGCTTGCGGTCACCGACACCAATGTCACATTATCAATGTCGTACGTACCTTCCATATAATAACTACAACCTTCAAACATTTTACTTTACACAGACTTGTAAATGGCACTTATAAAAAAGAAATCTCTAGTCGCACAATTTCATATTTTCATTGAAATACTCACTGTCAAAAAGTGTGGCTTAAATGACATATCGATATTTGTTTGCAATAGAAAAAACGCGTTATTTCGTGCCGGTGTTTGAACTTGCGACCTTTGGTTTCGCAGTCTAACGGTCACCACTCGGCTATCTGTGCTATGTGCAGTGATACTAATAGATTTTATTTTGCTTGCTAGTAAAGATATGCTAAGTATTTAGCTGTTGTCTGTGTGTTCTGTTCTGTTCACAAACATGAAATGTCACATACACAAACACCCAGATTCGCGTCAATTATCTGCGCTGTAGATCAGAACTTTTGCCCCATGAGGTCTTGAACTTGCACCCCTCAGTGCAGCAGTCCAATCGCTTGTCTACAAATCCTGGTCGTATCCATTATTTTCAAATTTCTCCTATAAATTCGAATTTCAGTCTAGTATAGGTTACCATTTACCACATTGTTTAAAATATGTTAACGTACTGTATTTTTCTTCCATTTTTCTTTCTTAGTATAAAATCTAACAAAAGCTGAATGGTATAAAGTCCATTGTACTCAAAAAAGTTCCGCAAAGTATTCGAGCGGTTCAATAGGAAGCCAAAGAAATAAAAACGATAAATATCGGTGTTTTACGTGAATCGCGAATGATCAAAGGAGAGATTCGTGCGGCTTCGATGCCTGGACGTGAGAAAATGTACTGTAGCCTTGATATCTAAAACCAGTTCAATCTGATTGGCGCAGTGGCTAAGCGATTGGACTGCTGCGCTAAGGGTTGCGGGTTCGATTCCCGCACGGGGCAAAAAATTGTGTGAACCACAGATGTTTGTCCCGAGTCTGGGTGTTTGTGTGTGTGATATTTCATGTTTGTGAAACGCACCCACGACACAGAAGAAATTCCTAGTGTGGGGCGACGTTTTTTTTAAAAAAAAAATAGAAAGACAATCACAAAAGAATCGTAAAGTCAAATTCGATAAGCGCATTCAGCAAAAGTATTTTCCAAAAAGTTTGGGAGACGTGTTTTTATATATTTGTTTGTATATATTGAGTATTTAAAAATTATGCATCGAAATATTCCTCCTCATCACTGTCGACTGGTCCAAAAGGCCGGCGGCATTGCCACGTTGAACGACAATGCTTATTCTTTGGCCGAAAAACAAATAGCCTTAAAAAACATTAAATTATTATCAAAAATGACTAGATTGTTCTCAATCACAATTTTAAAAGTATAAGTGACCTAGAGGTTAAAAACTGCCTCTTTGGTCAAGTAGTTGCTAAGCGCGACTGCTGAGCATGAGGTCCTTGGTTCTAATCCCGGGCCGGGAAAAGTGTTATTGGGTTTTTCCATTAGGTAATTCATATTTTAAATCAATTCCAAGGATTGTATTTCGCAAAAATATTCTTATAACATCAGCTTTAAACGGATTCGCAAATAACATATCAGAATGTACAAATGCGGACCAAACCATAACCTGATTAAAAATAAATCACTCGGCAGTATGGAAGGATTTTAATTAAACTATACCCTGCAGGGAAACAATAACGTGAATATTTTTAAACACGGGTATTTTGCGGCTATTTTACGTGAAATTCTCAGAATCGCTTTGTTTGTAAACAGCGTTCGGTATTATCAAAGCCGCTGAATACCGGGTATACCCGGGTACTGTATGTAAACAAAGCGGTAGCTTCATTGAATACTCGTTCATTTACTATTTAATTTTACGTGGAAAATGTACGCTAGAGTTTATTATGTCAAGTGCATCACTGGAATTCCTTTCGATCTCGTTTGTTGCTCCACTTTTATTTACGTGGCATGAAAAGGATTTCTAGTATCGCAGGTTAAGCTTCGCTTGCTGCGGTTATTATTTGGATTGGTTATTTTTAATGCCTTTTTTGTTACTGGCGTTTTAGTAGGATTTCAGGGATAGTTGCGCGATAGTTGATCATACAGATTAGGTGATAGTTTTCTATGAATAATGTTAGATTAAATTAAAAAAAAAAATCTCTTGCTATGATGTGTAGAGAACAGAAATTTCCCATGGCTTGTCAATCAACCTAGAACTTAAATACCTCCTTAGCTTATTCTAGACATTCAGTGCCAACACAGTGCAAATAACCTCCAATCGAAGTAAGGAACTAAAAAACTAGTTATTCCTAACATGCTACGCTGCTACGAGTATCGTGCTACGAAATTGCTACATCCTCGTAGCACGTAATGCCAATCGCGTTTTATTGATTAATAGTTTTCGGTAAAGAAAATTCGATTGATAACGACGGTAGGACACGATATATCTAGTGAGATACCTAGTTTGTAGTTTATAATAAAGATTATTATAGACTTTAGCCCCTTTATTCATAAAAAATTACAATTTTAAACCAAGAATTAAATTATACCTGTCAAAGAATAGAAATGTCAATACACTTAATTCTTGGTTTAGTTAATGCCGGTATGATCTTCGTTTATGAATAAGTGGGTCTATGTTAAAAATAAGAAAATATTATATTGAGTTCAATCATAGTAATTTGCATGATAAAGCGTTGCTGGGTTTTTCCATTAGGTAATTCTCAGTAGCAGCACGGAGTCTAGATTAGTGTCTGGTTAATGGCTGTATGCATTATATTGGGATAACTGCATCTCTGCGAACTCCTTCGGGGAACACAGGCGTGATGTTATGTGAAGTAAAGTGTCTTATACAGTTTCTTCTTGGTAATACGTTGAAAATTATTGATATATGATTGTTTTTACAAGCTTTTATTTAACTTGCAATGTTTGTCTGTGTGTCATTATGTATGTATGTCAATAGTTTGTTTAGGTCAGATCTTGTTTTGGTTACAGTATAGATTGTAAATGAGAGAATAACCGATCCATATTAATATTTTATATTTGACTTAGATGCTACTCGTATTCTCATTTTAGGTATATTGTAGCTCATTATTCTCTCATACTTTCAATGATTGTTAAACATACCTAAAACAAATTTTTAAAAGAGTAACTTTGAAGTTTCTTGCCGGTTCTTCTCCATAGAAACGGCTTTTTGGAACCGTGCAACTAGTTTTGACGTTTTGTAAGTGCTCTTTTGTAGCCTTTAGACTATGACTATTGCTATTATAAATGAGCCTTGAGCATTTAAGACATACGATAGAAGTTAGATATTGTTATAGTATTACTATGTTTTAATTTAATTTGATTATCACGTTACCGTTTGAGAACGATGAGGAAGAATACTCTGATGCTTTCTGATCCTAATTAATTTTTATTACAAAATTAACTTGCAATTAAGTATGTTAGTTTGTTTAGATCAAATCTTGCAATCTAAATTAGAACCACTTCTTGACATCCGATTGAAGTGAAATTTTGCATTCTTAAATAGGTTTTTTGACAATATGATATTATGGTACTTATCAACTGGTCTGATGATAGAGTCAGAAGATGGTCATAGGAACTCTGTAAATGACGCATTCCATCGTGTTTGGGCTTGTTTAATTTGTCTTCACTAGTACTTCGAGCCTAGCTAATTTGAAAGCTTGTACAAAAAATATTTTTTGTAAAAAAATCTTTTTTTATAATAATGTTTTAATGCAATTTAGATATTTATGTTGTAAATAGTTTTATATTAGATAGTATATTTGATTAAGGGATGTTTCAACGGTAGTCTTAAGATATATTTTTTGAAATCATTGGAGAGGGATTGTAAGCTTATGAAACTTTTAAACTGAATTGCTTTGTATAATTTCTAATTATTATTATTTAAATTTGTTTAAAGTATTAATTTTATTCATTTCATTTTATTATTTACTATTTATTATTGGAAATTAATATAAATTGTGTGCAAATGGCAAGTTGTCGTTCATTGTGGGCGTTCTAAGGGGAAAGACTTTATTCAACAGTGGACGTCTTCCGGCTGATGAAGATGATGATTAGAAGTCATTCATATTTAAAAGATGTTAATTTATTAAAGCTGCATTTTTTTTATTAATTAATAATAGATCAGTGCTCAATCCTTCTCTATGAGAAGAGGCCTTTGCCCTGCAGTGGGACAGTTATAGGCTGTTATTATTATTATTATTAGATTATAAAATATTATTTTTGATTCTAAATTGCATAAATTTAAAATGCATAAGATATAATGTTGATATTTACACATACTTGCTGCATAGTTATAATATTGTTAAAGTTTTAATAATTAATAAGAACCATTGGCTAAGTAAAGATTTGTTTAATTAGTGAGATTTATAATTAACGTTAAATGTTGATATCACTAGGTGACATTTGTTTAAGTTACGCCTATAAATAATGATATAAATTAAGTATTAATTAATGTTATTAGTGGCGTACTGATTTAATTAACTGTTAATTAATTAAAACGTATTAAAGAGATTGAGTTTGTTTATACTTAGGTTTGTTAATTAATGTATTTAGATGTAAATTAGTATTTATTTGTCAGTGTTAGTTATTTTAGTATGGTGAGCGGATATTCTTATGCATTTACGCCTTACGTTCTTGATTGTGGTAAGTTTTCTAAGCTTCCTTATACTTTTTATAAGTAACTAGAGATTATAAGCTAGCAGAGACGGCAATGAGGATCGTCTATAAGAATTGTGAATTATGTTTGTTGCGTGTAGTTTCATAATCTTATTGTTGTTTACAGTTTCATCCAACAATCTCGCTAGCGTATGAAGATGGCTGCAACAGAAGAATTCAGATGTTCGGTTAAGCTTTCAATTGTTTCTACCAATCAATGCATTTTGTTCCGATATTTTACGACAGTAGTGTGCTGACCCCGGAATGAAGAACCGCGATTCGCGATCGAGTTCATCGATTGAGAAAAAGTTTAATGTTTCAAGTCACGATACGTAAGTCGAAACCTATCGGAGGTTTAGCATAGTTTATTTAGTTTGTTCAAACGATAAAGTTATAAAGTCTAGTATTCAGTGGCTTGCAGTATTTGACCTCTGATATATACGCTCGTATGTGTAGCCCCGTCGATTATATGTATTCTGTTTTAGCTGTACATAGCATGTGTATATAGGAGTAGTTCGTGGAAATTGTGTGTAATTCGGGTCGTGCGGGCGGAGTCTGCTCGTGTGTGGGCTGCACCGACTCGTTAAGCGATTACCTACTATAACAGCAATGTTGCCGCCGCCCGTTATTAGATTTCAACGCGGTGCATGTTATTGAGTTTCGGAGGTGCAGTCGGTATTTCTAGGTTGTTCGGATACTTTTATGACTTAAGTGAGCCTTGATGGATGTAGTCTCTATATGTTTAGACGTTCGCATAGCTATATATAGTAACCTCTATCCCGATGTGTTGTACTTCGTATATGTTCTGTGGCCCGGAACTCGTTCTAATCCTCCATTTAGGATTCACACGGTGTCTCCGGCGGTATTGCTGCTATAAAACAAGCATTAACAGTCGCCTCGCGAACACCATGATATGCTTAGCTTCAAGTCGCAACATAGCCACGCAGAGCCTTAATTATAAGGTGTAGGGATTTGGGAACAATGTGTTGAGAGGTCACGAAGGGACATTAGACGATACGACTGCCTGTACCTAACCCGGACATTTGGAAATAATTAGGAAATAAGGATTTTCAACAACTGTTTTTTTTTTTAAAGAACCTCATTCCCCCGCCCCCTCTCCCCCCTCCCCTCCCTCTCACCCCTGCTTGCGATATCGACGGACGCACTTACATAAACGGAACTGTGTCACTGATCCAAGAGAATGCTGCATGGTGGCGCGTGCACGCGGCGCTGCCCGTGCTCGGCTGTGAGTGGAGACACGTACCTGGTGGCGGGCCGTGTGCAGAAGGCGGCGAGCGGCCGGAGCGAGCGGAGCGGACCCGTCGGCATGCACCGCGCGCTTAACTGCAGGGCATGTGTGGGCGGTCGGGCGCGGCGTACGTGCGGCGCGATCGGTCGGTCAGTACGCGTCTCGCAGCCTGCCGAGCGCGGCCGCGACACTCGCGCGTTTAATCCCACTCGGCTTGCTTCGGTCGATGCGGTCTCGAAGAGGACTCGCGCATGACTACATCGGCGTTCAGCCGACCCGGTGGCTTTCGAGCGGTGCGCGGCGCGGTATATACGCGCACGATCGATAAGGCGGGCGTGCTCTGCGGCGCGCATGGTTCGAAACCCCGTGCGGACAAACGACACCCTTTATTTATATGATGACGTTCGTAATCGACGTCATAATGAAAATTGAGTGAGAAATTCTGGGGCGATGCGCGCGAGCAACTCGCAGGGCAAGCGCGCCGCGCCGCCCGGCGGCGCTGCGCGTGCGCATGTAGCGCGCCGCCACGCAGGAAAAACAGAAGGTTGACTGCTCGTAACAACTCGTATGTAAATGCCTCTAATAAGGTCATTGTTAATTAGAATAAATACTATATTAGGATAATTCCTAAATTACACTATAAAAAAGAATCAAATAAAAAAGTCATAAAAAATTAAATTCAAAAGTCTGAATACGTCTCTGGTAATTATAATGTAACCGTATATTTTTCAGTTAAAATAATATTGATAGTTGAAAGCCCAGCGTTGAAGTTTACTAAAGTTACGCCGCTCGAGTCCGAGATCGAGATCCTCGCGGCGTCCGCTACATATATTATAAGTAACATCTCGCTTGTTAAACTGGGACGCATCATGTGTAAGTGGAATTAGAATGCATTATTGAGAGGGCCGGGGTCTGGCGCGGGTGGGCCGGCCGCGGAAATATAGTCGTCTCCCTCTACCGGGGGAGGTCGAAACGGCGCAGACGCAAGCACGCGCCTCCCACACCGCACTGTTGCGGCACTTTTAACTAGTGATAAGTCTCGGCGAGCAATAGTTAACTTTTTAAAGTTTCACGGAACTTTTCCGCGGAGGTTTTACTTCAATAATTTATGCTGAAGGAACTTGTGACATTCATTAAGTTTTGTGCACGGACTGTTGTGTGACGATCAAAGTTGCATAAAGTGTGCAGATAGGAACTTTATCGTATCGCGCTTAGTAAGTTAAGTTTTAAATTGCTTTGAGTAATTTTAAGTACTGCTTAAGTAGGTAATAACTTGTTTTAAAAATGTGGGAACGTCTAATAAAGATTTTTTGTTTAAGCCGTCGCCCCACATTAGCAGTTTCTCCAGTGTCATGGGTGCGTTTTACAAACTTGAAATATAACACACACAAACACTCAGACTCGGGAAAAACATCTGCGGATCACACAAATTTATGTCCCGTGCGGGAATCGAACCCGCAACCTCAGCAGCAGCCCAATTGCTTAGCCACTGCGCCAATCAAGTCATCAAATGATTCGCTCATATTGTATTTAATTAATATTCTTCTTCTTCTAGTATATAACAGTCAATATCAAGGTCGCAGATAACCGCAAAACGCTTCGCGTCAACCATTTATATTTCACACGTATTTGTTCCAATAATATTTAAAATAACATCCAGAGAATAATAGGATAATTGCTAGCAAATTGGATGAGAGGATCTGAAACTAGATAATTGTTTCAACCGATCAACATTCCGTCCGCCGCACCAATTATGTGATTGAAGGTGATACCATTTATTAACGAACGTTTGTTTTTACTCTTGATAGCGGAAACCAAAATATTGTTATTTTATTATGAACGTCGGATCTCACGTTTTTTAGCCCTTCACGTTTTTACTATTGAACTGAATTACTATGAAAGTGGCTAAGGTTAAGATTTTGATGTAAAGAGCTTTATAAAAGTCGTGTAAAGACAGACAGGGAAGCCAAGCGTGAGGTCCAAAACTCCATGCAAGGAAACGCATTCTAAATCATCCGGATTTACGACGATAGTCAACACATCTGTATAGCTATACATTACATAAGACTCTTATGTGATATCGGTACATAACACTGTGCCTACCCCTATCTAGCCGATACACCGCAAGCCGCTCCGGACAGCATATCAACAAGTTATCTTCTACTATCGATACTACGGCCATTGAGTAGCACAGTATTATGTTTACTGGCCACTGTTCTAGTACGTCAGAATATCGTAACAGGCCGAATCGAAACACGATAGACTGACTGTCAGAGCTAAACATAGAACTCGGCCCAAGCACGTGGCATAACTACACAAGTAGAAATCGAATAGAATGATGCATGTATAGAAACTACATAATACTTCGACGTAATATGACTCGATTTTTTAATCGTCAGTTATGTTCGAAGATCAAATTGTCATTTTGTCAGTTACTGTCAAGACGACAAATTTGTTTTACTGATAAACATTAACAAGTCTATCCCATATATATTTAATTATATTCGATTTCTATTCGTCTAGCGTATTGCCATTTGTCCAGGGCACCCGAATAGAAAAAAAAAGAAAATCAATAAAAAAATAGTTGCTTTAAGTTCACAAATAAAAACATTTAAAACTATCCGTTACTTGCAGTTTCATTAATATCTTATTTTAACCTGCTAGCTGCATTAAAAAGTTACCATAACAATACCAGTACTAGAGGCTAAAAACCTCTCATATTCCGTAATCCTTAAGTTGAACATGTATACATTTTTCTGACTATGAACTCCGGACTGAGCAATGCGTACGAGCCACGTTACCGCAGAACGCAGCCACAAATTTACACGTGCACTTTAATCGCACGTGCAATATCAGTGTTCAACCACAATCAAATTTCTTCCATTACTCGATGCGGATTTCGTTTAGTATTGTGGTCGCGAGTTTGGATGTTTAACTCACTCAATGGTTTGTGTTTTTAGGTACCTCTTTATAAACAAAACAGGTTAACAGTACCTCAGATATGTGGCGAAACGCTAGACGAATAGAAATCGAATAGAGTGGTAAATGTATGGGGATGACAGTGATTCGACTATGTAATCTGTAACATCTTTATCAGCCTATCTCCGTCCACTGCTGGACTTGTTTTGAATGCTTCTCCTATTGCTCGCCACTGATGACGTATATCATCCTATATATTTTACTTTCTATTCGATTTCTATTCTTCTAGCATTAAGAGTGACTCCAGTCTTTCATAACCCGCTTCAATATAGGTCCTTTAAACTTCCACTCTGATCCTGTGCCGACTCCATCTATGACCGCCATTCAATCTTCGTATTCAGAGAGCATTCGTTTTACTAAATTGGGGCCGGACCCATGGATAACCAGGCCACTTTGACTAGAGTCAGAAAAACTGAAAAAATAAACACACTTGGAAGCTATGCAGTTGAAAATGCCCGCAATTTTAAATAAAAGATGACAGAAATCTGTGTTATAAAAATCTCGACAGAATCGTTGAAATTGTTGTTTATCATTTATTTTATCTAGAGGCGTTTGTGAAATAAATGTTGCAGTCCTCGATACGTTTTAATAGCATTACGTCGCACCGTCGCCGTTATTGTGGAGATCCTCTTTTGGTGCTGACGGAAATAATTCAATAATATCACCCTGCCGAGCCGCTGGGTAGGGTTGCCTGTTCTTGATTTGTAAAAATGGCTATGGACATTATTCTAAAATCAAATGCAATCTCGGATTTGTTTTATTTACACTTTATTTTTTTATAGATCTTTGAAAGGGTTTAGTTTTTTGGTCCTTATACAACAGACATACTTCAAAATAAGAGTCCAGTTTATTTTTCTTAAATGAGTACGAGTATAGGTTAAAGCATAAAATAGAAAATTAAGAATAGTTCATTATGACTGTGTAAACTGTGCTATAAAACTACAGTTTATAATATTATGTTAAGCCAAGAAAATTAGTTAACATTGCAGAGGTTGTATTTTTGATATAATTAAAATGTGCGTGCCAGCCCTATTTATCCCCGTTGCAGCAGCTAGCAACTTTGCGGCGTAAAATTGCAGACAAAATTGAATAAAGGTATTCACGGTTTGCAGCGAATGAGACGGAACGGATTCAGAATATTTTGTTAGCTCACTTCTAAGAAGTGGTGTCAGTTAAGAACTCAGTACTCTGAATGAGTTAACAGTTACCCTGATTTCCGTTTGTTCACTGAACTCCATTGTGTGGACGATAAACGTGGGTATTTGCAGATTTTATGGGTATTACCATAGGTATTACTTGTATTTCAGTTAAACCTCATTATCAGCCCGTTCCAGTCCTCGGCTGGACATAGGCCTCTTTAAGGTATCTACGCTACAAATCCCGGTCTGCTGTGTGAATTCGTAGACTTGCAAAGCGTTACCATAGCAATGGAAGATAGCAAAAAAACTCAATATACAACAAAAATCTAAAGAAGCAAGTTCAAGTACTATTTACTCAGAGCGCAGTATTTCATTTCCAACTCTCCGACATAAAATTTTGTTGGAAAGAGCTAGATCGATGATCATGTTACGTATTGATGAAAGCTCTTATTCCCGAGGCGAAAGTTTCCGAACTCTGAAATATTGAATCTGCAGATACAGCTGAACTTTGTCGAGTGGCCATTGTTCACTAATTTTGAAGAAGGCCATCTGAATTAAATAGTCTTACTTACCTATGCTTGAGGGACCATTTTGGATTCTACTTAAAAAGTAGAGAAGAAGATAATATTCTTATAATATAATTGTTGCCTATTAAGCCACATGGTGGTCTATTTTAACATGTAACTCATGTCACTAATAAATAAACATGCTTTCTTTGTTTTATTAAGTACCTACCTCTACTGGGTAAAATCCTACTGCCATAAAATTCTTGCTCTTATACAATGTTTTTGACAAATTGTCCCTAAGTCCACGGCGACGAAAATGGTTTGTAAAACACCAAAATATGTTGTAAGTACCTCTCTTTTTATTACAAGCGCTTATTCTAGCAATATTTTTGTTATTGGTAACATCCAGTAGTTCCAGGCAAATCGACAGCTAGCAGTAGAAAGTGTTATTATTTGACAGGATGTGTCATACAGATTTGACGTTAGCCGTCATTGTATTCTGAAGTTACCATAGATTTTTAATACTAAGTAGTTCCTACTAGAAGTTACCTTCTCCTTTTTATCTTACGATTGGCAGAGAAGAAAGCAAGTCCTTGCGGGCCAAAATATATGGTATCGACAGTACTAAATTACTTTTTAATCAAATTAATATTAGGTAATCAATGTCCAGCCAAATGGGCCATAAGATTGGCAACTATAATGAACAATCGACCGACAGTAATGCCAACCTAACTGCGCATGATGAACACAATATTCCTCAGCATAGTGCGGAAACTTATAATAATAGCCAGTATTGTCCAGACTGCGCCTTTTGTGCGTTCACAATTGCCATTTATTATTAATGCTTGCATACATTCTCGTTAAAACTGAAGAGGCAACTACTGCCATCTAGCGGCGAGTAGCGGCATCAGAAACTTTAAAACTTTTGAATATTCTTTTTTTCGTTTGATTTCTCTAAATGATGACTGGTTGCATCACAAACCTGTCTTCAAAGATAAGCAGGAACTTCAGTAGCACTTGGTATGATATTAATGCACTTTTCGGTAGTTTTGTTTTCGCGCATCTCTAGTGAATGCGCAGTGGTGCAATCTGCGCGCCCTTGACCTTCACGTGACGGTTGTTGACATTTGTACCCAGTAGGTTATATTTACGTTACTATGTTAGAAGGTGACGAGGTGGTTACGATTATAAGATTGAAAAAGATAGTTAACGTGGTGTGTCCAGAATAACATAAAGAAAAATGTCAATAAAGACTAATTTAAAAATTTGTTTTTATTTACATTTTGATAAAATTATAGACTAACCTTTGAACTAAATTATGAAGAAATGGCCATTTGCGTCAAAATATCAATGATTTTTACGTTTCTAGAACGCACATAACCCTACGTTACATTAAATGGTTCATTTAGAAATGGTGTAATTAGTTAAGAGCCGTGTGACTGAGACAGCTACACAGAAAACGCTAATTGAGTATTTAAATAAATAACCTTATTCTAATGTAAAGCCACCTGAAATGTAATTTCAATATTGTTTTGTGCCAAATGAGCCTTCTGCATGTACGAAATATTGTAACCGTGTGACGTCTCACGACAAGAACAAAACATAAGGTACAGTAGCGCCATCTAGTAAAAAGTGATTGAACTTTACAAGTTTCGTAGTAAGTATATAGCTTGAAAGCCTTTATTAAAATACATGATAAGAAAATGTAAATAGGTTCTTGTGAGTTCGACCTTATCGTTTACAAGACAAGTTATGTATTCTGAAGGCTTGATAATCGGTTGTATGGCTATATGCTAACGCCATCTAGCGGGGAGTAGGATGACATCAAGCAAGGCAAGCTTTTAACAAAAATATTTTGTGGTTTGATAAATACTGTCTAATTCGAATTTAGTTTTATTATTTACTTAATTGTAGAAGAGTTTATTATTTAATTTGTATTAACCTTCAAGCATTTTTTCTAGTTCTTCTTTAGATTTATACAATACACTATTACAATAATCTATTTTTATACACATCCGTAGTAAATTAATCTGTATTAATTTACGAATAAACTGATTCATTACATACATGGAGAGCAAAAGTGGGCCATTGTGTACACAGAGATATCGACGCTGCAGATTTTATAAACGAATGTTGGTGCATATTCGACGTAGTAAAGCGCAATGCGACGTACGGGGCTTCAAAAGTTATTGTTCAGTGTTTATCCTGTCTGAACCGTGCAACTAACATAACTTAACTTATGAAAATAAGCGCCTGTAATTGGTTTACATGATATAAAAACAATATGAATTTGAATTTAGACTGTTCGAGAAGAAAATTATTTGTATAATGAGATTGCGTGCCTTATTATTGTTTCGATACAGTTTTAAAGGTGGTGGCACCTTACTTTCATCATCGGCCGGAAGACGTCGACTGTAGAACAAAGGCCTCCCCCTTTTTTTAGAAGGGGGTGACTTAATCCCTACGCTTGGCAAGCGGTTTGGGGATCGCACTATTGGTGGTCAAGTTATAGAACACCCTGCTGCCCCTCTTCTGGATTTTCCCTTAGTCGCCTCTTGCGACACCCACGGAAGGAAAGTGGGTGGTCAGTTCTAGACCGGATACCACACGGCCTCTTTAAACACGCCTTATTATATTGAAACTTATAACATAGGCGAAAGGCGGGTGAACTATGTACCTCTGCCTACTACCTCTGCCTTTAGGGAAGACAGGCGTGATGTTACGTAATTTAATGTATGCAGTCCCGTGAATTCCTAGCAGTTTCTATGGTTTGTTGACAATAAGGTCTAAAGACATTAATTATAATTATACATTTACGTATTTATAAATATATTTATTCTTTTAAACTATACTATTGTAACACCACAATTTACCCATATTCATATTGACTGGCCTGTGGGTCTATTGGTTAGTGGCCCTGACTGCTAAATCGGAGGTCGTGGGTTCGATTCGAATCTTTGTGTGATAAGCATAATGATTTGTTCTGTGTCTGGGTGTTATTTATCTATATTATGTATGTATTTAGAAATATTTAAGTATGTTTATCAGTTGTCTGGTTGCCGGACAGTGTGTGAGTTGTCCCAAGATATTATTATTATTTCCTTTATTTAAAACTTTTACTTATCAATTACATTTTTAAATATATATTATATACAAAAACATTATTACATACTACTTCCATCCTAAGGTTTTTTGTAAGAGATCGCCGTGACCGGTAAGACCACCCATTGCACAATTTTAGTTGCGTTGTAGCATAGAGAAAATTATTATTTTTGGTCCATTGTTGTGGTTTAGTTTTTTGTTTTTGCTTTGTTTGCTTTTATGTTATTTTAGTGTGCAATTAAGAGATATATTATTATAATTAATTAGACTGAAATACATATGTGAGTAAAAGATCAGTCAGTAAGAGATAGAGAGACGAAAGGAATCAAATAGTTATTGCGAATAATGTCTGTGAATCTGCACGCTTGAATATGAAAACAGAATGCAAACAATGACCAATGTCTTAATCTTATTGGTTTCTCTCCTACACGTAGAAGATATTCCTGCTTATAAACTATTCACATAAAGTTTCTACTCGCACGTTTTGAACATGCAAACACAACCTCTTTAAAGATTAACGTATAGTTCATGACGATACAAACTTTTTACTCGCGGGGTTTAGGCAACAGAGAAAACGTCACGTATTTGGAATAAAAACGTAAAGTTTAAACTTGGACCGAAGAACAGTGCGGCATTCGTTTTTTGTACAGTTTGAACTTTGGAATTGATCCAGAAGGTGCTGGAATTTAAGCTAAAATATCTATTTTTTAAGTAACTTTATCCAATTTTAAAGTTAAAACATGCGTGAATGTATATCTATACACGGTGGACAAGCTGGTGTACAAATCGGTAACGCCTGCTGGGAGTTGTACTGTTTGGAGCATGGCATCCAACCGGACGGGCAGATGCCCTCGGACAAAACCGTCGGCGGAGGGGACGACTCTTTCAACACATTCTTCAGCGAGACTGGAGCCGGCAAGCACGTGCCCAGGGCGGTGTTCATCGACCTCGAGCCCACCGTGGTGGACGAGGTGCGCACAGGAACGTATCGCCAGCTGTTCCACCCCGAGCAGCTGATCACGGGCAAGGAGGATGCCGCCAATAACTACGCGCGAGGGCACTACACCATCGGCAAGGAAATAGTAGACTTAGTGCTAGACAGAGTACGGAAACTCGCCGATCAGTGCACCGGCCTACAGGGCTTTCTTATTTTCCACTCGTTCGGAGGCGGCACCGGGTCCGGCTTCGCATCCCTGCTCATGGAGCGACTGTCTGTGGACTACGGCAAGAAGTCTAAGCTAGAATTTGCAATTTACCCCGCGCCGCAGATCTCCACAGCCGTCGTAGAGCCCTACAACTCCATTCTCACCACACACACTACTTTAGAGCACTCTGATGCGGCCTTTATGGTTGACAACGAAGCTATTTATGACATTTGCAGAAGGAACTTGGACATTGAGAGGCCTACGTACACAAATCTGAACCGACTGATTGGTCAAATCGTGTCATCAATCACGGCGTCATTAAGATTCGACGGCGCTCTAAACGTTGACTTGACCGAATTTCAGACGAATTTGGTGCCGTATCCTCGTATTCATTTCCCCCTAGTCACATATGCTCCGGTAATCTCGGCTGAGAAGGCGTATCACGAACAACTGTCGGTGGCAGAAATCACCAATGCGTGCTTCGAGCCTGCAAACCAAATGGTGAAATGTGACCCGAGGCACGGCAAGTACATGGCGTGCTGCATGTTGTACCGCGGAGATGTCGTGCCGAAGGATGTTAATGCCGCGATCGGCACAATTAAGACTAAGAGGACCATTCAGTTCGTGGACTGGTGCCCGACCGGGTTCAAGGTGGGGATCAACTACCAGCCGCCGACCGTGGTGCCCGGCGGGGACTTGGCTAAGGTGCAGCGCGCTGTGTGCATGCTGTCCAACACGACGGCCATCGCGGAGGCATGGTCGCGGCTCAACCACAAGTTTGACCTAATGTACGCCAAGCGCGCGTTCGTGCACTGGTACGTCGGTGAGGGTATGGAGGAGGGAGAGTTTTCAGAGGCTCGTGAAGATCTCGCCGCGCTAGAGAAAGACTACGAGGAGGTCGGCATGGACTCCGGCGAAGGAGAGGGCGAAGGTGGCGAAGAGTATTAATTCATTTTTATCAATTTATTTTTAACCATAATACCTAATTACAAAATGTTGGCATTTTTTAAAGTAAAATATACAAGTGTACTATTTGTCCTGTTTATTCGATTCTTGTGTAACATTGTGGAGATTGTCTAGATTTAGAGGTTTCAGTGAGCAAGTGAACCTCGAAACTTGCGCTTTTACAGTAGTAATGCAGAATCAACGATGGTTTTCTTTATAAAAAAGCCTTATGCCACAAGGATCAGCATTATCGATAGCTCACTATGTCATAACTACTACTGGTTCAAGTTGAATGAAATTTGAAATATAGGTACCGTGCATAAATAATGCCTGCTTGGTTACTGAAAAAATAACATTTATGTTGATGTAGTTATCTATAGATTGTACGCTTTATTTAGAATTTATTAAAATCGAATCTTAATCATATAAGTACATTTTATAATTCGCAATACCTAGGTACTATCGATAGTTTAGTCATCAATTATATTGTGAACGTCGTCATGTCATGTTTTAACATATCGATACTTACCGATTAAACTATAGATATTCTTGCAATCGCTATCGAGCTTAGTTATCGATAAACAATTGATAAAAATCGATATTCGGACTTTAATCAAATTCGACTATCGAGTGGCAACACTATAAGCTCGGATGCACGAGGAAAGAGCAGTGAAACGGTGATGTAGCATAAATAATAAAACTTAGTTGTTTGCAGAAACAATGTTTATTATCAATACTTAAATCTCTCCACCGAACCCGCCTAATTTCATTCCCGCCCTTTTTTATGTCAATCCCAAAAAGTGACGTTCCATATTATACTTTAATAAATAATAGTAACAATTGATACTAAAACATTGTGAATATTTATAATAACTTTAGTATTAATTAAAAATGATTATTTAAATGTACTACACAAAACAATAAAAGATTAGTTAATTATAACAGGCCCATCTTATTTATACGACGCGTTGGAACCGGAAGCCGGTCCTTGTAACAATATTCCCCGAATGGGTCAGAAGAGTATAGTGCATACACACTCGGTATACATTGTGCGAGTCGAACTTGCATGAAAAGGGTCCCGTACAAAGATAACATAATATAACATCACGCCTGTATTTCCCGAAAGGGTAGGCTAGCTAGTTATGTTACAGATTCCAATGTAATAGGAACAAGTGTATTGCTATCTACCGGACACAAATCCAGACTGCGAGCTGCTACTGAGAATTAACTAATCGAAAAACCTAATAACACTTTGCCTAACCCGGGATTCTAAGCCAGGTCCTCGTGCTCAGCAGTTGGACTTAGTGACTACTAGACCACCGAGGCAGGCCGTAAGATGTTTATAGTAAACGATAATGTCCTATCTAATTGTTACCTACTAAGTTTTAATATATTTGGGTTCATACCAGCTTAACTTTTAACTTGGTTTTAACTGAAGAACAACTGCATAGAAACTTATGTTGGTAGAAGGTATAGTTAAAATCAGAAGATAACAAATTATGTCTATAGATATTGCCGATAACATAAAATAACAGACATATTTCAAGCAATAATAACCTCGTAAAATACTTTTTAAAAGATTCTGAATAAAACGAATCGAGATTCAAGACGAAGCAATTTCAATTCTGCAAGTTGAACTAAATTCCAGATTTCAAGCCAGTGCAATACGAGTGGAAGGAATGATTCAAATCGAGAATAGCTTCATCCAACATGCTCTAAGTAGGTTCGCTTTTGTTGGGACGACTCACAATACGGCCGGCGGTCACGGCATGCTCAAGACGCCGAGCTTTGCGACGGGACAAAGAGCGTTATTGCCTTCGTAACTTGAGTGTGCAGCGATATCTGTTCTCTACTGTTCAGGGACTCAAGTTTAGTGCTAGAATCAAATAGAAAAGCTATCACGTAGCGGCGTCTCGCTTCTACATCGTAAATTGTCCTGTTTTAAGAGTTCATGGTAAGGGGGCAGGTGACCTTTTGCCCGCATCAGGCCTGTCGCCTCTTACGAGTCGAGTTCCTGTAGTGATCATAATCCCTCTTCCTTTACGGAAGGTTTGCAGACTGATTTTTTCAAGTATGTTAGAAACTGGGTATGAGGAATGGCAAAAAATAAGTATTCGTAACTCTCCCTGATGGTAAAAAAATATTATTTTGAAGGATTGTTGGGTTGAGTATTCGTCTTTGTAAATAAATTACCCCTATGGATTTGTTCGAAATTCGGCACACATGTAGGTATTTGGGCAGAGAATAACTATGTTATTATGAGGATACTGGAAGGACTGAAGATGCAAATGAAATCACTCAAATTACTCTCGTGTTCAGTTTTCGTAAATATACTCAATAGGGCTTTTGATCTTTAAAATTTCAACTAATCTCTACGCTGTTTACGCTGAAGAAATGTTTTACAGGAAACTTGTAATTGGCCATATTTTACTTTTTTTTTGTGTTAAGTAGCTGTAAGTTTTCTTAAAACTAATACTTTAGTATAAAAAAACTGAAGTTTGTTTGCTTGTTTGCTTGAACGCGCTAATCTCAGGAACTACTTGAAAAGTTATTTCCGTGTTAGATAGCCTATTTATCGAGGAAGTCTATAGACTATAAAACATTCAAAATCCACGCGAAGTCAGAGTGCAGGCAAAGTCGTGGGCGGAAGCTAGTAATAAAATAAAATCGCTACTTACTTGACATAAACTTCCAAATTCAAGTGATTTATAGCGCCACAAGTATTGTTTATTTTGCCAAAGTATCATGGGTTGTTTAATAGGTACCTACGCAATAGATGATTTATCTGCATTGCCGTAACAAGCGAATCAAGAGACGGTTGCGTTATTACAATATCATTTATAATACCTAATTACCTGGGAGCTAAATACCTAGCTTCAGCGCAGGCAAGCGCAGGTCAGTTGATTGCCTATACACTAATTAATCTGCGTAGATTGATCAGTTGGGTCTGGCCGCGACTGAAATTCGGTGACGACATTATTATATTATACAATATTGTTATAATGAAGTGTATTGTAAGTTTTATCAGATTCAAAAGCAGGTTTTAACTCTACTACGTTCTTACGTAGTGAGTGTTAATTTCGGTATTTTTTTCACTGGTCTACATACCCAAACGGACGGTTCAATATTAATAAAATACTTAGATACGCGAATATGAAATTTAACTCTTTCACCTACATAAATATACTTACTTACCAATATGAATAAAACACACCAATCACAAACAAAATTAAAATGGCAGAGTTTTGTAACCCGCAGGGAAATCGTGCGTGAATTTATAAAACACATACATACACGCGTCATATATAGGTACACGTGATACGCGACGCCACTCGTTATACGAATGCACCTTTTTGCCGAATCGTGATATTAAACATTCATAAACTGGGTAGATTCGCTTGCTCTATAAAGGGTTAAATATTTGTCACTGGGTTTTACCGGGCCATGGAATTGAGAAGGTCACGTTTTAACAGTAGCGCTTAGAACTTCTGTGTAAGTACCTAGGTGTCATCGTCTAGATAAGTATATACATGAAGCGAAAACTTAAGATTGGAGTGTGTAAGTTTGATATGGTGAAGAAGTAGAAAAATCTACCGCAAGTTATAAAATGTTACAATCATTTAAAAAAATTAAAAAACACGATTGCCGCAGTCTCATTTGGCAGTCATGGTTTTTAATTGTTTTAAATATATTATATTATTTGTTATATGGTTTTATAGCCTATGTTACTCGCGATGGTGTAAGGATTCTAACAACACTCCATACATAAAAATCAGTTCAAGCATTCAGAAGTTATGGTGGAATAAAGAAACTCACATACATACATGAACCCTGAAAACATTACACTCCTTTTTTGGCAGTCGTGTAATAAATACCCAAATATGACGCTGCAATCATTGTAGCTATACAGGGTGAGATTTAAAATTAATTATGTTGTATAAATTGTTGTATAAGCTACATGGCACAATCATTAGTTACAAAAAATCCAGCTCCAAAACTTCTATGAACCTCAGTACCTGTGCATTTTATAGTTGCAATGAATATTAGCACACAGCGTCGTATCTCTTGGGCTTTGAGTGTCACTGCACGCCTCGCTCTAACCCGACACTCGTAAGCTTAGTCTGCGACACTAGAAATTGCGAATAACCACCATCCCCATAGGAGATACAGTATAAAAAGCAGTTCTCTAATTATAGAAATGAAGTAAAGGGAAGCTGATTCAAGTAGTGCTTTGTGAACTTGTTCTTGATAGTTTTAGTAGCGACATACATATTAAAAATTATGATATTAAAATTAAGATTCTAAAACTTTATCGATTACTTAGATTATGTAACTCATAACTCAGTCATTTATGAACCGATTTGAATTTCTTTTTTGTCATATGATTGGGTTTACTTTCCGATTGGTCCCCTACAAATTTTTATCAGTATTTTTCAATTAAACGTAGTGACGTTGTGATGGAACTGCAATGGTATGTGACACTATCACCGACTCACCACAATATGTGTAGTTAGAATTTCAGTGAAAACAACCTTTTTCCACTGAAACTCCAGACGACATTATTGGCGCACCGGCTAAGCGATTGGACTGCTGCGCTAGGAGTTGCGGGTTCGATTCCCGCACGAGACAAAAAAATGTGTGATCTGTAGATGTTTGTCCCGAGTCTGGGTGTTTGTTTATGTGATATTTCATGTAAGTGAAACTCATCCACGATACAGAAAAAATTCCTAGTGTGAACGTTAAAAAAAAACTAGGTAGTTAGGTATACAATAAAAACCAGATAAAATATATAGACAGTTCCATAATGAATTCATTACTTTAAATATTTTTCACAAACTAATTTCAGCGGTTACTATTTAAAATACTTATGTGTCATCGGTGAGGCGTAATCCTGACATATAGGATACGGGTTTAGTATCATCACCTCCTGATTGGTGGTCCACTTTACATAGAAAGATCTGGAAACAAATATTCGGGATTAGTGGTAGGTATCAACATCGCAATTAACAAATTAAGTAAAGCCACGCCTATTCTGCAGAGAGAGGTACAGACCGCGGACATTCGAGCTTTAGGTATGAACTTTACTGGCCATAATACATATTAGATACTAGCGTTTGCCCCAACTTTGGTTTGGATTATTAAAATATAACTCTAAACACAGAAACAAAGTTTCTAATAATATAATTCAATCATGATTCAGAAAGCTCGAAGCGCCATCTAGTGACCATCGAAAGGTATTGTTTGGTTAAGGTAATATAGTTTATAACAGAAAGTGATTTCTTTGTTTCCTTTAGCAAGTAGATACAGCATGGTATATAACTAGTCCTGCTAGTAAACATAGCACATCACGCCTGTATTTTCCAAAGGGGGGTAGGTAAGGGACCACATAAAGTACACCCACATTTAGCCAGTTATTTTATAAGTCCCAATGTAATAGGGGGCGAACCTATTGCAATCAACCAGGCACAAATCCAGACTTCTTGCTGCTACTGAGAATAATTACCTAATGGAAGACCCAGTAACACTTTGTCCGACCCAGAATTCGAATCCAGGACCTCATGTTCAGCAGTCGCGCTTAGCAACCACTAGATCAACGAGGCAGTCCTGCTTGTGCTCGCTCGGTAATAAATATATTGAACAATTTGTTCCTGAAGAAGTTTTATCTTAAATTATAATTACTTGATTAACGGCAATAGGCTTGCCTCCTGTATACCTCTGCCTGCCCCCTCCGGGAAAACAGGCGTTATGTTATATTTTATCCATACCGGACAGCCTACAACACTGTAGGTACATAGTGAAGATTCTGTGTAATGTGGTGCTCTTACCTTCTAATCCACTGGAATATTAAAAGTATTACAAAGTACAAGTGCACAATCATCTTGGCCAGTATGGTAACGAAAACAACGAAATTTGCAATAAGAAAGCACATCAATATCACACAGTCTTTTAGTGTGTTGCCTATGTAATTGTCATGCTTTACAAATCCCCTAATTGGACAGTACCTGAAAAAAACGGTCCACACATAGTTTATTTTGATGCACAAAACATCTCTTCTTTGGAATAATGTAGCCTTGAAATAATACATATATGCGACCCACATGTAGTGACGAGTTCAGTTGATAAATTATGAAACAACCAAAGAATTGGCATCTGATATATATAACTTTTATCATTAGCAAGTGTAGTAGTCATAGCTCAAAGCATATACAAGTTTAAGTTGCAATGGGAAGGCAATATCGCTCGAAGTACCGATAATCACTGGGTAAGAAAGGTTCTCGAGTGGCGACCACGAACCGGAAGACCCAGCGTTGGCAGGCCTCCCACCAGGTGGACCGACGATATCGTCAGAGTTGCGGGCAACCGGTGGATGCAAATAGCAAGTTGTTGTTCATTGTGGCGTTCTAAGGGGGAGGCCTTTGTCCAACAGTGCACGTCTTCCGGCTGATGATGATGATGAAGTGTAGTAATAATAACAGCCTATAACTGTCCCACTGCAGGGCAAAGGCCTCTTCTCGTATAGAGAAGGATTGAGCACTGATCACCACGCTAGCTCACTGCGGGTTGGCGATTTCAGATAATTAAATCCAGGTTTCCTTACGATGTTTTCCGTCACCGTTAGTCAGTGGTGTCTTAGAATATCTAAGAAAGTATTTATGACATTGAAAAAGTCACATTGATACTTGCCTAGGTTTGAACCTGCAACCTCGTGCATAGAAATCCGGTATGTCAACCACTAGGCCACCACGACCTTGAATCACCTCACGACCCAAGTGTAGTTCGTAATAATAATAAAACTTAATAGGTAATTAGTTCATTTTGCGGTATTGACTTCTTTCTACGAGTCTTGCATTACTTTTACCCAAAACTTATTCCACCAAATTATAAGAGGAAAATATAGTAAGTTATGAAAATGTAATATGGTAATAACAGACTTTAATAATGACACTGCAGGACAGGTGTTGGCGTTGAACATGACCTACGTCAATACTCACTAACCTCAAATTATATCCAGCACATAGTTCGTAAATGTTTTCAATTAGTGTTACAATCAAATTTGGTTTAGATTTGAAACCCAGGAGGCGACACAGACTGTTGCTCTGTGTCAACACAACAACACTACCAGACTCGTCGCAACTGTAACCAGTGTGAAGGACCTTGCATTTGCATTTGTTCACTCTAAGCCCTGCACACTTGCATGGCATTTTGATTGCGACTTAGGACTGCAAATCATGCATCTGTAATGCTGTGTGCTTCCGATTCCTTCTATGCTGGTTGATGACACATTTATTGATGGATATGTTTATGCTTTTAACATGCTTTGATGAACTAGTCCTTGTCGTTTTGATAGATGTCTTAATTGATAATAATACAGAATAAATAAATTATTTGGGTGAAACCAGTGATGTGTCATAGGTGAAACGAATTGTAGTCTATACAATATATTTAATAACAAGGTTTATTAATTAATTATTTTTAGTAATTTACTCATTGATATCATAAACCCTTTTACTCATAAGTATTATGTCTCTGTTTAAAAATTTCCTTATAGATTACGTACATCATCATCATCAGCCTATCTTAGTCCACTGCTGGACTAAGATAGGCTGCCTTACGGATTACGTGCATGGGAGAAGTTATATACTTTTCAAACAATATATTTTGCATGCTAATGAAAAGGATATCTTTAAACTCCATCATTTCAAGAAGGAAAACTTTCATTCGTGGAAGTTACAGAGGTAATTGTAGCATAGATAGATAGATAGATGTTATCTGAATGGTAGAAAAATATCACCATGTCTCAATTTGTTTTTGCAGTTTTGGATAACGCATTGCAGGCGGCTACTAGCACACCAAAGCACACAATGTAGGTCCCTTAAGTCTAAAGGGATTAAAAAAATCCTTTTCGAATTGCTGGTAGTTTATGCTATAGTTCTGTGGTACAAAAAAATTTAAAACCTTTCAAGTGTTCTAAAAATATCTGTCACATGTCATTCTTGACGTACACAGAAAAATATGGCTTAGCAAATTTGTAAAAACTAAAAAAAAACATCATTAAAATCTTACAAAAATATGTAATGCTTCCTATATAGTTTACAATAATGACATGCTCGCGAAGGAACCTATGAATCTGAAAAAAAACTAACAGGTCATGAAAGGTACGTGATCGTTTGCATGTTAACCGACAAAGCAACTCGTTGAAGCAAAAACATTAGGTTCCTTAGAAAATTCCTAGGATGAAATTGCTGCTTACTATGGTGAAGAAGTGATAGCAAACACCTCCTATACCTTTATACCCATGGGTAGTTTTTCAAATAATAAATTCAACGCTTAAGATAAGAAAACTTGAGCTGTCTGTCTGCATGCTCACTATATTTCTTACAGTCAAACAGGTGTTACTGTTACTTGTGCGAAATGTTGTTTATCTAAGTGTTCTCTAATAGTCAAATAATCAATATTTTTACAGCCAATCCATAACAAAATATAAAATTTATGAAGATATTAACAATGAACCGGTAACTATCACATTAAAAAATGCCATAAAATTTGTTATGGCATTTTGATATAGCAGAACACAGCACCTCCATTGATACGGGACGAATAAATAGATAATAGATTGTTAACAAGCTCAAGATGAAAGACTTAGAAGAAACCATGTATAAGCAAATGCAATATGAACTATCCTGTTTCAACCATGAAAATAGCCCGTGCAATGGCATAGAAAATGTCAGTATTATTGTACATAAGAAAAAAGTGAAAAACCGCAAAAAATACCAATCAGTAAAACATGGCCAACATCCGGCAGTTGCTTTCAGACTATCGCGTTCAGGTGGTCACAAAAACTATAAACTTCTATCAAAACATTCAAGTATGCCCGAAATAAATAATCGTCCAAAAGTATTAAAGCAACGTACTAAAAGTTCAAATGCAATTGCATTGAGGAAAAAACCAAATTTCAATACCAAATTTGTCGTGAACCGTGTCTCAGAATACCTATTTAGTGAATATTTAAGCCCTTTTAACTATCCTACTCAAAAAAAATGGAAAGTCTATCGATGCCAATTGAACACTCAGGAAGAAAGCTGCTGCTGTTCATGTAATTCTGATGCAATGTTCGAAGTAATGAAAAGCCTCTACGACTGCTACAAAAAGAAAAATTGTGATAATTGCAATTGCATACTCTGTGGTCATCTACCCCGAGAAGAAAGACGCATGGGGGAAGTTCGGAAATCTTTAGCGTCTGTCGGACTTACTCCTAGTACGAAAGAGAGAAAAGAAAAAGTGAAAAAAGCAGAAAAGGCGCTAGAAGGTAAGACTACAGCAGAAAAAGAAAAGATTTTGAAAGACTTGGCCAAATCAGGACAACCACTGCCTAAAGGTAAAACTGTATCAGAAAAAGAATTAATAAAGAAAGTAAGAACAGAGCTTGGGCTGCCTCCAGAAGCAAAAACAGCAGCCGAAAAAGAAAAAATGAAAAAAGCCAGAGCTGCAGGTGTAATTACTCCATTAGAGGGAAAAACAACAGCGCAGAAAGAAAAGATTCTTAAAGCTCAAGCTGAGCTAGGTATTCCTCTCCCAGAAGGTAGAACAGCTTCGGAAAAAGCTCTTATACTAAAAGTAAAAACTGAAGCAGGAATACCAGAAGGATTACCATCTGAGAAATTGCGAAAGGCCAAAGCAGCGGGACTGTTGACGCCCCTTGAAGGTAAAACTGCAGATCAAAAAGAAAAAATACTACGAGGACTCGCAATGCAGGGTATGCCTATTCCCGAAGGTAAAACCGCTTCAGAAAGAAAATTAATAGACAAAGTCCGTGCAGATGTAGGTTTACCCCCTGAGCCTAAAACAGCATCAATGAAGGAAAGGTACGCAAAGGCTGCTAATGCCGGTTTGATGCAACCACTTGAAGGAAAGTCGAATAAAGAGAAAGAAAAAATTTTGCAAGGCTTAGCTGATTTAGGTGTACCGTTGCCCGAAGGACGTACATCATCAGAGAGATTTCTGATAGCTAAAGTGAAGGCTAAAGCTATGCCTTCAGAAGCAGTAGGACCCTCAGAGAAAATGCGTAAGGCAAAAGCAGAGGGATTATTAACACCTATTGAAGGTAAAACACCAGAACAACAAGAAAAAATATTACGAGGACTAGCAATGCAAGGTATTCCTCTTCCTGAAGCCAAAACTGCTTCAGAAAAAAAGATAATAGATAAGGTTCGAGCTGATATAGGTTTACCTCCAGAACCGAAGACGGCATCAATGAAAAATAAATATGCTAAAGCTGCAGATGCTGGATTATTACAGCCACTAGAAGGCAAAACTGCAGCTCAGAAAGAAAAGGTACTACAGGGATTACATGATATGGGTATTCCGTTGCCTGAAGGGCGAACCGCATCAGAAAAATCACTGATAGCTAAAGTTAAAGCTGGAGTTCGTGAGCCAATTGCACTAGCACCGTCAGAAAAATTACGAAAGGCCAAAGCAGCAGGACTGTTGACGCCTCTTGAAGGTAAATCTGCAGATCAAAAAGAAAAAATACTAAAAGGACTCGCGATGCAGGGCATCCCTCTCCCGGAAGGTAAAACCGCTTCAGAAAAAAAAATGATTAACAAAGTTCGTATAGATCTCGGTTTACCTCCAGAACCTAAAACTAAATCTATGAGAGATAAGTACACCAGAGCTGCCGATGCTGGTCTAATACAGCCACTGGAAGGCAAATCAGCGAAGGAGAAAGAAAAAATATTACAAGGGTTACACGACATGGGTATACCCATGCCTGAAGGACGTACGAAATCTGAAAAAGCTCTTGTAGCTAAAATCAAGGCCGGACCTCGCGCGCCCCCGGTCTTAGCGCCATCAGAGAAATTACGCAAAGCTAAAGCGGCGGGAATTTTGACACCTATAGAAGGTAAAACACCAGAACAACAAGAAAAAATATTACGAGGACTAGCAATGCAAGGTATTCCTCTTCCTGAAGCCAAAACTGCTTCAGAAAAAAGGATAATAGATAAAGTTCGGGCTGATATAGGACTGCCACCAGAACCAAAAACTGCATCTATGAGAGGAAGATACACAAGGGCCGCTGATGCAGGCTTATTACAGCCATTAGAAGGGAAATCTGCTAAGGAAAAAGAAAAGATATTACAAGGTTTGCATGATATGGGAATACCGTTACCAGAGGGGCGAACCGCATCAGAAAAATCACTAATAGCTAAAGTAAAGGGAGTGGCTCGCGAGCCTATTGCACCAGCACCGTCAGAAAAATTACGAAAGGCAAAAGCAGCAGGACTGTTGACGCCCCTTGAAGGTAAATCTGCAGATCAAAAAGAAAAAATACTAAAAGGGCTCGCGATGCAGGGCATTCCTCTCCCGGAAGGTAAAACTGCTTCAGAAAAAAAAATGATTAACAAAGTTCGTACAGATCTCGGTCTACCTCCGGAACCTAAAACTAAATCTATGAGAGATAAGTACACCAGAGCTGCCGATGCTGGTCTAATACAGCCTCTGGAAGGCAAATCAGCGAAGGAGAAAGAAAAAATATTACAAGGGTTACACGACATGGGTATACCATTACCTGAAGGACGTACTAAATCTGAAAAAGCCCTTGTAGCTAAAATTAAGGCCGGACCTCGTGCGCCTCCGGTCTTAGCACCATCAGAGAAATTACGTAAAGCTAAAGCGGCGGGAATTTTGACACCTATAGAAGGTAAAACACCAGAACAACAAGAAAAAATATTACGAGGACTAGCAATGCAAGGTATTCCTCTTCCAGAAGCCAAAACTGCTTCAGAAAAAAGGATAATAGATAAAGTTCGGGCTGATATAGGACTGCCACCAGAACCAAAAACTGCATCTATGAGAGGAAAATACACAAGGGCCGCTGATGCAGGCTTATTACAGCCATTAGAAGGGAAATCTGCTAAGGAAAAAGAAAAGATATTACAAGGTTTGCATGATATGGGAATACCGTTACCAGAGGGAAGAACCGCATCGGAAAAATCACTGATAGCTAAAGTAAAGGGAGTGGCACGCGAGCCTATTGCACTAGCACCATCAGAAAAATTACGAAAGGCCAAAGCAGCAGGACTGTTGACGCCCCTTGAAGGTAAATCTGCAGATCAAAAAGAAAAAATACTTAGAGGGCTCGCGATGCAGGGCATTCCTCTCCCGGACGGTAAAACTGCTTCAGAAAAAAAAATGATTAACAAAGTACGTACAGATCTCGGTCTACCTCCGGAGCCTAAAACTAAATCTATGAGAGATAAGTACACCAGAGCTGCCGATGCTGGTCTAATACAGCCTCTGGAAGGCAAATCAGCGAAGGAGAAAGAAAAAATATTACAAGGGTTACATGACATGGGAATACCATTGCCTGAAGGACGTACAAAATCTGAGAAAGCTCTTGTAGCTAAAATCAAGGCCGGACCTCGCGCGCCTCCGGTCTTAACACCATCAGAGAAATTACGCAAAGCAAAAGCGGCGGGTATTTTGACACCTATAGAAGGTAAAACACCAGAACAACAAGAAAAAATATTACGAGGACTAGCAATGCAAGGTATTCCTCTTCCTGAAGCCAAAACTGCTTCAGAAAAAAGGATAATAGATAAAGTTCGGGCTGATATAGGACTGCCACCTGAACCGAAAACTGCATCTATGAAAGGAAGATATACAAGGGCTGCTGATGCTGGCTTATTACAACCATTAGAAGGGAAATCAGCTAAAGAGAAAGAAAAAATTTTGCAAGGTTTACATAATATGGGTATACCATTACCTGAAGGACGAACAGCATCAGAAAAAGCTCTTATAGCTAAAGTAAAAGCAGGATCTCGTGCACCGTCAGTACTGGAGCCAGCAGAAAAACTACGTAAAGCGAAAGCTGCAGGGTTACTGACTCCTTTAGAAGGTAAGTCTACAGCCCAACGTGAAAAGATATTAAAAGGACTTGCAATGCACGGTGTTCCGCTTCCTGAAGCAAAGACTGCTTCAGAAAAAATGTTGATTGATAAAGTGCGAGTCGACATGGGTCTTCCTCCAGAACCCAAAACTGCATCAATGAAAGATAAATACGCTAAGGCTGCTGATGCTGGATTATTACAGCCCTTAGAAGGAAAATCGCAGAAAGAAAAAGAGAGGATATTAAAAGGTTTACACGACAAGGGTATTCCACTGCCTGAAGGACGAACAGCATCAGAAAAAGCTCTCATAGAAAAAATTAGAACTGTATCGCGTGAACCTTCAATGGAAAAATTGCGCAAAGCGAAGGAAGCTGGATTGCTTACGCCTTTAGAAGGAAAAACACCCGCGCAAAAAGAAAAAATATTACGAGGTTTGGCGATGCAAGGTCTCCCTCTTCCAGAAGGCAAAACTGCTTCAGATAGAAAACTAGCAAACAAGGTTCGCGCTGATCTTGGATTACCACCTGAACCTAAAACATCACCCATGAAAGAAAAATATGCAAAAGCTGCAAATGCTGGTTTATTGCAACCACTAGAAGGCAAATCATCAAAGGAAAAAGAGAAAATATTACAAGGGCTACACAACATGGGTATACCACTCCCTGAAGGTCGAACCGCATCAGAAAAAGATCTTATTGCTAAAGTTAAGGCAGGGCCTCGTGCACCAACAATGCTAGTACCATCTGAAAAGTTGCGAAAAGCAAAAGCTGCAGGATTGTTGACTCCAATTGAGGGTAAATCTCCAGCACAACAAGAAAAAATTTTACGAGGTTTAGCAATACAAGGAATTCCTCTTCCAGAAGGAAAGACACCCTCGGAGAAACTAATTGCCGAGAAAGTTAGAGCTGATCTTGGTCTACCACCTGCGCCTAAAACTGCTTCAGAAAGAGAAAAATATAACAAAGCTGTAGCCAAAGGGATAGTTACACCTCTAGAAGGAAAAACACAATCACAAAAAGAAAAGATATTGAGAGATCAACATGAATTGGGCCTACCGCTACCAGAAGGTCGAACGTCTTCAGAGAAATCCTTGATTCGACGGATAAAAGCTGGAACGAAGAAAACCACTCAAACAATAGGTGTGGGAGCGCCTGCTTTGCCACCTGAGGAAAGACGAAAACTAGACGCGAAAACAGCGAAAGTCATGAAAGAAGGCAAGGGTCCTGCCGATGAGTGTATATGCGGTCTTTTAACACCTGAATCTGAAAGAGAAGCACCCGTATCAAGAGCAGAAAGAATACCATCTGAAAAACTAAGGGCTGCTAAAGCTGCAGGACTTTTAACACCTTTAGAAGGCAAATCTCCAGAACAAAAAGAAAAAATATTTAGAGGGCTAATTAAACAAGGTCTCCCATTACCAGAAGGTAAAACAGTCTCAGAAAAAAAAATAATTGATAAAATTCGAGCACAAGTTGGGTTACCGCCTGAACCCAAAACAACATCCATGAAAGAAAAATATGCTAAAGCCCAAGCTGCAGGTATTATAACGCCTTTAGAAGGGAAATCCGCATCGCAGAAAGAGAAAATACTTAAAGCTCAAGCAGATATGGGTGTACCACTTCCTCAAGGTCGAACAGCCTCCGAAAAAGCTCTTATTGCTAAAATAAAAGCTACTACAGCACCATCAGTGACAACAGAGAAATTAAGGAAAGCTAAAGCAGCCGGTTTGTTAACTCCTCTTGAAGGAAAAAGTGCCGAACAAAAAGAAAAAATCCTGAAAGGTTTGGCCACGGCTGGTCTACCATTACCTGAGGGTAGAACAGTATCCGACAAAGTATTGATAAAAAAAATTAAAACCGAGTTAGGGGTTCCTGAACCAACTCCATCAGAAAAATTAAAAAAAGCCAAAGTAGAAGGCGTTTTAACGCCTTTAGAAGGAAAGACACTAGCACAGAAAGAAAAAATATTAAGAGGAAGAGCCGCAGCAGGTTTGCCATTACCTGCAGGTAAAACAGCATCTGAAAAAGCAGTAATAGAGAAAATTAAAAAAGACACTGGGTACGTCACACCTTCGCCAGCGGAAAGGATGAAAAGAGCAAAAGCTGCAGGTTTACTTACTCCTTTAGAAGGTAAAACGGCTTCAACTAAGGAGAAAATTCTTCGTGAGAGAGCGGCTGCAGGAGTTCCAATCACAGAAGGCAAAACACCATCGGAAAAGGAAATAATTAAAAAAATTACAGCTGGTGTGCCACCTACGGTCAAAAGACCATCTGAGAGAATAAGAGAAGCTAAAGCTGCTGGAGTACTAACTCCTCTAGAAGGTAAATCACCGAAACAAAAAGAAAATATTCTTAGAGGCTTAATAAAAGCTGGCGTACATTTGCCTGAACCTAAGACATCATCAGAAAAAGATTTGATGGAGAAAATACGGAATGATGTCGGATTACCACCTGAACCAAAAACACCATCACAGAGGGACAGATATAGAAAAGCTCACGATGCCGGAATCATTACACCACTTGAAGGTAAATCTACAGCAGAAAAAGAAAAAATACTTAAGCGGCTACATGATGCTGGAATACCGCTACCCGAAGGTAGAACGAATTCAGAAAAGGCAATGATTAAAAGAATTAAAGCGGAACTACCCGAACGCAAAGTAGCTTCAGAAAAAATTAGAGCCGCAAGGGCTGCTGGTTTGTTAACACCATTAGAAGGAAAGACTGCCGCTCAGAAAGAGAAGATCATTAAAGGATTAACCAAGGCAGGAATGCCTTTACCGGAAGGTAAAACAGCTTCCGAAAAAGCTTTAATTCACAAAATTCGAACAGAAGTAGGTCTACCACCGACACCAGCGACTTCATCTTTAAAAGTGAAAATGCAAAAAGCACAAGCTGCGGGCATAATTACGCCTTTGGATGGGAAAACAGCTGCACAGAAAGAACAAATTTTGCGAAACTTGGCTGAAGCCAGAGTGCCACTGCCAGAGGGAAGAACCGTTTCAGAAAAGGCACTGATAGGAAAAATCAAAGCTGAAAGTAGAGCACCCGCAAAAATCACATCTGAAAAGTTAAAGAAGGCTAAGGAAGCAGGATTATTAACACCATTAAAAGGAAAATCTGCCAAAGAGAAAGAACGAATAATGAAAGGTTTAGTTAAACAAGGATTACCACTTCCTGAGGGCCAAACAGCATCTGAAAAAAAGATAGCAGAAAAAGTTCGAAAAGATCTTGGACTACCACCTGTACCCAAAACTTCTACTGAGAGGGGAAAGATGCGTAAAGCGGAAGCAGCAGGTATAATAACACCTCTGGAAGGCAAAACAAAGACACAAAAAGAACGCATTTTAAAAGACATGGCTCATGCTGGAGTAGAGTTACCAGAAGGCAGAACTGGTTCCGAAAAAGCAATGATTAAGAAAATAAAAGCCGAAGTACTACCCTCTGAACAGCGTCGAATAGGTCCTCCAGCATTGCCCCCGAAAGAACGGAGCCAATTAGATAAAAAAACTGCAAAAGTGATGAAAGAAGGAAAAGGGCCCAGTGATGAATGTATATGTGGTCTTTTAACGCCAGAATCAGAAAGAGAAGCACCACCTGGCAAAATACCATCAGAAAAAATAAAAAAAGCTAAAGCCGCTGGCTTGCTTACTCCATTAGAAGGTAAAACAACAGCAGAAAAGGAAAAAATAATAAAAGGATTAGCGGAGCAAGGTTTACCTCTTCCCGAAGCCACAACTTCGTCCGAAAGAAAAATAACCAGTAAAGTTCGTAAGGAACTAGGGCTCCCGCCTGAACCTAAGACTGCATCGATGAAAGAAAAACAAAAGAAAGCCGCAGCCGCTGGTGTACTTGTACCTTTAGAAGGCTTATCCTCAAAAGAGAAGGAAAAAGTTCTTAAGACTCAAGCAGATTTGGGAATAGAACTCGCAGAAGGTAGAACTGCTTCAGAGAAAGCACTGATAGCCAAAGTAAAGGCTGAAAGTAAAGCACCACCGACAAAAGTTCCATCCGAAAAGTTAAGAAAGGCAAAAGAAGCTGGGTTACTTACACCGCTTAAAGGGAAAAAAGCAAAAGATAAAGAAAAAATAATACGAGGTTTGGCGAAAGAAGGTATTCCCCTTCCTGAAGCTGAAACTGCTTCCGAAAGGAAAATAATTGATAAAGTTCGCAAGGAAGTCGGTCTTCCACCTGAGCCTAAGACTGCATCAATGAAAGGAAAACACGAGAAAGCCGCTGCTGCTGGCGTTCTTGTACCCTTAGAAGGCTTATCGTCAGCAGAAAAGGAAAAAGTTCTTAGAGCTCAAGCAGATATGGAAATAGAACTTCCAGAAGGTAGAACTGCTTCAGAGAAAGCACTTATTGCCAAAGTTAAAGCTGAAAGTAAAGCACCACCGACAAAAATTCCACCCGAAAAATTAAGAAAGGCAAAAGAAGCTGGCCTGCTTACTCCATTAGAGGGGAAAAGTGCAGCAGATAAGGAAAAGATAATAAGAGGCTTGGCAAAAGAAGGTATTCCCCTCCCTGAAGCTCAAACTGTTTCCGAAAGAAAAATAATAGATAAAGTTCGCAAGGAAGTCGGTCTTCCACCAGAGCCTAAGACTGCATCAATAAAAGAAAAACAAAAGAAAGCCGCAGCCGCAGGTGTACTTGTACCTTTAGAAGGCTTATCTTCAAAAGAGAAGGAAAAAGTTCTTAAGGCTCAAGCAGATATGGGGGTAGAACTCCCGGAAGGTAGAACTGCTTCAGAGAAAGCACTGATAGCCAAAGTAAAGGCTGAAAGTAAAGCACCACCGACAAAAATTCCATCCGAAAAGTTAAGAAAGGCAAAAGAAGCTGGCCTGCTTACACCGCTCAAAGGGAAAAAAGCAAAAGATAAAGAAAAAATTATACGAGGTTTAGCGAAAGAAGGTATTCCCCTTCCTGAAGCTGAAACTGCTTCCGAAAGGAAAATAATTGATAAAGTTCGCAAGGAAGTCGGTCTTCCACCTGAGCCTAAGACTGCATCAATGAAAGGAAAACACGAGAAAGCCGCTGCTGCTGGCGTTCTTGTACCCTTAGAAGGCTTATCGCCAGCAGAAAAAGAAAAAGTTCTTAGAGCTCAAGCAGATATCGGAATAGAGCTCCCAGAAGGTAGAACTGCTTCCGAGAAAGCACTGATTGCGAAAGTAAAAGCTGAAAGTAAAGCACCACCGGCAAGAATACCATCCGAAAAATTAAGGAAAGCAAAAGAAGCTGGCTTGCTTACTCCATTAGAAGGAAAAAGTGCAGCAGATAAGGAAAAGATAATAAGAGGCTTGGCAAAAGAAGGTATTCCCCTCCCTGAAGCTCAAACTGCTTCCGAAAGAAAAATAATAGATAAAGTTCGCAAGGAAGTAGGTCTTCCACCTGAGCCTAAGTCTGCATCGATTAAAGAAAAACAAAAAAAAGCCGCAGCCGCTGGTGTACTTGTACCTTTAGAAGGCTTATCTTCAAAGGAGAAGGAAAAAGTTCTTAAAGCTCAAGCAGATATGGGAATAGAACTCCCAGAAGGTAGAACTGCTTCAGAGAAAGCACTGATAGCCAAAGTAAAGGCTGAAAGTAGAGCACCCGCAAAAATCACATCTGAAAAGTTAAAAAAAGCTAAGGAAGCAGGATTATTAACACCATTAAAAGGAAAATCTGCCAAAGAAAAAGAACGAATAATGAAAGGTTTAGTTGAACAAGGATTACCGCTACCTGAGGGCCAAACAGCATCTGAAAAAAAGATAGCAGAAAAAATTCGAAAAGATCTTGGACTACCACCTGTGCCTAAAACTTCTTCTGAGAGAGAAAAGATGCGTAAAGCGGAAGCAGCAGGTATAATAACATCTCTTGAAGGCAAAACTACAACTCAAAAAGAACGCATTTTAAAAGACATGGCTCACGCTGGAGTAGAGTTACCAGAAGGCAGAACTGGTTCCGAAAAAGAAATGATTAAGAAAATAAAAGCCGAAGTACTACCCTCTGAACAGCGTCGAATAGGTCCTCCAGCATTGCCCCCGAAAGAACGGAGCCAATTAGATAAAAAAACTGCAAAAGTGATGAAAGAAGGAAAAGGGCCCAGTGATGAATGTATATGTGGTCTTTTAACACCAGAATCAGAAAGAGAAGCACCACCTGGCAAAATACCATCAGAAAAAATAAAAAAAGCTAAAGCCGCTGGCTTGCTTACTCCATTAGAAGGTAAAACAACAGCAGAAAAGGAAAAAATAATAAAAGGATTAGCGGAGCAAGGTTTACCTCTTCCCGAAGCCACAACTTCGTCCGAAAGAAAAATAACCAGTAAAGTTCGTAAGGAACTAGGGCTCCCGCCTGAACCTAAGACTGCATCGATGAAAGAAAAACAAAAGAAAGCCGCAGCCGCTGGTGTACTTGTACCTTTAGAAGGCTTATCCTCAAAAGAGAAGGAAAAAGTTCTTAAGACTCAAGCAGATTTGGGAATAGAACTCCCAGAAGGTAGAACTGCTTCAGAGAAAGCACTGATAGCCAAAGTAAAGGCTGAGAGTAAAGCACCACCGACAAAAGTTCCATCCGAAAAGTTGAGAAAAGCAAAAGAAGCTGGGTTACTTACACCGCTTAAAGGGAAAAAAGCAAAAGATAAAGAAAAAATAATACGAGGTTTGGCGAAAGAAGGTATTCCCCTTCCTGAAGCTGAAACTGCTTCCGAAAGGAAAATAATTGATAAAGTTCGCAAGGAAGTCGGTCTTCCACCTGAGCCTAAGACTGCATCAATGAAAGGAAAACACGAGAAAGCCGCTGCTGCTGGCGTTCTTGTACCCTTAGAAGGCTTATCGTCAGCAGAAAAGGAAAAAGTTCTTAGAGCTCAAGCAGATATGGGAATAGAACTTCCAGAAGGTAGAACTGCTTCAGAGAAAGCACTTATTGCCAAAGTTAAAGCTGAAAGTAAAGCACCACCGACAAAAATTCCATCCGAAAAATTAAGAAAGGCAAAAGAAGCTGGCCTGCTTACTCCATTAGAGGGGAAAAGTGCAGCAGATAAGGAAAAGATAATAAGAGGCTTGGCAAAAGAAGGTATTCCCCTCCCTGAAGCTCAAACTGTTTCCGAAAGAAAAATAATAGATAAAGTTCGCAAGGAAGTCGGTCTTCCACCAGAGCCTAAGACTGCATCAATAAAAGAAAAACAAAAGAAAGCCGCAGCCGCAGGTGTACTTGTACCTTTAGAAGGCTTATCTTCAAAAGAGAAGGAAAAAGTTCTTAAGGCTCAAGCAGATATGGGAGTAGAACTCCCGGAAGGTAGAACTGCTTCAGAGAAAGCACTGATAGCCAAAGTAAAGGCTGAAAGTAAAGCACCACCGACAAAAATTCCATCCGAAAAGTTAAGAAAGGCAAAGGAAGCTGGCCTCCTTACACCGCTTAAAGGGAAAAAAGCAAAAGATAAAGAAAAAATAATACGAGGTTTAGCGAAAGAAGGTATTCCCCTTCCTGAAGCCCAAACTGCTTCCGAAAAGAAAATAATTGATAAAGTTCGCAAGGAACTCGGGCTTCCGCCTGAGCCTAAGACTGCATCAATGAAAGGAAAACACGAAAAAGCCGCTGCCGCTGGCGTTCTTGTACCCTTAGAAGGCTTATCGCCCGCAGAAAAGGAAAAAGTTCTTAGAGCTCAAGCAGATATGGGAATAGAACTTCCAGAAGGTAGAACAGCATCGGAGAAAGCACTCATAGCTAAAATAAAAGCGGAGCCAGCGCCATTAAAAGTATCATCGGAAAAATTGAGAAGAGCAAAAGCTGCCGGCTTACTTACGCCTCTAGAAGGAAAAACACAAGCTCAAAAGGAAAAAATAATACGAAGTCTAGCAGAAGCCGGGTTACCTTTACCAGAAGGTAAAACAAAATCTGAAAAAGCTTTGATACACAAAGTTCGAACTGAACTAGGTATTCCTCCTCCAGCAAGAACAGCATCAGAAAAGGCAGTAGTTCGCAAAGCTAAAGCAGAAGGATTGTTAACCCCAATTGCTGGTAAATCAGGTAAAGAAAAGGAGAGAATAATTAAAGGACTTGCTGAAGCTGGGTTACCAATGCCTGAGGGAAAAACAACTTCCGAAAAAGAAATGATAAAAAAAATAAGAACTGCAGCTGGACTACCATCTGAAGCAACCCCCGCCGAAAAGATGGGAGAAATAAAAACGAAATCAAAAAGAATTGGAGTCACACCAAGTAAAAAAGTAGCTAAAGGAATCGGAGTAGGGCCTATGATCAAATCAAAAGCAGGTATTGGCGAAGAATATGAAGATATCATAAAAACAACAACATGTGAACGAGCTTGCGGTTGTGACAAAAAGAAGATCAGATTTAAACACAGCTATGTAAAGATAAGAGTGACGTCTCCGGACATATCTTCACTCTGTCCGTGTCCTGACGAATGTCTTCCAGGAGTTAAAGGCGGGGCCTTTATTGATAATGAGGGTATAAAGGTTACCGTAGGGAGAGTGGATGGCGTGACGTCATACACCAGTCAGTACAGCAATCACATCCTAGAAAGTTCTAAAAATATTATAACTCTTTATGATAAAAACAACTCAAATAGCAATAGAAGTAACACGTCAAACAAATCAGTACATGAATTATTTACTAATAAAATTGTAACTAATGATTTACAAAAGCCTATGTTCAAAGTGCGTCAATCCCAAAAGTGTCCAGATAGTAACAATAAAATGATATATGAACAGCTATACTCTTCATCTTCGTACACCAGCGACTCGTATGATAGCCATACCAGCTTCAAGCCATATAAAATAGAAAGTGACAAAACATATCCACGCGACAGTAAAGGAACTTTAGAAAGATGGATCCATGGTTCGGACAGATTCCTTAATACCCCTGGATATTTAGAATCATCGAGAGAAACGTGCAGGCATTCTGCTTTAAGGTCTTATACTTCAGATGACTGTACTGTTACGGAGCCTTCCTCTCGCGGTAGTTTTGAATCAATCATAGTTATAAAAAGTGAATCGTCGCTAAGCTTATCTACGCTCTCAAGCAGCAGTGTGGATGTAATAAGTGTGATATCATATTCAAATAGCAGTGGCGTATCCAATTCCACGCATTACTTATACTGTCCAATATCTGGCGGTAATTATAGTGATAGTACTGTCGAAGAATTAGAGTGTTTTAATAGGACAATTGACTACAGTTCGGCCGATACAGTAACAAGGTAATTAATTTTTTTGTATAAATTTGACGATTTATATGTATATACCATTTAAGATATGATGACTTATTAGACATACCGTCATGTTAAATTTTTTAAAAATACATTAACAATATTATCATAATATATTTATGTAGTTAGTATAATTATGGCTTTGGTATAATTATATTTGTGAAATCTATTTATTATTATACTTTTTATGAGACGCAATATGTATTTCTTTCATTTCATTGATAATTTGATTATATAAATGAGAAAAGGATGAGGTTTTTAGACTACAGGGCATTTCAAGATGATAAATACTATCATATTAGTACATTTAAACCATGCTAATCTATCTTATCTTTTAGCGATAGCAGTAATGTAGTTAACGATACTTACCGGAATGAAACACAAACGATAATCAACATAAATAAAAGGGAAAGCGGAACATCAGCTTCTAAAAAAAATCAGAATGAATACTTGACCTTTAGAATGTCTCAAACTAACTTAAGTCACGACCACAATATAACTAAAGTGAGCACACGTATGACTAACACTGGTGAACCGGTCATAGTTATAAACAACTTGGACAGTGAGCAGGATATAACAATGATGGTTGACGAACTTTTATCTAAAAACGAATTCTCCGACGCATCCTCCATATTCGTGGTAGTGCCCACGTCAGACGACAATGACTCGGACAGTTCATCGGAGTCCAACGGCTCCACTATATGTATTCAAATATCAGAACATCGTCCCAATTGGAATATAAACCAATTGGAGGTTGAAGAGCCGGGTAAGTGTCGCTTTTGCCTCCAAACCTTCTATCAAATAATGTATGTTATAAGTCATTATTGTATTTTGGTAAAGCATTTTGTTTTATCATGATGAAAATTTTATGTAATAGTCTGAAACCACCAAGTGAGAAGCAAAGCGATCCATGTTTAAATCTGGTTTGAATTGATGGAGGCCTTGGCCTTATCATTAGCTCCTAAAGTAGGACGTTTTCCGTTGAGGAGGCGAGACGCCACATTACATTGCACATAGCGGCCCTTTCATGGTAAGGGGGCTGTAGCCGGACCTTAGCTGTCTTCACAGTAGTATTCATCCAGTTTTTGTGTGATGAAGTAACAAACATCTAGCCATCATTATAAACTTTCACGTTTATAATATTACTAGCTGCGCCCCGCGGTGTTACCCGCTACATTTTTTCGGGATAAAAAGTAGCCTAGTGTGAATCTAGGGTGTCAGCTACCTACTATAGTACCCCGCCGCGACATTGTCTTAAATAGGTGTCACTCGGATCGGATTTGATGGCTCAATGATAGGTGTTATTTTTGACTTTTTAAATGACCGCTTTTCTTTGTTGCGTTGGGGGTATATTAAATTTTTAATTTAATTTTTATTGAATATTATATCAATATTTTACAGTAATGACGCCGAGAAGAATTTCATCTAACACGCGAGGCGTAAGGATATCCGCTAAAGGTAGAAAGTACTTTATGGAAGGGATGCAAAATAATATAGCACCTTTACCTAACAAGAAGACCACGATAGAGTATCAAAAAGTATGTCAGTACAAAGAGGGAAAGAATAATAATCCTACTAAAGGATGGTTAGAGAGTCGGTACCATGGTGTTAGTACTGATACTACTGCGGATAGACCATGTTGCTGTGTTCCTAAAGTTCGTAAAGACGTTGCTCAAAACCTGAGTTCCAACCACCGCTGTGTAGCGAACGTGGTGTCTGAGCTAATTACGCCGCTTCTTGTTAATCAAGGTACATACTCTTAACAGTAATAATTAATTTACTTAAATGTTCACATAAACCAACACCTACTTGTTTTTATAAACCGATTATTTTTTTCTATGTTCTGTTTTTTACCCGATTTCACAACGCAAGGTACTAACGCAGGGTAATATTCGTCTAACTATAATATTAAAGATGTATTAGCAATCAATTAGGTAAACCCTTACAGTTTGAACGCACGATTGACTTTTATCCACATTAGTGACACGACAATTGACAACTGCAGTAAACAGTTGATATTGTAAATACTTTTCACTGATGCTATTCTAAAACCTAAGGAATAAAACTCAAGCCAGTTGAATAAACAGTAAATGGATTTGTTATTGTCTTTTAGGGCTCGGTAGCGACGGTTACCGGATGCCGAGGTTAACCCAAATTACTCAGCAGGCTTCATATATGTCACTGAACCAAGCCCACACTCCAGTGACTACATGTCGAATACCTCCTTGTTCTCCTGTCGGCACTGCCATGCCGCCACCTTTACCAGAGATAAAAGAATCCAAGGCACAGCCGTGTCAATGTAGTCCAGAAAAACTAAGAGAATTATTGGATCAAGCCGTCAAAGCAGGGAAGACATTAAATTTGAAATCAATTGGATGTGATGGTGCTACTTCTCCCGCACCTGCTATCTCGCCTTTGCAGGAAAAGCCTATAAGTAAGAGCTTTATAGATAAATATATACGTACATAAAGTAACGCGTGTTTCCCAGAGGGGTGGGCAGAGAGCTTTATTTATTTATATTCAAATACAATATTTATCCATCAATCTCGCCTGTATTCCCCGAAGAGTAAGATAGATCTGTATAGCACTTCCACAAGCTGTGCAAGCTGTTCATATACATATTTATATAATTTACAGTAATAATTAATCTTAAACCCGTTTAATTCGCTTTAAACATCTGAAAATGACAATTGTCTGGATCATGTCTTTAAGTAACCGAATATCTTGTATAACAATTTATTACAGGTAAAGATGAAGATTGTGCAACGTGTTCCCAACCCAAATACAAAGATGGAGCAACCTTGAAATGTTCTTGTAGTGGAAAGAAAAAAACTGTTAAACTTCGACCCCTGTGCCCATGTGAACAACACCAGCCACCAGTGTCACGCACTGTACCTGGACCTAAGGCGGGTACCAGGTCTTTGGGTTGTCAATGCTGCGTATGTGAAGACTCCACACTGAGAAGTTGTCCTGAAGACACATGTCCTAAGAAGTTGTTTGGTGTAATAAACAGGAAGAGTCGTGTAAAACCTTCGTCTCAAATGGGTAATATAGAACAATTCGGTCCTGCAGGAGGATGGACACTAATGGAACAAGGAGGAACTTATACCCAAGCAGGTATGAGGCCGCCAAGGACCAGTGCTGATACATCGACCAACACAAGGAAAAGTTGCGCGTGCAATAATACAAATGGAAAGAAGAAAACGAAAATCATTTGCGAATGTCCTCCTCCTGAACCAGAGCCGGAACCAGAACCAGAACCAGATAAAGAAGACCTACAATTTATACCACCAATGGAATTTACGTTCGTCGAACTAGAAAAGTATAATATGCTAGAACATAAACAGGCTTTGAGACAGAGATCGGATATGACACAAACGCAATCAGGATTCAAAATGTTTAAAAAGAGAAAACCACCGCCGGAACCTGAGCCTGAATTAACCGTTGAAGACGCTGTCAGGTACTATGCAAGTATGCATCCACATGTATTACGTGATCTGTGTCCCCCGCCGCCAGAATATCGCGAAGAAATAAATTTTAAGGATTGCTCATGTGAAGGCAATAAACTGCCCAAATCTGATGTGGACTGCATTTGCCCCTACGAGCCACCCCTTCCACCGCCACCACCACCACCAAAAACACCACCACCGCCGCCACCACCACCACCACCACCTGAACCAGAGCCTGCGAAAGAAGATGAGGGTCCTCGTAGAGGCTTCAAGTTTTCAATGGGGGGCAAGGGTTCCGGTTCAAAAGGGCTTAGCGGAGTTTGTTGCTTTGATATGATTCAAGAGATTAACACTTCAAGACATCTTTCAAAAGAGTAACAGCAATATGTTAAAATAATTAAAAAAAACAGTAATATATTTAGATTAGTTCGGTATTGATGTACAAATTTATCGTCATTGTCAGTCGTATGTATTTTTACACCAACAAAGTAGTACTCAGGTCCACATAATAGCTGTTAATAATGAAAATGTAAACAAACACGAACACGATCTGAAAATAATCTGTTTTGCTATTTTATTTTAAATAGATGAGATCTAAATAATTTGGTTAGTCGGTTTATTATGCCTCATATAACATTATTTGGTATTATAATCATAGCCTTCAAAGTTATTTCTATTAGAGACTATTTATTAATAAGAAAGTTAGTGCACCAACACTGGCAGCTGCAGAGGTCATTTTTGGTTTCTCAAACTTGCATGAATAAAAATACTTTAAATTCTATTACCGTTTTTTCACCATACGACGTGTCGCCATATAAAATCTATTCTTTGTAGTTCTCGTGGGACGTGTAATGGGAAGTAGGCCCGTAATTACCTTTTTTTTTTTTTTTTAACGTGAGGGAAATGCGTTATGCATTCCCCGCCGCTGGGAGGCGACGGGGATATGTGGGACTCTCCCCCATGAACCCAATAAGATCCACGAGGGCCTATCCACTAAAAACCTCACATGTTGCCTGCTTCGGCGCATAAGTGGCGGGGAGGCGGGATCGCTATAGCATTCTACCGCCAACCCCACCAGCGCTATCCGCCCTGTAAAGTGGGGCGGATTCTTCGCTCCCCCCTATGTAGAGGTAGGGGGGTACAGGACTTCGGTGCATAGGCCAGTGCAATGCAGAGGTGGGTCTCCCAACCCAGCCTCCGCGGGCCTCTGCTCAGTGAGAGGAACGCCAAGTCCGTCCCCTCACTGACCCTTTTGGCGCTTGGGCGCGCAACACCAGACGGAGAAGTGGGCCACATCAGGCAGACATGGGCACCACCTCCCCACCCGTGGCAGCTGGAGCAGGGGTCGGCCGCAGGGTTGCGGCCTTCCCCTTACCCTTTTGGGGCACGCTAGCCCTACAGGGTTTGGTGCCGATCGGGTGGTCGGCCTTTTGACCCGCAGCAGCACAGGCTGTGCAGTGCGGATCTCTGGCGCACGACTTGGCCAGGTGGCCGACCTCGCCGCAGCGGTAGCACTGCGTGCGGCGATCCTCCTCGCACGTGCAGAAATGCTGCACGTGCGCGTTGAGTAGGCAACGGAAACATCGGGTGGGTCTGGCATCCAGCAGTTTTACCTGCGCCGAGACCCATCCGACCAGTAGCCTACCTCGGGCCACCTTATTAGCGGCTGCCACGGGGCAGCGCACCCAAACGCTGCCAAGGCCGGAGGGGGTGCGTCGTACCTCCCCCGCCTTGACCTGGTCAGCCGTGCAGCCACCCGTGCGGGCGACTGCGGCGACGACACTTTCGGACGTCGCGGAGTCATCCAAGCCCGAAATGCGCATCTCTGCGCACTTGATAGGCCTGGAGACCCGGACGTCCTCGGCACCCAGTGCCTCTCGCAATTTGTGCACGAGGGCGTCGGCCTTACTGCCGCTATTCGCCCCCGGCAACTCAAATACGCGGGCCCCGGTCACCGCCTGCCTGTATCGCAGGCCGGTGATCCCGAGGTCCGCAAGGGGCACCTTTTCCTTGGCCGTCGTGAGGACGGCCGCGTAGGAGAGGCCGCGCTCAACCGCGCCCGGCTGCAGCGTAATTACTACAGCCGACGAGCGCGGCACGCGCAACCTCGGTGCCCTCTTCTTGGGCGCCTTTTTTTTCTGCCCCTTTGCAGGGGCACCCGAGCCCTTGTTGGTGGGCCGCTCGGGCTTCTTCTTTTGCCCCTTCTTCTTGGCCACCGTGGTCCAGCCCTCCTCCGTTAGGACGGGGCTGGCAGAGGTGGTGGCCTCAGGGGCGGTCGCCGCTGCAGAGGTCGAAGGCCGCGGAGGCTCCGCGACCCTCTTCCCCTTAGGCTGCTGCTTCTTTCCCTTGGGAGGGTCCGAAGCAGCAGTCTGCTGCGGTGCAGCGTTTGGGGCAGGCGCCTGCTGCACCCGCTCCGTTGCTGCCGGCAGACTCTCTACCGAAGCCAGAGAGTCCGCCCTTCTCCTGTAGGCCCGTACTTACCTTACGTGATTCGCAATGGTAGTAGGGAACCCAACAATAGCTTATCATATTTTAGGGTGCACTGAAACAAGTGATTAAATAATATTATTATTTAATTCATACTTTACCATTCATTTTCTTTAGATCGTTATATATTTTATTTTTACAAATGATTGAATAACAAATATTTTATAATGAATACGAACAACAATTTTGGTAAGATTTTGTTCACAACATTAGGTATATATACATACATTTATACAATTAAAAATAAAACATACTATCTACAATTCTACATTAAAACTAATAACGTAGTATACCAAAAACATTTTATAAAAATGAATTTTCTCGTGACAAGATAAGTGTAAAAGGGGGTTTACATCAACGCGTTTAAAAAAATTATAATCGACTCATAAAGCTTGTTACTAACATTTGTTGAATGAACCATGTTTTCAAAATTCTAATAGAAATAATTATTGAGTTCCAAACTTATCAATTTAATAATTTTGTCGAGGCACTCCATGTGTAGTTTGTTTGAAATGTATGATTTATTCATAGTTAACGAAGTTGCATCATCAATATCGATTTCATTTTTTATAAGAGCATTAGCAGAATTGTCACAATCTTCAAATTTATTCATGCATTTATACAAGATACCCAGCAAAGTATGTAACAAAAATCCTATAATATGGTTGACGGACAGTTGTTGAAAGATTTTCACCTACATAGGAAAATATAATTTAAGTTACTTTTCCTATTGTTATCTCCAGACGTTATTTTCTTTAAATTAAAATTAAGAGTGTAAAAGGGGTTATGGTTGACTCAATAGTGCCGTATAGTTAAAGGATGAAGATTACAGATTCATTCGAATTCCAATTAATGCACTCCGTGTGGAAGATGGGGTTGCCATTGGTTTAATCTTTCCAATTTCGTGTATGTTTTCTCATAACTCAGTCATTTATAAACCGATTTCAATTTTTTTTTTCATATGATTGGGTTTACGTTCCGATTGGTCCCCTAGAAATTTTGTTATTACCTGATGATGAACTCCGAAGATATGGAACGGAACTCCTCATAGGATCACAGCAAAACGCCCGTATCTTAATTATATGATGATGATATTGCATAAATAGTAGTCGATAACTGACCACTAACAAGGTCCTTGTTAGGTTAGTTATCGACTACTACTTCCACGAGGGAGTCCTATCACTTTCCTGGATTAAATATATCGTGTGTGTAAAACAAAAAGTCCTTTTAAACGGTACCTTGGTTTAAAAGGGCTTCTTGTTTTGTGTGTGAAAGGATTTCAAATACTAGTCTCACAAAAGTCTGGGGCGGATGAATTCTAGACACCACAAAAAATCGTGAAATATGTCTACATACAGCAACATCATCAGCCGGAAGACGTCCACTGTTGAACAAAAGCTTCCCCTTTTTAGAAGGGGGGGGGGGCATAATCCCCACGCTTGGCAAGCCGCTTGGGGAAAAATAATAAAAAAAAATTAAAACCACCAAAAAACTCAAGATGAAAAATAATATTTTATCACATCACTTTACATAAGCGAAGTGGAAGTCGGTGCCAAATCCCAACATCCATTTAGCGATTAAGAAAAAAAAGTACTTTTATGAATGCTGTCATAAGTGCTGAGTTCATTGTTTCAAAGTTAAAACTATTAACTAACCGAAAGCATAGGATTTGGCGCCGACTTACATTTCGCTTATGTAAATTGATGTGATAAAATATTATTTTTCACTTTTGAGTTTTTTGAACGTTTTAATATTTTTTTTTATAATCATACAAATACGTTTTGTACTTTAATTATAGTCGATTACGTAGGCTGATTTATCTGAAGGAGCACATTTATTAGGATTATGGACATACAGGTATTTGCTATTTAGCCCCTCAAATAAATTGCAAATTTTTTATCTATTGATAGAAATATTTACCTATTTCCATGTTATGGTCATTAGCCTTTGTGACTTCAAAATCATTTTGAAAAGAATTGGAACTGCTGATCCAATTAATGTGTATCTCCTTGATTTGATTGAATCCAACGTGGCTTCCTGAAAGAAAGTATGATATTTACTAAAAGCTTGAATAGAATTAAAAGAAATCAATTATTCAACTATTATCTAAACCGGAGTTTTTTATTGAAAATCAACACGGACAGACTACTAGCCAAAATCTTAAAAGGCTGAGACATGTTTAGTACACTCATGTTTAATTCATTACCAGTGTGTAAATCCTAGTTATTAGGGACCGGGTATTAGGGATAACTTGTTTTTGTTATCCTTGAGTAAGTGCAAGTAAAGCACCGTTAGTCTAGACATTATTTAATTATTTTTATAACATTGCTTTTTTCTAGCACGGACACACGCCAGACTAGTGTTGCTATTAACATTAACTCGCAAGGCGTTAGTTGAACCGCCAGGCTATGCACTTAAATCTAATGAAATGTTTAAAATAGACGTTTCTATACAAAATATATTTCTATCTATCATTACCGCACCTGATGATGGTCTATACAAGTTCATGAAAGGAAGATTTCGTTTCTGTCCTGCCAAAACACTTGTATCCGTAAACTAAGCTAGTTGTACCTAATATTCTCGTTTATTTAAAGTTAAGTTGTTTGTTTTTTTTAGAAAACAGCTATCCGTTATACTCTTTTATAACATAACATCACGCCTATGTTCCCCGAAGAACTAAGCAGAGGTGTGTTAGTAGTACCATGTAGTACACCCACGTTTCGCCAGTTATGTTATAGGTCCCAATGTATTTGGGGCGGGCCTATTGCTATCACACCAGCATATCCGGGGTGCGGACCAGGACGCCATGCTCAGCAGGCGCACTTAGCGACCATTAGACCAACGAGATAGTCTCTTTCATCACCATCATGATTAATTAATTTATTTCATGCCATGCTCATAAAAATATGTCATAACTCATAACGCTTCCATAACGATATAACGATGGTTAAATACTCTATCTAAGCCAGATCTAAGCGCTATCTGTTTAGGTATTAAGATCCACAGACAATATACTACCAAAAATAATAACCTGGCCACTAGATACCACAGAGTAGATACTCTACAAATAAATTTCCATATGACACTTAAAACGTCGTACACCGAAAAATTCTAGCTTGTAACAATTTTGTATTAAAATATATAATAGTAAAAAAATGTATCGCATCAAATTATTCAATGTAAGCTGATTACAAAGTCAAAATTGCATATATATATAAATAAAAGTTTGGGACATGAAATGTAAGTAAAATTCTCTATAACAGTAGTATTCAACTAGAATAGTAAAATTTTACACACTGACCTTCCCTTTCAAACAATAATAATGAACTAATTATTTATTGTAATATTAACAAATATATTGTTCTCATTAACTTATAATTGTGTAAAATTTAATCCATATATTATCCGATGATTACCTCCATTAAAAAAAAACAGTAAAGTTTGATTGGAAAGCAGTGTGTTACTTATCGTATTTTAGAAGCTTTGTCTCATGATTATGTTTCTGTATTAGACAACTAGAATTCAAGCAAACCAGTGGTCAAGTTCTATAATAGAGCTCTACAATCTAAGCAAACAATTAGTTCAGTGACCAAGCCTGTTACGTAAAGTGATCACAGGGTTTCATTTTATAGATAGTTGGTGAAATTTATCAATGTCGTGAAAGGGGACAGAAATATGTACCGTACTATAAACACTTTAGGACATTTAAATTAAATATAAATTACTAATACCAGTTTAGAAGATTGCTATCAACCTCCTTGCAATCACACAATTAGATTACAGATGGTCCCCTTTACCAAGCCAAGTACAGTAACAGTAAATCTCAAAAACATGTCGCTTTTTACGTTATGAAGGAAAACACTTGTTAACTGTGTATAACTAAGTTATTGCATTCGATGATCATACTTTGGATGGATTTTTTACAGCGTAAATTGGTAACATAAATAAAAAGAATTTGTAATTTACGAAGATAACAGTAACGATGATCTGGTGACTACTTAATACTTAAATGCCATAACGTTCGTTATGGCATTGTAATGTAATATATAGCACTTTCCTGTATTATATATACGGAGGGGCTAATATCTTTAATCAGAACTAAATGGTGTTAAAATGCAATATGAAGGTCTTGGAGAGTATTTACGTTAATAAAAAACTGCAACATGAATTACCTTTGTTTAACGAAGATGAAAGTCCGCGCCCGGGAATAGAAAACATCAGCATAATTGTTCATAAAAAGAAAATAAAGAATCATAAAAAAGCTAAAATATACAAATACACTCAACAGCCAGTCGCCCTCCGCTTATCAGGTTCTTGTATATCAAAAACAATAAAACCTGTTCAAAGACACGCCAGCATGCCAGAACTAGAAAAAACTACTATTTCTGTTCGACCAAGAACGAGAAGCTACGTTGCAGTTAAAAAAAAAAATAACCACCTCTTTCACTCAAAAATTACTGTTAATTTAGTTTCTGAGCAGCGATATAAAGAAGCATATAATCCCTTTTTCTACCCCAACCAAACGAAATGGAAAATCTACAGATGTCAAATAACCAGTGCAGAGGATAGTTGTTGTTGTTCCTGTAACTCGGATGCAATGTTCGAAGTTATGAAAAGTTTGTACGACTGTTATAAAAAGAAAAATTGTGACGATTGTGATTGTATACTGTGTGGTCATTTACACCGAGAAGAAAGGCGGCTTGGAGAATTGAGGAAATCAATGGGCACGATTCTTGAAGGTACGCCTAGTGCTAAGCAAAGAAAAGATATGGTCAAGAAAGCCGAAAAAGTATTGGAAGGAAAGACACCAGCAGAAAAAGAAAGGATTTTAAGAGATTTAGTGAAATCTAAGCAACCCTTACCTGAAGGAAAGACACCATCAGAAAAAGCTTTAGTAAAAAAAATCAGGACTGAACTAGGATTACCACCCGAACCTCAAACGGCTACGGAAAAAGCTAAACTGAGAAAAGCTGAAGTTGCCGGCCTAATAACACCTTTAGAGGGGAAAACTGATGAACAAAAAGAAAACGTACTAAAAGCTCAAGCTGCTATGGGTATTGAACTTCCAGAAGGTAGAACAGCATCTGAAAAGGCACTTATAGGAAAAGTAAAAGCCGCTAGCGGAATTCCCATAGGAATTTCACCTGAGAAATTACAAAAGGCAAGAGCAGCAGGACTCATAACGCCTCTTGAAGGAAAATCACCAGAAAAAAAAGAAAAGATATTAAGAGGCCTTGCAATGGAAGGTCTTCCTCTTCCTGAAGGAAAAACACAATCTGAAAGAAAGCTAATTGATAAAGTTCGCGCTGATCTTGGCTTACCACCTGAACCTAAAAACAAAGCTATGAGAGATAGGTATACTCATGCTGCAAATGCGGGGATATTGCAACCACTTGAAGGCAAGTCTCCCAAAGAAAAGGAAAAGATTCTGCAAGGGTTGGTTGATTTAGGGATTCCGTTACCGGAAGGCCGAACGCCATCGGAGAAGGCACTTGTTGCTAAGGTGAAGGCAAAAGCAGGCCCACCTTTGGACATAGTAGCACGATCAGAAAAAATGCGGAGAGCAAAAGCAGCGGGATTACTAACTCCACTTGAGGGTAAATCTCCGGAACAAAAAGAAAATGTATTGAAAGGCCTTGCAATGCAAGGTATTCCTCTCCCTGAAGGTAAAACATCCTCTGAAAAAAAGCTAATCGATAAAGTGCGCGCAGACCTTGGTCTTCCCCCTGAACCTAAAACTAAAGGTTTAAGAGACAAACATGCACAAGCAGCCAACATTGGTTTATTACAACCATTAGAAGGCAAAACTCCTGCACAGAAAGAAAAGATACTTCGGGGTTTGCATGACATGGGCATACCGTTACCTGAGGGGCGCACAGCTTCAGAAAGATCCCTTATCGCAAAAGTAAAAGCAGGTCCTCGAGCGCTTTCAGCAGTTTTGGCACCATCAGAAAAAATGCGAAAAGCAAAAGCTGCCGGTATACTTACACCATTGGAAGGCAAACCTCCTGCTCAAAAAGAAAAGATATTACGAGGTCTAGCAATGGCCGGCATACCTCTGCCTGAAGGTAAGACAGCTTCAGAAAGGAAGCTTGTAGATAAGGTCCGTGCCGACCTTGGTCTACCACCTGAACCAAAAACTCAATCTATGCGAAATAAATACGCAAAGGCCACCGATGCTGGTTTAATGCAGCCCCTAGAAGGTAAATCTAATAAAGATAAGGAAAAAATTTTAAAAGGCTTACATGACATGGGGATCCCATTACCTGAAGGACGAACAGCATCAGAAAAATCACTTATAGCCAAAGTTAAGGCAGTGCCAGTATTAGAAGAAGAAAAGCTAGCACCATCGGAAAAAATGCGCAAAGCAAAAGCCGCAGGCCTTATCACGCCTCTAGAAGGAAAAACACCAGATCAAAAGGAAAAAATCTTAAAAGGCCTAGCAATGCACGGTGTTCCATTACCAGACGGCAAAACAGCATCCGAAAAGAAACTCATTAGTAAAGTTCGCACTGATCTGGGTTTACCACCTGACCCTACCACACCTGAGATGAAAGCCAAACATGCTAAGGCTGCAGATGCTGGTTTTCTACAACCGCTTGAAGGTAAAACGCCGAAGCAAAAAGAAGAGATATTACAAGGTTTACAGAACTTGGGCATACCGTTACCTGAAGGGCGGACGGCGTCGGAAAAATCACTAATAGCTAGGATTAAAGCACAACCTCAAGTGATATCACCGACAGAAAAGAAAAAAGAAGCAAAAGCTGCAGGGCTACTTACACCCCTTGAAGGCAAATCTCCTGCACAAAAAGAAAAGATATTAAAAGGACTGGCAATGCTAGGTATACCTCTACCCGAAGGTAAGACGGCTTCAGAAAAAAAACTGGTCGATAAGGTCCGTGCCGACCTTGGTTTACCACCTGAACCAAAAACTCAATCTATGCGAAATAAATATGCAAAGGCCGCCGATGCTGGTTTAATGCAGCCTCTAGAAGGTAAATCTGATAAAGATAAGGAGAAAATTTTAAAAGGCTTACATAACTTGGGGATCCCTTTACCAGAAGGACGAACAGCATCAGAAAAATCACTAATAGCCAAAGTTGTGGCAGCACCAGTGCTAGAAAAGCTAGCACCGTCGGAAAAATTGCGCAAAGCAAAAGCCGCCGGCTTTATCACGCCTCTAGAGGGAAAAACACCAAACCAAAAGGAAAAAATATTGAAAGGACTAGCAATGCACGGTGTTCCTTTGCCTGACGGGAAAACAGCGTCCGAAAAGAAACTCATCAATAAAGTTCGTGCCGATCTGGCACTACCACCTGAACCTACCACACCAGAGATGAAAGCCAAACATGCTGAAGCTGCGGATGCTGGCTTTCTGCAGCCACTTGAAGGTAAAACGCCACAGCAAAAAGAAAAGATATTACAAGGTTTACTTAACTTAGGTATACCCTTACCTGAAGGGCGAACGGCATCAGAAAAATCGCTAATAGCTAGGGTTAAAGCACAACCTCAAGTGATATCGCCGACCGAAAAGAAAAAGGAAGCAAAAGCTGCGGGGCTACTTACACCCCTTGAAGGCAAATCTCCTGCACAAAAAGAAAAGATATTAAAAGGACTGGCAATGCTAGGTATACCTCTACCCGAAGGTAAGACGGCTTCAGAAAAAAAACTGGTCAATAAGGTCCGTGTCGACCTTGGTCTACCACCTGAACCAAAAACTCAATCTATGCGAAATAAATATGCAAAGGCCGCCGATGCTGGTTTAATGCAGCCCCTAGAAGGTAAATCTAATAAAGATAAGGAGAAAATTTTAAAAGGCTTACATGACATGGGGATCCCATTACCTGAAGGACGAACAGCGTCCGAAAAATCACTTATAGCCAAAGTTAAGGCAGCGCCAGTATTAGAAAAGCTAGCGCCATCAGAGAAAATGCGCAAAGCAAAAGCCGCAGGCCTTATCACGCCTCTAGAAGGGAAAAAGCCAGACCAAAAGGAAAAAATCTTGAAAGGACTAGCAATGAACGGTATTCCTCTGCCTGACGGCAAAACGGCATCGGATAAAAAGCTTATTTCTAAAGTGCGCGCTGATCTGGGTCTGCCACCTGACCCTACCACACCAGAGATGAAAGCCAAACATGCTAAGGCTGCAGATGCTGGTTTTCTACAGCCGCTTGAAGGTAAAACGCCAAAACAAAAAGAAAAGATACTGCAAGGTTTACATAACTTGGGTATACCGTTACCGGAAGGGCGAACGGCTTCGGAAAAATCACTTATCACTAGGGTCAAAGCACAGCCTCGAGTGATGTCGCCATCAGAAAAATTAAAACAAGCAAAAGCCGCGGGCCTACTATCACCTCTTGAAGGCAAATCTCCCGCGGAAAAAGAGAAGATATTAAAAGGACTAGCAATGCAAGGTATACCTCTACCCGAAGGTAAGACGGCTTCAGAAAAAAACCTGGTCGATAAGGTCCGTGCCGACCTTGGTCTACCACCTGAACCAAAATCTCAATCTATGCGAAATAAATATGCAAAGGCCGCCGATGCTGGTTTAATGCAGCCCTTAGAAGGTAAATCTAATAAAGATAAGGAGAAAATTTTAAAAGGCTTACATGACATGGGGATCCCATTACCTGAAGGACGAACAGCGTCCGAAAAATCACTTATAGCCAAAGTTAAGGCAGCGCCAGTATTAGAAAAGCTAGCGCCATCAGAGAAAATGCGCAAAGCAAAAGCCGCAGGCCTTATCACACCTCTAGAAGGGAAAAAGCCAGACCAAAAGGAAAAAATCTTGAAAGGACTAGCAATGAACGGGATTCCTCTGCCTGACGGCAAAACGGCATCCGATAAAAAGCTTATTACTAAAGTGCGCGCTGATCTGGGTCTGCCACCTGACCCTACCACACCAGAGATGAAAGCCAAACATGCTAAGGCTGCAGATGCTGGTTTTCTACAGCCACTTGAGGGCAAAACGCCAAAACAAAAAGAAAAGATACTGCAAGGTTTACATAACTTGGGTATACCGTTACCTGAAGGGCGAACGGCTTCAGAAAAATCACTTATCGCTAGGGTCAAAGCACAGCCTCGAGTGATGTCGCCATCAGAAAAATTAAAACAAGCAAAAGCCACGGGTCTTCTATCACCTCTTGAAGGCAAATCTCCCGCAGAAAAAGAGAAGATATTAAAAGGACTAGCAATGCAAGGTATACCTCTACCCGAAGGTAAGACGGCTTCAGAAAAAAAACTGGTCGATAAGGTCCGTGCCGACCTTGGTCTACCACCTGAACCAAAAACTCAATCTATGCGAAATAAATATGCGAAGGCCGCCGATGCTGGTTTAATGCAGCCCCTTGAAGGTAAATCTAATAAAGATAAGGAGAAAATTTTAAAAGGCTTACATGACATGGGGATCCCATTACCTGAAGGACGAACAGCGTCCGAAAAATCACTTATAGCCAAAGTTAAGACAGCGCCAGTATTAGAAAAGCTCGCGCCATCAGAGAAAATGCGCAAAGCAAAAGCCGCAGGCCTTATCACGCCTCTAGAAGGGAAAATGCCAGACCAAAAGGAAAAAATCTTGAAAGGACTAGCAATGAACGGGATTCCTCTGCCTGACGGCAAAACGGCATCCGATAAAAAGCTTATTACTAAAGTGCGCGCTGATCTGGGTCTGCCACCTGACCCTACCACACCAGAGATGAAAGCCAAACATGCTAAGGCTGCAGATGCTGGTTTTCTACAACCGCTTGAAGGTAAAACTCCAAAACAAAAAGAAAAGATACTGCAAGGATTACATAACTTGGGTATACCGTTACCGGAAGGGCGAACGGCTTCGGAAAAATCACTAATCGCTAGGGTCAAAGCACAGCCTCGAGTGATGTCGCCATCAGAAAAATTAAAACAAGCAAAAGCCGCGGGCCTACTATCACCTCTTGAAGGCAAATCTCCCGCGGAAAAAGAGAAGATATTAAAAGGACTAGCAATGCAAGGTATACCTCTACCCGAAGGTAAGACGGCTTCAGAAAAAAACCTGGTCGATAAGGTCCGTGCCGACCTTGGTCTACCACCTGAACCAAAAACTCAATCTATGCGAAATAAATATGCAAAGGCCGCCGATGCTGGTTTAATGCAGCCCTTAGAAGGTAAATCTAATAAAGATAAGGAGAAAATTTTAAAAGGCTTACATGACATGGGGATCCCATTACCTGAAGGACGAACAGCGTCCGAAAAATCACTTATAGCCAAAGTTAAGGCAGCGCCAGTATTAGAAAAGCTAGCGCCATCAGAGAAAATGCGCAAAGCAAAAGCCGCAGGCCTTATCACGCCTCTAGAAGGGAAAAAGCCAGACCAAAAGGAAAAAATCTTAAAAGGACTAGCAATGAACGGTATTCCTCTGCCTGACGGCAAAACGGCATCGGATAAAAAGCTTATTTCTAAAGTGCGCGCTGATCTGGGTCTGCCACCTGACCCTACCACACCAGAGATGAAAGCCAAACATGCTAAGGCTGCAGATGCTGGTTTTCTACAGCCGCTTGAAGGTAAAACGCCAAAACAAAAAGAAAAGATACTGCAAGGTTTACATAACTTGGGTATACCGTTACCGGAAGGGCGAACGGCTTCGGAAAAATCACTAATCGCAAGGGTAAAAACACAACCCCGAGTAATATCGCCGTCAGAAAAATTAAAACAAGCAAAAGCCGCGGGCGTGCTTACACCTTTTGAAGGCAAATCTCCTGCTGAAAGAGAGAAGATATTAAAAGGACTAGCTATGCAAGGTATACCTCTACCCGAAGGTAAGACGGCTTCAGTTAAAAAGCTGGTCGATAAGGTCCGTGCCGACCTTGGTCTACCACCTGAACCTAAAAGTTCGTCAATGAGGGATAAATATGCTAAAGCCGCTGATGCTGGGATTATGATGCCACTAGAAGGCAAATCACCTAAAGAAAAAGAACGTATTCTGAAGGGGTTGGCTGAGATGGGGATACCCCTCCCAGAAGGAAGAACAGCATCTGAAAAGGCCCTTATATCGAAAATTAAATCAAAAGCGGCAGCATCTATAACTACGGAAAAAGTACGAAAAGCCAAGGCAGCTGGATTATTAACGCCACTCACTGATAAGACTCCAGAACAAAGAGAAAAAATATTGAAAGGGTTGGCTCAAGCTGGCTTACCACTACCCGAAGGTAAAACACCATCAGAAAAAGCTTTAATAAATCAAATAAAAAAAGAATTTAGTATACCTGACAAGACACCGTCGGAAAAACTGCGTAAGGCCAAGGCAGCTGGTCTTCTTACACCACTAGAAGGTAAAGCACCAGCACAAAAAGAGAAAATTCTAAGGGGTAGAGCAGCAGCAGGTTTGCCACTACCAGAAGGTAGATCACCATCAGAAAGAGCTTTGATACAGAAAATTAAAGATGATACTGGTTACGTAACACCTTCGCCATCAGAAAGGTTGCGCAAAGCAAAAGCTGCTGGTTTGCTTACACCTCTGAAAGGAAAATCACCGATAGTTAAAGAAAAAATACTTAAAGATATGTTAGCTGCAGGAGTCCCGATCCCAGAAGGCGAAACTCCTTCGGAAAAGGAAATGATAAAGAGGCTGACAGCTGAACCTGGCCCACCGAGAACGCTTTCGCAAAGACTTAAAAAAGCTAAAGAAGCAGGAATCATAACTCCATTACAAGGAAAAACTCCGGAACAGAAGAAGAAAATCCTCAAGGGCCTGATTAAAGCCGGCGTTCCATTACCAGAACCAAAAACTGCATCTGATAGAAATGTAATAGATCAAGTTCGAGCAGAAGCTGGATTGTCCCCTGAGGCAAAAACGGCCTCATTAAAAGAAAAATACAAAAAAGCTCAGGCTGCTGGACTAATTACACCGTTAGAAGGTAAATCACCAGCAGAAAAGGAAAAAATTCTAAAAAGGCTACAAGATGCTGGTATGCCCCTCCCTGAAGGAAGAACAGCTTCAGAAAAAGAAATGGTGAACAGGATAAAAGCAGGATTGCCTACAGCGAAGAGTCCATCAGAAAAATTAAAAGCGGCAAAGGCTGCAGGTTTTTTGACACCATTAGAAGGAAAAACAGCGGTGCAAAAGGAAAAGATTCTCAGAGGTTTAGCTAAAGCCGGTGTGCCTCTGCCGGAAGGCAAGACACCATCTGAAAAAGAGTTAATAAACAAAGTTCGAAAAGAAATTGGATTACCACCTGAACCAAAAACTCCATCGTTAAGAGAAAAGATGCGTAAAGCTCAAGTTGCTGGCATAATAAGTCCACTAGAAGGAAAAAGTGCTGCACAGAAAGAAAATATTTTAAAAGCCTTGGCAAAAGCTGGTATACCTTTACCTGAAGGAAGAACTGCATCTGAAAAAGCACTAATAGATAAAGTTAAAGCTGATACTAAGCCGTTTATTCCATCTGAAAAACTAAGAAAAGCCAAAGCAGCTGGATTATTAACACCTTTGGAGGGAAAATCAGCTGCGGAGAAGGAAAAAATTTTAAAAGGATTAGCAGAGCAAGGGTTGCCGCTTCCAGAAGCAAAAACAGCATCCGAAAAGAAGTTGTTGGCAAAAATCCGCACAGAACTTGGCCTGCCCCCTGAACCCAAAACTCCATCAATGAAAGAGAGGCATGAAAAAGCTTCTGCTGCTGGTGTGCTTGTACCCTTAGAAGGCTTGCCACCCGCAGAGAAAGAAAAAGTTCTTAAGGCACAGGCAGACTTGGGCTTGCCACTACCTGAGGGAAGAACTCCATCAGAGAAGGAATTGATTGCTAAAGTAAAAGCAGAATCTAAACGTAGCAAACTACCATCTGACAAGTTACGAAAAGCAAAAGCAGCTGGATTATTAATACCTTTAGAAGGAAAGTCAGCTGCGGAGAAGGAAAAAATTGTGAAAGGATTAGCAGAGCAAGGGTTGCCGCTTCCAGAAGCAAAAACAGCATCCGAAAAGAAGTTGTTGGCAAAAATCCGCACAGAACTTGGCCTGCCCCCTGAACCCAAAACTCCATCAATGAAAGAGAGGCATGAAAAGGCTTCTGCTGCTGGCGTGCTTGTGCCCTTACAAGGCTTGTCACCCGCAGAGAAAGAAAAAGTGCTTAAGGCACAGGCAGACTTGGGCTTGCCACTACCTGAGGGAAGAACTCCATCAGAGAAGGCATTGATTGCTAAAGTGAAAGCAGAATCTGAACGTAGCAAACTGCCATCTGACAAGTTACGAAAAGCAAAAGCAGCTGGATTATTAACACCTTTGGAAGGAAAATCAGCTGCGGAGAAGGAAAAAATTATGAAAGGATTAGCAGAGCAAGGGTTGCCGCTTCCAGAAGCAAAAACAGCATCCGAAAAGAAGTTGTTGGCAAAAATCCGCACAGAACTTGGCCTGCCCCCTGAACCCAAAACTCCATCAATGAAAGAGAGGCATGAAAAAGCTTCTGCTGCTGGTGTACTTGTGCCCTTAGAAGGCTTGCCACCCGCAGAGAAAGAAAAAGTGCTTAAGGCACAGGCAGACTTGGGCTTGCCACTACCTGAAGGAAGAACTCCATCAGAGAAGGCATTGATTGCTAAAGTGAAAGCAGAATCTAAACGTAGCAAACTGCCAACCGAAAAGTTACAAAAAGCCAAAGCAGCTGGATTATTAACACCTTTGGAGGGAAAGTCAGCTGCGGAGAAGGAAAAAATTGTGAAAGGATTAGCAGAGCAAGGGTTGCCGCTTCCCGAAGCAAAAACAGCATCCGAAAAGAAGCTGTTGGCAAAAATCCGCACGGAACTTGGGCTGCCCCCTGAACCCAAAACTCCATCAATGAAAGAGAGGCATGAAAAAGCTTCTGCTGCTGGTGTACTTCTGCCCTTAGAAGGCTTGTCACCCGCAGAAAAAGAAAAAGTTCTTAAATCACAAGCGGATTTAGGCTTACCACTACCAGAGGGAAGAACGCCATCAGAAAAAGCATTAATAGCCAAAATCAAATCCGAGCAAGAACCATCTAAGATACCATCAGAAAAACTACGAAAAGCTAAAGCTGCAGGCTTACTTACACCATTAGAGGGCAAAACAGCTGCTGAGAAAGAAAAAATTATTAGAGGCTTAGCTGAAGCTGGTCTTCCTTTACCGGAAGGCAAAACAGCATCTGAAAAGTCATTAATACATAAAGCCAGAACAGAGCTTGGAATTCCCCCAACTGCAAAAACTCCATCTGAGAAGGCTGTTATAAGAAAGGCTAAAGCAGATGGGCTATTAACACCTTTAACCGGAAAGACACGTGCACAAAAGGCAAAGATATTAAAAGGGCTCGCTGAAGCAGGATTGCCATTGCCTGTAGGTAAAACGGCGTCTGAAAAACAATTAATTAAGAAAATAAGGACTGAAGCTGGGTTATCCCCCGAACCAACACCTTCAGAAAAACTAGGAAAAATAAAAACTACATCTAAGAAAGTAGGAGGTACAACATCAAATAAACTTTCAAAAGGTATTGCGGGTGTAGACTACGAAGATATCATTAAAACAACAAAGTGCGATCGTGGATGCGGATGTGATAAAAAGAAGATTAGGTTCAAACATAGCTACGTGAAAATCAGAGTAACATCCCCAGATATATCATCCCTCTGCTCCTGTCCAGAAGAGTGTCTTCCAGGCGTAAAGGCCGGTGCTTTTATTGATAATGAGGGTATTAAAGTTACCGTTGGTAGAGCGGTTGGAGCACCTTCATACTCTGGCGAACACAATAGTATCATCCCACTAACTATTAGAAATACAACCTGTGACGAGTCGATTTTTAATTGTGATATGGTATCAAGAGACAACAAGCAGATTAAAACTTTATTTGATTCAACCTGTAAGACATACAAGTTAACAAAAAGTTATTATGAATTGCGTAGTTTCGTATCAGATATAAGAAGTGATAAAGCCAAATTAATACTACACACCAAAAGTTCTGACAAAAGCAATCGCAGTGCAGTGTCACTACTACCAAATAATGTTTCTGAAAATGACAGTTACTTGTACTACAGTACGCCGCCTTACGAGGGAAGGGCCGGTGAACCTAACAAATTAATTGAAAACTTTAGAAGTTTTGAATCGTCAGGCACCTTTTACAGAGAGACAGTTTCAAAAGACTATACGATAATGGAAAATTCCTCTCCCAGCAGTTTTGATTCGATTCTGGTTATAAAAAGTGAAACGTCTTTAAGCTTGGCAACAAACTCTAGTGAAAGCATGGATACAATTAGTGTGATGTCCTTTGCAGAGAGTAGTGTCACATCTAATTCCTCGCATTATTTCGGTTACCAGCTATCCGACGACCTTTTTAGCAATAGCTTCACTGAAGAATCAGATCGCTCTACAAGTAGGATTGACTATGATACAAATGGAACAGTAAAAAGGTGAGATTGAAAATGTATTAACTAACTTACTGAACAAATTGATCTATTTGTAGTCAGTACCTAGACAGATCTAGACATGCAGTAGGGTGTCCAGCCAAGCGAAAAAAAAGGAACTGGCAACGAAGCTGCTGAGTGTAATATAACACGAACCATTTCGAGCTATCTAGCATAGCTAGCATTTCACAACTCATAAACTGTTTAATCTACATACATGAAATTTGGCACATTTATTGAAACACCCGAGCTTGTGTAGAATTTAAATTTCATTAATGTAGCTCAAACAGTTATGGATATTTTACCATTCGAAAACCGGCATTTTTTTAGTTATTGACTATTAGAATCGTTGTTATGACTAATTTATCAATAATTTTAAGTTTTTACACTTTTTCCTTTGTTTATGCATAATTGTTCACCTTGACATCAAATATCATGTTTCTAGATCATCTGGAAGTTGGTTAGGTTTTTGATCTATAACTCAGTGAGTGAAATTCTGTACAAGCTCAGGCGCTTTAATTAATGAGCCAATTTCATGTATGTAGATTAAATAGTTCACAAGTTTTGAAGGGGTCTAAAGTAGCTCGAAATGGTTTGTGTAATATTACACACAGCAGCTGCGTCGCCAGTTCCTTTTTTTCACTAAGCGTGACACGCTGCCCCGTGTCTAGATTAGTATTTATGATTAATACATTGTTATGAGTAAAATCACTCTATTCTACGCTGTTATTACTTTGTGTTGATACAAATTTATCAACAACTTCAGTTTTCAGAATTTTGTCTTTGTATATTTATAATAGCTCTACTTTGATACCAAATAACAAGTTTCTAGGTCGTCTAGAATAACCTTTAGTCTGTAGCCTGTCAATATTTTCAATCATGGGGATATCCGTGAGTGTCATATTTCACTCGGGCGCGGCCGCCATTTTTTTTCCGCCAATTTTCATTCAAATTGGATTATCTACTATTCTAAGACTTGTAGGTATTTGATGATTAAAATATGACGAGAGATAACATAGTGACGAGTTATAAGTAATATTTTCCTTTATTTATAACTCCAACATTGTTAAAATATTGGTATATTTACAACTTATTCTAAACTCGACACGGACACCGATTTTATCAATTTTATAAATACCTACGCAACAATATTATATTATAATAAAATAATAATAACAGCCTATAACTGTCCCACTCCAGGGCAAAGGCCTCTTCTCGTATAGAGAAGGATTGAGCATTGATCACCACGCTAGCTCACTGCGGGTTGGCGATTTCAGATAATAAAATCCAGGTTTCCTTACGATGTTTTCCGTCACCGTTAGTCAGTGGTGTCTTAGAATATCTAAGAAAGTATTTATGACATTGAAAAAGTCACATTGATACTTACCTGGGTTTGAACCTGCAACCTCGTGCATAGAAATCCGGTATGACAACCACTAGGCCACCACGACTTACAACAATATTATATTATATTACAATATTATATTATTAGTATAAAATATTGAGCAATACTTATTTAAAAATGTTATTACAACCACAAAATGATAAACTAAGACAAGCTCGGCGGATATTTATGATTTTCATAAGAGTCTACTTTTTTTAGCTATAGCAACAAACTCCTTCCTGAATCTGCAAAATTTATAGACCACATTAATCATTTAAAAAGAAAATTTGGCACAAGGAAACCACAGGAATATATAGTCTTCAGGATGTCGGAAACAAAATTAAACAGATTGCAGAGGAATAAAGATAAGAAGCAAAAGCCTAAAAATACAGAACCCATAGTTGTTATAAACCATTTAAACAGCGAGCGTGACATAAAGATTATGGTTGACGAACTTTTGTCTAGGAACGAATTTTCTGGTGCTTCCTCGATATTTGTGGTAGTACCATCTGACGATAATGATGCAGGTAACTCTTCAGATGGCCGCAATTCTACTATCTGTATCCAAATGAGCGAAAATCCTACCAAATGGAAAAACTCGACTACAGTAGACCCAAGTAAGTTTTTTCTTTGTCTTTGTAATAAATGCCAAAAAAGCAGAATTATACTTAATTAAGTCGATGAATTAATTTACTTCCATTTTATTCCTAAATAATATTTAGTTATTGTATTTGCTTTTAGTATTAGGTGAGATTCATACAACAAGGTTTCTTTGTTGTAGTAAGCATTATTATTTGCTAGTTATTTTTGTTACAAATATATTGCAAATTATATAACTACAATTTTAGATATATCACAAAGGAGAAATTCTACAGTTTCACATGGTGTAAAGATATCAGCAAAAGGTAAAAAGTATTTAATGGAGGGGCTACCGACTACTGTTTGCCCATTCCACAACAAAGAGACCATGTCTGATTTTAATAGTCGCCCAGTAAAAATCTATAAAAGAAATGACAGAACAAAAAATAAACTCTGCCAAATAACCACTCCAAATGAAATCGTTCAGATTGTAGAACACAGATATAATGTTGTTAGCACGGACACAACTGCAGATAGACCGTGTTGTTGTCCTCCAAAAGTACCTGAATATTACGACTACAGTTCAAATGATAGATATGTAGCAGCGAATGTCATTTCAAGGCAAATTACACCACTTTTCGTGAAACAAGGTAAATCAACTGTTAAATATTAAAACATAAATAATTGACTTTGAAAGTATTATAAAAGTTGTGGACCCAATAGACACAGTGACCATTGCAGTCTTTTCATAGTAAACGGTTCCAGTTTTTACTCAAAATAAGTATGTAGTTTCAAAACTTAACCAAAACGTTTTTAGGTATGAGCTACGATCCATTTTTACCGAGAAACGGTATGGATCAACAAGCATCATTTATATCTGTGGACGACAAAACCCCAGTAACAACGTGCCACGTGCCATGTAATGCTACTCATGGTGATATTTCTATGTGTAAACCTGCCCAGGAACTAACAAAACCAACAGTCCCACCACCACCGCAACCATGTCAATGCAGTCCAGAAAAATTAAGAGAACTATTAGAACAAGCTGTTAAGACAAGGAAAAATACTACTATGAAATCGATTGGGTGTGGCGGGGCTACTGATCAGCTGAGAATGCCTGCTCTGCACTCACAACCTCCACCTATGCTACCTCCGACTATGCTGCCTCAACCTATGCCTCCGCCTACAGGTATATAATCATTAATACACATAAATAAAGTTAGTGTCTGTTTGTAATTGTTCTTTTTACTCAATGCTTTCGATACACGATACACATAACAAAAATGCAATTGAAAATATTTTCGTCTGTCTGTCTGTTTGTTCCGGGTAATCTCCGAAACGGCTGGACCGATTTTGACGGGACCTTCACTGGCAGATAGCTGATGGTCCGGGGTCTAATATTTAGGGTTCCCCGGGAAAATTAGAAAATTCGCGCCCGCTTTCACTGGCAAATAGCTGATGTAATAATGAGTATCCAAGGTAAGTATTTAATTGTGAAAATATTTAGGGTTCCGCGGGAAAAAAATTAAAACCCATAAAATCATATTCAATTAAGTAAATCTGCTTACTGCTGCTACGTAGAGGTTTTGTAATTTAAATCCGCGGGGACGAAGTCCAGGGCATAAGCTAGTAGTAAATAAAAACATGATTAAGACTCCAAAAAACCAAATATTACTTCGTTATATCAACCATACTTGCGATAAGGCACGCATTGCAATATCAAAATATCCCATCAAATACATACATAAATGTGAAATGAGAGCCAAGTTCTTTATTAAATAATACGTCCTTGTCGCCTTCGCCAACAAAAGCATAGAGATATACATGGGCGCCAAATTCTGTGTAGAAAGTCTTAGCACAGAATTCACTCTTGGAGACAAAACTGAATTACCCATATTGGTTATTATCTTATCAAATAACGTTGCCTTATGATTCGACTCGTCTAGTTTTTAGCCTTAAATCTAAGAATGCCACATTACATCATTATACTCGAAATACTAATTGTAAGTCTTACACCATAGTATATCCGGTCTGAGACGTTACCAAACTGCATTAGCTGCTCCGATACGTCGACTCGGCTACGGATAGGCGACGCCACGCTTACGGCTCGTCGGTCCCGAGGCGAGGCGAATACATTACGAATCCGATTATTGTGCTTTGCAGTAGGGAGTTTCATAAAAATATTACTGCCCGGCTCGAGTTGATACGGTTAAGTTCCCTTTCCGGGTTGATATATGTGCTACGACCCTTAATCCGTCCGTCCAATGATTGTATTACAATTTGCTATTTATTCCTCTCGTAGGTTTAGTGGTCGGAATGGGGAATATGCATGTAATTCAAAAAAGGGCCAAACATTGCTTTTTTATTTTGATTAAGAATGATGCCTACATAAATATTTTCTTATATAATTTATTATTATTATTAAAATAATTATAAATAAGTGCTACAAATCAGATCAGATGAAATGTGACGTCAAATTTCAGATATCGGAATTGTATTTTACATTAATTTTCAATAATTACAGTACGGTTACGGTTTACGTGCGGGTTGCTTCAAACAGTCAGTTAACGTTACTTACGTAAGCCAAAAACTACGATTACAGAAGATGTTTAACGTACAGTAAAATATGAAACGTTGTTTATGGCATAAATAACTCAGTTATCAACTTTATTAGGGCTGCAAGTAGAAAACAAAACATTTTCGTTATTAAAGCTGCTAGAAGAAAACAAAATTGCCATTTTTAACATTTACGTGAGCGTCATGTGTAGCTGGAAGCAACCCGGCCTAAGAACGTTTTATATAGTTTTCCATGTTATAATACACACATCAACAAAGTCCTGGGAACTAGGGTATTATATTCTTTATTTTTAATGTAAAATTGTTTTGTTATAGATGTTATACATCAATAGAAACGTAATTTAACATTCTTTTTGGTGATACCAATTAAAGGGTTGCTAGTAAAAATAATATTTTCTTAACAAAATTAAAATGGTAACAAAAAATAAGTTTCTGGGAAACCAAAGAAATTAAACGCCTAGGTAATAGTTAAATTAGAAGATATATTCTAGCCTCTTCTTAATAATCTGCGAACTGAAAAAAGGTATTCCATCTTCCCATTTTGGCGAAGGCCACTAAAAACTCTTCTTCCGAACAATTCACATGAGTGCTGAATGAGATTGAGATCAGCGGACTGAGCAGGTCACTCTTACTAACAGAACATTGTGCTCGCAAAACACATTTATCTCCATTCTTGCGGTGAATGCACGTGCATTACCATGCATGAACTCGAAACCTATTCCAGGATGATGTCAGAAGGTCCATAGGTTAAACAATATTGCCAAGGTAATCTTCTTCATTTAAATTTCCTCGTGTTAAAACGAGATCTGTTCTTTCATCCAGATGAATTTCAGCCCACACTATGATTTTTCACCTTGGTATCAATACATTTCCAAAGGATTCTAAAGGGAACTCTAGCCATCAGGAAATCACCAAACACGCATTATTTTTAAATCGGAATGAAATTCTAAGCAGGGCTCGTAGGAAAGATAATACGAGCACACTGAGTATCGGCCTAACATGAATATGCGTTATCTTATCTTTATCTTACAGTAAAGGACTTCCTCAATTTCCCCATCGCAAAACTGGAACTCTAAGCAGACTGTGATTATGAAGATTGACTTTATTTAGTCTTCTCCTGGCAGTTTGGTCACTATTAAACATTTGGTACGGAAACTGGAGCCTTCCTACCAGCGGTCAAGCTGTAATTTTTCACTGACTTCGTGCAGTATTTGGCAGAATACGGTATTTTCTGCGGTTATTGAACCTGTAATCTCTTCAATGACATTCAGCTACATGTCTTGTAGCCTTGTAGTATACTCACAGTCAACAAATGCTTGGTTGCGTATTAACAATGTTTGAAATTTCGAGTTAACAAGGTCCTGCTTCACACAGCCCTAGATACCTTTTCATGCGTTAACGCATACTAACGTCACATTGAGCTTAGCTTTATACGTTACAAAACCCCGTTCTCTGCATGATATTCCCTCCCTCTTCAAAGAAAAATTATATTTCCTGTTTTAAATTTTTAAATTTCGAAACGTTATTGAATGCATTTTCAACCTACATTTACAAATGTTGGCTGTCGGTACTTTTACTTAACGTTTTTTTTTAAATGAGTGGATAAAAAGCTTTTTCCCTAGACTTTGTTGAGTAGTGTAATTGTAAAATATAGAATATTGATAGATTCTATATAGATTTTTTTTACTAAATGTTCGTTATTTGACGCGGATTTCGTTTTACATTTTCATAACGATGTAAAGTACGTATAAAAAAATAGAAGCATATTCCCTACTGTGACTACTAATCAGGGTTCGATTCCCTGGCCGGACAAAGCATTATTTGGCTATCCTACAAGATAAATATCCCCCCCCCCCCAGTAAATAGGACCTTTAACCTATAAGTTTTCTTATGTTAACTCAATTTATTTTATGATTAATCCAGGTCAAGTGGTACACTGTCCCGGTTGCTCACATCCAATGCATGTAGATCCATGCGAATGCAGTGGCCGTGGCCCGTGCGGCGAAGCTGGTCATTTGACCACAGGCACTACACCTTACCAAACAAGTATGGATAAAGGAGCAAGAAAGGCGGTCCCTGGAAATTTAGCTCAAAAGGATGCAAAAAGCTGTCCCGGTACTTGTGAAAATAATTTACACCGTTTAGGATTGCGTAACCACGCAGGCCAAATATCTTCGAAGTGGCAGCCAAATCAAGCAAATAGGGCAGGAGAACTGTCGGTAATAGAAACAGGGGAAACTTATACTCAAGCAGCCAATAGACAATCCAGATTTAGCAGCACCATTGGTACATCCACTGAACCAAGAAAAGATTGCGCATGTATAGATAACCATGGGAACAAAAAAAAGAAGTTTATTTGTGAATGCCCTCCTTTGCCAGAACCTAAACCTGAACCAAAGATTACAAACAATGAATTTGAGTGGAAAAATGAAGCAGAGATTAAACAAATTAAATTGGGTTTACCTGAGACAACATCAGGATTCAAAATTAATATAATTAAACATCCGCCACCAGGACCTAAAGAATTGAGCTTAGATGATGCGATTAGATATTATGCAAGTATAAAACCAGAACTATTTCGAGATATAATTATGGATCAACAAAAAATACGAGAACAACTCGACAGGCAAGAAGGTAAACAAAACAAAACCAACGTAGACTGCGAATGTCCTACGGATACATCAGCTCCGGCTAGGTCCGCTCTATTTTCTTCAGTCCCCACAGAATCAGAACAGGCGCAGTCAGAAACAACTCACGAAGACGAAGGGCCATTTCGAGGGCTGAAAATTAGAATGGGCGGCAAGGGTTCTGGTTCACCAGGACTTGCTGGTGTTTGTTGTTTTGATATGTTCCAAGAATCCTTTACCACATGGTAAATATTTCACATGCATTTACATCACATATGTATTTATTTTCAATTCTAAATATTTGAAAAGTTCAGTAACATTGTACGACTAAGGTCATCGTGTTTGTGTATTTTTATGACAATCAAGTTGTTATGGTATATATTTTGCTAATTTTATTTGTTATTAAAATCTAATAACAGCCGTTTATTTGATTGCCTTTTAGGGTTCGTAGAGCACAGCTTTACAGTCTAAACCCTAAAATGAGTAGACATAATCATTATTTCCTTGTCTCAACCGAACCTAATTAACCATGCAAGATAGGTACATTTTAATGCGTCATTGCGTAGTTTTTATTCCCTCACTCTCATATTAGGTAACCAATCAGGTGATGTTTAAATAAAAGACAGTTATATACACTACTTAACAAAGTATAGGGAACAAACATATTATACATACGAGCTTATTGAAAAAAAATGTTAAGAAAAAGTACTGGCAACAAAATTTTGTATAGTGGTATGTATGTATGATGTGCATTAAATAACAAATCGAAATTTAAATTTTTAAATCTGGAAATGTAATGTTTCTTTTCAATTTATAAGGGAAAACTCAACTTGGTCGCAGAGTACGCAGTTTTATAACGAGTGTAATTAGGAGAATATTGTTTGGATATGTTTTTTGTAGTGAAAAACAAATAATGCTGCTTTTTAGTAAATTGTGTGACTAAGCGCCATGTTTCGTTAGCATTTATATTAATAACGCAGATATAGCGATAGTGCAATCGTTGTTTATTTGCGTCCAAGACTCATTTGTTGATTATGAGCACGCTACAGGACTGCAGGACATGTATGTAGCTAAATGGCATTAAGGAGGTTACAGGTTCAATACCTGGAGAAAATATCGTTTGCTGCCAGATACTGCACAAAGTATTAGGCAGAAAACGCTTGTCAAGCGTGGGGACTAAGCCCCCCCCCCCCCCTAAGGAGGAGGCCTTTGTTCAATATTGGTTAAGGACCACAGGTCCTTACTCACCGACATCATTTATAGCTTTCGTGTCTATGCATGGTGATGCATGTGCATACACCGCAAGACAGAAATTGTATGTGTTTCGCGGGCGCAATGTTTCGTTGTAAGAGTGGCCTGCTCAGTCCACTGATCTCAATCTCATTCAACACTCGTGGAATTTGTTCGGAAGAAGAGTTTAACTGGCCTTCACCGAAATTGGAAGATGGAAATCTAACTTTTTTCAGTTCGTTCCAGAATATAAAGCCTGAATCCTCAAGATCAGGCTTCATGGATTTCAGGTCTCATGGTGAGCATGCCACGCCAATATTAAGACTTTACTAAAGCCTTGGGTGTCACAACAGATTATTAAGAGGAGGCTATATATAATGTTTTTTGAATTTAATTATTATTATTTTTTGTAATTTTTTTTAAAACTATTTTTTATTTTTACTAGCAACCCGATTATTGAATTTTACCAGTATAAAGAATATTAAATTACGCTTCTATTAATATATAGCAAAACAATGTTACATTTAGAGCAATAGCGGACTAGCGACCTGGCAGCGCGGCCATGACGCGCGGCCCGGCCGCAGGTATTGTGATTTTGCAACGCGGTCAAAACCGCGGCTGCAATCGTCAGATGCACATACAGCGCGCGTCAAAATGGACATTGAGGAAATAGCAATGTTTGCGTATCTTTCAAGTCTTCTTCTTCTATTAGTGCCACCCCAATTACTGAAGGTCGGCTACCAGCTATTGGAATCTGTCTCTATGTTTCAAGTAAGAAGCGGAAAAACAAAAGTAAACAATATTGGGTTCATCCCTTGCTACGCGAAAGGGATTATTTCATACTTATTTCACCGACCTTCGGCAATATGATGGCAAGTTCTTTAATTATTTGCGGATAAGCTAAAGATCTCTCGATCTTTTGGATAAGACAAATCACGCTGTCGTTCCAAAATAAGTGCGGCCGCTCTCACATCTATCTCGATGGTCGCTGCGGCCTGGCTGCTGCGGCCTAGCCGCTACTGTGCGATTAGCCTTAAAATAAACACTACTACAGGAGACTACAGGCGTAAATCTATGTAATTGTCACAGTTACAGTACAAGTACAGACTATCCCATGAGGGCGCATTAACGCGTACGAATTAGCTACTAGAGGCGCTAGTGAACTTGTTGTGGAGGTTTACTGGCTCTTGTGACATGTACACAAAATAATTTGTTTTTTTTTTTAAGGAAAAGTCCACGAAAGTATAAAACACGAAAGCATTATCATAATAATACATTGAGTTAATTTGGAAACATCATTGATATATATCAGCAATACTTTAGGTTCTTACTCGACCGTGGCACCAACTGGTGAGCAGAAAAACGGTATCCCTCATTAATGCACTGGTTATGTGATAGATTCAATGATTGCTGCGCTATGATCGGTGCGATTCTCGTTACGTAATAATCAGCAAATATTTGTAAGTACACACAGGATGTTTTATAAATGTATCTGAAATTTACCCTAAAACAAGATTTTAGTACAACGACGGATTATATAATATGATACGGCTAGTTTTTCATATTTCGTAAAATATTTTAGTTGATTTCCATGGTCCTAGTGATCTATAGTCCTAGTTGAAACTAGGACACATACGGCCTTATTACAAAAAGCGGTTTATCTAAAAACCAAGGTTTAAAACCTCTAAAAACCACGGTTTATAGGAAAGTGATATTACAAAAAGTGGTTTTGCGAAAAACCATTGTCCATTCTATGGTCTAACGCCAAACCTGGGCGGCCCCTAGTTTAAAGTAAAGAACTATGGTTTAAAATATCATATCTGTCAAATTTCATCTTTTAGGTTATCATATATTGTTGTTGTTTTTACCTGAACATGGATATTATAATGGTCAATTTAATTGATATTGAGGATATTGAAGACGATATAACAGATATTATTTGCTTTTGTTGGTTCATCACACAAAATATAATAGAATACGATTCACAAGAGGAATTATTAGATCCTCTCGTCTGTGAGCCATACCAGCTCCCGGTATGACAATATATTCGCATATATTTCACTACAAATTCTAACGCATTATTTATGTTTATCAATAAATAAACTAGCATAAAATACATACTTTTGGTTTTAACATACTAAATTACGTCAACAAACATCTCATAAACAAATGAGTTCGAATTACGTCACGTTTCGTTACACGGATGTACTTAGTTGTATTACTAGCTAATACAATAAGCTTCGTTCCAAACAAAACTACAGTTGACGATATAATTGATATTAAAATCTAAGCAAAATAATAATAGTCTCAATATTTTTAACACTTCTATAGAATATTTAATCATTAATCATTTAATCATATTTAATCATCAAATTGTAACTTTATTACCCGCAGTTTTGCTATGAGTTATGTAATTTTGTGGTGACCGTAATAATATTAGACATCTTCATTACTTTAATCTATGCTTTAATAAATAAAATAACTTGGCTATCGCACGGCAACATAAAGCTAACTGAACAACGCGTTATCGGGCCAAATTTAGTCATATCATAGACATATACAAACAAAAAGCTAGAGCGCTAATATTAGATTCTACGACCTTAAGCGAAAGGCGATGTTACAGAGGGTCGGAATAGTCTGAATGACTGTAGCCCTGTAGCCAAGAAAAAGATGGTACGGTTGTGCATTATGTTTGACTTGGCTGGGGTCACGGCACGGCGTGCCCCCGAAAAGCGTGTCCGTGGTCATATACTTCTTGGTCGCATGGTAGGCTAGCTATAACCACAACGAAGTTACAGAGGGTCGGAATATAAGAAAAGGATAGTACAGTTATGCCTTTCGCTCGACTTGGCTGAGGCCACGGCGCGTCGTAACTTGCCCCCGAAAAACATGTCTGTGCCATGTCTGTGGTTTTCTACTTTTTGGTCGCATGACATATCAGCCGTCGTGCATAAAAATTATAGTACAAAATATTTTTTAAATATATTACAAAATATGTAATCAAGTGTTATAATTTTATCTTATTGACAACAAATTTTTAAGTACTTCTTATTTTCTAGGATTTCAAAGGTATGCTCGGATCCTTTTCCTGGGTTATGTTGTAACGATTTTGAAATTCTCTACACACAGTGATTTTGTACTTGTAACATTTATCAATAAAAATGATTAGTTAATGATCGTAAAACAGTAGTAGACATTTGCATAAAGTGCTATCTGAGAGGGGACACAGAGCCCAACGTCGACCTAGATTAGAGAGCAGCTATTGGTTAGGTCTGATCCTATCGTGAAAGATTAACGGCGTACCAAACTGATACTAATACTCAAATATATTTCAAGACTAATTTCCTGGTTTCTTCGCCACTGTAATAGCACCAGTAAAACTAACTAAAAATCGGACTATATTTTGAATTAAAGTACTTGGAAACGAGGCAAGGAAATCAAAAACAATGTTGTTGCTTTATCGTTTACTGTTTTAATATAATTTCTTATTTGCAGCCTTAAATTATACAAAGAACAGAGGAAAACTTCACTAAAAATTAGTAATGATTAATCGGTGACGACGGTATTCATACAAATGCCATAACATGAAAAGTGTTGTGGCATTTTAAAATTATAAGGAAGCGCTACTCGTGAATGTTTTTCAACGAAGATTCAAGGGTAAGCGTGTAAATACATATCTGTAAAAAAGAACATGATTAATTACATGAACTGTAATAATTGCCTAAAATACGACTCCTACTTTAACCAAGAAAACAGTCCATGTAATGGTAACGAAAATGTGAGCATAATGATTCAAAAAAATATATTAAAGAAACGCAAAAAGCGTAAAGAATTTAAATATGCTCAACAGCTAACAGTCATCGTGCGTTTATCAAGCTCTAGCATATCCTGCAGTCAAAAAGAAGTTACAAGACGTTTCAGCATGCCTGAAATTATGGATAATGGATATACGAAACTACTCCAGTCACGTACCATAAGCTCGCACGCAACAATAAATAATCAACAACCATTCAAATCAAAATTTATAGTTAACAAAGTATCTGAGCATCACTTCGACAAGCCTCTAAACCCGTTTTACTATCCAACTCAAACTAAGTTTAAAATCTACAGATGTCAGTTAAACGCTACCGAGGAAAGCTGTTGTTGTTCTTGTAATTCAGACGCAATGTTTGAAGTAATGAAAAGCTTGTATGACTGTTATAAAAAGAAAAACTGTGACAATTGCAATTGCATACTATGCGGTCATTTACAAAAGGAGGAGAGGCTCCAAGGGGAAATAAAAAAATCATTAGAAGCTGCTGGACTAGATGCAGTCAGTGCTAAGGATAGGAAAGAAAAGATAAGAAAAGCAGAGAAACTATTAGAAGGAAAGACGCCGGAACAAAAGGAAAAACTTTTGAGAGAAATGGGAAAGACTAGGCAACCTTTGCCCGAAGGAAAAACGCAGTCTGAGAAAGAATTAATAAAGAAAGTAAGGAACGATCTTGGGTTACCTCCAGAACCTACAACAGCTGAACAAAAGGCGAATATGAGAAAAGCAGAAGCTTCAGGTATTATTACACCTTTAGAAGGAAAAACACCTGCTCAAAAAGAAAAAATCTTAAAGGCTCAAGCAGATTTGGGTATTCCACTTCCAGAAGGGAGAACCGCTTCTGAAAAAGCACTTATACAAAAGCTCAAGGCCGGTGCGGGAATACCTAGAGCAATACCATCTGAAAAACTGCGGAAAGCAAGAGCAGCAGGACTTATTACGCCACTCGAGGGGAAAACACCAGAACAAAAAGAAAAAATACTTAAAGGACTGGCTATTCACAGTATTCCATTACCTGAGGGCAAAACACCGTCTGAAAAAAAGCTAATCGATAAAGTTCGCGCTGATCTTGGTTTACCACCTGAACCTAAAACGAAAGCTTTAAGAGATAGATATGCACATGCTGCCAATGCTGGATTAATGCAACCGTTAGAAGGCAAATCACCTAAAGAAAAAGAAAAAATTTTACAGAGTTTAGCTGATTTAGGATTACCTTTGCCAGAAGGAAGGACACCATCCGAAAAAGCTCTTATAGCTAAAGTAAAAGCAAGGGCGGGACCGCCATTGGACGTAGTGGCACCATCAGAAAAGATGCGAAGGGCTAAAGCAGCTGGCTTCCTTACGCCTCTTGCTGGTAAACCCCCTGATGAAAGAGAAAAGATATTAAGAGGTCTGGCAATGCAAGGTATACCTCTACCCGAAGGTCAAACACCATCTGAAAAGAAGCTTATCGACAAAGTGAGGATGGACCTTGGTCTTCCTACTGAACCTAAATCCAAATCTATCAGAGATAAACATGGGCAGGCAGCTAATGTTGGCTTACTCTTACCATTAGAAGGTAAAACACCACCACAGAAAGAAAAAATATTACAGGGCCTACATGATATGGGTATACCGTTACCAGTGGGAAGAACACCTTCAGAGAAAGCTTTAATTGCAAGGATAATGGCTGGACCACGTGCGCTTTCAGAAGTTTTACCATTTTCAGATAAAATGCGAAAAGCTAAAGCAGCTGGTCTTCTTACGCCTCTTGCTGGTAAAACACCTGATCAAAGAGAAAAGATATTGAGAGGTCTCGCAATGCAAGGCATACCTTTACCTGAAGGCCAAACACCTTCTGAAAAGAAGCTAATCGACAAAGTGAGGATGGACCTTGGTCTTCCTCCAGAACCTAAATCAAAATCTATCAGGGATAAACATGGACAGGCGGCTAATGTTGGCGTACTGCTACCATTAGAAGGCAAAACGCTACCACAGAAAGAGAAAATATTACGGGGTTTACATGATATGGGTATACCGTTGCCAGTGGGAAGAACACCTTCAGAGAAATCTTTAATTGCAAGGATAATGGGTGGTCCTCGAGCGCTTTCAGAAGTTTTACCATTTTCAGAAAAAATGCGAAAAGCTAAAGCAGCTGGTCTTCTTACGCCTCTTACTGGTAAAACACCTGATCAAAGAGAAAAGATATTAAGAGGTCTTGCAATGCAAGGTATACCTCTACCCGAAGGCAGAACACCTTCAGAAAAGAAGCTAATCGACAAAGTGAGGATGGACCTTGGTCTTCCTCCTGAACCTAAATCAAAATCTATTAGAGATAAACATGGACAAGCTGCTAATGTTGGCGTACTGCTGCCATTAGAAGGAAAAACGCTACCACAGAAAGAGAAAATATTGCGGGGTTTGCATGATATGGGTATACCGTTGCCAGTGGGAAGAACACCTTCAGAGAAATCTTTAATTGCAAGGATAATGGGTGGTCCTCGAGCGCTTTCAGAAGTTTTACCATTATCAGAAAAAATGCGAAAAGCTAAAGCAACTGGTCTTCTTACGCCTCTGACTGGTAAAACACCTGATCAAAGAGAAAAGATATTAAGAGGTCTCGCAATGCAAGGTATACCTCTTCCCGAAGGCCAAACACCATCTGAAAAGAAGATAATCGACAAAGTTAGGATGGACCTTGGTCTTCCTCCTGAACCAAAATCAAAATCTATTAGAGATAAACATGGACAGGCGGCTAATGTTGGCGTACTGCTGCCATTAGAAGGTAAAACGCTACCACAGAAAGAAAAAATATTACAGGGCCTACATGATATGGGTATACCGTTACCAGTGGGAAGAACACCTTCAGAGAAATCTTTAATTGCAAGGATAATGGGTGGTCCTCGAGCGCTTTCAGAAGTTTTACCATTATCAGAAAAAATGCGAAAAGCTAAAGCAGCTGGTCTTCTTACGCCTCTTACTGGTAAAACACCTGATCAAAGAGAAAAGATATTAAGAGGTCTCGCAATGCAAGGTATACCTCTACCCGAAGGCAGAACACCTTCAGAAAAGAAGCTAATCGACAAAGTGAGGATGGACCTTGGTCTTCCTCCTGAACCTAAATCAAGATCTATCAGAGATAAACATGGACAGGCGGCTAATGTTGGCGTACTGCTGCCATTAGAAGGCAAAACGCTACCACAGAAAGAGAAAATATTGCGGGGTTTGCATGATATGGGTATACCGTTGCCAGTGGGAAGAACACCTTCAGAGAAATCTTTAATTGCAAGGATAATGGGTGGTCCTCGAGCGCTTTCAGAAGTTTTACCATTATCAGAAAAAATGCGAAAAGCTAAAGCAACTGGTCTTCTTACGCCTCTGACTGGTAAAACACCTGATCAAAGAGAAAAGATATTAAGAGGTCTCGCAATGCAAGGTATACCTCTCCCTGAAGGCCAAACACCTTCTGAAAAGAAGCTAATCGACAAAGTGAGGATGGACCTTGGTCTTCCTCCTGAACCTAAATCAAAATCTATCAGAGATAAACATGGACAGGCTGCTAATGTTGGCGTACTGCTGCCATTAGAAGGCAAAACGCTACCACAGAAAGAGAAAATATTGCGGGGTTTGCATGATATGGGTATACCGTTGCCAGTGGGAAGAACACCTTCAGAGAAATCTTTAATTGCAAAGATAATGGGTGGTCCTCGAGCGCTTTCAGAAGTTTTACCATTATCAGAAAAAATGCGAAAAGCTAAAGCAGCTGGCCTTCTTACGCCTCTTGCTGGTAAAACTGCTGACCAAAGAGAAAAGATATTAAGAGGTCTCGCAATGCAAGGTATACCTCTTCCTGAAGGCCGAACACCATCTGAAAAGAAGCTAATCGACAAAGTAAGGATGGACCTTGGTCTTCCTCCTGAACCGAAATCAAAATCTATTAGAGATAAACATGGACAGGCTGCTAATGTTGGCGTACTGCTGCCATTAGAAGGTAAAACGCCACCACAGAAAGAAAAAATATTACAGGGCCAACATGATATGGGTATACCGTTGCCGGTGGGAAGAACACCTTCAGAGAAAGCTTTAATTGCAAAAATAATGGCTGGACCACGAGCGCTTTCAGCAGTCTTAGCACCATCTGAAAAAATGCGGAAAGCGAAAGCGGAAGGCTTACTAACACCACTTAAGGGTAAAACCCCAGCACAAAAAGAGGAAATATTAAAAGGACTGGCAAATTATGGTATTCCATTTCCAGAAGGACAGACACCATCAGAGAAAAAAATTATCGACAAAGTTCGAACCGACATAGGTTTACCTCCTGAACCAAAAACCCCAGAAATGAGAGAAAAGTATGCTAAAGCTGCTGATGCTGGCATTTTACAGCCACTTGAAGGCAAAGCACCAAAAGAAAAAGAACGGATTTTACAAGGCTTACATGATTTGGGTATACCTTTGCCTGAAGGTCGAACGCAATCTGAAAAATCTCTTATAGCTAAAGTTAAAGCGAGTTCCGGACCACCTTTAGAAGTTTTAGCACCAGCTGAGAAAATGCGCCGGGCAAAAGCCGCAGGATTAATAACACCTTTGGAAGGAAAAACACCGGAACAGAAGCAAAAAATTCTTAAAGGACTAGCAATGCATGGTCTCCCACTGCCAGAAGGCAAGACGCCATCTGAAAAGAAGTTAGTCGATAAGATTCGCGCTGACCTCGGTTTACCCCCTGATCCTAAAACTCCAGATATGAGGGATAAATACGCCAAAGCTGCCGACGTTGGCTTTTTGCAGCCCTTAGAAGGTAAGACACCAGCACAAAAAGAAAAAATATTACAAGGGTTACACGATATGGGAATACCACTACCTGAAGGTCGGACGGCATCAGAAAAATCTCTTGTAGCTAAAGTTAAAGCAAGACCCCGTGTTGCACCACCGTCGGAAAAACTACGCAAAGCAAAAGCTGATGGTTTACTTACTCCTCTTAAAGGAAAAACTCCTGAGCAAAAAGAAAAAATATTGAGAAATTTAGTAAAGCAAGGCATTCCGCTTCCTGAAGGTCAGACACCATCTGACAAAAAGTTAATAGGCAAAATACGGGCAGACGTAGGTTTACCACCAGAACCAAAAACTCCTTCAATAAAAGAGAAATATGCTAAGGCTCGCGCTGCTGGACTTATAACACCATTAGAGGGTAAAACACCTGCACAAAAAGAAAAAATCCTTAGAGGTCAAGCCGCTATGGGTTTGCCACTTCCAGAAGGTCGAACTGCTTCAGAGAAGTCACTTATAGCTAAAATAAAAGTAGAACCACCAGCCTCTATAACCACAGACAAGTTACGAAAAGCCAAAGCAGCTGGTTTGTTAACGCCTCTTGCAGGTAAAACACCTGAGCAGAGGGAAAGAGTCCTAAAAGGCTTGGCTAAAGCTGGTTTACCACTACCTGATGGGAAAACACCATCAGAAAAAGCATTAATAAATCAAGTAAAAAAAGAATTAGGGATACTTGACAGATCTCCATCGGAAAAATTACGTAAAGCTAAGGCAGCTGGTCTTTTAACACCTTTAGAAGGTAAAACACCACCGCAAAGAGAAAAAATCCTTAGAGGTAGAGCAGCGGCTGGTCTACCTTTACCAGAAGGAAGATCACCGTCAGAAAGAGCTTTAATACAAAAAATTAAAGATGACACAGGTTTTATAACACCGTCTCCTTCGGAAAGGTTACGCAAAGCAAAAGCTGCTGGTTTGATAACGCCTTTAAAAGGAAAACCGCCACCCGTTCAAGAAAAAATACTCAGAGATATGTTAGCTGCAGGAGTCCCTATTCCAGAAGGCGAAACACCTTCTGAAAAGGCACTAATAAGCAAACTGACAGCTGGACCACCTCCTCCCAAGAAATCACGTTCGGAGAGGTTAAAACAAGCAAAAGCTGCTGGAATTTTAACGCCATTAAAAGGCAAAACACCGGAACAAAAACAAAAAATACTTCGAGGCTTAGTCGACGCCGGTCTTCCATTGCCAGAACCAAAAACACCGTCCGAAAAAGATTTAATAGATAAAATTCGGGAAGAAACTGGATTACCTCCAGAGCCCAAGACACCATCTTTGAAAGAGAAATACAAAAAAGCCCAAGCTGCTGGGCTTGTAACCCCGCTTAAAGGTAAAACTCCAGCAGAAAAAGAAAATATACTTAAAAGGCTTCATGATGCCGGGATACCTCTACCTGAAGGAAGAACACCTTCGGAAAAGGCTATGGTAAAGAGACTTAAAGGATCGATTCCTGAACGCCGAACTCCATCAGAGAAATTAAGAGCGGCGAAAGCAGCAGGATTATTAACGCCACTATCAGGAAAGACACCCGCACAAAAAGAGAAAATCCTTAAAGGATTAGCCAAAACTGGCATGCCTCTTCCAGAAGGCAAAACGCCATCTGATAAAGACTTAATTAATAAAATTCGTAACGAATTGGGGTTACCACCAGAACCTAAAACGCCAGCATTGAGAGAAAAGATGCAAAAAGCTCAAGCTGCTGGGATAATAACGCCTCTTGAAGGCAAAACGCCCGCTCAAAAGCAAAACATTCTTAAAGCTTTAGCTGAAGCTGGAATACCTTTGCCCGAGGGTAGAAGTCCATCAGAAAAGTCCTTAATAGCAAAAGCGAAAGCTGAAAGTAAATCAAGAAAAACTCCGTCGGAAAAAATACGAAAAGCAAAAGCTGCCGGTTTATTAACGCCACTAGAAGGAAAGAGCCCCGGCGATAAAGAACGAATAATGAAAGGATTAGCTGAGCATGGTTTGCCACTTCCTGAAGCTAAAACAGCATCAGAAAAAAAGTTGGCCGCAAAGATCCGCAAAGAACTTGGCCTACCACCTGCACCTAAAACTCAGTCAATGAAAGGGAGACACGAAAAAGCAGCCGCAGCTGGCGTATTAGTGCCTCTAGAAGGTTTAACACCTGCCGAAAAAGAAAAAGTACTTAAGGCCCAGGCAGACTTAGGTCTGCCTCTGCCAGAAGGAAGAACACCATCGGAAAAGTCATTAATTGCGAAAATAAAATTAGCACAAGCGCCATCAAAGATCCCGTCGGAAAAGATGCAAAAAGCAAAAGCAGCAGGGCTCCTAACGCCATTAGAAGGCAAAACACCGGCTGAAAAAGAAAAAATAGTCAGAGGTCTAGCCGAGGCTGGATTACCCTTACCGGAAGGTAAAACACCTTCAGAAAAGTCTTTAATACACAAAGTTAGAACTGATCTCGGAATTCCACCGACAGCAAAAACAGCATCGGAGAAGTCAGTTATTCGAAAAGCAAAAGCAGACGGTCTTTTCACACCAATTACAGATAAACCACCTGCTGAAAAGGAAAGAATACTTAAAGGGCTCGCTGAAGCAGGGTTACCTTTGCCTGTAGGTCAAACTCCATCTGATAAAGAATTAATAAAGAAAGTAAGAGCTGAAGCTGGGTTGGCAGCTGAGCCAACAGCTTCAGAAAAGATGGGTAAGATAAAAAAAAAGTCCAAAAAGGTCGGCGTCACACCATTAAAAAAAGTTGGGGCTGGAATTGGCGCAGCAGAATTCGAAGATATAATAAAAACAACAACGTGCGATCGTGGCTGCGGTTGTGATAAAAAGAAGATTCGATTCAAGCACAGCTACGTTAAAATCAGAGTAACTTCACCAGATATATCATCTCTATGTTCATGCCCTGAAGAATGTATTCCAGGCGTTAAAAATGGAGCATTCATAGACAGCGAGGGCATTAAAGTAACTGTTGGAAGAGTTATTGGCATTCCGTCATATCCAAAAGTAACACGAACCAGTGCTCATAGTATCACTTATAAAGATTTTATACCAAACAGATTAAACAATACCCCTAAAATGTCGATGTACAAAATGCAAGATCGTGAAACATATTATAGCAATAGCAATGATAACTATACCGTTAACACCAGTAGCTCTGATATCAGTGATAGTAGCACGAGACTGTATGACACTGAAAGTGATAATAATTATCTTCAACGAAGTACACCGCCCTATGAAGGACGGGCCAGTAAATCTGTTAGAATCGTTGAATCTTCAAGAGATTTTGAATCTTTGGATGATATTTACAAAGACCCTACTTTAGATTGTAAATCTATTCACAGCAGTTTTGACTCAATTCTGGTAATCAAAAGTGAGACATCGTTAAGTTTGACAACAAGCGCTGGTAGCAGCTCAGATACAATTAGTGTGATGTCAGATGTAGACAGTAGCGTCTCATCATATTCTACGAATGATTGCCAGTTGTCCGGCGAACTTTTGAGTTCCCATTCAATTGATAGACGTGCTGATACAATAGTAAGGTAATTGAGTCAATTATTTTATATTGCACATCACGATACAAAAAAAATTAACCGCCAAAGGTTATTCAAAACAAAGGAATAAGAAAGATTAAGGTTAGGTATTCACATCAAAGTTAAAAAAAAAACAGAAGTCACTTCTCGTTTAATACAAATACCTAATAAATTATAAAAATATATGGCTTTTTGTAACATACTTTAAATTTCGTAAGTAAACAAACTAATAAAATAAGATTACGTTTATAGCGAAAGAGATGATCCAATAAGCAAGCCTACATGGACCTATTTAGACGAATGTAAGAAAAGAAGAAATATTGCACCAATGTGCACTAATGTAAGACAAACAGAATACATGGCCTTCAGAATGGCAGAAACAAAACAATGCAATCCATATAACAATAAAAACTGTCAATTATTCAAAAAAAGTGATCCTGTCGTGGTTGTAAACCAATTGACCAAGAAACTCGATTTAGCAAAAATGGTGGACAAAATATTAGCAAAAAAGCAATTTTCTGACGCTTCCTCTATATTTATAGTAGTGCCAACTTCTGACAATGACGCAGAAAACTCTTCAAACGTCTCACTCAATTCTATTAGTAATAGTATCAAATCGCTTGAAAATTTCAACGATGAAAAGCCCATTTCGGCCGAGCCCGGTAAGTAACACATACCGTAATCCTATATATTTCTTCCTTATGCACAGATTTGTACAAATATTTGTTTATGTTGACTGCCCCGTTTACCAAGTGGTCGCAAATCGCGGCTGCTCAGCGCAAGGTACTGGCTTCAATTTCCGGGTCGGGCAATGTTATTGGGTATTTATGATAGGTTTATTTAGAAGCACGGAGTCTGGATTTGTACCCGGTTGGTGGCAATAGGGCTCTATTATATTTGGGTAGGGCTGGGACTTGGAACCTATATCATAACCGGCGAAACAAGGATATATACCCCTTTGCCTATTCCTTCGGTGGATACCGCTTGATGATATGTTAGACTTAATTCCCATACACATTTTCTAGCATTCGACCCTCAGGTGATACTGAGTTGATCAGTGGCAGATGCACTAAGTACTAATCGATGATTGATTTATTTATAATTTTATACTATCTATACTATAGAAATATTATTTACTGATCTAATGCCAGGATTATCCACATCGGTTAAACGCGTGAAGTGTGGAAGAGGAAAAAAATTTTACATGCAGGAGATATCAATGCTGTCAATTTGCGATAAAGAGACGGAGACTCTGTTCAGTAATGAACCTTTAAAAGTATTCACACAGAAGGAAATGAAACATAAGATATGCCAAATTACCACACCGAACAATATGAAAAAAACATTAGCACCTAACTATCATGCCATTAGCACCGACACTACTGTGGATCGACCATGTTGCTGTCGCCCAAAGGAATCTGGTTCTGCTATCACTATAAAGAACAACAATTCTATAGAACAATATGTAGCTAATGTTATATCCAGACAAATCAATCCACTTTTCCTAAAGCAAGGTATGTGTAATCAAATATATACGAATTGTTTTTAAGGAATTAAATAAAAAGGCAATCTAAAGCTAAACTGTGATCAATTTTTATGTGTCGTGGTTTCATGCCACTCAGTATTTTGGAACGAAATGCCAAATAGATGGAAACAACACGTTGGAGCCATATTTTTTTTTTTTGATAAAAGTAAATCCAAGTTAAAAACAAAGATTGACGACCCGATTGGTACAGTGGCTAAGTGATTGGACCGCTGCGCTAAGAGTTGCGGGTTCGATTCCGGCACGGGACAAAAACTTGTGCGATCGGCAGATATTTATCCCGAGTCTGGATGTTTTTGTATGTGATATAACATGTTTGTTAAACGAACCCACGATACATGCAATATTCCTAGTGTGGAGTTTCGTTATTTTTTATAAATGGTAGTTATTATAGTGCTTCTTCATTGGCAACTAAACGAAGCCAAATCAAAATGATCTCTCAAAACTTGACTGTCTGATCAATGCAGACCCTTAACCGCCAGAAACCTGTTATAATTTTTTGAGTTATTGATTAAAAACATTTCACAGAAATATTTTAGCTAATATTACTATGAGTTTTATTTCTTGCGAACTATTGGTTTTGCAATGTAATATAACTTGAATTTTCTTTGCGTTTTTCGCAGTACAGTGATACTATTAATGAGCTATTATGTGTTTACTTAAAAACACACAGCGTCGATATGAAGAATGTTTTCGTGAACTTACCGATTATTCCCGCTATACTGGTACTATACCTGTTTGTCACAGCTAAAGGGCAAAATATCCTTGTCGTTATTTACGATAGGTTGCCCCCCTTGAATCCCTGTCATAGCGTTTTGTGAAAATTCTCGCGCCAACGGCTTTAAAACTTTTCCAAGTGAAATTTTTTAATAAAGTCGAATTTTCAAACCTAAAATAAGGATAAAGTGTGCAGTGGAAGTTGCTAAATCAGTGAGTGATAAAAGTGTTACGATTCCACAAGATGTGACGGAAAAAATGGTTGAGACGTCCTTTCGACCGAAGCTATCTTTTTACGAAGAGTAAGACAGTTTATCTTCTAGTGGAGAAAGGGTATCAGACTCGGAGTCTGAGAGTAAATCCTTGCGCCTTCCTAACAAGAGGATATGATAATGATAGTCTCACCATAATCGTCGCGTCGTCATGAGACATCGGACCCTCATGTCAATGCACTCGTGGAGCACGACCCTAAGTCAGTTGTCTAATTACGTGCAGTATTGCCCCTTTTCAACATAAAGCCCAAGCTCTTGTCATCGCTGGCTAAAGCAGTACCTTTAAATTCCTCGGCGGAATATTTATTTAGAACTGGTTTAGGGCAATTGGATTTAGGGAACTGTGAGACAACACGGGTAGTTCAAAACCGGTTAGGAGTGCTCCACCAAACCGCGTATACACCTTAATGATATTTAAACACTTTCATATAAATGCTTGGAAAGATGTAAAGTTTTCTATATCTCCACAGTGCTTTTTTAGCATAACCTGGGTTTCTTGAACTCAAGTTTAATGATGGGCTATGCCTTTTAAATAAAAGGAAGGCCTACTTAATGCCCACTGAAAGAGCTTTAGTTGGTCTAACAGGTGGCCTATTAGAACCTAATGAAATAGGATAGGTAATTAAGCCAGTAGTTCCCTAGGGAATTAACAGTATCCAATTGATGTTACAAAAGACTTGCATGTCGTCTGTAGTAAAAGAGCAGACTATATAGAGTATTAGAGGATTATATAGAGTAAGGCGAGATCGCTTGATAGGAAAAATTCTAATAAGAATCTTCAAAAGTCATTATGATAGGTGCCACTAAGTGTAGACAACTTAATTGATCAAAAGGCCCTTATGCATATACAACAGCCCTTAGGAGGAACGGGTAGAATTCTCAATACACTAACATATCTAAAAGATAACAAGCCTGTAAAGAGACATAGTATAATGCATGAACCAGCTGGCTCTACTATCTAGACACAGCCTGGGTTTTTAAAACATACCTTGACATTTAATTCAGGCAGTAATAAGTTATCCCAAAAGAGGATTAAGAAAGTATAATAAAAGAAACAATTCCTTTTGCCCAAAAGATAAATGATAACTATCAATGACTAATATTTAAAGGGGTAATATTAAATTTTATATAAAAACACATTACTTATTGGAATGTAGTCGGACAAAAAAAAAAAAAAAAAAAAAGTTTATCATAAAAATAATATCAGGTGCCAAGAACCACATCGAGATGACAATGGAGATTAAGCAGGTATGTCCATACAAAATCTTTTCAACTCATTTCCTATGCATCAGTACCTGACTTTCTTCAGGAGCGGGACTGGATGGTAAAGATAGATATCTCAGATACTTATTTTCATAAAGTATATTTTTTCATTCCTTCGGGGAATACAGGCATGATGAGATGTTTTACTTTTTCATGTATTATTATGGTTTACAATGGAGTAATCCTTATGTCAGCAAAAATGTCAGCTTTACCATTTGACCTTGCATCTACTCTGACATTTGCAGCTATGACGAATTGGGTCGCGAAGACCTTTCGTGCCAGAGGGATACGCACTCTAGTCTGTCTAGATAAGTTCCTTTGAACCCACCAGGACCAGTCCAAGTTGATCCCAACTGCGGAAGTTGAGAATCAGTCGGAATCGCTGGGATGGTACATAAACTACCCTAAGTCTATAGTAAGCTTAGTGCAGCAGTTAGAGTACTTAGGTATAACCTGGAACACCCAACTAGATAATATAATATCATTGTTTCCCCAAAGAGTATTAAAGAAATTTATTAAGTTTTGACTGCTACGCAGTAGACACAATAGAAGAACTATTCTTTGCGGCTCACCGGTTGGCCAAGTGGCGTTCAACGTATTAAAGACAATTAAAAGATGAAAATGCACTCTATTAGAGGTACAAAGGCTATTGGGTCAATAAATCTTTACCAATTTTTGTGGTCAATTATGTTTTAACATATGTGAATATTTGTGGTAACATAATTATGTGTCGCTACAGAGTTAAATACAAAATTGGGAACGAAGGGCGAACCCTTCTTAGGCTTACTGGACTTAACACGCAAGTTGTTAAAGTTGACAGACGGTCAGAATATACATCTGTCAGCTCATTACCTCTCGGGGAGGTACAACTGCACAGCCTATTACTACCCACATTCTAGTCCAATCAGACTCTGGTAGCCTACATTTGGTACAAGAGGGGGACAAACTCCTTAGGTTCACTGAACTTGACAAGCAAGTTGTTGAAGTTGACAGACAGTCAAAACATACATCTGTCAACTCATTACCTCTCGGGGAGGTACAACTGCACAGCCGATCACTTGTCCCGAGGACGACGGCTATTGGAATGGCATCTGTTGCCAGCCGAAACAAACCGATAATTTATCGTTGGGGCACTCCAGACGTCGACCAGTTCGCGTCTGCAGACAAAGCCGTAGTCAACAGATTATTATGTCTCAATCGATTACAAAGATCAATTTGGCAGTATTCTCTAACGCCTCTAACCTAAGGTATAAACTTCAGTTAGGATGGATATTTCCACCTCTTTAATCTGATTTGATCCCTCGAGTTTAGCTCACCTCAACAGTAGGGTGTAGCACTTACATACTTATAGCTCCACTTTAGGAAGATACATTTTGGCTAATATACTAGCGGATCTAGAATCACAAGCCCTAGAGCCACCAGTTACAACCTCGCGGAGAGGCTGGAGGACACAGCAACGGGTCCCCCATCAGTATAAACAAACCAACTGGCTCTTCATGCCTGGTTAGTTAACAGTGGGAGAAACAAATCAGTTTGTTATTGGTCAGAAGTAGAGAAACAGAATTAACATTTAATACAAATATAATGTTTATTAAGATATTCAGCCATAAAAAGATGGTTTAAATGGTGCGATGTAATAATGTAATTAGCCACAATTACAAGAGTTCTAGCATACTTACATATACATACATGAAAGGTTAACTTACAAAGTACGATTCTAGTGCAATATTACAGACTTACTGTTATTTTTCATCATCATCATCCACAGTCCAATTTCACCCACTGCTGGGTATAGGACTCTGTAAATTATATGTACATTCTATTATATATATATTCTGTAAATTTACAGTAGAACAGAATTTACTTGCAACAACTAGCTCTTAGCTATTGCTGCTGCTTAACTTATAGAATCAAAGTTACCAGTGTGAGATGTACAGATGGTTTTATGCGACACAGCTGCAATTCTTATGTTGGCATTGGGCAGAAGTAGTACATGAACTGCCATTATTCATGGAATTAGATGCTGATGTGCACATCTCTGATAGTAAAATAATCAAGTGGTCATTCTATGGGTCAAAGACAGACTCAATAAACCATGAACAAGCAGGAGAGCTTTTATTAAAATATGCTAACTAGCAAGTGTGCCAGCCAAGTTAAATGGACAAAACAACTCATTAAAGTTTCTAAGGTAGGAGAGAGAATAAAGAACAGCTAGATCACTGCCGTCTTGGTCTAGTGGTTGCTAAGTGTGAGTGCTGAACATGAAGTCCTGGGTTCACATCCCGGGTTGTGCAAACTTAGTGAGTTACTTCATAAGGTAGTTAAGTAGCAGCAGGGAGTCTGAAGGTGTGCCTGGTTGATGGCAATAGACTCGATAAACGAGGGTGTTACAATACACTCCTGCCTGTCCCTTTAGGGAATGCAGGTGTGAAGTTATGTTATGTTAAATCACTTATTAATAACAGTAATTAAGAAACCATATCCAGCATGCAGCATATAAGAGGAGGAAATAACAGCTTCCCCAGGATCTGTTAGGTCTGCAGTAGCCTCTGCTAACTAGGTTGAGAACAAACCAGAGGGAACTAGCAAGAGTGATAAGACATTTAATATTAAATATAAATTTATTGGTCAGAGATAGATTGAAATAAAGGATCTCAGTTACAACTTAAAAACTTCCAACCCACATAAACTTTAATCATCATAATTATGTGATTGGATTTGATAATGTGTTGATATTAGAAAAAGTTATTATAATTTTATTTTTAATTATAATTTGTTAATAACTATGTAGTTTTTTTATAAGGATAAGAGGTTCATATTATTGAACTATTTAATGGTTAGAAGAGACTGATTTAATAACAGTATTATTGTTACTTCTAACCCTCTTATGTTTACAGGATATACATTTATAAATATGTATCACCATAGTATCACATAGCGTTTTGTGTTTGTCACCAGCAGATATCAAACAGGTCTTCATATCGACGCTGTGTGTTTTTAAGTAAACACATAATATGATATTTTGAATTACAACAAAATAATTATTATGTGTTGAAAGAAAAACACACAGCGTCGCAGAAATAACTTCCTGGTGAAGACCATATGACAGGGATTCAAGGGGGGCAACCTATCGTAAATAACGACAAGGATATTTTGCCCTTTAGCTGTGACAAACAGGTATAGTACCAGTATAGCGGGAATAATCGGTAAGTTCACGAAAACATTCTTCATATCGACGCTGTGTGTTTTTCTTTCAACACATAATAATTATTTTGTTGTAATTCAAAATATCATATTACGCGTTTATTCGGGTGCAGTCAAAAAGTTTCTGATAATGTAATAGGTGATTAAGGTTAAAACTTGAAAAACACCACCAAAAAATTGTGGTGGTGAATCTCTATTTAGATGTCTATACATCACGAATAAGAATTAAAAACACAACCGCTGTAATAGCACTTACGCGTTTAATCTGCGGGGGCGGCGATATACCTCTTATCGTAGGCATCTTTTAACGGAAGGAATTTTGAAGGTCCGAAGAACGATTGTTTGAAATATCGTCATTTTCGAACTTAGTACTATCTCATTAAAGACATAAATGTGAAATGAGAGCTAAGTTCTTTAATTTGACTTGCGACGACTTGCCGACAAAAGAATTGAGATCTATATGGGTGCCAAGTTCTGTGCAAAAAGTAACACTTGACTCAGCTATTTTTTACGTACTGTATATAATATATATAATATAATAGTCCACCTTTATACTAAATATCATGATTTTTTGGTCATCCGGAATAAGAAACTATAAGAATCTGTATATATTGACCTACTTTCATATTTAATGTTGTTGATACTAATTATCAATAATATTATAGCATAATAATCTACCTTAAAACCAAATATCAAGTTTCTAGGTCATCTGGAAGTGGCTTAGGTTTTTGATCTGTAAGTCAGTGAGTCAGTAACAAAAAAAACGGTTTTTAAACGTTAATAAACTGTTTGAGCCACATTAATGAAGTTTAAAATTCTAAACCAGCTAGGCGCTTTTAATAAATGTGCCAAATTCCATGTATGTAGATTCAATAGTTTACGAAATCGAATGGGTCAAAAGTTGCTCGAAATGGTTTGTGTAATATTACATACAGAAGGTCCGTCGCAAGTTCCTTTTTTTTCACTTGGCTGGATAAAATGTAATAACATGTTTTAATTACACATGCCTATTTAATTCAACCTGGTTTCGATGAAAACCGGCACTGTGATCATGCTCCTCCATGCATGAGCACAGCTTTATGATGAGCGATAGCCATTTTGCATAGAAGTAACGCATATAGTCCCTTCTTAATATTTTTTTTGCGTTTTCTATATTTTTTGTCATTTTTATCTCCGCGCAAATAAAAGCATTTTCTTTCTTTCCTTAATTTTAGAAATGCGTTATGTCGGGGATGAAAGTTGTATGGGAAGTTTAGTGTAGACAAAACTAATGAAGACATGTTGTCAACGCTGCTCTTTATTACTTATAATTAAAAACCTGACATTGTTTCTTCATATTCTAGGTCTCAGTCACTTGTTCAAATATCCAGCATTCAGCTGGGTATCGCAACGGTCACGTCCATCTGTGAATCGTAAACCGACTGTAACAAGATGCGGTGTGCCTCCATACCCTGGCTATCGTCCAGGTCAAGAGGCCGAACATACCCACCAAGATGTGCCATTGCCAAAACAAATGCGCAAGAAACATAAACAAACAGTAGTCTCGCGTTGTCCTCCTAATAAGAAAATAAAGAGGAAGGCAATCGGATGCGGTAGTGCAAAAATGACGATCCCTCTTCCAATTGCAAGTACTGTGTCGTTTAATTACTTTTTACTTAGCCGAGTTATGGTACCTAATGGTGCACCCACACTGCTGTTAAAAATTGTTAACAAACATTAGTAAACATTTAAGCACAATGTTAGGTAATGTTTCATGTTAGGTCAAGTTTAAAGGTTTCTAAACAAAATTGTTAGTTATCAAATAAAACATAGCTGTTATGTTATTATTCGTAAACTGCTGCTTGCGTGATTTTATAAGAACTGTTCATTCTTAAAAAATCATAGCAGCCGTCAATGCTCAAATCCTTGAGATAGTCTTTGGCACTATACGTTTCACTAGCGTTTAACGTGGAGCGCTTTTCTATTTTTTAATAAAAATTAAAAGCTTGGTAAGCAAATGTTCTTACATTTTCGCGTAGACGCTTTTGCGCGCCGATATCATGTTTTCAAATGTTAGTACACATTTTCCATCAGTGTAGGAGCAATCGAAACATCTAACAATTCCTAAAAAAATGTAACAACTCTTTAAAATTTGTTAGTAAATGTATAGTGTTAAATAATGTTTGTAAACATTTTTAACAGCAGTGTGACACCATAACATTCACCGCTGTAATGTTGTTGTTTTAACAACAGCAGATAAAAATAGACCACAGCTTATTAATATTAAGCTGTGTTCTTTTAAAATGGCGTAAAAGTGAATATTTCTTATTAATAATTTAATAATACTTCAAGTGAATATCATTATCAGTCAGATTTTATTCGTAGAAAACTACCATTATGGTATATATACATAGGTATGGTATATATTATGAAGATGATTCAGCTTCCTAAAACTGAACGGACACGTACGCCGCTTCTAACAAAACTAGTGTTTTCAATAGAAAAACGCTAAATCGTGCTGAATAAGATGTGTAGTTAGTCCCTAAATTATAACATTAATATTTGTAAAGTTTTCCTTTTTCCCTTTGTTTCATTTCAATATCATTTGTAAAATATCTGTTTTACCATTTAGTTAAATATTTATCCGGGATGCAATAAGACGTAACTTAGATTTCCCATTTTAGTTTAAAAATGTAATATTTATTGCTGTGGATTTTGTAATTTTTTGTCAGATACCAACAAATGATTGACAGGTTCTGACGTTACGTTTCGATCGAAAGATTCAATAGCATTGTTACGTATTTTGGTGGTAATCTAGGGATGGGTGATTGGGTGAGGAATACAATGCCCTTTCGTTATGCACTTTAACGCACAGATTGACAAGATGATGAGAAATGCAATTTTTAGCGAGCGATTCATTTAAGCGGAAATCGTTGCGTCACACATGCGCATGGGTCACATGCTCTGTATTTTAATTTAGGCCAACAGTAGATACGCAATTTGACATGACATTAAACAACACATGTTTTCCCTCTCTCTCGGAAGCGTAGCGTAGCAATTACTACACTATCTTACTTTACTTAACATAACCGTGACTATTTCAGGTAAAGGAAACTGTGACATCTGTACTAATCAAAATTATTTAGAAGAATTGAAGAAACCTATGAAACAAAGAAAAATGTGTCCATGTGAACAACATTACAGTGTGTCAAATAAAGAGGGTGGTCCAAAATCGGGGACGAGATCCATAGGTATAGTAACGGAATTAAAGACGGCACAAATACTTGCAGACCAGACTGCTCAGAAAAATCTGCGATGTGAAAAACTGGTACCGGCCCAGGGCAGTTCAGGTAGCCGGCAATCTGTAAAACAGACACCATTAGAAAAAACTAACGGATCTTCCCATTCAAGCACAAAAAGAACACGATTCAGTGATTTACATGGAAAACCTAAATCTTCAAACACCAAAATTGTTACTAAAGAAGCGGGTTCAGTAGGTCTGAAGTCTCGTCTTACCGGTAGTATAACAAAATTATTAAAACGACTAAGCCCTCGGTATTTAGCAGAGCAGTTAAAAACTAAAAGTTCAGAGAGTGAGCATTCAAAAGAGCTACTTGCAAAATGTAGAACTGTCAGTCACACAGGTTCCAAAAAACCTACAAATAGTAAAGAAAAAATTGCTAAGCAGCCTACCACTGATAGTACATGCCCAAAACCCAAAAGCGAAACCACCCCAACTGAACCGAAAAACCTGACGACTTGTAAGGAATCAATGAAACAGGGAGCCGATGATCCTACGCAGAAAGTAATCAGGGATAACCAAGAAGTCCATAAAAAAACAAGTAAAAAAGGTTCAAAAACTAGTAAAATGGACACCGTTATTTGTAAATGCGTTGAACCTAGACCAGAAACCGCAACTCGCTCAACATCTGATGAGAGATTTCCACCAGTCATGCAGGGCGTTGATCCTTGTTTTTCATCAGGCGTACAACCTAGCCACCCACCGAGCGTACAACCTGACGACCCACAAGCGATACCAGAACTTCCATGTGGGATAACTGAATTCCCGCACGACGTGTATGGACCGAGTTGTGGAAGGAGAGACCCCGGCGCATTAATGAAAATGAGATCAGAAATGGCAGTGCTCACTTCTGGTTTCAAAATTCATCAAAAGAAAAAAACACAAGCCGAACCCGAAATTGAATTAAATTTTGAGGATGCCATTAGATACTTTGCCAGTATGAATCCGGAAAAAATTCGAGAAATAATTAATCAAAACTATGAACACAAAGCTCTCCAGGCTTGGGTGGCGCCTGGTGAAAAAGATAAAAAAGGGTTACTAGACATCGAAGAAAGCAATAAGTGTGAAGAAGTTACTATTGTAGAAAAATGCCAAAAACATACAAAGAAAGGAAAAAGCAGTACTGAAGCAAGTGATTTGACGGAAGATAGTAAAAAGAGTTTAGAAAGTCAAGATTCGACGGAAGATAATAAAAATAATTTAATTTGTCAAGATTCGACAGAACATAATAAAAAAGATTTAATCTGTCAAGATTTAACGGAACATAGTAAAAAGGATTTAATTAGTCAAGATTTGACAGAATATAGTAAAAAGAATTTAATTACCCAAGATCAAGTCAAAGCCGGATGTCAATGTCCTTATGGGCACATAGTCCCACCAATTATTTATGATACCACAGAGGCAGAGACTTCGGAGGAAATTGATCCATGTGAAGGATTTAAGTTTTCTGTTTGTGCCAAAGGTGCAAATTCACCAGGCCTCGCTGGAATCATTTGCTTCGATATGATCCGAGAATCTTACACATCATGGTAAAAGCTGTTGTTTAGTTGACAAGATTAAATCATATTAACTAGTACCAAAGGGGATGACTAGTTTTATAACAATGTATGCTTATTGTCAATGTTTTGTGTTAATATATTTTTAAAGACATCAATGTTTTGAGTATTATATATTGGTAAATTTATATATAGTATACCATAATTATAATCTTATGATAATTACCATGTCTTTCACTAGTCAATGGTTAGTATACAAAATAGTTCTGTCACTAACTGACAGTGCAAATAGTCAAGTGCTTCATGTGCTTATATTTAAATAATTTATTTTTAATGACCAGGTAATAGTAATCAAATGGAACAGGTTATTATCTCCTCATCACCAAGTAATGTAATAGTAGGTATAAATCTAGTTGACTAGAACATTGTCAATGAATACTTCAAATTTATAATGATACTAAAAATGTGTATATATCAAGGTATAAGAACCAGATGAACTTATCTACAAAAAAACATAAAAGGTTTTTTTTTTATTAAACAGTTTACAATAATTATTGTGAATGGTTTTATGAAAAAAGATGTTTTTTGATACATTCATCTGGTTCTTATACCGCAATATACTTAATATGACTGGGATGAAGTATGGTTATAGATTAAAGTCTATATATATTTATAGATTAAAGTTGGTGGAAAATCTTGCCATGTCGCCCTACTGAGTAGCAAAGAAAATACCAAATCCTACCAAAAACATTTTCATAGTATACCAAATTTGAAGCTTGTATGTCTGCTAGAATTTGACTTATCTTTTTGCTTATTTTTGCAAGAACAAGCAATTTTTACTTTCAATAGTTCCTGAAGTACAGGTTCATATTCATATTCATATTCATATATTTATTTGCATTCCATAATGTTACAATAGATGTTAAAGAGGCTTAAAGCTAGGTACAATGTTATGGACCCTGTTAGGGCACAGCAAAAGAAGGCATTACAAAATTTATATTACATAATTAATTTATTTTTAATTTAATAGTAGATAAAATAAATATTTTACAATTCAAGTAAGTATTAATTATATATATAGGATAACATTTTTTTTTTTTTTTTTTTTATTTTTTTTTATTTAGAATATTTATGGGATGTAATAATTATGAAATTAATCTATATTTTTATCTTCTAGGTACTCATTAACGCTATAGTAGCATTTACGTATAAGAAGTTTTTTTAATTTGTTTGTAAATATATGTATCTTTTTTTCGTTTCTTAGTGTCTCAGGTAGTTTATTATAAATTTTGATTGACATGACTAGTGGGCTAGATGCATGTATTTGTAATCGGGAAGATGGTAGGTTTAGGCGTTTTTTGTGTCGAAGTGTGTATCTTGTCTGTATGTCTTCGCGTATTGTGTAAAATTCTTTGTGTGTGTGGGCGAATTTACAGATTTCCAATATGTATAATGAGGCTAGAGTGAGAATGTTTAATTTTATGAAATGTGGTTTGCAGCTGTCTGTTTGTTCTATGTTAACTATGATCCGAATTAACTTTTTTTGAGTTGTGAATAGTGCTGGTGCGTCGGTGCTATTTCCCCACATTATTACACCGTAGTTTAGCCATGCATGCGCATAGGCGTAGTAGGTGGTTAGAGCGGTTTTCAGGTCTGTAGTCTTTTTAATTTCCCGGAAAGACAAATAACACACCATCTTAACTCTATTTCTAAAATAGGATTTTAATACATAATATGACTTTAAAAAAGACTTACCCTCAGGATAGCTTAGAAACGCCTAAGTCTGCTTAAAACTTAAATTAATTATGCGAAGCACCCTTTTCATAAAATGTGTCCGTAACCGAGTCGCACATATTTCACTTATAACTTAATTAATCTGAATAAATAGACAACTTTGTTGGTTTTACATCACAAGTTTGAATTTATTTGGGAAACTTTTTGTTTATCCCGCCAAAAACCGTAACAGTAACACGAAAATAATATCTGTCAAAGTGTCAAAAATATTTCCACTTTGAATCAAAGTCTTTTAATTTTATCGTTTTAATATTCAGTTTTATTACATAAATATATTTATATTAATAACACTATGGTTTTACTTTCGCATTACGACTTGACTCCTTCCATTATTAACAAAATTATGTACTTACATGGTAAAATAAATGTATTCAAATTGTTATTTAGTAGAAAGAAAATCATTGTTGGCCAGTTAATTGAAGAGATTTATCATTTCAGAGTCTGTAGACTTAAAACTAAACGCAATGTGTACTTCTCTATTAACATTGCCAGTTTTAAAAAAAACTTTTTATTTTATAAATACATTTTTTGATATAATACTTTCCGACTTCACAATTTCTATTTCTTTTTTACAAGACAATACCTACATACATAATAAAAACCTACAAATCTGGCAAAGCATAGTCTTTTCCATTCTTCAATTAATAAATTTATGAAATAAACATACTTATATCTCTATGCTTATATTTATAAAATTAACCTTTATCATAGCCTTTATGAAATAAGATCGTTTTTTTCATATATCTAATTGTAATCATCTATAATAAATAATATTATATAAAAATGAATATTTATAGGTAATCAAAGATATATTACAATTAAGTAATGCTTAGATGGTAATAATCTCTGTTTATGAATGATTTAATATATTTAAAATTAATCAATAATAATGATTAATAATTAATCTTACTTGATAGTATTATTATGATAACGGTTACGTAAATAGCCATCACTATAATGTATAATTATATCAGTTACTTAGAGCCCATCACTACTTTGCTAGAGTAGTTACTTAGTAAGTATAATAATGTTTCATTTGTCGGCACGGCAGTGAGTGATAACTCTTTGGTGCAGCGCTTGTGACAGACATTTTTGAATATTATTTTTAAACATTTGTTTCTTCATTATGAGTAAGTATCTAAACAAGTTAATCAATGTGTTATTACTGTCTGTGATTGTTGTTCTAGACTTAAATTAGTTGTGAGTAAACTTTAGTCCATTTGATAACATTGCACGTGTCGGTATGTTTAAAGTATTTTCTCTCAAGTTGGTTAATATGTTTTATTCATATTAAAAGTTTATGTAAATCAACAGTTTTTCACTGATTGATTAACCATGTAATAGTTAATTACGGTTAATTTTATTTATATACTGTTTGTCTAAAGCTTATTTTTTCCATCCTAACGGTTTTTTTTTCATTGTTGTATCAAAGATGCCTACCTACTCATCCGTACGTAGTTAAAATTTATGTCAGTGTATTGTGCTGCAGAAGCAGGAAATTAAAATAAGGTTTTTGACAGATTTATAAAGATTGCTGTTAGTTTAAAAGAAATGAGTTGGTTATCATAATTATTCGCGATCTTATTTTAATAAATTCGCTGTGTAGTGAATTAAGTAGGTACTTGGTACATGTGTAACGCCATTAACTCAGTCGCGGGATATTTAGTTTAAAAACTTATTCACATAGTCGTCGATGTAAACAAACAGAAATAATATAATAGACAGGTATACTCTAAACTTGTTTTCATAATTGTTTTTTTTGTAAATAGTGAGATTTGTAAATAGAGAGCAAAATGTACTTACTTACTTTTAAAATAGGAATCATTTACAACTTTCAAATCAATTCTAGAATGTGTTCATCTGGTCACATTGAATTAAATATTTAGAATTATCATTGATTCTAATATTAATTTATTAAATATAAAATTTACATTTTATTAAAATAGCTACTTGTTACTGACCCCTCTCATATCCCATAAAGTTAAAAATAAAATTTAATTTAAAATCCTGGTATACAGTCATGAAAAGTAGTCCATCTTAAAATTATTAAGTCTTTGTTAAACTATGATTTGAAGTTAAAATATAAATTGAATAAAGTTTCGTACTTTCTAAGTCAAATGAAATCAACCATTATAGCAACAAGTAGTAGAATGTTTAAAGGGTAGTGATGTTGATAGCCATGAAGTAAATAGCCCTGATTTGCTTGCAAGAGGGTCAAATTCAGACAAGTAAATTACTGACATTTGTAATCTTGTGCACATTTTTTACAATTAATTCACAACTAAATAATAACATTAAGATTGGGTAATATAATCACAAAGCGACAAAGCAATTTATTAAAAAAAAAACATTGATATGGGGTAACTGTTCTTGTGAGTACCTAGTTGAGATTGAGAAATATTTTATCTTTACACAATTTAATTAAATAAGTCAATTTTATTATATGATTCTTGCCTAATGATGAAAACAAGCATAATGAGTATGTTTTATGCCATTGCAAGATAGATAATTATAAAAAGTTAAAGTAATATAATAAATAAAATTTTGGAACTTAAACTTTTTGCTACACCCTGAGTGATCATGTACAATTAGTTTTTGTTTAAAAATGTATTTAATAACCTCACACTCTTAATTAAATTGCTTTTTCTTCTTTGGATCAGTATGAGCCAATACCCACATGAAATATTGCCATGACCATCATGCCATAGTGTAGAGATTTGTCAGTCAACTAGGATGGTAGCAAGGTTTACCATCCAGGGTGCGCTGGACCTACTCAAGTATTATTGCTTGTGGGGGCTCTCTTCTTGCACCTTAAATTGCTACTATTATAATGAACTTCACTGGAACTCCCATATAATTAATGAGAGTAGAAGTAAGGAGAACTGTCTCACATGGGAGGAAAATTGAAAAATATCTAGCAAAATAATAAATATAAGTTCAAAAACCCTCGAAAATGGCACTAGCATAGGCAAATGGTATGTTATGAAATGTATTTATGTAGCAAATAACTGATTAAAGTATGCTGAATTAAAAAATGTAATGTTACTAGATTTTTTTAAATGTTTAGCATGTTCTTTGCTGTGTGTTGTCCAGTGGAACCCAGCTGCATCTGATTAGTCATAACCCAACTCCATAAATTATTCTAGAATTGACAATTCTTCTTTAATACATGAAGGCTTTTGAAAAATTTACTAGGTGTAGTTTAAAATGTGAGCAAAATTTTAACACAGGTTTGTACATATCATTGTGAACAACTTTTACTATGGAATCTACACTGAAATAGCAAAATTGAAATGGCTGTTCAGTATCAAATGTACATTTGAACCAGAATTTGATCTCAATGTTATGACATGACAACAACCATTTCTTAGAATGCTGTGTTAAAAATGATCACTTACAAATATTATAAGTTGACTAGTTGATGTTAATTAAATATCGAAAAATATTTCATACACTAATGATTTTGTAGTAGATGAGCTTTTACTGTTTCTGGTCACATATCTGAACTAGAATTCTATGGATAGATAATAAAATTACCTACGTAAACTAAACTTTCTCTATCTTTGCAAATAGCTATAATCAGTTATATTTTTAATATTAGATAATATAATGCAAAAGTTGTAATTGGAGCTTACTAACATTGCTACAGTCGTTACTGTTGACTGTAAACGGCAGGTTGTCTGCTGTGTGGCAGTTAATGTGTTAGTATTATAATTACGAAATATAATTTTCCTGATGCATTCTGCAACTTCATTTAGCATTGCATTGCTAAGCGAATTTTTATGTGCTATGCTGTGCAATTCTACAGGATCTCCAAAAGCATTGCATTTTTGCTAAACAAAGGCTATCAGCCCTAGATGCATATCCCCATAACTAATTTTAATACGAACGTTTTGGACATTGACACCCGTTATTCAGAAGATGGGCAGCAGCGTCTTCTGTAACTTGACCACCAACACTGCGATCCCCAAGCCGCTTGCCAAGCCTGGAGATTTAAAAGGGAGAGGCCTTTGTCACATCAATATCTAAAGAGCGAGAAAGAGTCTTAAAACGACGACGAATGTGGGTAGGATGAATTATAGGGTTAGTGGATGATTCGCACGAATTGGACTCACACGAAATGTGCGAATCGACAATTTTTTTAATATTTTTTTGTAGGCATCTCGCTCGAAGTAAATTTATTGGTGTGCGAATCGACACCTCGAATAATATGTATTAGGCGATTGGCACGCACATTGTGTTTTATGCAATACAGTTAAGATAAAGTACACTCAAGTACAGAAGTATTGAGGGTAAAATATTTTTATTGATATGAAATGAGAATCTACTAAAAAATACCGATATAAGCATTCAAATTATTTAATGTTTTGGTTTTCGTTGTGTAGGAATAATATTTTAATCTATAAAATCAAAATAGATACGTAGAGAGTCGGATTCGACCCTGGGGAAGGTCATGAAAAGAAGCGGTTTAGTTTCCAGGCGAGCTAAGCGGTGTGTGAAAGTTTGTTATTAGTGATGGTAACCCTGTCTGTGTAAAAGACATACATTGAGGAAGGTTTGCGTAATTTTAATTTACACACATCCCCACATAACCAAATCACATACACAATTACACACCCACCCCCACACACAGCTCATACAAACACCACATGCACACACAAATACAAACACGCCATCACACATGTTATAAACTGAATTTTACTCAAACCACAAAATTTATAATCACACAACAAAAATCAATCTTGTTTTTTCGTACCCTGATCGTACTTATTAATTTTGTTTTGTTTTTGCTTACTTTCAATATTAGTATTTTACGATAATGTGCTATAACGGTCTCTGAGGGGTGGAAATCTGGTGACCTGCCTGCTTAGACAAGTGGCAAAACGCTTGACGAATAGAAAACGAATAGTCTGAGAAATGTATGGGATTGACATATGTCATCGATCACATAGTCGAAACATTATTGCATCCCCATACATTTATCATTCTATTCGATTTCTATTCGTCAAGCGTTTTGCCACTTGTATAAGGAGGCTGCCCCGTTACCATAAAGCAGGACAGTTTAAGATGTAGAAGCGAGACGCCGCTACGTGCAGTGTAATGCGGCGTCTCGCTTCCACAACGTAAACTGTCCTGCTTTAAGAGTTCATGGTATGGTATGGTGTGGCTGTAATACAGGTTTTAATTACCTACCACAGGCACCGGTGGTTTTACAACTATGAATTTAGGAAGGTACACTTGTTTATGCCTATCAAATATTATTATTTTTGATTAGATAATAAGGAACGTGGGTTATTTTCATGTTTTTAACATAGTTTAGGCGTAGTCTCAATCATTTACCTAAATAAAATAAATACTGTTCGTAGTCAAAAATGTTTATTCAGGGCAAAATCTCAAGAAATTAATTAGTCGCTGGATTAAATTACGCTAACATATTATTTATGTACTTAGGTACTTCATAATATTACTGTGTTAAAACATTTAATACACACATAGTACAGCATGTAATTTATATAACATAGCATTTCCTTTTTTCACTGTCTGTTTCTTTTAAATCGAAAGTTTCTAATCATCTGTTTATTTAATTAAAATAGAGATTTGTTACATCTTCTTCTTTTAACTACTGACAATCCGAAGCGCGTGGGAACCCGGTGTTAGGAGATAGGACTTATAGTTTTACACACTCAAATTAAATTTATGTTGGATTACCAAGGATGTGGTTATTTATTTCAAATAGGTACACCAACAGCATCTACATCACACTTTGTATTAACTATGAATAGTTATATAACAATGCTTAATAAACACGCAAGTGTCGGAAATCATTAGCAATTTCCGCGCCGAACACATAGGTAGTGTTATTTATTAACTAGATAGCCAGTACGTTATTTTCATGGCCTATTATGAGTAGTTGCAAAGATATAATTAATGTAGCAACTTGTCACTTGGAGGCAATTGTGATCAATTGGCTGAACACGTCGCGAATTAATGTACTGCAGTGCAATGCACTGTTTTGTTTTGGGCCGCCGATCGAAGCCTGTCTAATAATGATGGTTTTGCTTTTTCTTTCTTTGGCAAGAAGTCTAAATATTGAGTTAAATAGTATTTTTCGGGAAATTTAGCATAACAATCGAATTTGCGATGTATCTACTTCGACTTTAAAATCTGCATAAGTATACTTATAATTGCGAATATTCCTACATATTAACGAATCAATTTTTAGACCGATTATGTTGGAATTTAATTTGCGATAACTTGTACTTTAAGGCACATAGGTTACTACGTATCCTAGGAAAGCTTATGGCATATTTGACTCGAATTAAAGTATAAATATATTAAAATACCAGAGCATCAGTTGTGCGATATCGTTACCTGGCTAAATAAAATACAGCTCGGGTTCATTTGTCATTAAGCAAAAGAAAACCGCATACATCGTGCAAATGCTGTTGCTTATTTCGATGGCAAAGAACGTGCGTGAAACTCCATGGTTTTTTTTTCCTATGTGTCAATGTGTCAATAATCAACACGGGAGTAATAGTTTGGTCCTTATTATTGCCTAAAAATGAATGACCAGTCGTATCGTCAGAACCCAGACCTTTCTTTCAAATTAATAATATTTGTATTTTTATAGCGAAAACGTCTATACTTTATGAATTCTAATTCGTATGTTTGAACGGCATAATTCCGTTTGAAGTGATTGCGTTTAAAGTAGGTCCGCTTATTATACAACCGTGAAACTCACTACCGTGGGACTGCACGCCACGGGTGTCAAGCGATCGAAAGTTCTTCCACCATAATGTGTGCCAAAAGCAGGGGCTCATACAATCAATATATCATACCTACCTGTGTGTATCATGAAGAACTCTGGAGTTTATTCTTGACTCGTGGCTAAGAAACAACTGGTCGATCGATCAACGTTAAGCTACTCTTGCCCCAAGCGATCCTAGGATGGGGGATCATTCAATTTTAAACGTTATACTGAGCTTCCGATAGCGGGAATATTCAATCATACCAAGTGGTGTTACCCAGTAAATAGAACGTTGAGTACAGATAGGCTTTCAGTTCATCTTGGATACTGCTTTAGGTAATGTTGTTATAACTGATAACCAACTTCCCGTAGTAAGAAAAAGGCCACAGGATTCAAAAGATAGCAGAAATGTAGGTACCTATAAATATTGAGACATGTTTTACTGAGTATTAATTTAGTGTTCCTATATATTCTATAGGATATATTGATAAATTATGTGGGTCATTCTTATATAACATTCATCCGATGTTCAATAAATCGATACATTGAAACTCATTGACAGAATGACAGTATAAGTAGGGTGTAAGTACTACCATTCTAATGTTCTGCGTTAGCAAACGAAGCTAGATTTACTTTAAAGATAGACGTATATTTTATAATATACCTTGAAGGGAATAATGAATTACATGCAGTATAAACCTTTAGCTGTAAGTTGGATTTATCCTTATTATTTATAATTTTCCGGTATTTCTCTATTCCGAATTGTCTTGGTGGCCTAGTACATACCGACTTCGTATACAGAAAGTTGCAGGTACAAAACCTAGACAAGTGACTTTTTCAATGTCATAAACACTTTCTTAAATATTCGAAGACACCACTGACTAACGGTGACGAGAAACATCGTAAGGAAACCTGGTTTATTTTCTGATATCGCCAACTCACAGTGAGGTAGTGTGGTGATCGATGCTCAATCCCTCTGTATGGGAAGAGGCCTTTGCCCTGCTGTGAGACAGTCATAGGCTGTTATTATTATTCGGGAATGCCCGTCTACTTTCGAATGCAAACGGAGCGCTTATTCAAAAGCTGGTGACCAGGCACGCACATATTTTGTTACGAATGATAATGATGGCGACAAGAAAAAAAATTTCATAGCTCTCGTGTTACAATCTGTTTGAGACCTGTAATTAAGACGTAGTAATTAATATACTTACTAGCTTCCTGCGTCACTTTCTGTGAAGGAAATGTTACCTCGCCACCCAGTTTTAAAAGTAGCCATAATTCATGTCTATCACTAACGATAATAAGGTGTCAAATTTCTTGTGATGATAACAAACAGACGCATAGAATTACTGTCGTAAGGATAATTACAACTCCACGGTAAACAGTCCAGGTAGATAGTTTGTACTATAAAGACTACAGTAGCACATACCTATCTAATGTAAATTTGGTATTATTTACTATCCCTGACTGTACTAAGACCACCCCGAAAGATTCTCGAAAATTAGTAAATAATATGGATAACACTCACAAAGTTGAAAATAAAAATAACTTTCCCAGGGTAGTGACTTAGAGAGGTGTAATAGAAAAGAATCTCTTTTCCGGTGTGACCCACATAATGGAAGCTTGGTCACTGTTGTGAGTGACAGCTACGCGCACAATGAAAATGTCACGTGCTCACTGTGCCATTGACAGCTGTGTAAGGAAAAACGTTCTCAATTTTTGTTTTTAATTTCCAGTACCAAGAGGTAGTATGACGAAGGACGGTAAGCTGCTGCCGTACAGGCACTTGGCTCCTCGCAACAACCGCACCACTAAGAAGAAGCCCAAGAAGCACGTGTCTGAGGACGAGGAGAGCGACGACTCTACCGTGGAGGAGCAGACTCGCGAAGAACAGCGGACACCCTCCCCGATGCTTGAAGAACCCACCGTCAAGTTGCCTGAGGTAAACTACTTTTATATTGTATCAAGCTGCAACCTGCCCTCGTGTACTCCTTATAACATCAGCTATCTGCCTGTGAAAGCCCCGTCAAAATCGGTCTAACTGTTTCGGAGAATAGCCGAAACAAACAGACAAAAGTTACAAAATTGCGTTTTGGTTATAAGTAGGTATCGTATATACTTTCATTTGCGTTTAGTATTTAACTATTATTTTGATATTACAAACAGACCCTTCATTTTTATTGATTCGGTTAGATTACTATCCGTGCCCCGTTTTGTAATACGCATTTAATTAAGTTAGCCGGTGCTGAAGCTTTCATGACCTCATTTTTGTTTTAAATTACTGTTATTCTTGTTGACAACAGTGTGTTATATAAATACAGTAGTGGACTGAACATTTCCAACCTCATTGAAGCCGTATAACCATTAAAATATTTCTTCATTTCTTTAAGACTAACAAAAACAAAATCTAGAGGGAAAAGTTTTACTGTAAGCAAACACTTTCATACTTTTGAAATTAGTACCTACGTAAGGAACAATAAGCTTTACGAAACCTTCTAGCCATACCTATATTTGAATAATTTTTATGACGCATTTACTTTAATTATGTAATAGTAGACAGTACTTATATAATTTAATATTGTGTCGTATTTTATTTTGCACAATTAGGAGTAGTCAAAGGTGCTCATTCAAACCTCGGCACTCACCAATTTCTTTTTGAATTCATGTGCTTACTAGAAATAATTTATCAATTGCTAAAAACGGTGAAGGAAAACATTGTGAGGAAATCGGCACACCTAAAAGATTTTTCAACGTATAAACACAGTAGCCGACTGAAAACTTCCACACTTATTGAAGCCGTATAACCATTAAAATATTTCATCATTTCTTTAACACTAACAATAACAAAATCTAGAGGGAAAAGTTTTATTGTACTAATTTTAAAGGTATAAAAGTGTTTCTTTTATACCTTTAAAATTAGTACCTACGTAAGGAACAATAAGCTTTACGAAACATTCGAGCCATACCTATAACTAAATAATTTTTATGACGCATTTACTTTGATTATGTAACTTTAGTACTTACATAAATTAATATTGTGTCGTATTTTATTTTATTAGGGAGGTTAACAGCTACATGCAAAACAAATCAATAAATGCCAATAACAAGCTTCCACAATTAGTTCAGAACATAATGGTATCTTAGAACAACTCAAGCACGGTTATAAGAATGAATACTTTACAGCCCCCTTAGACAAGTGGCATAACGCTTGACGAATAGAAATATAATAGAATGAAAAATGTATGGGGATGACACATGTCATCGATAATATAGTCGAAACATTAGGTCATCCCCATACATTTATCGTTCTATTCGTCAAGGCGTTTTGCCACTTGTCTAAAGGGGATGATGTTTTATAAGATTAAGCCAATAGTAGTATCCAACCTTAGATTATCTAGATGGAGTCTGGCGCTACATTGAAACAAAAAACAACGTGCCAATTGTTTTTTTTTTTTTTGTATGAATGCGTGCGTAATGATACCAGTTGATAAACATTACAACTAAAATGGGGTAAATTGCCCAACGTGGTACAGTCTATCTTTTAACTCGAAATAAAAATTATTTTTATATAATAGGTACATAATTAATGTGTTTGGTACTAATTATATATTATGAAGACAATGTTTTTTTTTTATTACAAGCAATTGGCTATGGCACTTTCTTTTTCTTACGGAGCTAAAATTTTTCACGTTGGTTCAGTTCCAAAGACAATACATTTTCATGATAAGCGTGACCGAATTGTAACCCAGGGTTGGCTCCAGACGAAGGAACTCCTCAATGGTTAACAGTACAGACTCAACATTTTGTACAGACATTTAACCATGATAGCTCTTCCTAAAATTCACCATGATCTTAACACCACCCTCACGGTTGCCTCCAGACGAGGGAACTCATCAACGGTCAACAGTAGTGACTCAACATTTTATATGCACATTTAACTATAATATCCCGTTCTAAAGTTCACCATGATTTAAACACTATCCCCATGGTTAACTTCAGACGAAGGAACTCCTCAAATTTCCCCGGCGCAGGCACGTAATTAAGTATACACATGCTGGCGCTCATGTCGAATTTTGCAAGAGTCAATAGGCCCGCCCATCTTGAAATTCAAAATGGGTGGAATATTGGAAAAAAAAATCAAGCTTATTTCAATGTACTACAATACACTTCGATTCGTAGAAAACTGAAGATCCATTATCCACCATAACATTTATAATATCGCCCTACCAGCATACCGGTCTCATGTGTAAATGTGGGAAATTTGGTTTTCACAAACTTGCCACACTTGCAAAATGGCGAATTTTATTTTTTTATATTCCAATATTTTGCAATAATTCATTATTCCAGAACTAATGATAATTTATTTAACATACGGGTGATAGGATACATATTTATTAATATTCAATCGGCCTCTGTAATTTCTACACACCTTAATAGCCCATTTCGCCATTTTTATTACGTTATTTTATGATAGAAAAACAAGCGTCTCCATTGACAACACAATTGACACTGTTGGCTTTTGGCGCCAATTGTGAGGAATTGGCGCTATAAAATACCGACGCTGTCAGGGTCTTGACACTCCATCTAGACATATATATAATCAAAGTATCCAACATATAATATTATGAACAAAATTTTTGTTAAACAGATTCTGGTAGTATGTTTACCAGTAGTAAAAAGATCGAAAAGACTCGACATTAAATTAGAAATTCGTTGAATACTGGCAGAAAGCTTTTCTAATAAAATTGGTATGGTATGGAGGTCTGAGTAACAAGAGATTTTTACGTAGACTTCTTACTGGTATGATATCTTAGATATGGTATCTTAAATTTATTTTTAAAGATTTTCAGGTATCTTACCCTGAGCAATCTTGAGAAAATGTTGTCGGAAATATTTCATCTTACATGCAATTTAAAAGGTAGAATATGCAATTTAAGACAGCGCTGCTCATAAGAGAGGTCGGCTAGGTGGAACAATTTAAGTTTTATTATAAGACGTATACACTATACAGCAAGACTGAAGTGTAATTTTTATTTAACTTGCAATTGTTAGTAGTGCAAATCTTGCAATCTAAGTCAGAACCACCTGTTGACATCTGATTGAAATGTAATTTTGCATACTAATAAAGGTTTGGTGACATTCCATTTTATGGTACTTTTGCGCCGCCGGTCTGATTAAGGAGTCATAGGAACTCTGTAACGAAATGTCGCAATCCCGTCGTGTTTGGGCTTGTTCAATTCGTCTTCACTAGTACTTTGAGGCTAGCTGATTTAGAAGCTTGTGTTAAAATATGTATTTTTCTTATAAACTTGTTTATATTTGAGTAAAACCAACTTTAATATCATGACATAGAAGACTAACAATTCCTACTGTTTTCCAGGAAGTGCTACGTGCTCTGTACAAGACTCCCGGCATCCTGATGATCGCCGGCCTCGTGTCCTGGGACCTAGTGGCGCGTCGAGACAACAACCCCACCAAGAGGACCCATCCCAATCTGTACACCTTCCACAAGTTCACTGATCGGAAGGTAACTAACACCACTGACTGCCTAATCTTACCACATCATGAGGGAATGCTCAAGGATAGGGACACGACAAAAATAGCAGGAGAAAGTATGTTATCCAACGAGTATTAAATTTTATTTTATTATGAGCTGTAAAAGATAAAGAACATTATTTATTTACTTCATGGAAGACTTACAGATTATCAGTATATAGGCCAGACTGAAGCGGCTTGTAGTCGAATTTATTGTGTTAAATGTTCAAATATCAAATATATAATTTATCATATAACTTCCAACTACTAAGGTTAAGGTAGCGATACCAACAAAGTAGTTGATGCCTGCGCCCTGTTCTAAACCGCATAATATACGTAATCTACAACGCCGGTCGTCATTTTGACTATTGATAATATCTACAGGTGTAAGATTTACACTTGTGTCGTCACTACACTGAAAAAAGACAGAGGTAGCTCCTTGGTCGCTTATTATAATTATATTCATAAGCAAGACCAGAAAACACAAGTACTTAGAAGTGTTATCAGTTGATTTGTCTCTAGGATTTTTTTTTTGAATAGCCATCAGTTATTACATTGGTTTTGCACTATGAAGTACACGGTTAAACTTTCTTCATGTCATTGTCTTGGCAGTTGATGGTAACAGAAAGGGGCTTGAAAATGTCATTAAATGTATTTTTATTTATATTCATAAAGCTTTTAATTTAATCACGATGGTTAAAAATTATAGGTTTACTAAAAAAAAAAAAAGATTATTATTTGGTTTTATAGTTAAAAAGTTTAGTTAATAATCATTATTTAATAATATGTTATACTAATTTGTATGAAGGTGAGCAGCTCGTTTTCGAAACAGGCCTTCTATGAAGTAAAAGAATCTTTCCTGACTGCTCGCAATATTGTTAGGGTTAGATTTTACTTATGTTTATCGAAGGGGTGTCACTCAGTAGAAGCATATCTGCACGTTTTCAGTACCGTTTCATAGCCAGCAGCTGTTCCGCCGGCCACTCGGTGCTGGTCGATGAACACGGAGAGGTGTACACCTTTGGTAAGTGGCTTTTCATATATTAAATACCATGACCATACCGTGACCATGAATGCTGTAAAGGATTCGAAAAATTAAAACCGCGATAAAATCCGTAAAAATACTTTTATTTCAATATATTAAGTAGTTTATGTGGGAAAAGTTTAGGCTTTCCGGCCGGTTTGTGTCCTTTTCATAAGTATCAAGCTACATCCACGCTAAACGTTTGTAACTTTGACAATTTAAGAATCTTTTTTACTTGATTATAGATGTTAATAGCTCATCTTACGCTGCTCATCTCATTACGAGGCAGAATGTATTGGCTTGTTTTAAATTTTATGTGACCTATTGTGTGCCGACATCTTATATAGTTGCTAACAAGTAATTGATAGCCTAGGCACAGCCAGGAATATGCACGAAATCTTAAAGATTGTGGTCTCTAAGCTTTAGACTGCTATGCTCATACATAAAAGTGGCGTGTTCTCCGCACGGGTCAAATATGAACTGCAGAAATTTGATGTCTGTATAACATACGCACCTACGTATTTTATAATTTGCTGCGTAACTGTCTTTACTAAGCACTGATAGCCGAGTGGTATGACCGTTAGACTGCCCAGTCAATGGTCGCAAGTTCAAAATTTCGAATTCCTGTGGTAATTTATATTAGTTACCAGTTGCTAAAAAAAAGTGTGAAGGAAAACATAATTAAGAACCCAGCATACCTGGGAGATTTTTCAACGGTGTCTATAGCTATGTCAGAAGCCTTCAGGCGGTTAAAAACTCTGACACCAGGTAGTTCATCAACCATACGATAAGAAGAAGACTGTCTTGACTGAAAATGTCTGTAAAACAAACACACCAATCTTTTCAGTCTGTCTTCATATTTTTTTTATTTTTTATTTATTAATTCTGTCATTGTTTGTCTTGTAGGTCGCAACACGTGCGGCCAATTAGGCTTCGGCGACACGTTGACCCGCAACGTGCCGGAGCCAGTGCCTGCGCTGCGCGGCAAGAACATCATACACGCTGCAGTGGGCCGCCACCATACTCTGTTCGTTACAGGTCAGTTCAACATTAAACCAGTGTATATGAGAGTGATATGACATTTTAATTTATTATAAATCTTCCCATGGGGCTGGCATAGTCAAGTAAAGTGGCTGAAGCCCGTTAAAAAATTAGACATTTTTTTTATTTATTTAAACCTAGCAGCGTTCTGCGATGTTGTCTTCATCCAGGTTGTCAGCTACCTCCATAACAAATTTTATCAAAATTGGTCCAGCCGTTTAAGCGTGAAGAAGTAACAAACACACTCACAAACTTTCGCCTTTACAATAAGTGTGACGTTATTCTAGTGGGTGTTACTGCTATAGACTATTCATAATTTTAATTTTGGAGTCACATTATTTGTTGTCCAAATGTAACATGTATTAAATTTTACTTTATATTTAAATTTTAAGCGCCGTTAAAACACTTTTTTTTTAAATTAATACCTTATAAATAAATAAATAAATTTGTATAAACTGTTTAATCATACCCAGCAACACTCACAATAGCTGTCACCGATAGTGGATACTAGTATCAACCCGATAGCTTATGTATATTTTGGGAAGGGGAGAATCCTTAAACTGCCTAACTTAATATCCTAAAACTGCCCCGAGTGATCACCAATTGCATAATAAAGAGGTCCTGAGTCGTTTTAGAATATTAATTCCAGAATGTGAAACTCCTGGTATTTTTTAATAAGATGGATCGCAAACACATCGCCATATGCATACAATAAGATATTAAAGATTTGAATTTACATATCTAAACTAATCTAATTTATCTGTATTGACATCTTAATTACCTACTCGAAGGTTTGCTGTAAGAGAACTCAATTCTGAGTGAAGCTCACCTCTGTACATCTAATTTCATATTGTTATCACTACATAGTATAAAACAAAGTCGCTTTCTCTGTCCCTATATCCCTATGTATGCTTAAATCTTTAAAACTACGCAACGGATTTCGATGCGGTATTTTTTAATAGATAGAGTGATTGAAGAGGAAGGTTTATATGTATAATAACATCCATTAAATAGAGGAGAAATACTTATAATATATATAATATACCCGTGCGAAGCCGGAGCGGGCCGCTAGTTATGTAATAAATAATTGTAAATCAGCTGTATACCATTTTGGGATTACAAAACTATTAACCAATGCTTTCTTATCACAACTCGCACTACAAACATATTTATTGCGATTATCTGACTACATATTTACGTTCCAATATAACGCGTGACGTACACGTCCTCACGTAGGCCAAATATACGGTAGAAATAATCCTATAAGAACTCCAATTTCCCTTTGAGGTACGAAACCCTAAAATAGTTTAAATATGCAGTTAATAACAGAGTTTTAACCCTCAGATACTGGTACGGTGTACGCTTGCGGCGATAACAAGTGTGGGCAGTGCGGCCTCGGCAACACAACGCCGCAGATACTGAAGCCGACCAGGGTTAGATACAGGTAAGGCATACATACTCTATACACCTTTGAGTTAAATCCGATACTCCTGTATAATGCCGAAGAGAATATTGCAAATTTGTAACTGTGAAACCGAGAAGTGAATAAAGTGACTTTAGATGATGGATGCAGGGGTTTAATCGACCCATTGGGCTTTTAGATCAGAACAAAAATAGAAGGTATTTAAATTGAATATGACCCATCTGCCTAGGTTTTTCCCATTGTACAGTTTACATACATTCATACTTTTACATCACTAAGCAAAAGCGTTTGATTCATTTATGCAATTGTAATTTTACTCAGTGTGCACTTTAATCACTGCGATACAGACGTATGTAAGAATTTCTAAACATCACTCTCAACACACATCTAAACTCGTACTGTGTGTATAGTGGTCAATTATACTTTCTTTACTACAAGAAGAGTTTCACATAGTATAGCTGTATAGTCACACTCCCAACTACTGACATTCACAAAAATTATAGTGTACAGTTCACTCAACTATACACCCATTTATGTATGTATGTCGAGGTTGGCTTCCAGTCCATCTGTATGCAGCTGAATACCAGTAGAGAGTTAGAGACAGGTCTATATGTCTTATTTCATAATATGTGTGGCAGACCAAAAAGTTTTTGTTTAATAAATATTATTAAAAATAATGTGTTTTCCTAGCGGTGCTCCTGTGATCAAGGTAGGTTGCGGCGCTGAGTTCTCCATGATCCTGGACTGCAACGGATCTCTGCACTCTTTCGGCCTACCAGAGTATGGCCAGCTAGGTAAGCAACTATAGTATCATTTTGATTCTTCTTGACACTGCACAGAGCCTGCTTCTCCTTGTCTCTGCACAGAGTTTGCTTCTGCTTGTCACTGCATATAGCTTGCTCCTCCTTGGTACTGCACAGACCCTGCTCCTCCTTGTCACTGCACAGATCTTGCTCCTCCATGTTATTCCACAAGTCTTGCTCCTCTTTATCACTGCACAGAGCTTGCTCCTCTTTGTTACTGCTCAGATCCTGATTCTCCTTGTTACTCCTCAGATCTTGCTCCTCCGTATCACAGCACGGAGCTTGCTCCTCCTTGTTACTGCACAGAGCCTGCTTTTCCTTGTCACTACAGATCTTTCTCCTCCGTATCACAGCACAGAGCCTGCTTTTCCTTGTCACTACAGATCCTTGCTCCTCCTTATCACTGCACAGAGCCTGCTTTTCCTTGTAACTACAGATCTTGCTCCTCCTTATCACTGCACAGAGCCTGCTTTTCCTTGTCACTACAGATCTTGCTCCTCCTTATTACTGCACAGAGCATGCAGCTCATTGTCTCAGTTCAACGTACGAACTTGCTAGTACGACAAGTTATCGGACTATAGGCAATCTGTCGTACATTTCAGGTCATAACACCGACGGCAAGTACTTCGTGACGTCAACCAAGCTGTCGTTCCACTTCGAGACGGTGCCGAAGCATGTGGCCCACTTCTTTGAGAAGTCCAAGGATGGACACGTAAATGCCGTGAAGGACGTTGAGATCGTAGACTTCTCCTGTGGAAATAATCATACGGTTAGTAATAATATTATAAAGAGGAAAGATTTGTTTGTTTGTTTGTACCGAATAGGCTCCAAAACTACTGGACGGATTTCAACCATTTTTTCTCCAATAGAAAGCTAACTTATCAGGAAGTTACGTAAGCTATAATTTACTTTAAATAACTAGAGATCTTTAAGAAAATTTTAATAATATAACCCAAAGTAGCAAAATGTTGCCTAAAAATGTTCGTGTTCTAAAATTTACTCATGTCTTGGGTACCAGGATAACAGAAGTAATCTGAACTGTTTGGTTTGGTTCGCAATTTTTATGTCAAAAATTGCCCGATGCAGCCGTATTTTCGAACGTTGGGTACTAACCCACTAAGATAACAGAAGCCTAATTAATATGGATATTACACAAATGCAAATGAAACGCGAGTGAAACTGCGGGGAACAGCTAGTTATTATTATAAAGAGGTAAAGTGCACTCGGCTATCAGTGCTTCACCGTTCAAACCTTCCCTAGACTTCCAGGAATATTTCATGAGCAAAATTAGCCAAATCAGTCAGTTTTAGCTAAACTAATGAACAGCAATTCATTTTTATATATACAGTATTTACTTCATCATCATCAGCCCGTTGCAGTCAACTGCTGGACATAGGCCTTTCCCAATGTACGCCACAATATTATATATATGTAAAATTATATGTATTTACTTAATTTTCTACATTTTGCCTCTGTTAATTCAGTGACATTTTATAAATAAAGATTTTTTCTTCTACGTATCTATCTATCTATTCTATTCTATTAAAAGTAGAGGTTCTTCCATGCAAGATATTTATAAATATTTATAGATAAATTTAATCCCGTCTACATTTTGCCTCTGTTAATTCGGTGACGTTATTGTGATTTAGGTTTAGCATAAAATAAAGATTTTTTCTTCTATTATATCTGTATTACGCTGGACCCAGAAGTAAAGGTTCTTCCATGCAAGATATTTATAAATATATATAGATTAATTTAATCCCGGAGAAGAAATAATAAAGAATACACGCAGACGAAGTCACGAGCTGAACTAGTGTTGTTACGTGTTGTCGTAACATTCCAGGTGGCGATTGACTCCAAGAAGCGCGCGTACAGCTGGGGCTTCGGCGGGTTCGGCCGGCTCGGCCACGCAGAACAGAAGGACGAGAGCGTGCCGCGAATGATCAAGTACTTCGAGTCGCAGTCGCGCGGCGTGCGCTCCGTGCACTGCGGCGGGACTTACAGCCTGGCTGTCAATGAACTCGGTGAGTGCTGGAACCACCACCTTTGGAGGGTTTAACCCACGTTATGAGCAGCCTGGTATGATGCTATGATGCCCGAATTTTGGGCGGCCTATCTCCCCCTTGTCTTTGTGACTAGCCAACTACGCAGCAGATATTATAGTGCACAAGTATGCGTGCAGACTCAGGTGCACTCCCTATTCCCTCACTCTAGTTAATGGGATGGTAGACAGACATGACCAGAGGCATAACGGGCCTTTCGATGCTGGAACCGGGGGGGGGGGTTCCCCATGCCGTCCCTTATGGTTATGATGAACGCACCGGGTTTAGTTTAGTGGGTAGGGTCTCTTATTATGCAACAGGCAGTACACAGACCCTTTTGGATTCTGGGCGGTGGGATAGTTCAGTACCGTTTAAAAAAATGGTATCCGCAATAGATTAATTTATCTATGCCTGGCATGTAATGCAATGCCTTTGTTGGTGAGTTTATTATGTAATCATGCCTATAGAGAGGAGTAAAGATGTTTTACTGTAATAAGAGTTTAGTTAGCAGGGGTGTCCAACAGTGGTTGGACACCCCTGCCAACTAAACAGTGGGGAGCGCACACACCACGCCTAGGTGCTGCGTGGTGCGTGCGCTCCCCCGAATATTTCGTGTCGTGTCGTCGGCGTGACGTGCTACCACATAACTATTTACATAACACACTTAAAATTATCCATACATCATACTTATATTGTTAATGTGAAAGTAACTCTGTCTTTCTATCTATCTGTCTGTCTATTATATCAGCACGTCTAAACAGTTAGACGGATTTCATTAAATTTGGCATGTAGAAAGTTTAAGACCTGAGAAAGGACATAGGCTACTTCTTGTTCATTCAACGCTTTAAGGGGTTAACGCAAGCGAAGCCATGGGCAAAAGCTAGTTATACATATATTGTAACTTAAGATTATCCATAATAATCACACATTATAATTTTCTCCATAACTCCCATTATTACTATAGGAATAAATAATTATAATTGTTCGTTGTCTACAGGCGGGCTGTTTATGTTCGGCCAGACTAAACGCACAGGAGAAGCTAATATGTATCCGAAGCCGGTGCAAGATCTGAGTGGTAAGTGCGTTATACTATTTAAAAAAAGATTCCGCTGAATTGAGAACCTCCTTTTTTTAAGTCGTTTAATAACTGTATAGCTCCCGTCACTTAATAAAAACGCTGAGCAACTGTCAGCGACTGTGTTTGCACTCGGACTGCCTATGGTCCTAGGCTATTAGGTGACCCACTGCTCATAAGAAAACTCCCTACCACTCTGTCACGTGGTTTGGTATTACTAGTTGGTTTTTAATAAGGTGTAATTGTTTTATTGTAGAATAATTATTACTAGGTACTTTACTAGTTATGTAACACTTTGGAATAGACTCGAATTCAAAACATTAAGTTAATGATCAGCTTTCTTTTTACTTGACGGGAACTAAACTAGCTACTACCCGACACTCCAAAAATTAATTCTTCTCTATGTGTGTATCTCACTAAACTCTTAAACAGCTGGACCGATTATGATGAAATTCTGTGTGCGTGTTGAGTGGGTTCCTGGATGGTTTAGATTCACAATTAAGTCCGGTAGGTGGCGCTGCAGTTGTTTTTTTTTAGATATTAATAAGAATGCCGAGGTGGCTAACTTACTTGTATATTTGTTTTGATTTTTACACTTTAAATTATATCATAATTTATTCTAAGTAACCTTTGGAGTTTCCTGCCGGTTCTCCTCTACAGGAATGACATTTTTGGAACCGCGCAGCTGGCCTCATGACTTCATAAGCGCCTGTAACTGGTAATATATGATATAAAAACACTTTTGTATTTGTTATTCCAGGCTGGAACATTCGCAGTATCGGCACCAGTAATACTTCGATCGTGATCGCCGCGGACGACTCACTCGTGGCCTGGGGAGTCTCGCCTACCTATGGAGAGCTGGTTAGTTCTGTGTACTATATGGATAGACCTGTCAAGCGCGGATCACCGTTGTAGGCACTATGGGGATGCCCACAACCCTAATAGACTTGTCACGTTACACTTCTACGGTCTAATGAAGATTCAGTAAACAGTCTAGATGTGTAAACTAACACACATCTTCGAGTTTAGCGATTCATTTAAGCGACTGCCTCGTTGGTCTAATGGTTGCTAAGCGCGACTGCTGAGCAAGAGGTCCTGGGTTCAAATCCCGGGTCGGGCAAAGTGTTACTGAGTTTTCCATTAGGTAATTCTCAGTAGCAGCACGGAGTCTGGATTAGTGCCCGGTTGATGGCAATAGGCTCGCCCCCTATTACATTGGGACTTACAACATAAGCGAAATGTGGGTGTACTATATGTTCACCTCTGCCTACCCGTTCGGGGAATACAGGCGTGATGTTATGTTATGTTTAAGCGAGTTCATACTGGGACTCGCATTTGGCCGATTTATGGGTGGCAGTGACCACAACCTTTTTTGAGGGCTAGATCCGCGCCTGCGACCTGTTGGCGCAGTAGCTAAGCGTATGGACTGCTGCGCTCAGGGTTGCAAGTTCCACGGGGCAAAAATTCGAGTGATCTACAGATGTTTGTTTGAGTTAAGGTGTTTGTGTAAGTGTATAAGTCATGTTTTTGAAACGTATTCGCGATTCAGGACGAATTCTTAGAGCGGGGCGACGTATAAAAAATTACTATTCTATAGTGTTTATGTTTATTTACTGTCGTTGACTAATAATGTCATTCACAATTATATAAATAATTTCTATAAATTTGAATTGGTGCTTAGTAATATTTATACTACTTTCACTGGCCTGTTGGTCTAGTGGTTAGTGACCCTGACTGCTAAATTGGTGGTCGTGGGTTTGATTCCCACTCAAGACAAATATTTTCGTCCGGGTGTAATTTATTTATAATAAGTATGTATTTGGAAATTTAAAAGTATGTTTATCAGTTGTCTAGATACCATAATACAGGCTCTATCAACTTTGGGTTCAGATGACCGTTGTTTCAAGATATTATTATCATTAACTTGGCGCGGTTAACTTTTAGGCTACCTATTTTTGTGGTTTTCGATGTTTAGTAATATGTATGTTTGCGGCGGCGCTGCGGGGATTCGTTGTGGAGTGAATGTCAATAAATTTTGTGTAAGTTGCGTGTACCTTACAACTTAAACACGGCGTCAAGTCCGCTGTGGTGTCACAATCTGCTGAGTAAGTTGCGTGTAGCTTACAATTTACTTACGGCGTTGAGTCTGGTATGGTATCAGAATCTGTTGAATAAGTTGTGTGTAGCTTACACCTTACTTTAGGTCACAACTTACTTACGGCGTTGAGTCTGGTGTAGTCTGTGTGTTTCCTTGTGGAGTGCTTGTGTGTGGGTAAGCTGCGTGTACCTTACAACTTAATGATAAATGATTTTATTTCTGCAAATAGGTTTTTAAAAAACACTTTTACACGTCATTTTTTATATACTAGTTTGAATGATGGTGTCGGCATTTCCTAACTGACTACCTCTGAGAAGAAATGCCAAAACAAACTTACTTACGGCGTCTAGTCCGGTGTAGTTTATGTGTTTCCTTGTAGAGTGTTTGTGTGTGAGTAAGCTGTGTGTAGTATGATTGCAACTTATAGCGTCAGTTCTGGTGTGAAAATGCGGAATATGTACCGTTGTGGAGTGTTTGTGTGTGGGTAAGTTGCGTGTAGTATGATTGCAACTTACTCATGGCGTTAAGTTCGGTATAGTCTGTGTGTGTTTCCTTGGTTTCCTTGTGGAGGTCTGGTATAGTCTGTGTGTTCTCTTGTAGACTGTTTATACGTAAGTTGCGTGTAGCATGGTTGCAATTTATAACGTCAGGTCTGGTGTCATAATGCGTGTGTGTTTCCTTGTGGAGCTCCGGTATAGTCTGTGTGTGGTGTGTGTAGAGTGTTTATGTGTAAGTTGCGTGTAGCATGGTTGCAACTTATAGCGTTACGTTGTGGAAGCGAGACGCCGCATTACACTGCAAATAGCGGCGTCTCGCTTTCACATAGTAAACTGTTCTGTTTTAAGAGTTCATGGTAAGAAGGCAGGTCTGGTGTTAAAATGTGTGTGTGTTCTCTTGTAGAGTGTTTATGTGTAAGTTGCGTGGTGTTCCGTTGTGGAGTGTTTATGTCCGTGTAGCATGACTGCAACTTACTAGTCATAGTCATTATGTTTTTATTTCATATAGGCTACAAAAGAGCACTTACAAAACGTCAAACTAGTTGCACGGTTCCAAAAAGTCGTTTCTATGGAGAAGAACCGGCAAGAAACTCCGTAGTTACTCTTTTAAAAATATGTTTTAGGTATGTTTAACAATCATTTCAAGTATGAGAGAATAATGAGCTACACCTGCCTGAAATAAGAATACGAGTAGCATCAAAGTCAAATAAAAAATATTACTACAGATCGGTTATTCTCTCATTTACAATGTGGGTAAAATACTCACGGCGTCAAATCCGGTGGGGCGTCATAGTCCGCGATGAAGTCGCGCGGGTAACGCCTGCCGTCGGGCGGCCGCGCATGCCACAGCGCCAGACCCCGGATGTGAGTCCAGGCTGAGGCGTCGGCACGCGCGAACATCCGCTTGGACAGGCGTGTTGCGCAGTCCTCCAGGCTCTCTACCGTGGAGGTCTCGGCGATGGTATCGTTCCTCACGTAGCGAGGAGCGTTGAAGACTAGGCGCAGCGCCAATGCCGGCTGCACGCGTTTTTTTTTAATAAAAATAATTGTGTATCGCCAAAAAGCCACACAAATGTTACCTACCCCTTGAAAAATACAATCGTGATAATACATTCATTAATACATACTGATAATACATTTATTTATTACGTACCTACTGATAATACATTCATTTATGACGTCCAGTAAAACATAACAACACGCCTGTATCCCCCGAAAGGGTATGCAGATGTGTATAGTAAACCCACATTTCGCCAATTATATCACAACATAGTATAAAACAAAGTCGCTTTCTCTGTCCCTATATCCCTATGTATGCTTAAATCTTTAAAACTACGCAACGGATTCTGATGCGGTTTTTTTATTAGATAGAGTGATTGAAGAGGAAGGTTTATATGTATAATAACATCCATTAACTAATGGAGAAATACTTATAATATATATTTTATACCCGTGCGAAGCCGGAGCGGGCCGCTAGTTAATTATAAATCCCGGTATAATAGGGGGCTAGACTATTGCCATCAACCGGGCACAAATTCAAACGCCGTACTACTACTGAGAATTGCCTAATAAAAAAAACCAGTAACACTTTGCCCGACACAGGAATTGAACACAGAACCTCATGCTCAATTATTGCGCTTAGCGACCACTGGACCAACGAGGCAATATTATTACAAAACAAAATAAAATATTTTCTCTTCAGGTGTTATGTATCACCAAAAAGCAGCACTTTAAATGTAACCTGTCTACCCCTTGGAAAATACAAGCATGATGTTACAATTACTTATTAACATTCATTTATTACGTACTAAAACATAACATCACGCCGGTATTCCTCGAAGGGGTAGGCAGAGGTGTGTAGTACACACATACACCGTTATAGGTCCCAATGTATCAGGGGGCGAGCCTATTGCCATTAAACTAGGCCGGGAGGCTATCTAATTCCGTATCTTGCAATGATAATTATGTCGAAAAGTATAAATTTTCATATGCTAATATAATATATAATAAAAGTGTTCCGAACTCTCGAGTTCGAACTGCACTAGTCTTATATCAAATCGGACAATCGGAAACAATTATTCTACCCAAGACTACAATTATCCCCTTATCGAGTCTTCAATATGAACACGCTAGTAACATAGCTGAACTTTTTGAAATATCATTGATATCTTGTAAATAATAATGAACATTGTAACTTGCAGGGCACCGGCGACATAAATAAGTCCACTGCGCGGCCGAAGGAGGTGACCCGCATGGACGGCCTCAACATCACGCAGGTGACCATGGGTTACTCGCACACGCTGCTGCTGTGCGACGACACAGGCGAGGAGGTCACCGTCAAGCTCGCCTCCATGCCTACCTTCAACCCCTAGGCCCAGCATGGTCTAGACCCAGCCTCACACTGGGCCATCATACCTCCAGGGACTTAAAATGTTAATCAAAATTCTATTATTTTTGTTCGGATAACGTTAAGCGACAAACATACGAGTACATTTTGAGTAACGGTTCAAGTCCCTGCATACCTCACACTAAGGGACGACATTAAAACTGTTCATTTTATATTTATATTATATATTATATTACATACTTAATAGAGAAACAACACAAACGCTGAACAATTCTAGTTAAGGATAAGCATATTAGTTTACACGTATTTCAACGTAAGAATGTCCGAGCCGTATACACATATCAACTCGGAAAGGGATCGTCACCGTTTCGCCTTCGCCTCGCCGCCAACCTAACGTAAGCAGAAAGCGGACCAGCTGCTCCGATACGTCGACTCGGCTACGGCTAGGCGACGCCGCGATTACGTTACGAATCAGATTATTGTGCTTTGCAGTAGGGAGTTTTAAAGAACACTCGAGTTGATACGGTGACGATCCCTGGTGAATGTGTGCTGCAACATTAATTTTAATGTAATTTCTATGATGTCGCCTCTTAGTAAGTATAACATTGTTTATTGAGATTGGGGTGCACATTATATTCTTCAAATAGCTGAAGTCTCACTCGTCTTATGATTCGTCAAACAGTAAATACATAATAGGTGTTGATAGCCGTTTGTCTTAAAGAAGCAATGATAGTAAACAAATACCGATACCGAAGTATTAATTTTAATAGCCATTATGAGATAATGTTTAACATAACTACAACACGACTGCCCAAAAAAAGGAGTGTAATGTTTTCAGGGTTCATGTATGTATGTGAGTTTCTTTATTCCACCATAACTTCTGAATGCTTAAACCGATTTTGATGTATGGAGTGTCGTTAGAATCCTTACACTATCGCGAGTAACAGGCTATAAAAAAATGAAACAAATAAAAAGTGTTCCACAGAACGGTCCCCCGACTGCGATGGAACTTGTTTTCCACTTTTTAGTTCGTTTTTTGTCATGGCAGTCGTGTTTTTTAATTTTTTAAATTATATTTTGTTTTTTTTTTTTTATTTGGCCTGTAATTTTGAATGGGCAAAGACCTTTTTGCATTCACATTCTATATCTACGTTTATATGTAATTACTTTAAACGTGTTTTAGTATTTGATCAATTAGCTCTCACATCAGATACATACCAATCTCATTAAACATGTTACCATTTTAAACAATAGCAAGCCTATTTTTTAATTAAATTATAACTTTAATTAATGTCCAGTAGATAACATAATTTTATAACTTTTTAGCTAATAGTTTGAGTTAACTTGTACTATGATGACCGGAAGGTATTATTCACAGTTATATGCTCTGCCCTTGAGACTGTTTTCTTAGGAGCGCGGTTTAACGTCGCCTTTTCAAGTAATATATTGATATTTGAATGAAAATTGCATCCCATCGTGAATATTTCAACGTGTTTTGACGCATAAAATAACATACAAAACCCATATTTGTCTGAAATATTACGTTCTTGTGGGCTGGGGAACTGGTTGGTGATGAAAAGCTAAATTTTGTACCCACACCTAAAATTGAAAATGGACGCACAATGAAAACTCAAATACAGGAAAAAATTAGGGCCGTTTGAAATAAGTAGCTGCTAGAGCTGCTTGCCTGAGGAAGTTTAACCATAAATACAATACATAAGATATTGGTTTATAGCGTACCTAAGTTATAAAAAACCTCTCTCACTCACCAGTTAAGTTTTGTTTGACATGACATTGCAACACTAGATTTCAAGATAAAAATCATTCATTCAAAATATACCTTTTTCTAAGTACTTTTGCGAACGTCAAATTACATCAAGACAGCCCCCAAAACGCCCGCCCGTCTTCGCTTCCTAGTGCTATAGCTGGGTGGAAGAAACGGCGCAACAAACTACCCAGCACTCGGCATAACACTGTCAATTTTTATAAGCAAAGGGTCTAGTGTACGGATATCATCATCATCAGCCGGAAGACGTCCACTGCCGGACAAAGGCCTCCCCCTTAGAACGCCACAATGAACGACGATGTACGGATATGGTTGCTTTCAATTATCAACGTATTACTACAAAATGGCGACAACCCCCACACTAACAAGTAAATAGTCCTCTTTACTATCTCAAAAGTATTACCATGCTATTGAGTTGTATTTACCAGGGTAAACACATATATCACACGATGCTGCCTCGTCTGCCCCTAGACAAGTGGCAAAACGCTTGACGAATAGTAATCTAATAGAATGGTAAATATATGGGTTTGACACATGTCATCGATGACATAGTCGAAACATGATATCACCCCCATACATTTAACATTCTACTCGATTTCTATTCATCAAGCGATTTGCCGCTTGTCTAGGGAGCTGGTTATTAATTAACCTTTCTTAATTAAGCATGATTTTCTCAAGTGTCAATCAATAATGATTGAAAACAATTGACCACTTGCCGCACCGGCTGTTATTGGCTGTTGGTTCAATCATGTGATAATATTATGTATGTATTTTTATTTGTGAGATTCAAACATACTTGTATCCAAGCATGGAGCTTGTAATGCATGTGGGAATAGGCAAACCTTCCAAAAATATTATTATATGTTTTGTAAGTGTTATCCATATTATTTAATACTTATTCCGGTTGTACTCACGTGTCTCTCCTGGAATTTCCGACTAGTTTCGGCCCAGCCGCGTCAGTAGCTCATGAATAAGGGCTACGTTCGAATCCGAAACTCGTCAGTCATACCTGGAAAGGTTTACAAGTACATCCAAAATGAATACTAAATAATACTTTTAATTTTTTTATAAATTACTGTCAAAATATCTGGGCATCTTAGTACAAGAAATAAGTATCCATCGAATTACTTTTTTTAAAATGAAATTAGGTTCTAATGTAGTGTTTAGGGAGTCTGATTACTTTTAATCATTCTGTTGAGGTTTATTTCGCATGCTCAGTATTTACTGTCGCAAAAGAGTAACGTAAGCTTTAGAGAAAATTATAAATTATATGTGTATAGATGTTAAGACTACAAATTTTGTGGGACAATCATTTAATATTTTAATACATGTTACTGTTATGCGGTTGGGACTAATTGAACGATGGTATCTCTGCACTCTATTCTGAGTCTGTTTTAATTTTCTAGTAATGTAACACCTATTTGAATATGTTTGCTCATATAGGTTATTTATAAACTTCATTGAACCACCACAATCATAATTTAATTTAAATTGGTTAATTTAAATACTCCTACTATTATTAATTTAAAAATTATGTAAACAGAATACAATCATTTGCACAGAATGCAGAGATGTCCTTAAGGTTTTATTTAAACGAATTATTCCAACCGCGATTATATAGACTACTGCGCCCATACCATGAACTCTTAAAACAGGACAGTTTACTATGTGAAAGCGAGACGCCGCTATGTGCAGTGTAATGCGGCGTCCCGCTTCCACAACGTAAACTGCCCTGCTTTAAGAGTTCATGGTAATGGGGCTGATCTCTGACAAAATATAATTCCAAGCCCAGCCAAGTCTAGTTATAAAACAACTTATCTTAACTACATTCCTCTTAACTTCTTATTTGACTAATAACAACTAACCTATTTACAAGATCAAGTGAATTTGCTCTAAATAAGGTGATCTAAATATCTTGTAATTTTAATTGTATTTATATAGCTGTCTAATTAAGACAAGAGAAAAAGACCTGTATTACATCTTTTGTCGGATGCTATCATTTCAAAGTCCCATGTACTCTTTCGTACGGAAGACGGCGCGGGAATTGATGCACGAGGCCGAGAAATCATGTTTTGTCAGGGATTAAACATCTTGTTCACATTTCGATAAATATATATTAAATAAATACAGAGCAACCGGTAACCTGTGTTATGGTAGGTTCAAACACATTAACCGACGCACTCAGGGACATTTAATGGTTACTTAAACTATCAATATATAAAATCTTTGCTTAGTGTCAGTTTAAGTACTCATTGACGTGTCTAAATTGCGGTGGTAAATTTCAACCGGACTAAATTGAGTGAGCAGCCACTTTACCATAAACTCATAAAACAGGTCAGTTTACATTGTGGAAGCGAGACGCCGCATTATACTGCACGTAGCCGCGCCTCGCTTCCACAACGTAAACTGTCCAGCCCCCTTAGACAAGTGGCAAAACGCTTGACGAATAGAAATCGAATAGAATGACAAATGTATGGGATTGACATATGTCATAGATTACATATTCGGAACATTATGTCATCCCCATACATATATTTATTGTACTCGATGGCTCGTTCTACTCGGGGCTGCTTTAAGAGTTCATGGTAAGGCAGTATAGGTTAACTTTAATATGTATTTATCAATCTGTAACAAGACCAACATTATCGCACTGTGATCGACAATAGACTTGAAACTGGAATTGCTTTATACGTAGGTCTTGCGAAATTTGTAACGTCTCCTATGGAAGTTATAACGTATTGATGTTGTACACTCTTAGAAGTAAGTGCATTACTGTTCTTCATTCGGCTCTGGCGTAGAAACAGCTCCGAAAGTTATCTTATCTGTGCTCATGTCATTTCTACACAGTACATTACCTGTTAGCGTACCTGTTTCAACTGATTGTCAATAGTAATATCTGGAATGTTGTTACTATATAGATGTTTATTTTTTTTAAGATAGCATTTACTAGCAAGGGAAATAACTGATTAATTGTATAGAAAATGTAAGTTTTTTTATGCCGTTTTTCTATAAGGGAATGAGGTTACTTAAATACGATAGCTGGCTTTCATTACATATAATTATATATAGGCTTTATGAGACTGGTTCTTGATTCATTAACTATTTTAATAGCATATTTTAAACTTATCTATGTAAACGTCAATGTTATTCAACAGAGAACTCTGAATTTGTAGAACGAATTTCGTCGTCAATGTCAACATAAACTTACATGGCCGCAAACATTATTACGAGCACAAGACACGGGTGTTTTTGTTATCAACTAGAATATATCAGCTCTATTGCAAGCTTTCTAAATTGTGCAAAAATATAACACATACATACATAAAGTCACGCCTATATCCTAGAGGGGAAGGCAGAGACCGCGGATTTCCATTTGCTGAAATCCTGACATACTTCTTTAGCTTCATTCACTAGCATCACATCAAAAACGAAATTGATTAAATATCCCGTTCCATGTGCTATTAATAATGTTGCCTATTTGAAGAACAAACAGCAAATCACGTCAGAGCCTAATAAGAGTAACTGTCAGCTACCGCGGCGAACGCCCACCTCACTTAAATCATACTAGTATACGATTATAATATAAACTACGAAGCAATTTTAATGGAAACAACTTTTAGAACACAACGTTTCCGAAATTTTCTATTTACGGTTCTCTAGAATAAGCATAGTTGTAACTAATCGTACTTATTTAATGTTTTTAAGTGTTCATGTCAAGTCTTATCACATTCCCTCTGCCGGGCCCCTCACGCTGGTTCCTAGGAACTGCGTCAGGCCACTGGTGCCTATAGACTGAATTTAATCGAACAAGTGATATTTTAACGTACCTAGAATTGTTTTATACTGTGTTGTTATGTACGTTGATATCAATTATAAAAACTTTGTTATTCACGTGATGCTAGATGTAATAGTTAAATGTTGAGATAGGTCGTGTCCAAATAGTTTTCTATTGCCAATGACATTTAGATCTTATGCTAGTGACGTCTTTATTTGTGTAAAAATAGAATTATTTTTGATATCAACTTGCCTGTCAAAGTGTAAAACCATTCAGCGAGCCGACGAGGCATGTTGTCCGCCGCTCGTCAGGTGCCTTCATACGATGATTCCAAGCGCACTTTCTTAAGTGATAACATAGGTTGTAATATTGTATTCAGAGGATTAACAATCTCACGCCGCACGCCGGTCAGGACTAACGGGTACAAAATATTTGTCATAATGTAACCTTGCCAACTGTAACATTTGATAAATAAACGTTTTTTTTCCATGTACCACTTTTGTTTTATTTTTAGCTTCAGGACCCGGTTACTATAAATGTATATGACGTAGCTACTGCCAAAATTCCAACGTTCTATCTAGCTGCAGCGGTTTAGGTTGTACGATGATCGATCTGTCCTAAAGATGGTAGAAAATAGATCAAAGCAAAAAATCTGTTCGCGACGAAGCGTCACCAATATTTTGATTGTTATTTTGTATTATCTTAGAGTCATACACAATATAGATAATATTAGAGTAGATAGTTACAGCGATACTTCGCAAATAGCGTTTTAGCTAAATAAAACATTGTGATAGGTTTTCAGGACAGTGAGTCACTGAAAATAGGGTAATTTAGGTCTTGTTTTAATTAGTTAATAAACTTAAACTCATAAACAGGTAGTCATACACCTAGAATAGTTTAGAAACACACTGTCGTGTTCCTTGGCTTGATCATGACGGTAAGAGTGTTATATATCGCGAACAGTTAGGAACCCTGGGTCTAGACTTACTCTGAGTACTAGCCCCAGCCGTAGTATGCCCTAGACACTCTTATCATCATGATTGGAAGAGGGATAGGCAGATAGATAGCTTTTTTGCAATAAAATTGTAGTGAGATTCTGTGTACCAGTACATAATGGTATATAGTGCCTTATATACTTGGTATATAGTGTTTAGATTGCTTAACTTCGCTAATTTAATAGACTAGCTAGTGCTTTCAGTTTATTTCATAAACCTAGCTCTTGTAGTTTTCTAGATAATTACCTAGAAAAATAATTTTCCAACGAAATTTACAATTTTTTCCCCTTTTTCATTCCACAACTTTTCAGCCGTAAGGCCTAGGAGGTACCACTATACCTCATTAGATAGGTGGGATCAGCAGGATTCCAACAATGTATGACACACCTGCGTACTGATTAGGGTATAAGTAGAATAAGCAAAAAACTGTATATTTTATAATAATTTTGTTTAATAAAGTTTGTCTCGGGGAACGGCTCGCGGTGGCTCTCGTTATGGTAAAGGAGCGTCGTACCTGAACGCGCGCTCGGATCGGGTAATTTGTAGTCATCGGCAGAGCCCATTTTTGTTAACTTAGAATCACTTGAAGAATTTAGAAGCAAGTCGAGTTGTTCCCTGAAATAGTCCTGAAGAGTTATAAGTGTTTTTCATTAGTCCGAAGTACGAGATACCCCTTCCTTGTAAGTATAGAGATCTTCACGCTACGGTGTCATTCACAGGGATCCCTGAACCGTAGGTGCAGGACGTGAGTGCTTCACGGGTGTTGTACTCTGGTATTATACTCGACTGAAGCGCCCGTCTGGCACAAAATCAAAAGTGGCCAAACATATATTATTAGAAATAAACTAGCGTAGCCCTACCATAAACAGCATTTGACATTCTGGAGACCTCACGGTACACTAGCGCCTCTAACGGCGAATTTATACGCGATTGCCCTCATTAGCATACATTTATAGAGACAGCCAAATGGCAAATATGGGATCGACACACGTGTCATGGTCTTAACTCTTAATCAAGTCTCCATACATTATCCTGACATATAACTGTTATCCCAACATCCATTCGTCTAGTTTTCCATTCTATGTCGTGTATTCTATTCGTTTAGCGTTTTTTAAATATATACATATATATATTCTTTGATATATATATGTCTAGATGGAGTATCAAGACCCTGACAGCGTCGGTATTTTTTAGCGCCAATTCCTCACAATTGGCGCCAAAAGCCAACAGTGTCAATTGTGTTGCCAATTGAGACGCTTGTTTTTCTATCATAAAATAACGTAATAAAAATGGCGAAATGGGCTATTAAAGTGTGTAGAAATTACAGAGGCCGATTGAATATTAATAAATAATTATGTATCCTATCACCCGTATGTTAAATAAACTATTTAATAGGGGTACAACTTCTTTAATAAACTGAATACAAAGTGTTGGCACTATTAAAACATTGCACAAAGTAGACTTAGTGATAAAATCGTACTTTGGTATTTAAAATATCACAGATTGCCGCGCAGGGCTTCTGGTTACGTAATTGGTGGTAGAAGCGCGGAGGATAGCGCTACGTCCGTACCGTCGGCGGTCGGGGAACCCTCTGGCTCGCTCTTCGGGTGCGGGGCGCGACGCGCGACGCACACGCCGGGCCTCTCGCGGCGGCGGGGTGTACAGCGGGGGAAAGGGAACAAAGGATCGGCGAGCTGGCAACGCGAGCCGATCGCGGTGCCGCACGGTGTGGCAACAACGCATAAAAAATATGATATTTTGAATTACAACAAAATAATTATTATGTGTTGAAAGAAAAACACACAGCGTCGATATGAAGAATGTTTTCGTGAACTTACCGATTATTCCCGCTATACTGGTACTATACCTGTTTGTCACAGCTAAAGGGCAAAATATCCTTGTCGTTATTTACGATAGGTTGCCCCCCTTGAATCCCTGTCATATGGTCTTCACCAGGAAGTTATTTCTGCGACGCTGTGTGTTTTTCTTTCAACACATAATAATTATTTTGTTGTAATTCAAAATATCATATTATGTGTTTACTTAAAAACACACAGCGTCGATATGAAGACCTGTTTGATATCTGCTGGTGACAAACACAAAACGCTATGTGATACTATGGTGATACATCTTTATAAATGTATATCCTGTAAACATAAGAGGGTTAGAAGTAACAATAATACTGTTATTAAATCAGTCTCTTCTAACCATTCAATAGTTCAATAAATATAAACCTCTTATCCTTATAAAAAAACTTCATAGTTATTAACAAATTATAATTAAAAATAAAATTATAATAACTTTTTCTAATATCAACACATTATCAAATCCAATCACATAATTATGATGATTAAGGTTTATGTGGGTTGGAAGTTTTTAAGTTGTAACTGAGATCCTTTACTTCAATCTATCTCTGACCAATAAATTTATATTTATTATATTAAATGTCTTATCACTCTTGCTAGTTCCCTCTGGTTTGTTCTCAACCTAGTTAGCAGAGGCTACTGCAGACCTAACAGATCCTGGGGAAGCTGTTATTCCCTCCTCTTATATGCTGCATGCTGGATATGGTTTCTTAATTACTGTTATTAATAAGTGATTTAACATAACATAACTTCACACCTGCATTTCCTAAAGGGACAGGCAGGAGTGTATTGTAACACCCTCGTTTATCGAGTCTATTGCCATCAACCAGGCACACCTTCAGACTCCCTGCTGCTACTTAACTACCTTATGAAGTAACTCACTAAGTTTGCACAACCCGGGATGTGAACCCAGGACTTTATGTTCAGCATTCACACTTAGCAACCACTAGACCAAGACGGCAGTGATCTAGCTGTTCTTTATTCTCTCTCCTACTTTAGAAACTTTAATGAGTTGTTTTGTCCATTTAACTTGGCTGGCACACTTGCTAGTTAGCATATTTTAATAAAAGCTCTCCTGCTTGTTCATGGTTTATTGAGTCTGTCTTTGACCCATAGAATGACCACTTGATTATTTTACTATCAGAGATGTGCACATCAGCATCTAATTCCATGAATAATGGCAGTTCATGTACTACTTCTGCCCAATGCTAACATAAGAATTGCAGCTGTGTCGCATAAAACCATCTGTACATCACACACTGGTAACTTTGATTCTATAAGTTAAGCAGCAGCAATAGCTAAGAGCTAGTTGTTGCAAGTAAATTCTGTTCTACTGTAAATTTACAGAATATATATATAATAGAATGTACATATAATTTACAGAGTCCTATACCCAGCAGTGGGTGAAATTGGACTGTGGATGATGATGATGAAAAATAACAGTAAGTCTGTAATATTGCACTAGAATCGTACTTTGTAAGTTAACCTTTCATGTATATGTAAGTATGCAGTGTTGATTTGCACCTCGGGCTAATTAGTCGTTAGTACAAGTTAACGCTAAAACCGGTTTGCTATAAAGACTCGGTCGATCTTACCTGGCCGCTCGCCGCCGCGCCGCGCCGGGCCGGCTGGCCTTTTTTCTTATAATATGAGTGATATACACAATCACGAATTATTGAGAGAATATTATGCGGATCGTAACCAAGCGGACTCGGAGGAATTAAGAAATGCGGATCTTGAGGTTTTTACACAAGCAGAGAAGGACAATATGGAAGCTGAGGAGGAATTACAAAGGAAGAGGGCTAGAGAGGATGACTCGTCTGGTAGCTGGACTACAATAAACAGAAGCGAAAAGAGAAGAAGACAAATACCATTGGAGGAGATCAGCTGTAACAATATAGAAGACAAAGTTGAGATATGTGTGTTTAATAACGAAAAATTCCCAAAGCAATTTGCTTTAGCGAAATTATTTAAAATAAATAAGATAACCGGTATACAACGCGTTAAATACATAAATCCGTATAAATTAATGATTACTTTTGAGAGCGAAGCAGATGCGGATAAAATGATTAATTGCAGAACGTTCAATGAAATGGGTTGGCGTTCACAAAAATCTTGGGAAGTAGGCGTGTCATACGGTATTATTAAGGACATAGAAGTGGACATCTCAATGGAGGAATTTATTAATAATGTATCGAGCGAAACAGAAATTTTGTCAGTGATTCGTCTTAACCGGAGATGCAGAGAACACGAAAATATAGGTGATAACCAGAGCCAATGGATTGCAAGCGAGTCTATACGCATTTGCTTTAAAGGTTCGTCATCACCCTCTCATATTAAAATATATGGCATGAAAACTAAGGTTGAGAAATACACCTTTCCAGTTACACAATGCATAAAATGTTGGAGATTTGGCCACATAGCCAAAAAGTGTACCTCAAGTTCTATATGCCCTAGATGTAGCGGTAACCATGAGTTATGTGACAATACTTCGTTTAAATGTGTAAATTGCAAGGGTAATCACTTAGCACTTGATAAACTTTGTCCAACCTACCTGAAAGAAAAAAAGGTACGCGAGTTGATGTACGACTTTAATTGTACATACCGCAAAGCCTTGCTATTATATGTCCCACCATCTCCACGTGACATTCCCACCGTCCAGTCTCAATTATTTATTAATCAACCTGAGGAAGAAATTATGACACAATGCCCCAACCCAGTAGATTTTGACAAGAACCATCTAACCTATGCAGCTAAAGTTAAAGCAGGCCCCTCATCTGCTGGGCAAAAACAAGTTATGCATCCTATTCGTGGAAAAAAACAGAAGCCGTCAACACAAAAAAAACGCCGGGAGGCTCGTCCGTCCACAGATAAGGAGCAACGTGACTCGGACACGTCATCTGTTTACACGCATTCGGAACCGGCATCGCAACCTGAGACATTACATAACTCAAGCATTCAAAACAAACAAGCTACATCATTTTCTAAATTATTAACTAAGATAAAAGATACCGTTTTAATGAGTGGTTCGGTTATAGATAAAATACACAATGTGATTAGGATTTTTCTAGATTGGTTGGTTTTAGTGGTTTTCAACAAATTAACAGATAACTCGATTTTAAGTAATGTCATCAATGGATTCACACAATAGTTTACTTGAATTGAATATTGTACAATGGAATGCGCAGAGTCTTAGGCCTAAGGGTATTCTTTTAGAACAATTATTATTTAAAGATAAGATTCATATTGCCGTGGTAAGTGAAACATGGTTCGAACCTGATAGCTATTTTAATTGTAAGGGCTATAATGTTAACAGACTGGACCGGGTGGACGGCTATGGGGGGGTCGCTATTATTGTACACAACTCGATTAAAGCTCAAACTTTTAACTGTCAAAATTATAACTCTGGTATTGAACTTTTGTACCTAAAATTATTTAACTGTCAACAGCTTAACAATATCATTGCCATATACTGTCCTTCAACAGTTAACACTTTACAGAGAGATTGGGATAATGTGTTCTCTATAGCAAACAACAAAACTTTAATCCTAGGCGATTTCAATGGTCATCATTCCAACTGGTCGTATAAAACCGACCCTCGGGGAGCATTAATTTTCGATTCTATGCTAAGTTATGACTTTATATCACTAAATGATGGTAGCCCTACTCGCATCAAATTAGTCAATAATGCATTTCAAGAGTCTTCTCCTGACATCTCTTTTATTTCTTCTGATTTGGCATTAAATTTTAGTTGGAAGGTTACAAATGAATCTCTGGGCAGCGATCACTTAATTGTTAAGTTAAGCACCAGCTTCAGGGTAGTTAAACAAACAATACGTAAACGAAACTTTAAAAAAGCTAACTGGGAAAAGTATGCTGATGCCATTGTAACCTCTTTGCAAAATTCTACAGCCCCGGATGACCTTCAGTTGTGTTATGATTATTTTGAAGACATTTTACAAAAATCAGCTGAATCCCACATTCCACGTATAGTTATTCCACAACATATAACAAGCAAATTTAGACCTAAGCCCTATGGGAATGCTGACCTATCCAAGTCTGTAGCAACTCGTCGGTTAGCGTTAGCAAATTTTAGGCGCAACCCTTCACCTCAAAATTATACTTTATGGCAGGAGAAGATTCGAGAATCACAAAGGGATATTCGTAAGTCAAAAAGCGTATCATGGAGGAACTTTTGTTCAAGTATTGATGTGACAACCTCTCCTAGCGATATGTGGCGCAATATGAGATGGGTTAAAGGGTCCAGATCTTATAACCAATACATTGATTCAAGTTCAGTAGAAAACCTTTTATACGACTTAACGCCTGACTATGTCACTCCCTCCGAACCTTACTTTCAATCACGCAATACTGAGCTAGAATCAAAGATTTCACTACATGAGTTAAATAATTCCATTAAGTCAAAAGATACAGCTCCTGGCTGTGATGAAATTTCCTTTTCTATGGTCAAAAATCTTCCTCTTGCGGGCAAATTACTTCTTCTTTCCTTGTACAATGATTTCTACGATACTGGTTTTGTTCCAGCACAATGGCGTAATATTCAAATCGTACCTATTCCGAAACATAGTCGTGAGTTAGGACAGCCATCTTCTCTTCGGCCTATTGCACTAATATCATGTTTATGCAAAAATTTTCATTCGGTTTTAAACAAAAGATTGGAATGGTACCTCGAAAGTAAATGCATTTTTTCGGATAAAACTGTTGGGTTTCGCAAATCTAAGTCATGCTTTGATAGCCTTAATAATCTGACAGCAAGGATTCAGCTCGGATTTGCTTCCAATCTTATTACAATGGGTTGTTTCATTGATATAAATAACGCCTATAATAACGTAGATATCAGCAGACTGGTGCACATTCTTGATGAATTAAAAGTGGGGCGAAAGGTGTGCAAATACTTATATAGATTTTTAAAAGAAAGAGTACTTAAAATTGCTATTAACAATGAAGAATTTAGGAGATCTACCGGTCGTGGTCTAGCCCAAGGAGACCCATTATCTCCCCTTTTATTTAACGTGGCTACCTACAATATCTGCCATTCTATTAAGGATGTAGATATATTACAGTACGCAGACGATGTCGTTTTATTTAAAACGGGTATGAATGTAAACGCTGTCCTCCCGGATCTCCAGTCCGCTTTAAATTTGTTTAATTCTATGGTCTCCAGCTTAGGTTTAGATATTTCTACTATTAAGACTAAGGTTTGTGTTTTTAAAAAAGGTATGTTTAAAGATCCTGTTCAATTAAAAATAAATAGTTATAATCTCCCTGTTGTTAACAATATAAAGTACCTCGGGATGTGGTTGGATCAGTCTTTAAGATGGGGGAAACACATTAACGAAACGGTTCAAAAAGTTCTTAAATACATCAATATTTTAAAAGTGTTGGCGGGTCGTGGTTGGGGTGTTCATCCTAAACACCTTCGGCGACTATATATCTCCATAATTCGCAGTAGATTAGACTATGGTAGCTTTTTGTATGATTGTAGTTATAAATGTCACTTATTTAAATTAGATAGAGTACAAAACCAAGCGCTTCGAATAATTGGAGGCTTTATTAGAAGTACTCCTATACATGTAATGGAGAGTGAGTTGAATATACCTCCATTACATGTTCGTAGGAGATACCTAGGTGGCAAATATATTTTAAAATGTATGTCCTTTAGAGGGAATACTGCAAGTAGTCTAACTGAATCCCTATCTAATTCTATTAACAATAATTCAGCATTTTGGAGAGTTAGGAAACACCCACTATTAGTCTCAATTTATAATTCTTTTAAATCTTCGTCTATACATGCGGTCAAAATCAACGAAATGTTTTCACTAGACACTTGGGTCGCTAACATAAATGTTCATAATATCATCCGTCATAGCATCCCCCTTATTACACAACCTAAACACCATTATAATAGTAATCAGTTAAAACAAACTTGTATTCGCTTTGTGACTGAGAACTATGATAATTATCATAAGATCTACACTGATGGCTCTAAAACTACCGTCGGTAGTGGTGCGGCTGTGTGGGATCCACAGTTAAATACAAGTGTAAAGCTTAATATAGACTCCGATATATCTATTATGCATGTCGAGTTAATTGCAATAGCCGAGGCCCTCTCTTATATAAACTCTATAAATTACAATAAATTTGTCATTCTAACAGACTCTAAGAGTTCGCTGCAACACTTGGCTCGGTGCACCTCGCTCGTGCGAGGAGTTCCGATAGCCTACTCTATTTTGGAATCTATACTTAAGTTAGAAGCTAAGTCGATGTTAGTTATTCTTCAATGGATACCGTCTCATGTACAAATCCAAGATAACGAAATCGCTGATATTTTAGCCAACCAAGCAGTTTCAGATGGCATGCCAGTAAATGTTTCCCCATTATATACCGATTACATTAGAATCCTTAAGGGCAAGTGTACTGATGTATGGAGTGAACATTTTAACCAGAGATCAGTTGAAAAGGGTATATGGTATAAGACGATACAACCACAACTCCCGAGGAACATTTGGATTGACCAAAATATCTTACCTCGAAGTACTTTAGTTATGGCTTTAAGACTCCGTTCCGGTCATGTTATGTCGAATAAGTTTGGGTTTCTTATGAAAAAGCTTGCTTCCCCTAACTGTGAAGAGTGCGGAGTAATTGAGGATGTCCAGCATATCTTGATGGAATGTGGTCGGAACGAGGCCTTAAGAGTCAGCTTGCTTGGAACAAACAATTATGATGTTGGTATGTGCAATGCAATTCTAGCTTGTCCCTTATCGGAACAAGCTAAAGTATTATATAAAATAGCATCCATAGTGTTAAAATAAGTTATTAGTAGGTTTTATGTATATTATTTAAGTTGTGTTTATAGGGCGACGTTATCGCTCAGCGATAAAGCCCTTTAAATAAAGAAAAAAAAAAAAAAAAAATGTAAGTATGCTAGAACTCTTGTAATTGTGGCTAATTACATTATTACATCGCACCATTTAAACCATCTTTTTATGGCTGAATATCTTAATAAACATTATATTTGTATTAAATGTTAATTCTGTTTCTCTACTTCTGACCAATAACAAACTGATTTGTTTCTCCCACTGTTAACTAACCAGGCATGAAGAGCCAGTGGGTTTGTTTATACTGATGGGGGACCCGTTGCTGTGTCCTCCAGCCTCTCCGCGAGGTTGTAACTGGTGGCTCTAGGGCTTGTGATTCTAGATCCGCTATTATATTAGCCAAAATGTATCTTCCTAAAGTGGAGCTATAAGTATGTAAGTGCTACACCCTACTGTTGAGGTGAGCTAAACTCGAGGGATCAAATCAGATTAAAGAGGTGGAAATATCCATCCTAACTAAAGTTTATACCTTAGGTTAGAGGCGTTAGAGAATACTGCCAAATTGATCTTTGTAATCGATTGAGACATAATAATCTGTTGACTACGGCTTTGTCTGCAGACGCGGACTGGTCGACGTCTGGAGTGCCCCAACGATAAATTATCGGTTTGTTTCGGCTGGCAACAGATGCCATTCCAATAGCCGTCGTCCTCGGGACAAGTGATCGGCTGTGCAGTTGTACCTCCCCGAGAGGTAATGAGTTGACAGATGTATGTTTTGACTGTCTGTCAACTTCAACAACTTGCTTGTCAAGTTCAGTGAACCTAAGGAGTTTGTCCCCCTCTTGTACCAAATGTAGGCTACCAGAGTCTGATTGGACTAGAATGTGGGTAGTAATAGGCTGTGCAGTTGTACCTCCCCGAGAGGTAATGAGCTGACAGATGTATATTCTGACCGTCTGTAAACTTTAACAACTTGCGTGTTAAGTCCAGTAAGCCTAAGAAGGGTTTGCCCTTCGTTCCCAATTTTGTATTTAACTCTGTAGCGACACATAATTATGTTACCACAAATATTCACATATGTTAAAACATAATTGACCACAAAAACTGGTAAAGATTTATTGACCCAATAGCCTTTGTACCTCTAATAGAGTGCATTTTCATCTTTTAATTGTCTTTAATACGTTGAACGCCACTTGGCCAACCGGTGAGCCGCAAAGAATAGTTCTTCTATTGTGTCTACTGCGTAGCAGTCAAAACTTAATAAATTTCTTTAATACTCTTTGGAGAAACAATGATATTTTATTATCTAGTTGGGTGTTCCAGGTTATACCTAAGTACTCTAACTGCTGCACTAAGCTTACTATAGACTTAGGGTAGTTTATGTACCATCCCCGCGATTCCAACTGATTCTCAACTTCCGCAGTTGGGATCAACTTGGACTGGTCCTGGTGGGTTCAGAGGAAATTATCTAGACAGACTAGAGTGCGTATCCCTCTGGCACGAAAGGTCTTCGCGACCCAATTCGTCATAGCTGCAAATGTCAGAGTAGATGCAAGGTCAAATGGTAAAGCTGACATTTTTGCTGACATAAGGATTACTCCATTGTAAACCATAATAATACATGAAAAGTAAAACATCTCATCATGCCTGTATTCCCCGAAGGAATGAAAAAATATACTTTATGAAAATACGTATCTGAGATATCTATCTTTACCATCCAGTCCTGCTCCTGAAGATAGTCAGGTACTGATGCATAGGAAATGAGTTGGAAAGATTTTGTATGGACATACCTGCTTAATCTCCATTGTCATCTCGATGTGGTTCTTGGAAATGTCTTTAAATGGGATGCAAGCACCTGATATTATTTTTATGACAAACCTTTTTTTTTTTTTTGTCCGACTACATTCCAATAAGTAATGTGTTTTTATATAAAATTTAATATTACCCCTTTAAATATTAGTCATTGATAGTTATCATTTATCTTTTGGGCAAAAGGAATTGTTTCTTTTATTATACTTTCTTAATCCTCTTTTGGGATAACTTATTACTGCCTGAATTAAATGTCAAGGTATGTTTTAAAAACCCAGGCTGTGTCTAGATAGTAGAGCCAGCTGGTTCATGCATTATACTATGTCTCTTTACAGGCTTGTTATCTTTTAGATATGTTAGTGTATTGAGAATTCTACCCGTTCCTCCTAAGGGCTGTTGTATATGCATAAGGGCCTTTTGATCAATTAAGTTGTCTACATTTACTGGCACCTATCATAATGACTTTTGAAGATTCTTATTAGAATTTTTCCTATCAAGCGATCTCGCCTTCCTCTATATAATCCTCTAATACTCTATATAGTCTGCTCTTTTACTACAGACGACATGCAAGTCTTTTGTAACATCAATTGGATACTGTTAATTCCCTAGGGAACTACTGGCTTAATTACCTATCCTATTTCTTTAGGTTCTAATAGGCCATCTGTTAGGCCTACTAAAGCTCTTTCAGTGGGTATTAAGTAGGCCTTCCTTTTATTTAAAAGGCATAGCCCATCATTAATCTTGAGTTCAAGAAACCCAGGTTAAGCTAAAAAAGCACTGTGGTGATTTAGAAAACTTTACATCTTTCCAAGCATTTATATGAAAGTGTTTAAATATCATTAAGGTGTATACGCGGTTTGGTGGAGCACTCCTAACCGGTTTTGAACTACCCGTGTTGTCTCACAGTTCCCTAAATCCAATTGCCCTAAACCAGTTCTAAATAAATATTCCGCCGAGGAATTTAAAGGTACTGCTTTAGCCAGCGATGACAAGAGCTTGGGCTTTATGTTGAAAAGGGGCAATACTGCACGTAATTAGACAACTGACTTAGGGTCGTGCTCCACGAGTGCATTGACATGAGGGTCCGATGTCTCATGACGACGCGACGATTATGGTGAGACTATCATTATCATATCCTCTTGTTAGGAAGGCGCAAGGATTTACCCTCAGACTCCGAGTCTGATACCCTTTCTCCACTAGAAGATAAACTGTCTTACTCTTCGTAAAAATATAGCTTCGGCCGAAAGGACATCTCAACCATTTTTTCCGTCACATCTTGTGGAATCGTAACACTTTTATCACTCACTGATTTAGCAACTTCCACTGCACACTTTATTCCTATTTTAGGTTTGAAAATTCGACTTTATTAAAAATTTTCACTTGGAAAAGTTTTAAAGCCGTTGGCGCGAGAATTTTCACAAAACGCTATGTCAGGGATTCAAGGGGGGCAACCTATCGTAAATAACGACAAGGATATTTTGCCCTTTAGCTGTGACAAACAGGTATAGTACCAGTATAGCGGGAATAATCGGAAATAATAACACATAATAATCATATTATGTGTTTACTTAAAAACACACAGCGTCGATATGAAGAATGTTTTCGTGAACTTACCGATTATTCCCGCTATACTGGTACTATACCTGTTTGTCACAGCTAAAGGGCAAAATATCCTTGTCGTTATTTACGATAGGTTGCCCCCCTTGAATCCCTGTCATAGCGTTTTGTGAAAATTCTCGCGCCAACGGCTTTAAAACTTTTCCAAGTGAAAATTTTTAATAAAGTCGAATTTTCAAACCTAAAATAGGGATAAAGTGTGCAGTGGAAGTTGCTAAATCAGTGAGTGATAAAAGTGTTACGATTCCACAAGATGTGACGGAAAAAATGGTTGAGATGTCCTTTCGGCCGAAGCTATATTTTTACGAAGAGTAAGACAGTTTATCTTCTAGTGGAGAAAGGGTATCAGACTCGGAGTCTGAGGGTAAATCCTTGCGCCTTCCTAACAAGAGGATATGATAATGATAGTCTCACCATAATCGTCGCGTCGTCATGAGACATCGGACCCTCATGTCAATGCACTCGTGGAGCACGACCCTAAGTCAGTTGTCTAATTACGTGCAGTATTGCCCCTTTTCAACATAAAGCCCAAGCTCTTGTCATCGCTGGCTAAAGCAGTACCTTTAAATTCCTCGGCGGAATATTTATTTAGAACTGGTTTAGGGCAATTGGATTTAGGGAACTGTGAGACAACACGGGTAGTTCAAAACCGGTTAGGAGTGCTCCACCAAACCGCGTATACACCTTAATGATATTTAAACACTTTCATATAAATGCTTGGAAAGATGTAAAGTTTTCTAAATCACCACAGTGCTTTTTTAGCTTAACCTGGGTTTCTTGAACTCAAGATTAATGATGGGCTATGCCTTTTAAATAAAAGGAAGGCCTACTTAATGCCCACTGAAAGAGCTTTAGTTGGCCTAACAGATGGCCTATTAGAACCTAAAGAAATAGGATAGGTAATTAAGCCAGTAGTTCCCTAGGGAATTAACAGTATCCAATTGATGTTACAAAAGACTTGCATGTCGTCTGTAGTAAAAGAGCAGACTATATAGAGTATTAGAGGATTATATAGAGTAAGGCGAGATCGCTTGATAGGAAAAATTCTAATAAGAATCTTCAAAAGTCATTATGATAGGTACCACTAAGTGTAGACAACTTAATTGATCAAAAGGCCCTTATGCATATACAACAGCCCTTAGGAGGAACGGGTAGAATTCTCAATACACTAACATATCTAAAAGATAACAAGCCTGTAAAGAGACATAGTATAATGCATGAACCAGCTGGCTCTACTATCTAGACACAGCCTGGGTTTTTAAAACATACCTTGACATTTAATTCAGGCAGTAATAAGTTATCCCAAAAGAGGATTAAGAAAGTATAATAAAAGAAACAATTCCTTTTGCCCTAAAGATAAATGATAACTATCAATGACTAATATTTAAAGGGGTAATATTAAATTTTATATAAAAACACATTACTTATTGGAATGTAGTCGGACAAAAAAAAAAAAAAAGGTTTGTCATAAAAATAATATCAGGTGCTTGCATCCCATTTAAAGACATTTCCAAGAACCACATCGAGATGACAATGGAGATTAAGCAGGTATGTCCATACAAAATCTTTCCAACTCATTTCCTATGCATCAGTACCTGACTATCTTCAGGAGCAGGACTGGATGGTAAAGATAGATATCTCAGATACGTATTTTCATAAAGTATATTTTTTCATTCCTTCGGGGAATACAGGCATGATGAGATGTTTTACTTTTCATGTATTATTATGGTTTACAATGGAGTAATCCTTATGTCAGCAAAAATGTCAGCTTTACCATTTGACCTTGCATCTACTCTGACATTTGCAGCTATGACGAATTGGGTCGCGAAGACCTTTCGTGCCAGAGGGATACGCACTCTAGTCTGTCTAGATAATTTCCTCTGAACCCACCAGGACCAGTCCAAGTTGATCCCAACTGCGGAAGTTGAGAATCAGTTGGAATCGCGGGGATGGTACATAAACTACCCTAAGTCTATAGTAAGCTTAGTGCAGCAGTTAGAGTACTTAGGTATAACCTGGAACACCCAACTAGATAATAAAATATCATTGTTTCTCCAAAGAGTATTAAAGAAATTTATTAAGTTTTGACTGCTACGCAGTAGACACAATAGAAGAACTATTCTTTGCGGCTCACCGGTTGGCCAAGTGGCGTTCAACGTATTAAAGACAATTAAAAGATGAAAATGCACTCTATTAGAGGTACAAAGGCTATTGGGTCAATAAATCTTTACCAATTTTTGTGGTCAATTATGTTTTAACATGTGTGAATATTTGTGGTAACATAATTATGTGTCGCTACAGAGTTAAATACAAAATTGGGAACGAAGGGCAAACCCTTCTTAGGCTTACTAGACTTAACACGCAAGTTGTTAAAGTTGACAGACGGTCAGAATATACATCTGTCAGCTCATTACCTCTCGGGGAGGTACAACTGCACAGCCTATTACTACCCACATTCTAGTCCAATCAGACTCTGGTAGCCTACATTTGGTACAAGAGGGGGACAAACTCCTTAGGTTCACTGAACTTGACAAGCAAGTTGTTGAAGTTGACAGACAGTCAAAACATACATCTGTCAACTCATTACCTCTCGGGGAGGTACAACTGCACAGCCGATCACTTGTCCCGAGGACGACGGCTATTGGAATGGCATCTGTTGCCAGCCGAAACAAACCGATAATTTATCGTTGGGGCACTCCAGACGACCAGTCCGCGTCTGCAGACAAAGCCGTAGTCAACAGATTATTATGTCTCAATCGATTACAAAGATCAATTTGGCAGTATTCTCTAACGCCTCTAACCTAAGCTATAAACTTTAGTTAGGATGGATATTTCCACCTCTTTAATCTGATTTGATCCCTCGAGTTTAGCTCACCTCAACAGTAGGGTGTAGCACTTACATACTTATAGCTCCACTTTAGGAAGATACATTTTGGCTAATATACTAGCGGATCTAGAATCACAAGCCCTAGAGCCACCAGTTACAACCTCGCGGAGAGGCTGGAGGACAGAGCAACGGGTCCCCCATCAGTATAAACAAACCCACACAAACACACTGGCTCTTAACAGTGGGAGAAACAAATCAGTTTGTTATTGGCCAGAAGTAGAGAAACAGAATTAACATTTAATACAAACATAATGTTTATTAAGATATTCAGCCATAAAAAGATGGTTTAAATAGTGCGATGTAATAATGTAATTAGCCACAATTACAAGAGTTCTAGCATACTTAAATATACATGAAAGGTTAACTTACAAAGTACGATTCTAGTGCAATATTACAGACTTACTGTTATTTTTCATTATCATCATCCACAGTCCAATTTCACCCACTGCTGGGTATAGGACTCTGTAAATTATATGTACATTCTATTATATATATATTCTGTAAATTTACAGTAGAACAGAATTTACTTGCAACAACTAGCTCTTAGCTATTGCTGCTGCTTAACTTATAGAATCAAAGTTACCAGTGTGTGATGTACAGATGGTTTTATGCGACACAGCTGCAATTCTTATGTTGGCATTGGGCAGAAGTAGTACATGAACTGCCATTATTCATGGAATTAGATGCTGATGTGCACATCTCTGATAGTAAAATAATCAAGTGGTCATTCTATGGGTCAAAGACAGACCCAATAAACCATGAACAAGCAGGAGAGCTTTTATTAAAATATGCTAACTAGCAAGTGTGCCAGCCAAGTTAAATGGACAAAACAACTCATTAAAGTTTCTAAAGTAGGAGAGAGAATAAAGAACAGCTAGATCACTGCCGTCTTGGTCTAGTGCATAGTGGTTGCTAAGTGTGAGTGCTGAACATGAAGTCCTGGGTTCACATCCCGGGTTGTGCAAACTTAGTGAGTTACTTCATAAGGTAGTTAAGTAGCAGCAGGGAGTCTGAAGGTGTGCCTGGTTGATGGCAATAGACTCGATAAACGAGGGTGTTACAATACACTCCTGCCTATCCCTTTAGGGAATGCAGGTGTGAAGTTATGTTATGTTAAATCACTTATTAATAACAGTAATTAAGAAACCATATCCAGCATGCAGCATATAAGAGGAGGGAATAACAGCTTCCCCAGGATCTGTTAGGTCTGCAGTAGCCTCTGCTAACTAGGTTGAGAACAAACCAGAGGGAACTAGCAAGAGTGATAAGACATTTAATATAATAAATATAAATTTATTGGTCAGAGATAGATTGAAGTAAAGGATCTCAGTTACAACTTAAAAACTTCCAACCCACATAAACCTTAATCATCATAATTATGTGATTGGATTTGATAATGTGTTGATATTAGAAAAAGTTATTATAATTTTATTTTTAATTATAATTTGTTAATAACTATGAAGTTTTTTTATAAGGATAAGAGGTTTATATTTATTGAACTATTGAATGGTTAGAAGAGACTGATTTAATAACAGTATTATTGTTACTTCTAACCCTCTTATGTTTACAGGATATACATTTATAAAGATGTATCACCATAGTATCACATAGCGTTTTGTGTTTGTCACCAGCAGATATCAAACAGGTCTTCATATCGACGCTGTGTGTTTTTAAGTAAACACATAATATGATATTTTGAATTACAACAAAATAATTATTATGTGTTGAAAGAAAAACACACAGCGTCGCAGAAATAACTTCCTGGTGAAGACCATATGACAGGGATTCAAGGGGGGCAACCTATCGTAAATAACGACAAGGATATTTTGCCCTTTAGCTGTGACAAACAGGTATAGTACCAGTATAGCGGGAATAATCGGTAAGTTCACGAAAACATTCTTCATATCGACGCTGTGTGTTTTTCTTTCAACACATAATAATAATTTTGTTGTAATTCAAAATATCATATTATTAAGCCTTACTTCCCGCGCTACAACTATCATTAGTTCTGGAATAATGAATTATTGCAAATATTGGAATATAAAAAAATTAAATTCGCCATTTTGCAAGTGTGGCAAGTCTGTGAAAACCAAATTTCCCACATTTACACATGAGACCGGTATGCTGGTAGGGCGATATTATTAATGTTATGGTGGATAATGGATCTTCAGTTTTCTACGAATCGAAGTGTATTGTAGTACATTGAAATAAGCTTGTTTTTTTTTTCGAATATTCCACCCATTTTGAATTTCAAGATGGCGGGCCTATTGACTCTTGCAAAATTCGACATGAGCGCCAGCATGTGTATACTTAATTACGTGCCTGCGCCGAGGAAAGGGGAATGCCCACTGGGCATTCTCCTTTGAGGAGTTCCTTACTTCCTTCGTCTGAAGTTAACCATGGGGATAGTGTTTAAATCATGGTGAACTTTAGAACGAGATATTATAGTTAAATGTGCATATAAAATGTTGAGTCACTACTGTTGATTGTTGATGAGTTCCCTCGTCTGGAGGCAACCGTGAGGGTGGTGTTAAGATCATGGTGAATTTTAGGATGAGCTATCATGGTTAAATGTGTGTACAAAATGTTGAGTCTGTACTGTTAACCATTGAGGAGTTCCTTCGTCTGGAGCCAACCCTGGGTTACAATTCGGTCACGCTTATCATGAAAATGTATTGTCTTTGGAACTGAACGAACGTGAAATTGGAGAATGCCCAAGTGACTATGGCACTTAGTATCGCTATAAAATCTATTGTGTCTTAGTCTTATATAGCTTAATTTATAGCTTGATTCTAGCACTTTCAAATACAGTTATTATTATTTTAATAATTCTCCGGCATCAACGGCAATTATGTGATGAATAACAAGAAATGACTAAATAATGCTGCGCGCGTAACTGTACCTAACGCTGCGCGCGCAGTTGTAAGTACCTAACGCTACGTCGCGCAATCACGCCAAATCAATTCGCACGCGCTTATGTGCCTACTCTCTAACTCACTTCTTTAAAACTAACGCGTAAAGTAGGTACCTATCTAAGAAATATCGCAGGGTTATTCATTTCTAGGAAAAAACTGGAATCAACGTAACTTGACGTCTATCACTTCGCTAGAATTTCTATTCTTTTAAAAACTTCAACTTAATAGGTAGTATGAATCGAAATAAATCTTTCTACTAACTTGAAATATATAATATAGGAAATTGAAACAAAAACTGAGTGTAGCATACAATATATTTAAAGAAAAAAAAAAATACAGTCAAATTGATAACCTCCTCCTTTTTTTGAAGTCGGTTAAAAATAATAAATGACATGACGGAGTATTTTTTTGCCAGACGGAGACATTGCCTTATATATTTTCACAACCCGGAAATATACAATGTCTTGTTGTAGCAGTAGAACGCTTGTATCTACTAAGTGTAGGTAATAGTTGATTCTTGTTGCCTTCTTTGTGGTTGAAACAATGATTACTGTGGAAGCAGTGGTAGCTCAGGAGCCTGTACATTCTCTGTTTCAGCACCAGAAGTATCTCTATTTGCATCCTGTTGCAAATGTTGTTGCACATTTTTTCTAGCTGCCATCCAACAGGCTTGACACACTCTTTCTAGATGTGGTACCTAAAAATAAGACAGTTCTGTATCTTAGGGTCATGTGGGTTTTTATTGTATAATAACTAAATGTACCAACTATTAACTGCGAAAGATAAGATTTTTCACAGACAGACTAGCTATGTTCTGCAATTCAGCCAAATATAATGCAGCCCGCACTTGTCAGAATATAATTAGTCAAGTCAACTATGCCGCTAGCCTCCAGTCCATCTATGTCTTTCCCTCCACGGTGCGTTCCCAAGTATCTGGTGATAACACCACTCCACAACACATTTGCATTCAAGGAATGAAGCTTTAAGTAGGATCAATAAATTGGTAGGTGTATAGAATTTAGGTATTAGTGGAATAGTGCGAATGATGCTCACACAAAGTGCAGGCTGCATTTGATTTGGCCAGACCGCAAAAATCCTTTGATAGAAATTATTTTACATAGGTACCTACCAAATGAGAAGATATCCATTGAATTATAATATTCCTATCGTCACAATCTATAGGCACTCTTGATGTATGTGTACGCATTATAGATACTCCACGTGCAAAACACACTAGTATGTTCAAACTCAGGAATTGTTGCAGGTCCAGTTTATAGCCTCTGGCAAAGCTACTGAACATTCAATGCAAATTACGCCCTCACGTGAAACCTGTAACGTCAAATAATTACATCTTCATTAATATTGGCAATAATATAGTTTGCATATTTCATTCTTAGAAGCAATCTATTCGACACTTGAGTTTTATTGAATGATGGTATGTTTTACAAAGGGTATGCCACGTTAACTGTCCTACGAATGAGGTAACAATCATCACGACTTACTGGTGTGGGTGCAATCCAAGATGCGTAAGTATTGTAGACAGAATCATTAACTTCGCCCGACGACTGCCAACGTATATGCCGTAGTCGAAGTGAACAATTAACACACCGTAGGTTTTCCATGTTTAACTTAACTAATAGAGTCTCTGTCTCACTATCACTTTTCCTTATTTTTGTTGATTGTAACTAATCACAAACACACAAATAAACGTTCAAAACAACAAAGTGCAACGTGAATAAATAATCAAAGTAAATAATGACAGAAGCAGTCATCAGTGTTGCCAGACGTTTCGAGTGATTAATCCAAATGTAATCGATTCTTTCGAGCAATCGAAAAAAAACCTAGTTTTCTTTGTTTTAGTATTTTATTATTTAAATAAATAATTTAAACACGCAGTCTCGCTCCCTTAATGGAAAACGACCTGATTCAATAGCTCATTGTGAGCAATACACAAATACAATAGCTATAGACAAAATAATCGAGTAAGGCATTAAATACCTGGTCTGTGAGGTAAATCCCCTACTAGTCGCATGATTACTATCATGAAATACACTGTGAAACGTTCTTAACCTATAGTCAATCTGTTTTTTATCACCTAGTCTGTGGGCTATACCGGCTCCCGGTATGACCTGTCAAACCGCTGAATGTGCTCATGCCGGTCCCGGTATGGAACCACAATGCAACGCAGTTCATGTATTTCGCTTAGAATTCATTTTTTTTACTACACATCCCATTCTAACGCATTATTTATGCTTAATATGAAAGAATGAGCTAGCATACAATGCATAAATGCACAGTTATTGCTTGGTTACGTCGAGTTTTTCCGCATTACCTTCATATTACACATTAAACCTATTTTAATTATTAAAAAACCACATGAATGTGTTATCCTTAAAATCAAAAGATATTTTTCTGGAATCGTTATGTTGTATCGATTATCAAGGTATTATCTCTTACTTAAATTAATTACTTAAGAAATGGCAACACTGCTTTCCTCTTTTCTAGAATTCAGTCATATAATATGCTTTTTACTTTATCAGAATTTATCCGGAGAACTAGAGGGGTAATAACAAGTTAAAAAATTATTATAAATAAAAACAGGAATTTTCAATATATTTAGCTAATGACACAATTCAAATTTTAGCGATACCATCCGTGGGCATTCCCCTTTTAGCTCCGTAAGAAAAAGAAAGTGCCATAGCCAATTGCTTGTAATAAAAAAAAACATTGTCTTCATAATATATAATTAGTACCAAACACAATAATTATGTACCTATTCAAACGCACAGACAAACCGACAAGCAGACAAAAATTTTAAAAACTATATTCTTGGCGTCGGTGACATAAATACAGAGCGTATAAATTGTTTTTCTTTTATAAAAATAATTTTCATTTCGAGTTAAAAGATAAGACTGTACCACGTTGGGCAATTTACCCCATTTTAGTTGTAATGTTTATCATCTGGTATCATTACGCACGCATTCATGCAAAAAAAAAAAACAATTGGCACGTTGTTTTTTGTTTCAATGTAGCGCCAGACTCCATCTAGATAATCTAAGTATATAGTTATATTCTTTCATTCTCAATAGGCAGGATTTAGAAAATTTACTGTAGTGAAGAGTTAGATTTAAGCAATGATTTGTCAAAAAGACCTTCTTCATAATTATGCTAACAAAATGAACGATTAAACTGTTTCGAACTGCATTAGTGATTTGCCAAATCGGACAACTGTACAGTACTACTCAAGACTACAATAATTGTCCCCGTTTCGAGTCATTAACATGAGATTGCTGGTATCTTAAACTGTACTTATTTAAATATCATTGGATTTAAGACGAAACACTCCGCTACTCAATAATAGATGGCGGGCTACTTTGTGAACGTAACTTAAAGTTACCATTCGCGTCACAGAAGCACCAACCGTGGAAAATGCAGGTAAATAAAATATCGACATCGACTCAGTAGCTTATTTGTATGATTAAAAAAAAAACTTGCATAGTATGCGGTACCTACCTAATACCTTACCATATTGTTGCCACTACATACCTATTCGGCACTTGTCTCATGGCATGTAGTTATAACAAAATGGCCGCTCGCTAATGCTTGAGTTGCTAGAATGTGACCAGTATTACCAGATAGAAAATTAAAAAGTCCTAATAAAAAGCCGAATTGCTATCGTAAAGTCTTGTGGTTGTATTGCAAACGTGTTTCACAAAAAGCGAATGCAATTTTGCTCCTACAACAGATAGAAAACGAGACTGTTTCAAGGCAGGGCTTTAAAATAGTGTATCAAACTCGCATTGAATAATATGGTCAGGTGAAAAATATTTAAAGTAATTCTTACCCTGTGAATAATTTTGTAAAACACAAGGTAGGGATTTTTGAATTATGACGTATTTATGAGTTAAACGTTATTATATTTAAATATTGCTGTGTTATAGAAATATTACATTCCACTAATTTCTATATATACCCAGGTTTTGGGTATTTACCCTAAATGGTATACATATGTATGTCTGGGTGACCTACCCCGTAAATATACTATTTACTAAAAAACTGACTTGAGTGGTCAAAATTCAGGAATGCCCGACTAGCTTCGGGCTCAACGAAGCCTTTTTATTGGGCAGATGACGCGGCGGAGGCTCGAGCCAAACCGCATCACGTGTTCATAAAAATAAATAAGATGAATAGGGCCTCAGTTTGATTAAATAATATTCCATTTAGGGAAATTGACCTCTGGCGTCCAAGAGACCAGAGGGCGATTAAAAGGCGTCCCCCCGTAAAAAAGGCAAATTTCATAACAACATGATATTTGTAAAATTAACTTTTGGTAAATATTTTCAATTTGCATAAAAAATACTTCATCACCATCATGATGATTATGGTGATGAATATTTTTAATTTGCGTATGGCAACATCAATATATAAAAAATGGAAGTTCCGTGGTGCCTAAGTATTGCAAAAAATATCATGTTAGGTACCTACTATATTAAAGGGAATTAGTCCTATGGTAATAAATAGACGATAAATTACCCTAGCCTAATGCCACACCACGCGCAATATACTTATTTTCTGTATGCTAATACTTACCAATGACTTACCGTGTCCCTCTAACCGCACCACTGTCAGTGACTCGATGTAGACCTCTGTACGGCGCAGTGTCCTTACCTCACACCCTAATGATACTCTGACCGCGCCACTGTCAGTGACTCGATGTAGACCTCTGTACGGCGCAGTATCCTTACCAAACACCCTAATGATACTCTGACCGCGCCACTGTCAGTGACTCGATGTAGACCTCTGTACGGCGCAGTATCCTTACCAAACACCCTAATGATATTCTGACCGCGCCACTGTCAGTGACTCGATGAAGACCTCTGTACGGCGCAGTATCCTTACCAAACTCCCTAATAATACTCTGACCGCGCCACTGTCGGTGACTCGATGTAGACCTCTGTACGGCGCAGTATCCTTACCAAACACCCTAATGATACTCTGACCGCGCCACTGTCAGTGACTCGATGTAGACCTCTGTACGGCGCAGTATCCTTACCAAACACCCTAATGATACTCTGACCGCGCCACTGTCGGTGACTAGATGTAGACCTCTGTACGGCGCAGTATCCTTACCAAACACCCTAATAATACTCTGACCGCGCCACTGTCGGTGACTCAATGTAGACCTCTGTACGGCGCAGTATCCTTACCAAACACCCTAATAATACTCTGACCGCGCCACTGTCGGTGACTCGATGTAGACCTCTGTACGGCGCAGTATCCTTACCAAACACCCGAATGATACAACTTCTCCGTTTAGACGGTTCCAGCTCTTAAGGCGTATAACTAACACACTGTACTTATAACAGTAACTGAGTGTAGCCCTTTCGACCTCTTCTGGAGTTTCGAATTTCTTGTGAACGACATACTCTGATACATTAACATGTCCTACTTGTTCCAATCTTTCGTCTTCACAACATTGCATATACATATAACTAGGGGCCCGGCAGGCCCGCTAAGTCGAGCAAAAGGCTCAGCCATTCGTGTGTATGTGTGTCATGTTATTGAATTATTGTGTCCGACCGAACTTTCAGTTTCGGCAAAAAAGAGGATTCGGCTTAGATTCGGTTCCAGCTGCCGTTGAGCCAAAACTACCGCCGAAACCGAAACTGAATTCCAGAGGTTACGCTGTGATTGAACATGCTCGAAGCACTGAGCTGCGAGCGATGAAATGCCATTTTGACGCGTCCGCGCTCGTAATCATGTCCAATCTTAAAGTGAAAGAATAATAAATACCATGTGATTTAAAAAATCAATACTTATAATTGATTAACTATTACTCGCTGATGGTCTGTGAGGACTGAGGGACCGCACTTTAAGGGCTGTAGTTTTTAAAATATTTGTTTCCCAGATCTGTTCTACAATTCTTTTAGGTCTACTACTAAATCCTACAATTTTTATTTTGCGAGCTACCAGTCGGTTCCACAGTTCACACACGAATTTGTTTTTCCTCCAAATTCATGATATGGAAATTTCGACCGAAACTAAGACTTTATGCTGAAATTCGGTTTCGGTTTCAGCCGTAAAAACTAGTTTCAGGTCGGACACTAATAGCAATCATTTTGAACTTGTAGTTTGGGACTATTGCAAGTCAAAGTTTCTTAATTTTGACATTCATCATTTTGTCATCAAACATTTCTTTCTCTATCATCGTCACTATTTCTTGCCTGACGAAGCACGACGAAACGTCAATTGAATTTTTTGGCCAGTAGATACGGGACTTGAACCCGCTTTGCCTTGTTGAGAAATAAAAAAGGGCAGGCATCGGGACCGTCTAACCTTTTGGAGACTGGGCAAACTTGTATACCTACCAGCAAAGTCAACGCTCCTACATTGACTTGTTTTTTTTTAGTATGGTAGAAGATAGAATCAGGGAGAAGTAGTAGGTAATAAAATACGATATGGATTAAATAGGAAAATTTATTCGTCTAAAGTGAGTACATCTTACTTGCTAATTAGATAATAGGTACATATACGAAATCTGAAGACTTACAGATAAGAATATAGTTAAGATTACAATGTAACCGGAGTATCACTACGTTATTACAATAATGAATTTTATTCGTAACTAAAGAGCACCGAATCAGATAAAAGATTTTTTTTATGAAAAAAAAATTCCTTTTTGCAAACTAACTTAAGTTGTATTTTACTGCAATATGTTTAAAATGGTGGTCAACGACCAAAACTATAGTTTAAAAAATACAGTCAGAAAATCAGTTAAAACTTACATTTATAAAATATTTGGAATCTACTTTTAAAGGTAGTAATATCTTACTACAATGTCTTATCCTAGTCTTACTTCCAATAAATGTCTTGGAATCTAGAATGGTATATTAACCTTAAAAATTCCTTGCATCCTTCAAATTCCTTACATCCTAAAAGTTTTACATCTAAGAAATGTCTTGGTACAACAAAACCGAATAAAACTAATACATAGAAAATGAAAACGTTGTGGTCGTAGTAAACATTTTGCAATACGAATTTTAGTAATTCGAAATGAGAAAAAAAGTGACAGGTCTACGTCTTTGAGCGCTCAGGCTCGACTAATAATTCTACGTTGGTGCATCGTAATTTATTGTAATTTTAATGATATTAAAAATGATATTATTTCTAATTGAATAAAGGAATTTTAATATCTATTCTTATATATTTCAATTTCTTATAGAACAAAGTTTATCATGACATGATTTTAAAATTAAAATAAACCTTTATTAAAACCAAAAAGTCGCGATAAAATTACAATTTACTTATAATTAACCGTGAAAATAGGTTTCAGTTTTAATTTTTTATCAATCAAAAGTGTTATATTATATCAAAAATTTGACACCGTATGTTTCAATAAAAAATATTTTAAATGCTTACTGTATGTTATTATTAAAATTTGTTCATGTTAATGATATAATTAGGAGCCCGAAATTGACTCTGCCATGATTCTTCCGAAAATGCGTAGCAAACAAGTTATTTTTTGAAAATCTGGTTCTGTATGTGTCAATGCGAAAGATCGGTCTATATTTTACATGTATATAGAAATACCTAAGTACTACCCAAGATGGTAAATTAGGCGTCCGAAATCTTAGAAAACGGCGTCAAAATGTAAAATGGCTATTAAATAATCTCATCTCGACTATCATCTCATCTTACACGTCTTACATTATTATATAAACTTCATAAACAATGTTTATTTCCTCTAAATGTCTTACATATATGACCTTATTATACTAACAATCTCTTATTTTCTACAAATGTCTTACATATATAACCTTATTATATAAACAATATCTTATTTCCATCAATGTCTTACATATAAAACCTTAATAATTTACTTACAACTAACTACATGCGATGGCTGAAATAAAACTAAACCAAATAGACGGATAGCGCGTTGACGGATACAGGACTTAAACTAAACACTATTAAATATGTAAAAGCGAAAATACATATGCACTTAGTTGCTTACTTATAAAAGTGAAGCTTGTATGGGTTAAATAATATGAAAGGCATCTCGGTGACGGCCGTCGTACTTATAATAAAGATGTTGATTATACTACTAAGTCAGCGTCGCGTCTTCCTGTGAGTGGCGAGTCCATGTGCTAACATTTATTTTGTCAGATAGTGATTCACTATAAGACTTATTACTTTGAATTGGAAAATCAAGCTTTTTTCATGAAGTGATTTGAGAAGTGACATTTTGTAGTGCGAATTTCCACAGCTTGAGGATATAGGTACGGATGTAGGAGTAAACTGTAATCTAAAGCTATAGTCAAGTGACGCATTTCTGCCATTGTGGCTTAATGAGCCGTGTAAACAGCAATGACATCAAAGCTGCAAGATAATAAATCCCAATTTCGCAGAGGAAAATATTAACTAATAAAAGTGTGTGACAAAACTAACTTTTAAATGCGTGTTTAGCGATGGTAGTATTAGCTAAACTATATAATTTGTAATAAGATATTCACAAAACACGTATCGCCTACGAAAAGATACCGTACTGGCAGAAACACTTGGTTTGCGTCTGTGAAGATATCCCAATTCTCCTAAATGGCAAAAAAGTGGGCAACAAAACACTAGAGCGAATTGACACAGCATTAAGTTTTAGCTACGTGGCACTGGCAGGTGATGATACAGGTGGAGGGTATGTTCATCGGGAAGACGGACACTAAATTATGATATATACAAAACTCGGTGCGCTTGCGGCAAGGCAACAACCGAATTGGCAAAGCGTTGCGCGTCACACACCAACCCTCTTACTTATAAAAACAATGACAATGTCTGATCATCGTCTATAAGTATGAGAGCATAACTACAATTATTTCAATAACATATTGCATTAAGCATTTTTATTTAATTTTGCCGATTGATAAAGTCGTGATAGAATAAGTATCAATTTAGTTACTTGAATATCGATTTATTTGGTACCTGAATATATACCTACATTAACACATAATGAATTGGTTGTTTCAGGTTTTAGAATCAACTTGGCATCCACTTCCTCTAAATATAGTTTTCGGTTGTTTCCAGATGTTTTTAATTTGTATTTGAGCTGATTGTGAACATGGACAGGTGTAAGAGTGATAATTATAATCAATTTAACCATCAAGCCATCATAAAGGCATCAAGGCAAGGCATTTCTCCACTAAATAGCTAAATTTATCCCCAGCCCCTTTTAAACTTCGAAACTTTAACAATTTTAAAGCTCTAATAAGACCTATGTTCTTATTATTACCAAAGCGGAAACACTACAATTTTCAACTTTTTGAATTCTACTTTTATTATATTTTTATTCCTACTCAACTCAAATTTATTTTTCTTTGGACTTGCGAGTGTTGAATAAACGGGTATTTTTTTTTAAATAAAACCTCTTTTATTCAAAGGGAATAATCATCCAATTTACAATGCTTTTATGGAGCGATTCTGGAGTCTTGTGTTAATTAAAATAATTAAAGCTAGTCTAATTTTAGTTTTTGTTTTTTTATCGTAAAGAATGGTACATAATAAACTTAATATTTTATTTTGTGAATACTTTTGTTAATTTTAGCACAATGTTAAAATTTTGTATTGTTCTACCTATTAGGGTTCAGCCTATTAGGGTAGTGAAACCACCAATCACCATTGACTCATATGAGCCGTCAAAACGCTATTCCACCCGCTATAAATTATTTGTGACTCAACTTATGGCAATAGGGACCTGTGACGTTAATAGTTCGTTAACTCAATTGCCTTTCTATTTATTGATTTCAAAGCAAATAAAAATTGAGTTTTACGGTTAATAAATCTTTTTTTTATAATTTTGGATTTCTAGACCAAATAACAAGAATATTTTTTTCTCTAAAATGAGCCTAATGATCCACCCTCCCTCCCCCCTAAATCCTAGCCAAAATGTATTGAAAATAATGAACCACAGTCAACGTAATTCTAAAAAAATGATTTTTCGATATCTACCATTGTATTTCAACTGAAACAATGATACGAATATAATGATTCAATATAGTATTAATGTAATACAAAACGAAACGTAATAAATATGTTTGATTTTTAAACGATTTTTCATAAAAAATGATAGTAAGTACTTTAAAATTATTATTACTAAACCGACGAGCGTGTATGAGGAATGTAATGCGAGTGAATGAAGCGAAAGAAGTATGTCAGGATCGTAGGAAATGAAAATTCGTGGTTTCTACCTACCCCTCACGGAAATAAACGTGACTTTGTGTGTACTAAAATTAATAAATGCTTAACTGTGTACGAATTTTTTATATGTTAATGTTTTAAAAAAAAGAACTAATAGATGAATATGACCATGACAACAATCCGAAATTATTGAAGAAATACGAACGAAGTGCGATAATTACTTTAGAATTTAGATGTAAAGAAATATAATAAGATTTTGGATTTTGAGCCCAAATGAGAAGTATAAATAATTTTTAACTCTAAAACAATCCAAATACCCCACCCTCCCTCCCACTAAACCCTTGCCACCCTTGCCATAAGTTAATAACTAATAGACGTGAACGTGAATTAACAGAAACTGATTTATAAAACTTAACTAAATAAAAACTGGCTCTATTATATTTTAGGTTATTGCAATTTCGAACGAAAAAAGTATAAATGAAAGATGAGTTATCAAATCAAAATGTACCGAGTTTTAGCTGTAACTGGAATTTAAATGTATCATGTTAACAAAGAATAAGAAATGTAAAAAAAAACTTTAAAAAGTAACTCAGCAATACTTTTTTGGATTTTGCAACCAATTGCCAAAAATGATTACTTACTAAATTAAGAAACTTAACATGGTAACAAAGAAATTGAAATTTCGTGTCAAATAACGGGGATGTTTTAGAAGCCAAATATAAGCCGAAAAGCCCACCCTCCCTCCCCCTTAAGCCCTAACAGAAAATAATTAAACAATGGACTTAAGTAAAACCCAAAATATAAATTACTTTTTTATACATGGTTCATGAACGTGATCAAACGGAAACTGATTCATAAAACTTAACTAAATAAGAACGTACTCAATTATATTTTCATTTTATGCAGTTTTGACTAAAATAATAAATTAAAGGCAAATTGTGTAATCAAAATGTAAAGTTTTAATAAATAAAAAAAAAACTTTTTTAATGTAATCCAGTAATGTCTTTTTTTGGATTTCTGACCTAAATGCCAAATATGATGAAATTAAGAAACTTAATATGGTAACAAAGAAATTGAAATTTCGTGTCAAATAACGTGGATGTTTTAGAAGCCAAATATGAGCCGAAAAGACCACCCTCCCTCCCCCTTAAGCCCTAACAGAAAATGATTAAACAATGGACTTAAGTAAAACCCAAAATATAAATTACTTTTTTATACATGGTTCATGAACGTGATCAAACGGAAACTGATTCATAAAACTTAACTAAATAAAAACGTACTCAATTATATTTTCATTTTATGCAGTTTTGACTAAAAAAATAAATTAAAGGCAAATTGTGTAATCAAAATGTAAAGTTTTAATAAATAAAAAAAAACTTTTTTAGAGTAATCCAGTCATGTCTTTTTTTTAATTTTTGACCTAAATGCCAAATATGATGAAATGATTAAATTAAGAAACTTAACATAGTAACAAAGAAATTGAAATTTCGTGTCAAATAACGGGGATGTTTTAGAAGCCAAATATAAGCCGAAAAGCCCACCCTCCCTCCCCCTTAAGCCCTAACAGAAAATGATTAAACAATGGACTTAAGTAAAACCCAAAATATATATTACTTTTTCATACATGGTTAATGAACGTGATAAAACAGAAACTGATTTATAAAACTAAACTAAATAAAAACGTACTCAACTATATTTTTTAATTTTATGCGATTTGACTGAAACAGAAATAAAAGACAAGTTGTGGAAATAAAATGTACAGTTTAAATGAAGAAAAAAAAATGTTTTTTTGAATAATAAAATAAATACTTTTGAACGAAACCCAGTATTTTTTTTAAATTTCTAACCCAAATGCAAGACATGATTACACGATTTAATAAAGAAACCTAACATAGTATCAATAAGAATGAAATTTCGGTGTCAATGAAACAGGGATGTTTAAGAAGTCAAATAGAAGCCGAAGAGCCCACCCTTCCTCCCCCTTAAGCCCTACCAGAAAAAGATCAAACAATGGACTTAAGTAAAACCCAAAATATATATTACTTTCTTATACATGGTTAATGAATGTGATAAAACAGAAACTGATTTATAAAACTTAACCAAATAAAAACTTACTCAATTATATGTTAATTTTATGCAATTTTGACTGAAAAAATTAATAAAAGGCAAATAGTGTAATCAAAATGTAAAGTTTTAATAAATAAAAAAAAAACTTTTTTAAAGTAATCCAGTAATGTCTTTTTTTGGATTTCAACCCAAATGCCAAACATGATGAAATGATTAAATTAAAAAACCTGACATAGTAACAAAAAAATTGAAATTTCGTGTCAAATAACGGGGATATTTTAGAAGCCAAATATAAGCCGAAAAGCCCACCCTCCCTCCCCCTTAAGCCCTAACAGAAAATAATTAAACAATGGACTTAAGTAAAACCCAAAATATATCGAGATTAAAAAATATCTAACATTTTCATACATGGTTAATGAACGTGATAAAACAGAAACTGATTCGTAAAACTTAACTAAATAAAAACGTACTCAATTATATTTTAATTATGTGCAATTTTTTCTGAAAGAAGGAATAAAAGAAAAGTTGTGGAATCGAAATGTACAGTTTTAATAACAAAAAAAATGGTTATTTTATAATTATAAAAATAATATTTTTTAAAGTAACTCAGTAATGTCTTTTTTAAGTTTTCTAACCCAAATGCCAAACTTGATTACATGATTAAATAAGGAAACCTAACATAGTAACAAACAAATTGAAATTTCGTGTCAAATAACGGGGATGTTTTAGAAGCCAAATAAAAGCCGAAAAGCCCACCCTCCCTCCCCCTTAAGCCCTACCAGAAAAAGAATAAATGGACTTAAGTAAAATGCAAAATTATGCAAGAATATAAAAAATACCATTTTATGCACAGATTTGTTATTGTAAATTAAGATGATTATTTATTCAAATCTTTTATATTACCAGGTTATTTAAATATAATATTTAAATCATATTATATTATACTTATTATTTTATTTTGATGATTAGCAATATTTGAAATTGACTGAACAAACTTTATGTAAAATTTCATGATTGATTATTTGAATTTTAAGCCTAAATAACAAGTAATTGATTTTTATAGCTAAAACTAGCTAAATGACATATGTACGTTTTCTCCCCCTTGGGCCCAGCCTAATGATCTAAGTGTTACAAATTTAATAACATTAGTATTTATGTTAGATGTTTTCCATGAAAATATTACTTACCTAACTTTTTGTATCGTTGGAACTTTTATGGTCCAACTTTGGCGTCACTATTTTTTATTTGTGCCCTTGATCTTGGAAGCCAAGTGCAACTCACACCTGTCCACGTTTATTCCGTTTGAATTTAAAAGCAAACGGGGTAGTGTAACTCACAACCGTTATCGCTAATGCTATAGCTATTGCTTAAATGCATTATGTGTATGAACCAATCACAATTTTTGTGTGTGATGCGCCTAAAATTAGTTCCTAATAACACGAGTCAAAGATAAAATTATGAAGTAAATACCCGTGTAACGATGGTATGTATGCCGCAGTCGGAATGCGTAACTACTAAGGTAATAGAATATATCTTAACACAACAATGTGTTCTCAGCTGACGACTCACATGGTATTAATGTAAAAACTACTATATATTATAAGCACTACACACTATATGCCTTTTACATGTTCGGCAGATTCACCTGATTACAAAAAACTTCCCGTTCTGAAACTAGTACTCTCGGGTAAGCTAAATCAGCCACCGCAAACAAATTCACGAAAAACAATACAAAATGTTATGTTAAAGTATTCGCATATATTAGGGAACATGTAGAGAAAATACACTTCAAGTAGAGGCTGTAACCAAAGCGTCCGCGCTCGGCGGTAAGCTTATCATTATGGTGTACAGCTAAGAAATGCACAGTAATTAAATCCGTCTGAATATACACTTATAACTACATGACTTAGGTAAAAGGTACCTGCGTCTTTTATAGTAGATAAATTATTTACTCTTTTATGCGAATACTTTAATTATATAAAAATGTCCCAGCCTCGTACCCATATTTTATGGGTTTATATTACTTAAATCTACTATGCACACTTGGAGATCGTCTCAAGCAAGTGTGCGTTATGTACAACATTTTTTAGTAAATCAGTACTCTCTACGCTAATGTCAGCACGTTGAATGACGCCTGAGCGTGGCGTAGCACGAATCTAAATAACTAAGAAATTAGCCGTACGCGGCAAAACTAATAAAATTTATTTCTAATAATTTTTTTTACACTTCTTTACCTACTGTCCTAGTGACGTGAAATTTAACTTTACATGGTTACTTTATCTTAAACTTTTAAAGTTATGCTTTCGTTTCGTCGGACCTTTATCGATATTATAATATTTACATTAAAATAATTTATGAGCGTGACATAGCACGAACTATCTTAACTATATATATAACTGACGTAGTTTTTAGAAGTTGCTGCTGAAGTGTAATGGAGATAAACAAAAATATATAAAAATCAAAGAATACCTTTTTTATACACTCGTTAGGGAAAAAAATACGGCGATGGGGTGGTTCAATTTATAAATAAATGCAATCAAACTTTATTAGAACGTGATGTACCACGAACGATTCTAAGTACACACAAATACACAGTTCAGAAAAGAAACACACAAATACACACTTCAGAAAAGAAACACACAAACCTTGGGTGGCGTGTTTCAATATTAGGCACCTACATAAAAGTTGTAATCTAACGTCAAAGTGACTTATCAGAACGTGGAAAAGCACGAACTATCGTAAGCTTACACAAACACTAAAAAAGAATACACTCTCGGTGGCAGGGGTATATCTCTATAGTACATAACTTATAAATACAATCAAACGTCATAGTGACGTATCTGAGCGCGACAGAGCACGAACAAATCTACAAATATTACACATTAAACCTAAAAATAAACACCTTTGGTGGCGTGTTTCAATAGTTTACAAATTAATTACATTTACATACTATAATCAAACGTCTCAGTAACGTGTTCGAGAGCGGCATGGCACGTCAACCTAAACCCAGCGTTATCACCTTGAAGTTTTAGAAATTACGCACCAGCAAATTTCAATTAAGTGGTTGTTGTTGCTAAAACACGAAACGTCATATATGTGTTCAGTGGTATTAGATACATGTCAGTTATCCTGCCACTACTACCTATTTGTAAAGTAACTTCAGTGATCGGTACGTTTGTGACAATAAAATTCATGGTTACTAATAAAACTAAAACTTAATGTGCGATTAAATTAATTTCGGTGGTACCTAATGTATTACAAAATATGAAAATATTGTATTTTAATTAACTAAAGTGGCAAAATATATCACATGGGATTCACATCTACTAATATAAATAAAACAATGCACGAAAAGTTTTGTTTTACAGATGTTCAAAGGATGAAAACAAATCAACAATATTCAAAATAAAGTTAACAATTTCCATGTTGCCTGTTCCGTTCTACTCGGCAAGCCACATTGGTTTTCTTGGCTGTTGCCAAATAGTTTTTTAGAAATCTAAGTAGTTTAAAAACTAAGTTACCTACAAAGTAGGTATTGTTTTATTTATGGCTGAATAAAGAAAACGATAGTAGCCTTTGGGCCTATAGTTATGATTTTAGAAACCATAATTTTAAATTTACTCTTATGATTTTGATTTACTCGTATTGAGTTGTCAAGTAGTTAAGTTAATTTTAACTACATTTTAGGATGAATTTAGTAATAAGTAGAAAATTAAACTTTAGTTAGCAAGTAAACAAGTTTAATAGAATTTTGTCTATGTATAACCGACTTTTAAAAAAGTAGAAGTTTCTCAAATTTATTGTACCTATGTTTTTTTTAAATGTTTGACATCTGATAACTCCGTCATTTATGAACTGATTTGCAAAATTCTTTTTTTGATTTAGTATTTAAAAAAAGTTAACTACATGACAACTTATTACGTGTAAATCAGCCATTAGGAGTTCAATTTATATTATGCATAATATTTTAGAAGTATATACTTTAGAAGTATAATTTGTTAAAAATCAGTCTTTAGGTTTCGAAAAGTACCGTTGAAAACAATATTTTATGACTATTCGTATTTTGAAATAGGATAATTCGACTAGTGTAATACTTAATGAACTAAACTATTTTAAAGGGTGTATCGTTTGTACTAGGGTAAATTATGCATAGATGCGTCGTCGCAAGCTTTAGGTATTTAACAATAATCAAATATCAATTGATTATTAACGCAAGCCGTCGACGAAACGCTGTGATTTTCTGTGGGAGCCAGAGTAGCCCATCAAGGCTTTACATTTTAAATTGTAAACGTAAAAAGACGAGTAGACGAAAAGCATCAAGTCCGAGTATTGTGTACATTAGTACTTTACGAATAGAGTTATATACAGCGAAATGGTTCTTTTTGAATGTTAACATTCACTTAACGTACGAGTATGGAGTGCCGCATCCATCCATCTGAATTGCATGCCGGAACTCCAGGGTCAAAATCGTAATGCAAGTTTCAATAATTATTTACTCATTATTGTAGGTATTTGTTCGCCGAGGGACCGCATGGTAAAAATCTATACGAATATTATAGTGGGCTACTAATTTGATTACGTCAATCATCAACGAACACAGATAAGGGATATGAAGAAGAACGATTACACAACCCCCGCTGTCGAGGAAAGTTATTACGAGCAACCTGCCAGCGATGTACAAATATTTAAATGATAATCATTTTAATGGTCACAGCTTCAAGGACAAGCAGACTCAAGTATTTCATATCAATTTAAATTTTAAACCTTCACGCTTTCTTGAGAAAATAGGGTAAACAGACCGACAGACAGACGGACATCGAAGTGATTTCGACGGGCGGGCGTTTTGGAGGCTGTCTTGATGTCATTTGACGTGCACAAAGTACTTTTGTCTATTTTGATTAAATGATTTTTATGTTTTTTTTTTTAAATAACGTTTTGTATTTAACCGGAGAAATATTTAAAAATAAAATGGCCGCGAGGTAATAGGCTGTTTTGCCCCGTATTCGTGTTAGGCAATAATAATCTACAATTGCCTTTTCATCGATCGTTATAACTTAGATTTGATTTAGGTATAAAAATATAGGGAAATAATGATCGATAAAAAGATTTTGTAGTTAAAAAAAACCTTAGTATATTATTTGCTCTGTTAGTTTTAAGAAAATATGCCGCATATGTCTAAGTATGTTGATGGATTATGAATTAAAGGACGCGCGCAACTGCATCCACTAAATCTACTTTACATTAAGATAGAAATATGTGAGTTGTTTAATAATAATCAATAAAGAGTATAAAAAGTATTGAAGCTATCGTATAAAAGCAGAAAATACACGAACACGTAAAACACGATTTTTTTGTCTTTTTTATAGTTTTTTTACACACACTATAGTTAAAAATGATATACTTAAAAGTAGCGTCAAATTTTAAAACTGCACTCAAGAAGACTATAATTAAAGATTTTAACAGAATTTCATAAAGAATATTAAAAATGATCTTAACTAAATACCGAAACGAAAATAAAATGGCCGCGAGGTAGGCCGTTGCACCGTCGGTGTTACTGTCCAGGGATGTTCCCTGTGACCCGGTGCTGACTGTTGCGCTGCAGCAACAGTTACAGTGACGACACTGCAACTGTTGCGACAGCGGGCGGTGGGGTCGTCACGTCCCTACGCCGGTATAACCTCTTACCTCCTAACCAACACTATTCATTCCAGTTATAAAAAGATTAAAAATAAAAGATTTTTTTTTGCCAACTTAGGAATTATTAAAAGCAAGGTTAATAAAAATGTTTTGGATTTATAGTTTCCTTACAAAGTTCAATTAGGAATTGCAAAGCTCTAAATAAAAACTGTAAAATATGAAAAATACTTGGAAAAACGCACACACACACACACTTAAAGCTATTACTAATTCATAAGATATTTATTTATACTAACCTAATCTCTCGCTTTTATTATGTACCTAAGAGTTATAAAGTGATAATAAAAAGTTACTTCTTGAATTTATGAAAATATAATTATTTTTCTTTTTCATTTAGATTTAAATTTAAACCTAAAATATGCTTGAAAAAATTATAAAACTTATTGAGAAAATGTCCCGGAAAACTATAATAAAGAAACCCATGTTGAACTCTATTTATTAATAAACTTAATCTAAATTCAAAATGAAATTTTAAATAATTTGAGATCCCTGGAAATCGGAACCGCTGGATTGTGACGAAGACCAATCCAAAAAGTTGGTCCTAAATACGTTTAAAAGCGTAGCGAATAAAAAGTTCATCAATTTGAGTTAGGGCATGTAAGAACTGAATAACTAGAACTTAAATATCCTTAACAAATTGATTTATTTTTATTTGAAAATACAAATTATTAAATTATAAAAAGGTAAATGGATAAACGATATTTATTTTGTGGAAAATTATTATTGTAACGTGAAACGAAATAATACTAACTGAGATATTGATCAAACTCGGAATTTATTTTTAAGATTATTTTAAACAAGAAATAAGGTATTACATAAATTTACCAGAGGTTATCAAAAACGCTTGTGGAAAGGGAATTTGAAACACAAAAATAGATTAATAAATATTGAATAAATATTTACTCATTATTGAAGGTATTTGTTCGCCAAGGGACCGCATGGTAAAAATCTATACGAATATTATAGTGGGCTACTAATTTGATTACGTTAATCATCAACGAACACAGATAAGGGATATGAAGAAGAACGATTACACAACCCCCGCTGTCGAGGAAAGTTATTACGAGCAACCTGCCAGCGATGTACAAATATTTAAATGATAATCATTTTAACGGTCACAGCTTCAAGGACAAGCAGACTCGAGTATTTCATATCAATTTAAATTTTAAACCTTCACGCTTTCTTGAGAAAATAGGGTAAACAGACCGACAGACAGACGGACATCGAAGTGATTTCGACGGGCGGGCGTTTTGGGGGCTGTCTTGATGTAATTTGACGTTGAATGATTTTTATGCTTTTTTTTTAAATAACGTTTTGTATTTAACCGGAGAAATAATTAAAAATAAAATGGCCGCGAGGTAATAGGCTGTTTTGCCCCGTATTCGTGTTAGGCAATAATAATCTACAATTGCCTTTTCATCGATCGTTATAACTTAGATTTGATTTAGGTATAAAAATATAGGGAAATAATGATCGATAAAAAGATTTTGCAGTTAAAAAAAACCTTAGTATATTATTTGCTCTGTTAGTTTTAAGAAAATATGCCGCATGTGTCTAAGTATGTTGATGGATTATGAATTAAAGGACGCGCGCAACTGCATCCACTAAATCTACTTTACATTAAGATAGAAATATGGAAGTTGTTTAATAATAATCAATAAAGAGTATAAAAAGTATTGAAGCTATCGTATAAAAGCAGAAAATACACGAACACGTAAAACACGATTTTTTTGTCTTTTTTATAGTTTTTTTTACACACACTATAGTTAAAAATGATATACTTAAAAGTAGCGTCAAATTTTAAAACTGAACTCAAGAAGACTATAATTAAAGATTTTAACAGAATTTCATAAAGAATATTAAAAATGATCTTAACTAAATACCGAAACGAAAATAAAATGGCCGCGAGGTAGGCCGTTGCACCGTCGGTGTTACTGTCCAGGGATGTTCCCTGTGACCCGGTGCTGACTGTTGCGCTGCAGCAACAGTTACAGTGACGACACTGCACTGTTGCGACAGCGGGCGGTGGGGTCGTCACGTCCCTACGCCGGTATAACCTCTTACCTCCTAACCAATACTATTAATTCCAGTTATAAAAAGATTAAAATAAAAGATTTTTTTTGCCAAAATTAGGAATTATTAAAAGCAAGGTTAATAAAAATGTTTTAGATTTATAGTTTCCTTACAAAGTTCAATAAGGAATTGCAAAGCTCTAAATAAAAACTGTAAAATATGAAAAATACTTGGAAAAACGCACACACACACACTTAAAGCTATTACTAATTCATAAGATATTTATTTATACTAACCTAATCTCTCGCTTTTATTATGTACCTAAGAGTTATAAAGTGATAATAAAAAGTTACTTCTTGAATTTATGAAAATAGAATTAACATTTTAAATTTCTTTTTTGATTTTACTGGTTTAATGTTTTACGTATGAACAAATATAATAACTAAAACAGTAGGGAATGGAATGTTAATTAGAGGTCAGTGATCAATGATTCTTAATTAAACAAAAACTTCTCAGAATAACCCCAAAATAATTAACTAGTTTTTTAAATTGTTACTATTTTTCAAACAATGTAATCTGAGGGATATTGACACCACCAATCAATTGACATGCTTTTTCATATAAAAAACGTATTTTATAATTAATGAAAAATGAATAGGGTTTTAGGTGCTAAAATATGGCATTTTTTTAGAAAAGTGTCTTGGAATTTTGGTTTAATGGTGACAACATCCTAATTGACCCTATGAAAGATATATTATTATATAAATTGTTGCTATTGATTATAATTATATATTCCCACATGGGAGACCAATCACACGCGCGGACGTACTAACACGCACGCATACACACACACATTCAAACATACACACACACATCCATACAGGGATAACAGTATTGAACTACCAAATTGTTTTAATAAAATATTTTCACCTAGAACAACAAGTTTTTATTAACCTATCTACTTGAAACAAAAGATATCGAATGTAAACTTAATGTGGATAAAGACATAAAGAGTACAAAAGATTAATTAATTCATTAAAAAAATATACTTTGCGTTCAAGGATGGTCAAATGCGTTTTATATTATATTATACACCAACCTAACATAACTAAATAATTGAAAATATTCTTAACTTTCTTACTTAAACAAAATTAGTCCAAAAAATGAGACCTAAACATGTGGAACTCAAATAATTTTCATTTAGATTAAAATTTAAACCTAAAATATGCTTGAAAAAATTATAAAACTTATTGTAAAAATGTCCCGGAAAACTATAATAAAGAAACCCATGTTAAACTCTATTTATTAATAAACTTAATCTAAATTCAAAATGAAATTTTAAATAATTTGAGATCCCTGGAAATCGGAACCGCTGGATTGTGACGAAGACCAATCCAAAAAGTTGGTCCTAAATACGTTTAAAAGCGTAGCGAATCAAAAGTTCATCAATTTGAGTTAGGGCATGTAAGAACTGAATAACTAGAACTTAAATATCCTTAACAAATTGATTTATTTTTATTTGAAAATACAAATTATTAAATTAGAAAAAGGTAAATGGATAAACGGTATTTATTTTGTGGAAAATTATTATTGTAACGTGAAACGAAATAATACTAACTGAGATATTGATCAAACTCGGAATTTATTTTTAAGATTATTTTAAACAAGAAATAAGGTTTTACATAAATTTACCAGAGGTTATCAAAAACGCTTGTGGAAAGGGAATTTGAAACACAAAAATAGATTAATAAATATTGAATAATTATTTACTCATTATTGAAGATATTTGTTCGCCAAGGGACCGCATGGTAAAAATCTATACGAATATTATAGTGGGCTACTAATTTGATTACGTTAATCATCAACGAACACAGATAAGGGATATGAAGAAGAACGATTACACAACCCCCGCTGTCGAGGAAAGTTATTACGAGCAACCTGCCAGCGATGTACAAATATTTAAATGATAATCATTTTAACGGTCACAGCTTCAAGGACAAGCAGACTCGAGTATTTCATATCAATTTAAATTTTAAACCTTCACGCTTTCTTGAAAAAATAGGGTAAACAGACCGACAGACAGACGGACATCGAAGTGATTTTATAAGGGTTCCGGTTTTTTCTTTTGAGGTGCGGAACCCTAAAAAGATAAGTAACGTAAGATTTTGGAAGTAATGAACTGCTGGGTAGTTTGTTTGGTTCTTTTACCCAGCTATAGCAATAGAAAGCGGTGACGGGCGGGCGTTTTGGGGGCTGTCTTGATGTAATTTGACGTGCACAAAGTACTTTTTAAGTCTATTTTGATTAAATTATTTTTATGTTTTTTTTTAAATACCGTTTTGTATTTAACCGGAGAAATAATTAAAAATAAAATGGCCGCGAGGTAATAGGCTGTTTTGCCCCGTATTCGTGTTAGGCAATCATAATCTACAATTGCCTTTTCATCGATCGTTATAACTTAGATTTGATTTAGGTATAAAAATATAGGGAAATAATGATCGATAAAAAGATTTTGTAATTAAAAAAAACCTTAGTATATTATTTGCTCTGTTAGTTTTAAGAAAATATGCCGCATGTGTCTAAGTATGTTGATGGATTATGAATTAAAGGACGCGCGCAACTGCATCCACTAAATCTACTTTACATTAAGATAGAAATATGTGAGTTGTTTAATAATAATCAATATCCTCTTGACTGGCGAGCGACCCGAATCGGGTCGCGACATCAAAATGTGCTTGACTGGCGAGCGACCCATTCTGGGACGCTGACCTTGACTCACATTTCATAACAAAAATCAGCCGACAATGTTATCGCTGTGTTACTCGAACCTATTTTAATGTTTACGTCATAGAACAGGCTAGCAAACAAGCCAATAATAATATGGGATTACAAGGAAGGATATTTATAAACTGTGGTCAGTGCCGAGTGGCGCGAATTTTGAATTGTAGTAGTAATACTATTTGAAGTGTATTTTGTGCGTTTATCGGGGAATTACGCGTGTTTGTGAACTAAAAATGATGCGTGGGTAACTAATCTACCGTCTAATTACAATTGTAGATGGAATTGTTAAAATTTTTAGTATTAATTTTACAAAAAAAAAAGTCGGAAAATTTTCATTTTCCATTTTCATTTCCAAAAATGTTCACAGCATGATTTTAGATTTTACAATACATACATACTAATCAGTAAGAAAAATTAACAGAGAATCCAAATATATATATATATTCGTACGTATTCTTACAAAATCATCGAGAAAACTGCAAAAGAATGCACCTAATCCCCTCCAGGGGGGCCTCCCGTGCGGGGGGGGCGCCAGACGCGGGGGGTTGTGAATCGTCCCATTTTTGGTCGCTTGCCAGTCGAGAGGCTAAAGAGTATAAAAAGTATTGAAGCTATTGTATAAAAGCAGAAAATACACGAACACGTAAAACACGATTTTTTTGTCTTTTTTATAGTTTTTTTTTTACACACACTATAGTTAAAAATGATATACTTAAAAGTAGCGTCAAATTTTAAAACTGAACTCAAGAAGGCTATAATTAAAGATTTTAACAGAATTTCATAAAGAATATTAAAAATGATCTTAACTAAATACCGAAACGAAAATAAAATGGCCGCGAGGTAGGCCGTTGCACCGTCGGTGTTACTGTCCAGGGATGTTCCCTGTGACCCGGTACTGACTGTTGCGCTGCAGCAACAGTTACAGTGACGACACTGCACTGTTGCGACAGCGGGCGGTGGGGTCGTCACGTCCCTACGCCGGTATAACCTCTTACCTCCTAACCAATACTATTAATTCCAGTTATAAAAAGATTAAAATAAAAGATTTTTTTTTGAAAAAAAAAACCTTAGTATATTATTTGCTCTGTTAGTTTTAAGAAAATATGCCGCATATGTCTAAGTATGTTGATGGATTATGAATTAAAGGACGCGCGCAACTGCATCCACTAAATCTACTTTACATTAAGATAGAAATATGTGAGTTGTTTAATAATAATCAATAAAGAGTATAAAAAGTATTGAAGCTATCGTATAAAAGCAGAAAATACACGAACACGTAAAACACGATTTTTTTGTCTTTTTTATAGTTTTTTTTACACACACTATAGTTAAAAATGATATACTTAAAAGTAGCGTCAAATTTTAAAACTGAACTCAAGAAGACTATAATTAAAGATTTTAACAGAATTTCATAAAGAATATTAAAAATGATCTTAACTAAATACCGAAACGAAAATAAAATGGCCGCGAGGTAGGCCGTTGCACCGTCGGTGTTACTGTCCAGGGATGTTCCCTGTGACCCGGTGCTGACTGTTGCGCTGCAGCAACAGTTACAGTGACGACACTGCACTGTTGCGACAGCGGGCGGTGGGGTCGTCACGTCCCTACGCCGGTATAACCTCTTACCTCCTAACCAATACTATTAATTCCAGTTATAAAAAGATTAAAATAAAAGATTTTTTTTGCCAAAATTAGGAATTATTAAAAGCAAGGTTAATAAAAATGTTTTAGATTTATAGTTTCCTTACAAAGTTCAATTAGGAATTGCAAAGCTCTAAATAAAAACTGTAAAATATGAAAAATACTTGGAAAAACGCACACACACACACTTAAAGCTATTACTAATTCATAAGATATTTATTTATACTAACCTAATCTCTCGCTTTTATTATGTACCTAAGAGTTATAAAGTGATAATAAAAAGTTACTTCTTGAATTTATGAAAATAGAATTAACATTTTAAATTTCTTTTTTGATTTTACTGGTTTAATGTTTTACGTATGAACAAATATAATAACTAAAACAGTAGGGAATGGAATGTTAATTAGAGGTCAGTGATCAATGATTCTTAATTAAACAAAAACTTCTCAGAATAACCCCAAAATAATTAACTAGTTTTTTAAATTGTTACTATTTTTCAAACAATGTAATCTGAGGGATATTGACACCACCAATCAATTGACATGCTTTTTCATATAAAAAACGTATTTTATAATTAATGAAAAATGAATAGGGTTTTAGGTGCTAAAATATGGCATTTTTTTAGAAAAGTGTCTTGGAATTTTGGTTTAATGGTGACAACATCCTAATTGACCCTATGAAAGATATATTATTATATAAATTGTTGCTATTGATTATAATTATATATTCCCACATGGGAGACCAATCACACGCGCGGACGTACTAACACGCACGCATACACACACACATTCAAACATACACACACACATCCATACAGGGATAACAGTATTGAACTACCAAATTGTTTTAATAAAATATTTTCACCTAGAACAACAAGTTTTTATTAACCTATCTACTTGAAACAAAAGATATCGAATGTAAACTTAATGTGGATAAAGACATAAAGAGTACAAAAGATTAATTAATTCATTAAAAAAATATACTTTGCGTTCAAGGATGGTCAAATGCGTTTTATATTATATTATACACCAACCTAACATAACTAAATAATTGAAAATATTCTTAACTTTCTTACTTAAACAAAATTAGTCCAAAAAATGAGACCTAAACATGTGGAACTCAAATAATTTTCATTTAGATTAAAATTTAAACCTAAAATATGCTTGAAAAAATTATAAAACTTATTGAGAAAATGTCCCGGAAAACTATAATAAAGAAACCCATGTTAAACTCTATTTATTAATAAACTTAATCTAAATTCAAAATGAAATTTTAAATAATTTGAGATCCCTGGAAATCGGAACCGCTGGATTGTGACGAAGACCAATCCAAAAAGTTGGTCCTAAATACGTTTAAAAGCGTAGCGAATCAAAAGTTCATCAATTTGAGTTAGGGCATGTAAGAACTGAATAACTAGAACTTAAATATCCTTAACAAATTGATTTATTTTTATTTGAAAATACAAATTATTAAATTATAAAAAGGTAAATGGATAAACGATATTTATTTTGTGGAAAATTATTATTGTAACGTGAAACGAAATAATACTAACTGAGATATTGATCAAACTCGGAATTTATTTTTAAGATTATTTTAAACAAGAAATAAGGTATTACATAAATTTACCAGAGGTTATCAAAAACGCTTGTGGAAAGGGAATTTGAAACACAAAAATAGATTAATAAATATTGAATAATTATTTACTCATTATTGAAGATATTTGTTCGCCAAGGGACCGCATGGTAAAAATCTATACGAATATTATAGTGGGCTACTAATTTGATTACGTTAATCATCAACGAACACAGATAAGGGATATGAAGAAGAACGATTACACAACCCCCGCTGTCGAGGAAAGTTATTACGAGCAACCTGCCAGCGATGTACAAATATTTAAATGATAATCATTTTAACGGTCACAGCTTCAAGGACAAGCAGACTCGAGTATTTCATATCAATTTAAATTTTAAACCTTCACGCTTTCTTGAAAAAATAGGGTAAACAGACCGACAGACAGACGGACATCGAAGTGATTTTATAAGGGTTCCGGTTTTTTCTTTTGAGGTGCGGAACCCTAAAAAGATAAGTAACGTAAGATTTTGGAAGTAATGAACTGCTGGGTAGTTTGTTTGGTTCTTTTACCCAGCTATAGCAATAGAAAGCGGTGACGGGCGGGCGTTTTGGGGGCTGTCTTGATGTAATTTGACGTGCACAAAGTACTTTTTAAGTCTATTTGGATTAAATTATTTTTATGTTTTTTTTTAAATACCGTTTTGTATTTAACCGGAGAAATAATTAAAAATAAAATGGCCGCGAGGTAATAGGCTGTTTTGCCCCGTATTCGTGTTAGGCAATCATAATCTACAATTGCCTTTTCATCGATCGTTATAACTTAGATTTGATTTAGGTATAAAAATATAGGGAAATAATGATCGATAAAAAGATTTTGTAATTTAAAAAAACCTTAGTATATTATTTGCTCTGTTAGTTTTAAGAAAATATGCCGCATGTGTCTAAGTATGTTGATGGATTATGAATTAAAGGACGCGCGCAACTGCATCCACTAAATCTACTTTACATTAAGATAGAAATATGTGAGTTGTTTAATAATAATCACTAAAGAGTATAAAAAGTATTGAAGCTATTGTATAAAAGCAGAAAATACACGAACACGTAAAACACGATTTTTTTGTCTTTTTTATAGTTTTTTTTTTACACACACTATAGTTAAAAATGATATACTTAAAAGTAGCGTCGAATTTTAAAACTGAACTCAAGAAGGCTATAATTAAAGATTTTAACAGAATTTCATAAAGAATATTAAAAATGATCTTAACTAAATACCGAAACGAAAATAAAATGGCCGCGAGGTAGGCCGTTGCACCGTCGGTGTTACTGTCCAGGGATGTTCCCTGTGACCCGGTACTGACTGTTGCGCTGCAGCAACAGTTACAGTGACGACACTGCACTGTTGCGACAGCGGGCGGTGGGGTCGTCACGTCCCTACGCCGGTATAACCTCTTACCTCCTAACCAATACTATTAATTCCAGTTATAAAAAGATTAAAATAAAAGATTTTTTTTTGAAAAAAAAAACCTTAGTATATTATTTGCTCTGTTAGTTTTAAGAAAATATGCCGCATATGTCTAAGTATGTTGATGGATTATGAATTAAAGGACGCGCGCAACTGCATCCACTAAATCTACTTTACATTAAGATAGAAATATGTGAGTTGTTTAATAATAATCAATAAAGAGTATAAAAAGTATTGAAGCTATCGTATAAAAGCAGAAAATACACGAACACGTAAAACGCGATTTTTTTGTCTTTTTTATAGTTTTTTTTACACACACTATAGTTAAAAATGATATACTTAAAAGTAGCGTCAAATTTTAAAACTGAACTCAAGAAGACTATAATTAAAGATTTTAACAGAATTTCATAAAGAATATTAAAAATGATCTTAACTAAATACCGAAACGAAAATAAAATGGCCGCGAGGTAGGCCGTTGCACCGTCGGTGTTACTGTCCAGGGATGTTCCCTGTGACCCGGTGCTGACTGTTGCGCTGCAGCAACAGTTACAGTGACGACACTGCACTGTTGCGACAGCGGGCGGTGGGGTCGTCACGTCCCTACGCCGGTATAACCTCTTACCTCCTAACCAATACTATTAATTCCAGTTATAAAAAGATTAAAATAAAAGATTTTTTTTGCCAAAATTAGGAATTATTAAAAGCAAGGTTAATAAAAATGTTTTAGATTTATAGTTTCCTTACAAAGTTCAATTAGGAATTGCAAAGCTCTAAATAAAAACTGTAAAATATGAAAAATACTTGGAAAAACGCACACACACACACTTAAAGCTATTACTAATTCATAAGATATTTATTTATACTAACCTAATCTCTCGCTTTTATTATGTACCTAAGAGTTATAAAGTGATAATAAAAAGTTACTTCTTGAATTTATGAAAATAGAATTAACATTTTAAATTTCTTTTTTGATTTTACTGGTTTAATGTTTTACGTATGAACAAATATAATAACTAAAACAGTAGGGAATGGAATGTTAATTAGAGGTCAGTGATCAATGATTCTTAATTAAACAAAAACTTCTCAGAATAACCCCAAAATAATTAACTAGTTTTTTAAATTGTTACTATTTTTCAAACAATGTAATCTGAGGGATATTGACACCACCAATCAATTGACATGCTTTTTCATATAAAAAACGTATTTTATAATTAATGAAAAATGAATAGGGTTTTAGGTGCTAAAATATGACATTTTTTTAGAAAAGTGTCTTGGAAATTTGGTTTGATGGTGACAACATCCTAATTGACCCTATTAAAGATATATTATTATATAAATTGTTGCTATTGATTATAATTATATATTCCCACATGGGAGACCAATCACACGCGCGGACGTACTAACACGCACGCATACACACACACATTCAAACACATACATACAAACATACACACACACACATACATACAGGGATAACAGTATTGAACTACCAAATTGTTTTAATAAAATATTTTCACCTAGAATAACAAGTTTTTATTAACCTATCTACTTGAAACAAAAGATATCGAATGTAAACTTAATGTGGAATAAAGACTTAAAGAGTACAAAAGATTAATTAATTCATTAAAAAAAATTACTTTGCGTTCAAGGATGGTCAAATGCGTTTTATATTATATTTTACACCAACCTAACACTAATTAATTGAAAATATTCTTAACTTTCTTGCTTAAACAAAATTAGTCCAAAAAATGAGACCTAAACATGTGGAACTCAAATAATTTTAATTTAGATTAAAATTTAAACCTAAAATATGCTTGAAAAAATTATAAAACTTATTAAGAAAATGTCCCGGAAAACTATAATAAAGAATCTCATGTTAAACTCTTTATTTTGTGGAAAATTATTATTGTAACGTGAAACGAAATAATACTAACTGAGATATTGATCAAAGTCGGAATTTATTTATATGATTATTTTAAACAAGAAATAAGGTATTCCATAAATTAACCAGAGGTTATCAAAAACGCTTGTGGAAAGGGAATTTGAAACACAAAAATAGATTAATAAATATTGAATAAATATTTACTCATTATTGAAGGTATTTGTTCGCCAAGGGACCGCATGGTAAAAATCTATACGAATATTATAGTGGGCTACTAATTTGATTACGTTAATCATCAACGAACACAGATAAGGGATATGAAGAAGAACGATTACACAACCCCCGCTGTCGAGGAAAGTTATTACGAGCAACCTGCCAGCGATGTACAAATATTTAAATGATAATCATTTTAACGGTCACAGCTTCAAGGACAAGCAGACTCGAGTATTTCATATCAATTTAAATTTTAAACCTTCACGCTTTCTTGAGAAAATAGGGTAAACAGACCGACAGACAGACGGACATCGAAGTGATTTCGACGGGCGGGCGTTTTGGGGGCTGTCTTGATGTAATTTGACGTTGAATGATTTTTATGTTTTTTTTTTTAAATAACGTTTTTTATTTAACCGGAGAAATAATTAAAAACAAATGGCCGCGAGGTAATAGGCTGTTTTGCCCCGTATTCGTGTTAGGCAATAATAATCTACAATTGCCTTTTCATCGATCGTTATAACTTAGATTTGATTTAGGTATAAAAATATAGGGAAATAATGATCGATAAAAAGATTTTGCAGTGAAAAAAAACCTTAGTATATTATTTGCTCTGTTAGTTTTAAGAAAATATGCCGCATATGTCTAAGTATGTTGATGGATTATGAATTAAAGGACGCGCGCAACTGCATCCACTAAATCTACTTTACATTAAGATAGAAATATGTGAGTTGTTTAATAATAATCAATAAAGAGTATAAAAAGTATTGAAGCTATTGTATAAAAGCAGAAAATACACGAACACGTAAAACACGATTTTTTTGTCTTTTTTATAGTTTTTTTTTTACACACACTATAGTTAAAAATGATATACTTAAAAGTAGCGTCAAATTTTAAAACTGAACTCAAGAAGACTATAATTAAAGATTTTAACAGAATTTCATAAAGAATATTAAAAATGATCTTAACTAAATACCGAAACGAAAATAAAATGGCCGCGAGGTAGGCCGTTGCACCGTCGGTGTTACTGTCCAGGGATGTTCCCTGTGACCCGGTACTGACTGTTGCGCTGCAGCAACAGTTACAGTGACGACACTGCACTGTTGCGACAGCGGGCGGTGGGGTCGTCACGTCCCTACGCCGGTATAACCTCTTACCTCCTAACCAATACTATTAATTCCAGTTATAAAAAGATTAAAATAAAAGATTTTTTTTTGAAAAAAAACCTTAGTATATTATTTGCTCTGTTAGTTTTAAGAAAATATGCCGCATATGTCTAAGTATGTTGATGGATTATGAATTAAAGGACGCGCGCAACTGCATCCACTAAATCTACTTTACATTAAGATAGAAATATGTGAGTTGTTTAATAATAATCAATAAAGAGTATAAAAAGTATTGAAGCTATCGTATAAAAGCAGAAAATACACGAACACGTAAAACACGATTTTTTTGTCTTTTTTATAGTTTTTTTTACACACACTATAGTTAAAAATGATATACTTAAAAGTAGCGTCAAATTTTAAAACTGAACTCAAGAAGACTATAATTAAAGATTTTAACAGAATTTCATAAAGAATATTAAAAATGATCTTAACTAAATACCGAAACGAAAATAAAATGGCCGCGAGGTAGGCCGTTGCACCGTCGGTGTTACTGTCCAGGGATGTTCCCTGTGACCCGGTGCTGACTGTTGCGCTGCAGCAACAGTTACAGTGACGACACTGCACTGTTGCGACAGCGGGCGGTGGGGTCGTCACGTCCCTACGCCGGTATAACCTCTTACCTCCTAACCAATACTATTAATTCCAGTTATAAAAAGATTAAAATAAAAGATTTTTTTTGCCAAAATTAGGAATTATTAAAAGCAAGGTTAATAAAAATGTTTTAGATTTATAGTTTCCTTACAAAGTTCAATTAGGAATTGCAAAGCTCTAAATAAAAACTGTAAAATATGAAAAATACTTGGAAAAACGCACACACACACACTTAAAGCTATTACTAATTCATAAGATATTTATTTATACTAACCTAATCTCTCGCTTTTATTATGTACCTAAGAGTTATAAAGTGATAATAAAAAGTTACTTCTTGAATTTATGAAAATAGAATTAACATTTTAAATTTCTTTTTTGATTTTACTGGTTTAATGTTTTACGTATGAACAAATATAATAACTAAAACAGTAGGGAATGGAATGTTAATTAGAGGTCAGTGATCAATGATTCTTAATTAAACAAAAACTTCTCAGAATAACCCCAAAATAATTAACTAGTTTTTTAAATTGTTACTATTTTTCAAACAATGTAATCTGAGGGATATTGACACCACCAATCAATTGACATGCTTTTTCATATAAAAAACGTATTTTATAATTAATGAAAAATGAATAGGGTTTTAGGTGCTAAAATATGGCATTTTTTTAGAAAAGTGTCTTGGAAATTTGGTTTGATGGTGACAACATCCTAATTGACCCTATTAAAGATATATTATTATATAAATTGTTGCTATTGATTATAATTATATATTCCCACATGGGAGACCAATCACACGCGCGGACGTACTAACACGCACGCATACACACACACATTCAAACACATACATACAAACATACACACACACATACATACAGGGATAACAGTATTGAACTACCAAATTGTTTTAATAAAATATTTTCACCTAGAATAACAAGTTTTTATTAACCTATCTACTTGAAACAAAAGATATCGAATGTTAACTTAATGTGGATAAAGACTTAAAGAGAACAAAAGATTAATTAATTCATTAAAAAAATATACTTGCGTTTAAGGATGGTCAAATGCGTTTTATATTATATGTTACACCAACCTAACATAACTAACTAATTGAAAATATTCTTAACTTTCTTACTTAAACAAAATTAGTCCAAAAAATGAGACCTTAACATGTGGAACTCAAATAATTTTCATTTAGATTAAAATTTAAACCTAAAATATGCTTGAAAAAATTATAAAACTTATTGAGAAAATGTCCCGGAAAACTATAATAAAGAAACCCATGTTAAACTCTATTTATTAATAAACTTAATCTAAATTCAAAATGAAATTTTAAATAATTTGAGATCCCTGGAATTCGGAACCGCTAGATTGTGACGAAGACCAATCCAAAAAGCTGGTCCTAAATACGTTTAAAAGCGTAGCGAATAAAAAGTTCATTAATTTGAGTTAGGGCATGTAAGAACTGAATAACTAGAACTTAAATATCCTTAAAAAATTGATTTATTTTTATTTGAAAATACAAATTATTAAATTAGAAAAAGGTAAATGGATAAACGGTATTTATTTTGTGGAAAATTATTATTGTAACGTGAAACGAAATAATACTAACTGAGATATTGATCAAAGTCGGAATTTATTTATATGATTATTTTAAACAAGAAATAAGGTATTACATAAATTTACCAGAGGTTATCAAAAACGCTTGTGGAAAGGGAATTTGAAACACAAAAATAGATTAATAAATATTGAATTTTCTAGACACTTTTGACATTAAATAAGTAATTTTAAGTTTTATGGTCCTAAAAGTTGTATTTACCAAGGTTTCAAAGTGCCAAAGTCTAAGGTGATAAAATAATAATCCAAGGATAAAATATACATGATTAATAAAATATATTAGATTATAAAGTAAATGTATGGTCACTCACATATTATTTACTTTATAATCAAAGTTATTTTATATAAAAACGTATAGCACCCCTTTAAATTTAAATAATGTAACAATGTAAAATAACAAACCTATATTAATTAATAAAAACAAACAGAACACAAATTTTGAGGAGCCAAGATTTTTGATTAGAAAATAACAGTCGGAATATTTATATTTTTGATAATAATGAGATAAATAATATAATCAAATGGTTAATTAAACTTGAATAAACAAACTAATGAAATTGAATAATTAATAATGAAATTTTCAAAATTATTTTAACTATTGTAAAGTTAAGAATCAAAGCATAAAACAATAAAAACTGAAGTTAACGAAAACATTAAAAAATGAGGTAGAATCAATTAAAGCGTTAACTAATAGGACGTGAGACACTTAACAATTTACCAAAATTAATTGAACAAAATCCTAATATAAATAAAATAGCATCTATATTTGCACCATTGCTTAAGGCCATGGCACACTATAAATATATACATATATATATGATAAGGCACGCTTTGGCGTTATGTTACTAATTAAAACATTAAATAAAAACAGATTATTATTATTATCACCGTGAACCTGCCACTACGAACCTTCGAAATTGTAAATTAGATTGACAATATAATTGAATTAAACAATTAAATTCAACAAAAATGGAACTTATCACTCAAAACGCTTCTAAACGTATATCGACCCCCTACCACTTTGACACTTAACACTATCGTTGGTGACCAGCGAGCGTACAAAACTGTTCTACCGCGTACTGCTTAGGAGATAGCAATCATGACGAAATATTATCGGGCCAGCCTTTTGGACTAGTTTGCGTCACATATCTAGCAAAAAAAATAGTAAAGAACTAAGATTAAACCTTAAACTCATATGTCAAAACTTAACATTTGAACCTAAACCTACTAAATATTATATTTCGTCATTTTTGCAACCTCCCAAGTGGTACGCGGTTGACTTTTCGTGCACTCGTCGCTCACTAAGAAAGCATTAAGTCCCGAAGTAGTAGGGGGAGATGAAAAGAGAAATATACTTTTATTTTAACATAATATATTTTGAAAAAATTGCTGATTACTGATGTTATTTACATCACACTAAAGAGATAAAAAAATAATCCGATGCTAATAAAAATTATGACAGAAAATACCCAAAATGGAAATAATATTAAATAATGTTCTTGAATTGCGTGAGCGCATTGACCATCCATGATCGATTTATAACATTACGACTAATTTAAATCAAACTCAATACAACTTATATAACTTTAGATTTTTATCCCAAAGAAACAAATCTAATTACCGAAATTAAAATAAAATGGCCTCGATGTACTAGGCCGTTGCACCGTCGGTGTTACTGTCCAGGGATGTTCCCTGTGTCCCGGTGCTGACTGTTGCGCTGCAGCAACAGTTACAGTGACGACACTGCAACTGTTGCGGCAGCGGGCGGTGGGGTCGTCACGTCCCTACGCCGCCGTATTACATATGTCTATTAAGACCTGCAATTTATCACTCTTTTATTGTGTCTGGGATGTGATGTTTAAAAGAACATTTTTAATAAATACGATCTAGTTTTTGAACCTAAAATATTAATTGTTTATTCTTTGTTACCTAGAATTTTGAGTATTTTATTTTATGGCAGTCTACATACACTTTTTGACTAATAATTTGGTATCTTCGTCTGTGCAGGTGTTTAGGAGAGGAAGACGATCTTCTTCTTAGCAATTTTCATTATGAATAATGACAATTACGGAGAAGAAAGATTGTCAGCCTACCCTACACCCCTGTAGTGACACAGGGGTTTACAAAGTTATTTTATAGCAAAATCAGAAGTTATAGAAATGTTGTATTAGGTCACTTCCATTCTAAGAGTACAAATGTCCTAAAGTGTGGTTTGATACCTAGGTTTTTGAGTATTTTAGACCTTGCGTTCAATTATATTTGATTTTTCCCAATTTTAAATATGTAACGATACGTGTTTCGTCAAGAATAACAGAATGGAATCTAAGTATACAATTATCTACCTAAACTAGGTTTAAAAAAAATATGCGAGGATAAATGGCGGAAAATAAGTTAAAGAGTAATAATTCTGATAAACACAGCTGAGTGGTATCCGGTCTAGAATAAACCTCTCCCTTTCCTCCCGTTGGTGTCGTAAGAAGCAACTAAGGGAAATTTCAAATCCCAAAGCCGCCTGCCAAGCGTAAATGGCAGTTTAATAAAAAATAAAAATTATGTCAAGTTACAGGAAGTTGTAATAACATGAATGCCAATAGTCTATTATACGCCCAAAATTTAATAATTATTGAAACCAGACATCAATTAATTTAGCTTATTTTTAAAAATTTTATAGTTCCGTACCTCAATTAAAAAAAGCGAGTCAAGGCGTTTAAAAAAATAATTAAAGTTATTCCAGAAATGAAAATAAAATGGCCGCGAGGTACAAGGCCGTTGCACCGTCGGTGTTACTGTCCAGGGATGTTCCTTGTGACCCGGTGCTGACTGTTGCGCTGCAGCAACAGTTACAGTGACGACACTGCAACTGTTGCGACAGCGGGCGGTGGGGTCGTCACGTCCCTACGCCGCCGTATTACATATGTCTATTAAGACCTGCAATTTATCACTCTTTTATTGTGTCTGGGATGTGATGTTTAAAAGAACATTTGTAATAAATACGATCTAGTTTTTGTACCTAAAATATTAATTGTTTATTCTTTGTTACCTAGCATTTTGAGTATTTTATTTTATGGCCGTCTACATACACTTTTTGACTAATAATTTGGTATCTTCGTCTGTACAGGGGTTTAGGAGAGGAAGACGATCTTCTTCTTAGCAATTTTCATTATGAATAATGACAATTACGGAGAAGAAAGATTGTCAGCCTACCCTAAACCCCTGTAGTGACACAGGGGTTTAGAAAGTTATTTTATAGAAAAATCAGAAGTTATAGAAATTTTGTATTAGGTCATTTCCATTATAAGAGTACAAATGTCCTAAAGTGTGGTTTGATACCTAGCTTTTTGAGTATTTTAGACCTTGCGCTCAATTATATTTGATTTTCCCCAATCCTAAATATGCACCGATACGTGTGTCGTCAAGAATAATAGAATGGAATCTATGTATACAATTATCTACCTAAACTAGGTTAAAAAAAAACGCGAGTATAAATGGTGGAAAATAAGTTAAAGAGTAGTAATTGTGATAAACACAGCCGAGTGGTATCCGGTCTAGAATAAACCTTATAATATACAATAAACCCCTAAAATTATTTTTTAAATTTTTTGAGTTCCGTACCTTAAATTAAAAAAACGAGTAAAAGCGTTTAAGAAAAAAATCAAGTAAGTAATTACAGAAATGAAAATAAAATGGCCGCGAGGTACTAGGCCGTTGCACCGTCAGTGTTACTGTCCAGGGATGTTCCCTGTGACCCGGTGCTGACTGTTGCGCTGCAGCAACAGTTACAGTGACGACACTGCAACTGTTGCGACAGCGGGCGGTGGGCCGTGGGGTCGTCACGTCCCTACGTATAACCTCTTACCTCCTAACCAATACTATTAATTCCAGTTATAAAAAGATTAAAAATAACAGATTCTTTTTGCTAAAATTAGGAATTATTAAAAGCAAGGTTAATAAAAATGTTTCAGATTTATAGTTTCCTTACAAAGTTAAATTAGGAATTGCAAAGCTCTAAATAAAAACTGTAAAATATGAAAAATACTTGGAAAAACGCACACACACACACTTAAAGCTATTACTAATTCATAAGATATTTATTTATACTAACCTAATCTCTCGCTTTTATTATGTACCTAAGAGTTATAAAGTGATAATAAAAAGTTACTTCTTGAATTTATGAAAATAGAATTAACATTTTAAATTTCTTTTTTGGTTTTACTGGTTTAATGTTTTACGTATGAACAAATATAATAACTAAAACAGTAGGGAATGGAATGTTAATTAGAGGTCAGTGATCAATGGATCGTCACGTCCCTACGTCGGGATAACCTAACAATAATTTAATCCGCACGAAATGCTTATTTTTTGACGAAAAATTGAATTGTAATCTATTAACATAATATTATGTTCTCACAAGTTTCATATAAACAAGACATAAAAAACAAGTTTGGATTACTAAATGTTCCCGAACTGTTCGCTTCACTTTTACAACTATTTTTAATGATTAATAAACAACAATATAGTAAAAAGAAAGACATGGCCAGAATTGGCACTGAATACAGATTTGTGTAGAAATAAAGGGGAGACCTTTGCCCAGCAGTGGGACACAGAAGAGCCTTACAATAAAAAAAACATATACAATGTAACTGTTTAACATACATGACACTACTAAGGAAGAGAGTTCAAGGGAGTAGAACTAAAATGGTCACAGTGAGCACTTCCTCCAAGATAAAATAATTTATAGGATTTTGATATTATTTAGCATGTTGCTCATGTCAGTTTGAAATTCAAAGTTCTTTTATTGATTTGTATAATGATTCTCCGAGTTCCCGTAAGAGCCTAAGCAATTACTGTAATTTATTATTCATTTCATATCTAGATCTTATAAGGTGTCAATATTGCCGCCTGAAAAAAAGGGACCGTAGGTATTTATAACGATTATTGTTTCCGTTCATCGTTAAGTTTTTGTAATACTTTTTTGCGGTTTAGATATGTAATTAACTTTTTATGATCGCGATTCTGTTGATTGACAGTTTTCGACATCGAAGTGACATTTAAAGCAATTCCTAAGTTGTCACCATTTTGTTATCCTAATACGTCAAGATAAGTCAAAAAGTATAGAAAAGTCTTATGCTAACAAAATGAACGAGAAAAGTGTTCCGAACTGCACACATACATAATTATACATCTTGACAAAGACGTAAAAGAGATAGCTTAATTATAACAATAAGAGTAAAACAATTCATATAAGTTTGACACTTGCGCGCGCATGCTTAACGTGACTCAGGCAAGCCCATAAAATGACCCAATTGGCACACGACAACTAGATTAATTTTCGTTTCATGTTCATTTAAAAAAAAAGTCCTATATTATTTAAATATTTGTAAAAAGGCATGCGACCTCAATTTGTCCGCCTGTCCGATAGTCAACTTTTACTTTCGTCTGATTTATTTTATGGCCGTCTACTTAAACTTTTTTTACTAATAAATTGGTATCTTCGTCCGTACAGGGGTTTAGGATAGGAAAACGATCTTCTTTTTCTTCTTAGCAATTTTCATTATGAATAATGAAAATTACGGAGAAGAATCGTTTACCTACTCTAAACCCCTGTAGAGACACAGGGGTTTAGAAAGTAATTTTAAGAAATTATAATTTATAGATTTTTTTTATGAATTAGGTCACTTCCATTCTAAGGGTACGAATGTCCTAAAGTGCGGTTTTTTAAATGGATTTAAGCAGAACTTTAATGAAGTTTTAAAAGAAGTCTCGGCGCGGGGGCTTTCTTTAGATTTTAGTCCCTTAATCATTAGATCCGTCGTATAAAAAGCTAGAGCACGAGTCACACTTGAAGTTGCTGGGGTCGATATCGTCAAGAGGGCCCGATCTGCGCGGCTCCTCCAGCAAGGCCACGGGGTCCACGTCGCCTACGTCTATGATCTGTACATCGTCGTCATCGTCGCCGTCCCAACGAACTGTTGGCTCTGGCACCTCGTAATTAGGATACGCGATTGGTGGGACCTCGCAAGACTCTTCTCTGTGTAGTCCTAATGGCAATGGAAAGTCCACCTCGTAGCGGGGCGGAATAGGGCCCACATCTTCATCTAACAGGGGAGTCTCGTCGAAACTATTCGAATCATTATCGTCGGGTGACGGTAATGGTATTTGAGGAATCTGATAGGTGTTGTGGTATGATCCGGGGACTGGAGAATACGGGCAGTGCAGCTTGTACAAGGTGAATGGGTTGTCTTGGGAGAGTTCCCACCAAGAGCCCCCGGCGAACAGAGCAGTGGACGTGATACGATGTTCCGCCGAATACCAAACATAGAACCTAGTGGGCGATTGGTCATTTACGTTTTGGCCATTTACGTTTTGGCCATTTACGTTTCGGTCGTTTACGTTTCGGTCATTTACGTTTTGAGCACCTAACTCTAGTTCGTCGTCAGGTGAATCAAACATTTCATCTAGAACCATATTGCTTACAATATTGTGAATATCTATATCTACATCGGACATGAAGCATTCGTTCTGGTATGCATGGTAATGCCACTGGCTCTCGTTCCAGCGTGAGCTGCTGGCAATACTTAAATCTAAGGGTGCCACCTGGCCACTTACTTGCGCGGGGGGGGTCAGGCGGCTGGTGGATGGCTGAGGCAGATCCCGCGGTGGGCAGCCAGGGGCGCGCGCGGGCTGGAGCTGCGCGGCCGATGCCTGGGGCGTGTCCTAGGAGGAGTCTGAACGGAGGCGAGCCTTTATACTGTCGGTCACTTCGTTCAGCTCTCGATTGGCTACGTACACGAACACTTCTACCGGCGCTATGTTCAGCTTCTTGTGTTTATTGGTGCTCAGTAATTTGAGCGTGTGCTCTAGGCACAGAGACGATTTCTTGTCAGTGAGCCCTTGTACCTTTAGGATAAAATAATTTAATCGTTAAAATGGTCACCATAATCATACACTACGTTTATTTATCTTGTTTTGTGGTCTTAGTTATACAAACAACACAGTTTAATAATACAATGTGAGACTAATATTATGAAGGTGAAAGTTTGTGAGTGTGTTTGTTACTTTTTCACGCTCAAACGGCTGGAACAATTTTGATAAAATTTGGTAGAAAGGTAGCTTATACCGTGGATTAACACATAGGCTACTTTTATCCCGAAAAAAATGTAGCGGATAACACCGCGGGCGCACCTATTGCATTATAAGTGGCAAGAACCGAGCGAGTTGCTGTGTTAACCATTTTATGTAGATACAAAAGCTTTACCTACAAATAGAAGATGATTATAAGATGATAGTCTTACCTTAGAGAGGTACAAGTAAGCCCTGCAGTAGTCGCATTCCTTATCACGAGCGTTCCACGTGCTGGTGTTAAGCTTCTTTCGTGAAGTATTTTCACCCTGTAACAATATCACTGATCAGCCACCGGTAACCAGAATGACGCAAACAAATACTACCGACTCGTTTGTGTATCGTATACGTAAGAGTCCCCAGATGTCCTGTACCCCAATATGTGTGATCTGTTCGTGAATATTTGTACCGATTTTTGTGCATGAAATATGTTCTGTCTGTATGTGTGTGTACATGAATCTCTAATGTATGAAAAAACAATAGCAATACGTGTGAAGTTCATCACCTCTCCGTTGCAGTTCGTGTATCTTCAGAGCTAGCCGTGGTGACAACGTGAATTGCATTTACATAAATCTAGTAGCAAGCCAATTCGTTGAATCCAAAATGTATAACGTAATGGTTGGATACTCGAGTCATCAAAACGCTACGGCGACGGCGGGCCAACCGGTCGCCACCACTTAGATCGTTCATCTTCTTCTGTGTCGCCTGTGATGGTACGGCTATCCCAAAATAAAGGACCATGGCTAACCCCATTCTCAGACAAAATTGCGACGGCACTAGATGAAATTGTATTAAATTTAGTCTCAGCCCTTGAAGATTTACCATAGTCCTTCATTATGAACTCAATGTTGCGGTCTCTAGAAAAGAACAATAGATAAGGCGGTGCACCTTGAATAGATGCTCCTGTTTCTATGTATAGCAGACCGCCTACCCCGATCGTTTAGTGTCATTGCAAATAAGTTGGCCAATACAAATCCAAAATACAAGGGGAAGAAGACTTATCAAAAATATCTGTGCCTACAGCCTTGGATAACTGAACACACAAGAGACACAAGAACGATAGTTATGGCAGAAAGGACATTGGGGGCGACTACACCGATTACGATCAGAAGTATAAGCTCACTTACCCCGTATGTAAACTTGAGCCCATGCTTCTGTAACTTCACGCGGTTGTTTAATTCTTCGGTTATGATTTTATCGAGTGTGGGTTGTATTTTCTTAAGATCACACAGATCGATTTTCGGGTCTTTGCTCATTTCGATGAGCAGCTGTTCTAAAGAGAACATAGTCGGCTCGCAGCTCTCACGGGTTTCCTGATAAAAATTCAAAGGTTTTAGTCCCCATTGTGTTACTTCTGACGACTTCAAAAAAAAATTGTATGTAAAAACCTTGCACAACACTAAGAATCTCTCCTGTGTCATTTTACAAAGACCCAGATTCGAGATCACATCTGCGGATCACAATATGTCCCGTGCGGTTATCGAACCCACAACTGTTCCAACTGACATATATTCATATTGGTTGCTGTTAATATGACTCCAACATACCTGAATAACTTGCGAGATGTTGTCTAGCCAAGACTTAGGCGCAAAATATACGCTCTCGGACTCGCTGTAGCCCGTGCTGATAGAGCACGAGTAGGCCTTAGGGAACACGAACACGTACTCTCCGGGGACCTGCACTGCGCGGGTGAGCGACACGTTGTGCTCGCGCAGGATGTTAGGAGGAATCATGGCGATGTCGGTGGACAGCCACAGAGACTTGTTCTGACAAGACGTTGGGGTCAGAGTCTCTACCGCCTTCCTGAAGTTATCCGATTGGTCGTCTGGAATCCCGTACCTGATCATACAAATTAAACAATTTACCACCAATTCTGTTTGGAGATTATTTGTACACAAACAATATAAAGATCTCTTACCAAATCTTATCGGCACCACTATGCATGTATTCGTTCCAGCACAACGCGTGAGGATCTTTGTGCCAGCAGCTCGTGGAGTAGAGCATTGCGAGGTGCAGCGTCGGCACTGTCACTCCGAGGACGGAGCCCAAGTAACGCAGGTAGTTGCGAGGATTTGTGTTGAACAACTGCAATTAATACAAGACATAGAAGCTTCTAATAATCACCATTAGCATTTTGAGTATGCAGCGGAAAGATAACAGTTTACTTTGCACAACGAATATGAAACCAAACATACCTTCAGATTCCAAAGATTGATTCCGTAACCATCTGATTTATTGTATTTAGGGAAGCCATGACCTTCTTCGCCGGTATCAATGGCGGCTGTGTTGACACAAAGATGTTCAGTGCCAAATACAACATGTTGCCAATATTTTGCTTCCAGTGATTCGTTGGTGGCATTATTCCTGCCAGAAACGCTTTCGCCGACGTGGCTCTCGTAAACATTCAAAGCAACCTGAGGGAAAGAGAAGGCATTACATGATTATATTTAAATATGGTTTATGGAAGCAACGTTCACAGACAATACAAAGCTTTTATATATATAGATGTACGTACTTTTTTAAACTTGGCGAAGTTCATGACCTGGCCGTTCACAACACAGTCCTCGGCTTCAATGAGCGCGTTGCCAGTGGCTTCGTCCTCAGACTCTCCTTCAGAAGACTCCAGCTCACCAAGCATACGCTTCTGACGATAAAACGGGTTCAAAGCGCGGTCTAAAAGCTTGTTATTCTTCTTTAGCCACGCGGATTCAACCTTGCTCATGATCTCCTGCCGTTCCTCTGCAGGACAAAAAGATGCTTTGTTGTATTTTTGTTATATTGGGCCATTCGTATATCATAATACTAACAACACACAGAATAAAGACATTGATATAACAAACATTGCAGAAATATTATGTCCGATATATGGCGGTAAAATAATAGTTCGTCACATAAAAATAACGCTGACCGATACTTAACTTTTTAAATTGTAATCTATTCGAAAGTGTTACGATACTATAATGATTGTACAATAAAACAATTACACTTAATTATAAACCACAATAGCCTGCGACCATAAAAAGTGACTATATCCGACTGCAAACACAGTCGCTCACAGCTGCTCAGCGTTCTTTTTACGTGACGGGAGCTATACACGATGCAAATCCAAGGACTTAAACTTAAGTATTGTTTCACAAGTTCTTGTTTCTTCTTTGTTGTAGTCTTCGACTGGAAGCCGCGTCCAGCCGTGGTATTCCATCCGCTTCATTTCCCTTTTGTTATATTATAAAGGAGATGAAGCTATGCGTCACCAAGGAGGACAGTGCTCGCTAATGATCAGGACCGGGTTCTCTTCAACAATCTCCTTTACGATGGAAATGCTTTGCCTCAAATGATCCAAAAACTCAGAGTGCTTTTTTTTATATACTATAACCTTTGAGTTTTTGGATGGTTTGAAGCAAGCATCATCTTCAAATCACGAGGTTGTTATGTGCATGATCCCTTTAATCCTAATTTATGTAATTATATACCTATAAATGAGATCTTCAAGAACGAAAAGAACATCTCGTTTTTTTAAAAAATCAGTTTCCTAAATAAAATATGTCTTTTATAATTTCACGCAGCGAGGAACACTGATAACGGTTTGTGATGAAAATAAATGAATTACCCAAATTGGACAAACTTAAACAATGTTCATATAAAATAAAATACTTACGGTGTGTGAGCGTAGCATATGGCAGTAAATATTTCACATAAATTTGGTCAAGTTTCCTCTCTATAACGGGTGTCTTGCCAAATTTCATCTCTTCCGCCACCTTACTCCATCGTTTCTTATTTATAACGTTCTCCAATCCGCCATAACGTTGGACGATGTGGTATAATCTCGGCAAATTGATTTCCACGCCATCGACCTAAAAGTTTTATATATTTTTAATTTTTGCCTTATGACTGGAACAGGTTGATTTAAACAAAATCCTATAAACAACAAAAGGCAATGAGGATTTCCACCAATCAATTGACATACTTTTTGACGAGGTGTCAAAATGCTATTGCTCCATAGATTATGTATGGTTATAGGAACCTATGACGTAATAAAAATCGAATTTTACACTTAATTAAAATGTTGTAGGTTTTTTACTATTGAAATTATTGATATTGATGTCAACTACCCTATTGTGTATGTAAATATTAATGACCTGCGGCGGACGCGTTACGTTCACATTCTGTTGATGCAGACAAAGTCGTATAGCACTCATCTCCCTGGACGCCGGGCCCCAGCGATTTAGGAACCGGGACACATATTGGTTTGACACATCGAATCGAAGGTCCTCATTGATTGTACACGGGGGCTGCCATCCTTCAGGTGGTATCACTTTACATATACCAAATTTATAGGCTACATTCCAGATTTTTTCAATATATACAATAGGATCCTGAAGAAAAAAAAAATACATAAGAATTTATAAGTTAAATTATTAATTCAGTTTTTCTTTCTGGACATACATACCTCAAATTCTTCAGGCGAAGGCAAATATACTGGCGCTTCGACGATTCTGGCACTCTCGGCGCTGGTCGGAAAACCTGCCACAGCCGGGTACCGACCCGCTGCAGAGGGACCTACTGAGGGACCTGCATCCATACTATCGTCTCCCTTTGCATCTTTTTCTAATTTTAGGGCTCTAGCTTGGGCATCCACTTCATCCATCAAGCTGGCCTCGTTTGTCGCATTCGGCAGTTCGGCATTCGAAGTCGAGGGCCCAGGTTCGTAGTATACAGTAACAGGTATGATTTTCTCGTCTTGCGGTTCAGAATCGTCATACACGAGGTGAGTATCCTCCGGTAAGTATTCCCCCGCGTCAGAGCTTGTTTCGTTCACGTCGTTTTCTTTTTCCTCCTGCGGAGATGCTTGCCTCTCAAGCGCTTCAGCCTCATTATTAACATTAGGAGCGTCATTCGTCATCTGTTCAGTCCTCTCTGGTTGAATGCTGAAATCTTCATTATCTGCCATATTACCTTCATCATTAACCACATTACCTACTTCATCGGCAACAACGCCTCCTTCATCGGCATCACCTGTCTTATCTGCCACGTCATCTTCTTCAGTTATTATGATTGCCTCTTGCTCTTCTACGTTCCTTATTTCTGTTGTGCTTTCACTCGATTCCGCAACTTTCTCAGATTTAAGGCGAGCTTCTAACGCCATAGCTATAACCCTTTCTTTTGCTGCGATAAGCTTTCGACACTTTTCTCGTCTTCTTATTTCATTGTTTTTTATTCTAGATATTTTTTCAGGGTCTGTTGCAATTATATCGCTTTCATTGCTCACAATGGTGTCTATGGTGACCCTGCGAAGGAACTTAGGAGCACCAACGAGTTGCAATGTATGGTTTAACTTTTCTAGTATGTTTTCTTGTTGCACTAGCGTGTAATTAATAACTGCAGGCGCATGGCTTCTAGGGATTAAACACCCAGATAACAAATGATTGCCGAGAATCTCGTGGTATTGCAATTTCATTACAGAATTGGCGAACCTTGGTACTAACTCTATATACAGGCAATCATTATGTAACGAGGCGTAAGCATTAATAGCTGTCGTGGTGCCTCGCCCAGTAACCTCGTCACCCGTCATGTCAACTTTGATATTAGCTAATAAAACTTTGGACAGTTTTATGATATTATTTATTCTCAGGCAGTTACTGCATCTACTGCACCGAGAATCTAGTTGAGTTTGCGAAGCGTTGATCAGTTCTTTTACGGTCTTCCATGGCGATGCAGGGCAGACGTTGTCATTAGTATTTGTAGTTTCTGTTACCATTTGTCTTCCAGCATCAGATATGGATCCTGTCATCCAGCGATAAATGTTTGGTTCAGTGTAGAACGTGCTACTTGATGTTTCATTGTTATTTGTGCGACATTGTGTTGGCACTCCTGCTGTCGTGGGTTTGAAGTGTGTTGTCCTCCTCGGTAACAATGGCGAGGATGATGCTGAAGTGGATGGCGTTGATGAAAGACCTGGCAGCGAGACGTACGAGTTCGACACTTTTTGTAAGCCACTTGGGCCGGCCACCGGTTCTAAAACATAAGGATCATAATGTGTTGAAAAAATCAAACTACATAATTAGGTATGACATGGAAGCTTATTTTATTTCCGATCCATCCATATTAGTATATATTTATTAGACCGGATCTTAGACCACCCACATTCAAGACGCGCTACCACTGACACGTTTAGTGTACCTTACACTTTACATATTCTCGATAAAATCGGAGCGACTTAAAACAGAAAAAAATACATACCCATTGGAGGATTTAAAGGTGTCAGGGCAACGAGTGGACAAGCAGGCTGTTTTGGAGTGCTGGATTTAAGGAAATAAGCCAACGGCCTGTTGTCGTCCACGGAGAAATCAGTGGAGACGAGGCGGGATTTCGTCTTTTTCTGTGATTTTGTAAATTTTTTCTTGGCCTTTGGTTTTTCTGGAGGCGGTACTTTGCGTCTCGAAGCCAAAAGTCTAGTAGTAATACGTCTTGCAGTTTCTAAAAAGTTCAAATTTTGATTCTTTGTCTTAGTTGAACGTAAAGACATGCTATGAACCCGCTGCAATGTATTTATCTTCTTTGTAATATTTCGTGTTTTTGTAACGTTATTGTTCTGCACTGAAGTATGTCTCTCTTTGTTTCTTTCGGGCTCTTTCTCTGGGCCATTGAGAATGACACGATTTGGTACCGGCTCGGGTAACTTTTCAACAAGCACATACGGCTGAAGGCTTGGATGGTCTATAGGGACGAATGCTGTAAAAAATTAACATTTATACCCTGTGAACTAACCTCGTGATCAGACAAGGGCCTTTTATACAAATATAATTATTATCGCAATAATTGCGGAATACCTATAATAAATACTACGTGTGATATATGACGTTTAAGACATAGAATTCTAATTAAGTATAGTAAAAAAAGAACATACATTGATAGGATACGTAGTCCAGAAGGGACGTTGCATTCCCATTGTGCTTGTAAACATTCCGAGTGTTCCGAGTATTCTTCCGGCGTTCGGTATTGGCAGGCACGGCGGGTGCAGCATTTGGTGGAATGTAGGCACCCTGCGCGAACTTACGCTGTGCTTGCACACGACGAGAGCGGGACCTATAATGACAGTAACATCATTGGTACCACTAGAAAACTCTTTGATAATATCGCCGAGCATAAAGCCTTCTATGTCGTTACGATTTCAATTTTCATTATTTTCAGTACATAAAAAGAGCCTTAACGAAGCTGAAACCTACACAGACTTTACATGATAAGAAGTAAAGTGATTAGTCAGTACCTATTTAATAAAAAAGTGAAAGCTTCGCGCTTTGAGTTTAATGTAACGTAAGGTTTTTAAACAATTCTGAGACATCCGATTAATCATCATAATATGATCTCAATACTATTTAATTACGGTTCGCACAGTCAATTATTATTATTTAAGTTCATAATAGAATGTTTATCATATAAAACGGTGACCGACAGACGACGCTGATCTTAATCCGAGACTTAGAGGTACAGATTAAATAAGGAGAGGGTCAAATATGGAGGATTCTGAAAGGTATACCGATTTTTTAAATTCTAAAAGAATGTTAATTTATTTTGTACGAAACTATAAACTATGGAAATAATAAGGAGGGCCAGACAACCTCTCGACCCTCCAGATTTTTTATTAACTTCTGTAGCAGTCCCTATATTGATTTGAATTAAATTTTATCACTGTTAGATATTTATATTCCCCAGATTACCAAGTACCTAGGTATCAAACCGTATCAAAAATACTAAGTAGGTACCTAAGAGCGGCGTTAATTTAAATATAGTCTACTATTTTCAAATTATGATACGCTACGTTTTGAAACCGACAGCTGCAAACAGCATGCGTACTAAGCTCCCTCCATAGTTAATACCTAAGTTAGGTAGGTATAAAAACTAAAGGGGAATTCACAAAAGAGAATAATGTTTAAACTCTCAATAGGGTATATATCAAAGAGAACGGCGCGGTGGCTTATAATTATCCGCATCCCCTAATTTAGCTTACCGAGAAAGTATATATTCATCCCGTGGAAATGTCTGGTCCAGTTGATATTTGGAACTTTAAAGATCCACGGACGGACACACCGCGCCGCTAGCTAACCTTGAAATGTAATAACTAATTCAAAGGAATATTACTCTCGCGCTGTCGTCTGCCATTCACTTTTTGTTAATAAAATGCACGTCGCGTAAGCTGGTATTTGAAGGGGTTCTATACCACCCTAGGTATTACATATGTACCTAACGAGTTGAAATAAATTAGGGTGCTGGACGATCGCATTTGTCTGAAAACTCGCATTTATTTGTTAATACGTATTTAGTTCGCACTGGCAGCTGCGCAGAGCGCAAGTTTAGTCGCAAAGGGCACAAAGAACAGAAAAATAATAGTTTAGCAATTTTGATTAAACCGTCGCGCGTCGCCAGGGCTGCTTTCTAAATAGATTTAAAAATTTTAAGTCAATATACCCCGTTGGCTCTTGTACACGTCTTCGTACACGATAGCCTAGAAATAATAAAAAATAAATTGTTAAAACATGTGAATTAAAAAAATATATCTTGAATTTAAGGAAATTGCTGTTATTCCAACAAAAACTAAGAGAAACAATTACTTTAAAAAGAATAAGTAGTTAAAGATTACTCTCAATTCTTTTAACACTTGATGAACATTTATAATTTGTCTAATTTACAAAAAATGATTGTACAATTTTATTGTAATGACTTAATTTGTATTACTCAATACGATCGGACAAACTAATAACTATCCGGATGCGTAATTTTCCCCCTTAAAATCAATATTACTAGACGGAGGCATCGTTTACCAATGCACATACAAGTCAACCGAAGGGTGACAAAGCCAGACAGGCAAAATCAAAGTCGACGTATTAAATCCAATAGCGACAACTTAATTAGCCCTTCTATCCCCGGCCTCTCCATGTTATCGAAACATCAAAGGTTTACTAATAAACGCATCAACCCCAAATCAAAAATCAATATGGCTAGACGGGAGGCATTCTGTTCCTGCGTAGCTACCTATACGTCACAAAGGGAGACGCAGCCAAATATCAAAGGAAAATTTGTACGGGAGATTAAATTAGTGCTCCCCCTGTAATCAAACACCGCATCAACCCGCGAATCAATATGGCTAGACGAGGGGCTTTCTATTTATGTACATTGATTTGTATATGAAAAGGGGAGATGAAACCAGAGTTGTAGCTATAGAAATGTATGTAGTCGGCCGCAACTAATTAATTATGGTCGTCTGGTGCAAATGAAATAGAAAGAGTCAAACAAGAGGAATCTGATGAATTATCGATTTTTAAGCCCTCGGCAGCCGTGACGGTCTAGACGTTTTCTTTAGGTACGTATGGTATGGTACGGTATAGTCTTTATTTAAACATTAACATTTAACAGCGTTATAAACAGATGCCCTACAAAACCGTTTGACTGTAGGAACTAAAGTCACTAACTTAAATTATAATTTTAACAGTAAAATGCGGACACTAATATCTTATACTTGAAAAACGAGCGTACTTTATGACATGGTCCATATTTTTGTTTTATTCATTTGATTATGGCATCACCACATAGCTTGCACCCACCTTGCAATTTAAAAACCCTAGCACAAGGCGTGACGGTAAAAAATACTACGACCGAGTTTAACAAGCAATCTAGATTATTCTAGATTTTATGCAATCTACATATCACGTGGCTAGACATGACACTGTAAGGGGTACTGCTCATTGGGTTTTTACGACGAGGAGCTTTTATTATGATTTTATAGCATAAATATGTACTTGCAGATCGGCTTAAGCAGTCGATGGGTGTGAGAACTCCCTTTTGCATGGAGATAGGTCTGGATATAATATTAATTATTGTAGAATTCCAAACTGCTTCCAAAGAAATAATTGATTTCAAATTAAAACCTTCAAAAACCACCTTTTGGTTCGCGTTTTCGGAAGATTTTAATTCTTTTACCTCTCGATTTTTAGTGGTCACGAATCATCCGACCCGGACTTTTGTAAAGCTAGTATTTTTTTTTCTAATCTCTTCGTAAATGACGGAGTTAAGAGGGATATATAATAAAAGCTCCGACGACTTAAAAACTTCCTCCTTTTTTGAAGTCGGTTATAAAGTGATCGCAAAATAGTGTTTAAATAGATATTCGTTTTTGCAACATCGTATTTTTATCAGCGCATTATATTTTTATAAAATAAATTAATTTGCTGTTAATTTTTTTAATGTGAATTATTGTTTTGCTTGCAACATTAATACTTATTATGTAACAAGCGTGTATATTAATAAGGTGAAGCGGAAACTTCCGATATCTTTTTAAGAACACTGTGTTCGCACACAGTACATTGAGATTCGGCATAGACCATAGAGAATAGATTTTTTTTTATTGCACATACAGAAATAAATTGTTTGTAGCAATTTATTTCTGTATGTATAAAGAAAGGTGAAAAATCTTTTTTTTTAATTAAAGGCGATTTTCTTCTATTTAAAAAAAAAAATAATCTTTATGAGTATGTACATATATATGTATAAGTGATGTTTACAATTTATAATGATAACCCTGTGCCCTGTATTAGTATTAAACTGTATTACAGGAGTAAAGTTATTCACGAATAGTTTGAGTTATTTTAATTAGTTACAATATAGCTATAGCTTTTAAAGTTTCATGTAGATTTTAACTATTCAGTGTCTTGCAAATATTTTATAAAAGTATCGCTAGATTGGTGTCTAAAAATGTCCTAAGCTAGGTTTGAAAAAACGAAATGACAAATTTTCGGCACTAAATTGCAAGACATAATTTTTTTAACAAAACCGTTTAATGTTGATTAGGAATAATGGAATAATAATTTGGCAATCACTTTGGTTGTTTCTATAGATTTAATGTTGGATTTTTTTCAATGGTATTTTATTAATTATAACTAAAAAGTGTACAGTAAAAATGTCGACTGGCTCAATTCTTTACTATAATGGTTCCTAACTATAAGCCTCTATGTCATTACTTATCATAAATTATTCTAGACTACTATATTATTTTTTCTTTTTTTCCGTTATTTAGCAGTTAGGTTTATTTTTTATTTAAAAAAGATTCTTAATTTATTTATTTTTATTTAAAGTAATAAATGGTTTTCGTAGATAGTTTTGAATCAATCGTGAAATTTAAAATAAATTTCTAATTATAAAATGTCTTCTTGCTTACAGTAATCCAGCAAAATATTTTAATCATATTTTTAAATATTAAAATAAAACCTAAATGTAAAACTTTTCATAATTAAGATGGTCCTTATTTACATTAAAACATTATAGTATAAGATCAGCAATATTAAAAAATATATTTATTTAAATTAAACAGAGATAACTCTGAAAAAAATCAGACGTTTAAAAATTACAAATTTTAAATCCCCGTAGGTAATTATTTTCGTATTCTAATCTTACCTCATAATGGTGAACACTTAACACTGCTTTCAGGGATCGGACACGTGCTAACTACCACTGTACTGATAAATAACTAATAAGAGATATTTCACCGCCGCGCACGCAACACATTGCCCGCGCACGCAACATATTGCGCGCGACTCGAGTTGAGCTCAATGTGTTGCGTGCTGTCTGTATCGCGAAAGGAAAGCACCCCTCCCGACCCTCCCCTCGGCTATTATATACCCCATGCATAAGCTACCGAGGTGCATGCAAACTGTCTGGGATTTGTTTCGTTGCTAGGCAACATGGCATAAGGGATGATTGGATGAAAGCTGAGTAGTTAGGACTTACATATGTATTTTAAATTAGTCTTTACCTGCGTTTTATGGGTTTTTGTAAAATATCTACGAGCTCTTTTCACTTACTGCGTAGTTTGATTGCTCGCGTCGCTTATTGGATTAGGCGTATTTTGGTCTGTGACCCCCGAACGCTAATTAAAACGGGGAAGTAGTTTTCACTCATATTGCAAGATTTTACAAATTCAAAAACATTGCAAGTTAAATAACAGCTAGTAAACCCACGCAGAGGAGGGCCTTTTACGAGACAAACCTTTGCCGTCTCGACAGATTAAGGTAGATTAATATTTTTTTCTGAGTAATAAGGCTAAATAAAAAACGTTGTAAAAATGTAGATCCCTCGTGTCATGGGATATCCGAATCATTCCCATGTATGTTCCGCGATATTTCATAGCTTCCAAGTTATTATTTTTGTCATTTTAAAATGTTTTGACATTATCCTCTTTGTTTTTTTTAAAGTAGAAGACTTTTTCGATTTTTTTTGTTGCCACTAAATTTACCTTAAATATATCGTCGAAAACTAAAATGTATAAAAGCATTATAATTATATAGGCGGTAATGAAATATAATATACATATCTACAGAACCCATGTACGAGCACAACTTTTACTTTACCGATTTTAATTTTTTGTTACTTGACAATGTTAGATTTACAATTATTTTTTTACTAAAAACGTTGATTATTAACCTGAAAATAAACACATATTTTTGTGAATAAAGTCTGGCTTTATAGTTCCATAACTTTTTCACATAGGGATTTGGTACTTCCCGCCATAGTAATAATTAAAGCATATAAAAAATCATTTCTAATGATATATCGCATGTTGTTATTAGTTTTTAGGCCAAAACGCCCGTCTTCTTTTGCTGAGAATCTACACTTTAAAGGTGAGTTTATTTTGCGTTTAACACAGATTTCTGCTTTGCCGAGTAGAGGACTGTATGATATAATAGTAAACTTAAATACGAAGAACAAGCTATAAATGATTATTTTAACAGTATATCAAGTTGTACAGCAGTCACGTTTTTTTAGATTATAAGTGCCTTTTTCTATAATTAAACTTGAATTAATCTTAATGTTATTTTATTTATTTTCATTTAAAAATAATAATTGATTTTGTTAAATAGTTTTGTACTATACGGCCGATGAATATTGGCGATCATGGAGCCAGTCGATTAGCTGTGCAGTAGACAATTTCGTTCAAAAGATCCATTGCGCTGCTAATCGGCTAAATTCAGGACCGCTAAGATACGTCGGCCGTACTTAATCAATTGTGTTATTAAAAAATCATTACTTATTATTAAATGTCTTCTTGCTTGCAGTATACCAGCAAAATATTTTAATCATATTTTTTACCTTTTTAAACAAAATTAAGTAAATCAAAATTTACTAAATCATGTAAAATTTTCATAAATTATACGTGCCTTTTAACATCACGACATTTTTGTATAAAATCAGCAATATTAAAAATATAGTAATTCAAATTAAACAGATTTGCATACCGAAAAAATCAGATATGTAAAAATTTAAATAAACGTATTTTGTTGTTTCCATAAATATTTTACAAATTTAAAATCCCCGTAATATTTTCATATTCTAATCTTACCTCATAATGGTGAACACTTAACACTGCTTTCAGGGATCGGACACGTGCTAACTACCACTGTACTGATTAATAAACTAATACGAGATATTTCACCGCCGCGCAGGCAACAAATTGCGCGCGACGCGAGTCGAGTCGCGAATCGCGTTTGGTCAGAAACTGAAGTCCGACCGCGCGACCCCACTAATAATTTCGGGTGGGATGGGAAGGGAAAGGGTGGCAGGAAAGCACCCCTCCCGACCCTCAGCTATTATATACCCCATGCATGAGCTACCGAGGTGCATGCAAACTGTCTGGGATTTGTTTCGTTGCTAGGCAACATGGCATAAGGGATGATTGGATGAAAGCTAAGTAGTTACGACTTATGTATTTTAAATAAGTCTTTACCTGCGTTTTATGGGTTTTTGTAAAATATCTACGAGCTCTTTTCACTTACTGCGTAGTTTAATTGCTCGCGTCGCTTATTGGTTTAGGCGTATTTTGGTCTGTGGCCCCCGAACGCTAGTTAAAACGGGGAAGTACTTCTAACTCATATTGCAGGATTTTACAAATTCACTAACATTGATTTTACGAGACAAACCTTTGCCGGCTTGACAGATGAAGGTAAATTAATATTTGTTCTCTGAGTAATAAGGCGGTAAATTAATAACGTTTGCCTAGTGGTAGCAATGGGAATGAGCGATATCCGCGTGGTGGTAAGGGTAATTCGAATTATAGATTAGTTAATTCTCAGTAACAGCCTGGTTGTCTGGTTGATGGCAAACAACTCTGCCAATAACTTCCGAAATGTGTGTGCAATATTAAAAACTGCCAACATCTTTGGAGAATACAGGAGTACTATTTTGTTTTAATTAGAAAATGATTATTATATTAATGTTAGTGGTGGCAGGAGGCAGGTGGTGATCACGATTAGAACACCAGTTTGACTATTATCCTGGTGTCTTAATTGTAATTAACACTTTCTGTAATAAGTATAATAAAGCAAACCGGGCCAAGTGCGAGTATGACTCGCGTACCGACGCAAGGTGGGCTGAAAATCGACTTTCATACACGTAGAGTAAAATATCTTAAAGTGTCGGTTTTTGCCGGATATTGCTTAAGTTTGCTATTACTATACACAAAAATGTCATCCGAGTTAACTCTGCACAAAAACGAATTGAGTATTGATAATTTTTTGAAGATTTTTTTTAAACTTGTATAAAAAATTCGATTATCTTTAAAACTGCAAGGAAAACCGTAATATCCATACAGATCGTAATACAAGATGCCCAAAAATTAGTATCTCGTGTCGTGGGGTATCCGTATTATCCCCGTGTGTTCCGCGATATTTAATAGCTTCCAAGTTATAACTACTTTTTCGGACATTTTGAGAATTATATATTTTCTTAAAGTAGAAAACTTTTTCGAGACTCATAAGAAATGCTATACCCTAAAATGAATATTTCCTACAGTATTTGGCTTAGGAAACTCAAATATATTGATTTTAATCAGTAAAAGTAGACGATTGCTTAATAATATCGATTTAAAATGTAATTTTTCATTCTTTTGTTTCTTGTTAAAAACTGACATGGTAGTTTTATTTGTTTTGTTACCTTGTTTTCTCATTATAATATTAAATCAATCAAAAAAATTATTTCGTAAAAGCATAAAACACAAATTTGATGAAAATCGACACTTTAAGGCGCGGTGAGAAACAAATGTTTATAACTGCAATACGTTCGATGTTAGTTGAATCGAACGAACACCAATACAAAATTAATTTAGCAGTTTTAATTAAAAATTAAATACACAGCTCAATGAAATAATTTTTAGGTCTGTCTTTAGTAGATTATATTCTCTATAAAATCATTATTAAAATATGACAGTTTACGCTCAAAATTTTGAGCACTATGCGACGAAATTATAAAATATTTTTTGAATTTAATAAAGTTTCGCGGTCACAATAAAATTACCTATAGTATATATATTTTTGATTTAATAGAACAGTTATTAACATATGAAGACTTACTTTAAAAGAGTGAACTAGCCTTATCGTCATAAGTTGTACTTTTATGGATAAATAATCAGTTTTGTAAGTCTGATAGAAGTCTGAAAATGTTGATATAAAGTGTAAAAACCTCAATGATTTCGATTTCCATCTTTAAATTAAAAATCTAAACAGTTGTCTTCATGCGGCCTTATTACAAAAAGCGGTTTATCTAAAAACCAAGGTTTAAAACCTCTAAAAACCACGGTTTATAGGAAAGTGTTATTACAAAAAGTGGTTCTGCGAAAAACCATTGTCCATTCTATGGTCTAACGCCAAACCTGGGCGGCCCCTAGTTTAAAGTAAAGAACTATGGTTTAAAATATCATATCTGTCAAATTTCATCTTTTAGGTTATCATATATTGTTGTTGTTTTTACCTGAACATGGATATTATAATGGTCAATTTATTTGATATTGCGGATATTGAAGCCGATAATACAGATATTATTTGCTTTTGTTGGTTCATCATACAAAATATAATAGAATTCGATTCACAAGAGGAATTATTAGATCCTCTCGTCTGTGAGCCATACCGGCTCCCGGTATGACAATATATTCGCATATATTTCACTACAAATGCCGTTCTAACGCATTATTTATGTTTATCAATACATAAACTAGCATAAATTACATACTTTTGGTTTTAACATACTAAATTACGTCAACAAACATCTCATAAACAAATAAGTTCGAATTACGTCACGTTTCGTTACACGGATGTACTTAGTTGTATTACTAGCTAATACAACAAGCTTCATTCTAAACAAAACTACAGTTGACGATATAATTGATATTAAAATCTAAGCAAAATAATAATAGTCTCAATATTTTTAACACTTCTATAGAATATTTAATCATTAGTCTATTATTAAACTTTTTTCTTTTCTGGGCAAATGGAACGTTTTTGTAGAATGATAACATTATGAACGAACGATGTTTGTATTAATCTGTGGTTGCTATACAAACAATGGTTCAAATGACAGTGCTAAGAAAACCACGGTTTTTATAACTTTTGTACTTTGATTATATATATGTCTAGATGGAGTGTCAAGACCCTGACAGCGTCGGTATTATATAGCGCCTATTCCTCACAATTGGCGCCAAAAGCCAACAGTGTCAATTGTGTTGTCAATGGAGACGCTTGTTTTTTTATCATAAAAAAACGTAATAAAAATGGCGAAATGGGCTATTAAGGTGTGTAGAAATTACAGAGGCCGATTGAATATTAATAAATATGTATCCTATCACCCGTATGTTAAATAAATTATCATTAGTTCTGGAATAATGAATTATTGCAAATATTGGAATATAAAAAAAATAAAATTCGCCATTTTGCAAGTGTGGCAAGTCTGTGAAAACTAAATTTCCCACATTTACACATGAGACCGGTATGCTGGTAGGGCGATATTATTAATGTTATGGTGGATAATGGATCTTCAGTTTTCTACGAATCGAAGTGTATTGTAGTACATTGAAATAAGCTTGTTTTTTTTTTTCGAATATTCCACCCATTTTGTATTTCAAGATGGCGGGCCTATTGACTCTTGCAAAATTCGACATGAGCGCCAGCATGTGTATACTTAATTACGTGCCTGCGCCGAGGAAATTTGAGGAGTTCCTTCGTCTGAAGTTAACCATGGGGATAGTGTTTAAATCATGGTGAACTTTAGAACGAGATATTATAGTTAAATGTGCATATAAAATGTTGAGTCACTACTGTTGACCGTTGATGAGTTCCCTCGTCTGGAGGCAACCGTGAGGGTGGTGTTAAGATCATGGTGAATTTTAGGAAGAGCTATCATGGTTAAATGTGTGTACAAAATGTTGAGTCTATACTGTTAACCATTGAGGAGTTCCTTCGTCTGGAGCCAACCCTTGGTTACAATTCGGTCACGCTTATCATGAAAATGTATTGTCTTTGGAACTGAACCAACGTGAAAAATTTTAGCTCCGTAAGAAAAAGAAAGTGCCATAGCCAATTGCTTGTAATAAAAAAAAAAAAACATTGTCTTCATAATATATAAATAGTACCAAACACAATAATTATGTACCTATTATATAAAAATAATTTTTATTTCGAGTTAAAAGATAGACTGTACCACGTTGGGCAATTTACCCCATTTTAGTTGTAATGTTTATCAACTGGTATCATTACGCACGCATTCATGCAAAAAAAAAAAAAACAATTGGCACGTTGTTTTTTGTTTCAATGTAGCGCCAGACTCCATCTAGATAATCTAAGCTTTTGTAATAAGGACAAATTTAGACCATGGTTCTTCAGATAAGCCTGGACTTGAAAGGCCAGGTTTAAACCGATGTTTATTTAGTTTTTTGTAATGAGACTGATTGTGTCTAAGTTAGTCTCGAGAATGCCTTAGACCTTCAGCTTAGACTACTTCAGACGATAAACTATAACTTGTACTTTTCCGATATAAACAGAGAATCTGACGCATTTTCACTTTGATTTGGACGGAAATTCTCAAAACGGCAGAAAAAAATTATAACTCGTAATTGATAATATACATGTCTAGTCGCCTGTTTGGCCACCACAGCTATAAAAAAAAACAATAAACTCGCTCAACTGTACCTCAAATGTTGCCCAACTGCAGCTGTAAGTTGTACAGCAGCATCTTACTTCTTACCGTTTTTTCTACTGATGACTAATATATAGTACGCACATGAATTCAAAAAGACATTAGTGCGTGCCGGGATTTGAACTTGACATCTTTGACTAGGCAGTCAAACGGTCATACTACTCGGCTATCACTGCTCTTTACTATTACGCATTAACAGCATTGCAGAAAGAATAAAGTATACGCAGTTATATTACAATATAACTAAAAACTGTAGCCCGACTGCAACTGAATTATTGCCCAACCACCGCCTCACTGTTGGACAACTGCATCGCTGAAAATTTTTTGTTTCAGCAGCACCGCGTTACCATTACACTTAAAATAAACTGTTGCACGACTGTTGCTCATCTATTGGTAAACCACTAGATCCACCTTATGGAAAATTGAAACACGCTTAATAGCGTCCATAGACCTGCTAATCGACCAGCGCCGCTATACTATAACAAAGAAATTGTTTCCCGACTATAGCTCGACTACTGCACAGCATCAGCTTAATAGCGTCCACAGACCTGCTAATCGACCAGCGCCGCTATGCTATAACAAAGAAATTGTTGGCCGACTGTGGCTCGACTACTGCACAGCATCAGCTTAATAGCATCCACAGACCTGCTATTTGACCAGCGCCGCTATACCATAACAAAGAAATTGTTGGCCGACGGCGGCTCGACTACTGCACAGCATCAGCTTAATAGCATCCACAGACCTGCTATTTGACCAGCGCCGCTATACTATAACAAAGAAATTGTTGGCCGACGGCGGCTCGACTACTGCGCAGCATCAGCTTAATAGCGTCCACAGACCTGCTATTTGACCAGCGCTGCTATACTATAACAAAGAAATTGTTGGCCGACGGCGCGCGGCGGCTCGACTACTGCACAGCATCAGCTCAATAGCGTCCACAGACCTGCTACTTGACCAGCGCCGCTATACTATAACAAAGAAATTGTTGCCCGATTGTTGCTCAGCTATGCCGCAACCGCCGCATTTTTGATGAACAACTGAACCGCGGAACATGTTGGGAAATCGAAACTATACCATAACACAACAAACTGCAAAGCAACTGTTAACTGTTAACTAAACATTTACTGACTCACTTCTTTACATTGAACTACTGTTTAGGTATATTAATCTAAGGATTTTAATATGTATATTTAATTATGTTTTTTTAAATTGATTATTATGTCGAGAGACTGTAGCAAATATTTTAATTGTTTCATCAAAGGTTTTGCGTGTCTTGGGTGGGATGGAAACGCCTTCCTCTTGTGTCCACCGCCTTCCATTTAACAAAGGAATATTGAATAAATAAAATAAATGATATATTTTGTATAAAAAAACTTTCTTGGTACAAAGTAGAACCTTTTGCTCAGCATTGACGATAGTATTTGGTTAAGAGTTCATGATGTCTAAATAAAAAAACTACACCCTTATCTAATGCGTCTAGATCCCGGTTGCCTCCCGTACCTCCCTTCCCTCCCTACACCCACTCATCGAACCGATTATTTATAGCAACACAAACCGAGCTCGTTCCGGGGCTTCATCTAGCGTTGCTAGGATACGAGTTTGGCGACAAAACAACGGCACTTAAGCGCGGTTCGGATATTAACAACAATAATAATTAATTAACTATAATTTAATATAAAATCAAAGACGCAAAGTAGGTACTTGAATAAAAAAATGGTAGCACAGTTTCGACGTGTCATTGCTGAACAAAGACTCCCCCTTATCAAAATAAAAATAAATAGAATATATAAATAATAGGATACTAATTAAAACGAAAAATAACAAAAAAAAAACTCCTCCCTGAAAAATCACGAACACTTACCTAGGCATCTTTAGGTCAGCTACTGCAAATCAGCAATCAACACGAACCACTCGCGGATAACGAATAAGAAAAATAAATATACACTGCATATAAATAAAATTTAAAACATTATCCTCCAAATCACTTTTTTACATTAGCAATTTTAATTTAGCGCGGTCGATCCAACATACGTGTTGTCAGATCGCATAGTGATTGAGGAATGGCTCTCCGGCGAGGGCACGCCGCGGCGGCACCGCGTCTAAACTGCGCGCGCAGGTCCAGGGGATGAGAAGGGTGGCGCCACCCAACACAACGCTGTTGCTATCGATGCACTAGGTATACTAAATACAGGATTTATATAGCGACCTAAGGGGGGGTAGAGGGTTGCGTTGCTAGGTTACGAGCTAACCGTGCACCCCTTCTGCCCGGGACGCGAGCTCGGTCCATGCACAAGAGATCGCAGTCCAGACAAAGCTATTACCTGCGCTAATTAAAGACATTGCCACCCCACTGATCGATACATGTCGGCCTATCAACAGTACTATCATGTAAAAACAAATTTCCCCGATATCTGCGCGAAGCACGATTGTCCTTCGCGCAGATATCGGTTTTTTATAATAAGTACTTATTAATGTCTTTCGAATATATGTGCGTACTAAAAATTTGTTATCAGTTGCAAAAACAGTGAAGTAAAATATCGTGAAGAAACCGGCACACGTGAGAGATTTTTAACGGTGTGTAAAGCCATGTTAGAGGCCTTCAGGTTTTTCAAAGTTTTAAGAACTTGGGTGTGGCGACGAAACTCTTAGAAAAAGCCATATTACAATTCATAAGAAATGAATGTTTTTATTTCAATTACATTTTTATTGTGATTCAGAAAATTTCTAAGCAGGCTTTTTGTTTTTTTGTTAAGGCAGCTCTAACGATTGCGTCCATAGGTACACGTGAGCCTTAAAAGTTTAGCCTTTTGGAACCTTCAATCACCGGATTTGATATACCTAAGCGGTATTTTATATTATCTTATATATATTCTATACACTCAACCAATGGGGTGCACTTGAGCACTTCCACACAAACACTTTAAAGTGTAGGGTTCTTAAATTACCTTGTACGTATGTAGTACTATAACAGAGCTCCTATATGCTGCTAATATTATAATCATAAGTTTAAGCCGAAGCTACATGTTTACTATGTCGGCACGCGAGTAACGTTAAAGGGATGGCCGTCATCGTTAGGACTACTATGTCAGGACCCATGGGGAGGGTGGTCTCAGGCATCAAGAGTAGACTGAACAACACTTTAACGGCTTACTCTCCAATTAAATTCCGACCAAATTTGATGAAAGTAAACTCAAACTTAACACTGGCGGCAAATTATTTCAATATTATATGTCCATTGGCAGGACTAACTGAGATCAAAATGTTAACAGCATTTGCTTTATCAATAAAACTGAATCATGTTTCCCTTAAATTGACATTAATTTTGCATTTGCCTTGTATTAGAATTGAAATTAAATTGGAGAATAGGCCACCAGAACGATCTACGTATAGTCGGATAGATATAACTGAGTAATATCGGTACTACGGAGTAAGTGAACCAACGATGTCCTGTGAGGTGTCCGACCTGCACTCTCATCCGTCCAAGACCGCCTGAATATGGTCCTTAGCATTACAATCAACTTGCGACCTTTCAACTCGATTTCATTCCGTTTTTTTATGGTGTTCTGAACACCGGTACGATAATATTAACCTGAATGCTTAATTTACTGCAATTTTATTTAGCAAACACTTAGAGACAAAAGAACTCCATAAACTAAAAGACATCCACTCATCACTCAAACAAAGAATCGTTCGAGTTGTTTAATTTATTGTCATTTTTATCTGACTCGCCGACATATAAGTAGTCCAGTTTTGCCGCATCGGATTTTTCCCTATACAAAGGAACCGAATGTTCTGTTCACACGACATGCAGTTTTGCTGTTTCGGTTTCTTGCAGGTATACGTCTCTTACTATTCGAAAGAGATAGTAGTGAACACTCTTGTTATCGTACACTGGTATAATCCCCGTCAGAAGCGTCGTAAAATCAGATTTTAGTTTAACCAAATTGATAAAACTAAAAGATGCAAGCGCGCCCACCAGCCGACTTGCTGTACCTGGTTTTATGCGGCATTCGTTGAAATACGGAATCTGTGCTCGTGTGAACGCATGTATTAAAATGCTATTGTCAGTGAACTGTATTCGGTATTTTGCCGTGTGACCGAATCTGATTTATCATCATCATCAGCCGGAAGACTTCACTGTTAGTTTCCCCCTTAGAACGCATCAATGAACGACGAATCTGATGGCAGTCTCAAAATCGAATGGTAAGTTTTGCCCGTTTTGGTTATTTGCCGGATCTTAAAACATAAATTATATCTATTGTGAGTACCGTATCCTGCAATAATCAGATCCGGGAAGTCTCCGTGTGAACGTAGCGTAAAATATTAGTGCAGAGTAACAAAGGCTTCGAGAATGTTGTGAGTTATCAAATTAATAAACACGCAAATGCGGACCGTAGTAGGGCGAGCCACCCTTGACGCACCATCACAACATACCTAGATGCTAAATGTACTATCAAAGGGAGAAGGGAGGCACAGCGCAGACAGGATATTGATTTTCGAATCAAAATACGGTAGTGCATGTACATGTTGTCCAATATGGACGTTCTATGCCTCGTTCACACTGTTTTTACTTAACGTACCAGTAATGTGATGACAGGCGCCATGCCTTAAACCTAGAGAGTGGATACAGGTGTCTGTAACTTGAAGATGTGTGAATACACTGTGCGGTGAACTAAGGAAGATTTTAATAGCTTTTTTATGTGAGGCTATGGATGTGTTATCTGACAACAAACTAATTTTTTCATAAAAATAAATTCTTCTAAAGAGATCCAAAGGCAGTGACTTAAGAATAGCAAATTATGTTGCGTGTGCCGGCCAGAGATGGCAGCCTGACTGCTAGGTTGCCAGATTTGCCAGTCACGTTTACGACCAGGAGAGCAACGAGGCATGGAGAGATGATATTTAATCAAAATCACAACAAGAGCGAAACAACAACATAACAAGTACATAAATGCAACGGTACTCGAGGGAGATTATTTGTACATAGGGTGTTGCATGTACCACCCTGTACATGAAAGCTTTTGATGGAATACCGAGAACGGGGCAGACAGGGCCGGCGAGGCGGTGTGGGAGCTGCGTGGGGGCTGCATGGGAGGAATCTGAAAAAGGACAGGTAGGGTGACTGTATGTATGCAGCCCGGGCACAGCTACTCTTGATACTAATAATAGTTATGACTCATCGATCAATACGCGTTAAAAGGCGCTTTAGGAAGCTTTCTGCGCAATAAGTTTACGAGACATGTGCTAGGTTTTGAGGGTAGGGAAAACTCTCTGAACAGTAAAACTAAACATGTTAATTCATCTTAATTATGTGACAAAAGGCTTTTTTAGCTATTAAGATATATATGAGGGGCGTTATGTGGGAGTAAACTGACAAAGGAGAGCACCTCTGCTTACTACTTCAGGGAAACCAGGCGTTGTTATGTTGCCGGTAAGCTAATTGACATCAATTTCAAAGCACGTGTACATACGTATGTCACGCGTGCATTACGTCTGTGTGAAAGTGTCAAATAACACGGATAAAAATTAGCTTATGTGTTTCTCAGGTATAAGTAGGTACCAATGTATAAATTTGTTCGGCCAATTCAGGAATCTAATAGACTGAAATATAGGAATAGGAATCTAATAGAATGGAATAACAATATACAAAGCTAAAAATTGCGTACATCTTGATTATCTTGTGGTAGAGATGGTTTAGCTCACGGAACAATACTCATCGCAAAGCTAGCGACCCCGCCGCGACCCAAGCTCATAAATCAACCAAGCAAAGCTCAATAATGATACTAGTCTGGCATTCCCAAATGAACTCGTGGTTAAAACCGCAGGTATTTCGTAAGTTCTAATTAGTAAGTCGTTTACACAGCGAGCTGTCAAAAACATTCGATGGGGTTATCTGTAAAGGGCATTTTCCGATTTAGCGCGGTGGCGATTTTCCGCCGCGAATTTTCCAATTGGAACATCCACGGTTCTAATAAAACTTGTGGGTATTTTATGATTCTAATATGAGGAGGGATAACATATTTTCTATTCTCTCAAAATCAAAATTCTACTCTTATTAAAATATAGGTTCAATATCAAAGTATTTGAAACAAGACATCGGCACCGATTTTACAAGTACCGACGCAACAAAGTAGTGTAATTAGTTTATGAAACTAAACAGTAGTTATCAAGGTATGTTATTACAATCACAAACTATAATATACGCAAATAAATTAACACAAAATACTCAAATCTTATCGGGCGGTGTCTTAATCCGACTCAATGTTCACACAAACTTCTCGAGCTACTTTACATAATTATTATATTAACTTTAAGCACGCCAAGAGCGTCTTTTTAAAGTGGCTCGCAGATTTGATTTAATTTGTTCGCTTTTAATAGAGACGTATACCAAATGTGTGTATGCTGATTAGTATACTATTTTTATACGAAAAGCATGTGAACGACGTCGCGTATTTCAACCCTTCGACTGCCTAATAAAAACGATTGTACTCGAGTCACCGGTAAACCGCGCGGCAAGGCAACTAGCTAAGCATTTAGCGAGTTTTATAATCGTTCTTGATGCTTCTATAATATCATATTATATGCCTGGCGAGACACCACGTCGCCAGTCGCGACTAGGCGCCGCATATCTGATATTCTTATACATAAATTAGTACGCAGGTGTACCAACTGCAGGGTTGATATCGAAAGGGAATATTCTAGCCCGTCAAGTCGGGTAGATCATACATAATTAGTGTAGTATTGTGGGAACTCCACCTTGCACTACCATCAGCCACCGACAAATATATAATTTATTTAGACAAAGTTGGTGTATAGGATTGATTTTTACAATGAAAATAACAATATCTCTTGAACAATTGTTTAAAATAACTGCAAAGATATTGATCAAATCAATATGATACTCGAATAATTACTGTAAATTGTATTCAATACGAGTACTATGGAGTCGTCGGACGTAAGGAGATGTAGACTGATATGTGTCTTTACTACATTCGAACACATTATGTACCTAATGAAATTATTGTAAGTTATTTATACCTAGTTTTTTGGTTGTATATATTATTAGTTTTAATGTAGGTAGTATAAAAAATCAAGTGTATATATAATGTAAATTGTTTAAAAAAAAATTATAATCTCCTTCAAAAAACTCAAAAGTGAAAAATAATATTTTATCACATCACTTTACAGCAAAGTGGAAGTCGGCGCCACATTAATATGTACATAAAAAAATAAAAACAAAAAAGATCCCGACGAATTGAGAACCTCCTTTTTTTGAAGTCGGTTAATAATATTACATTAGTAAAGGTAATTGTTAAAGAAGCTTTATGTTAAAGTTTTTTATATTTAAAGTACTATGTGCGCGTGTAATAGTTTTTTATTAGAAGTGGTAAGAAAAGGGCGGGTTTTTTATGCTGTTTTTGTGATTAAACAGTAACTGCTATTTATATAATTGCCTATAAGTCAAACTTTACTATCCAAGTACAATATTTATCTAAGACAGCGCAAAGTCGCACATAAAAGGTAAATACCCAGCACGCCATTCATCAGACAAAAAATAATCTCATTGAAAAATCGAACATACATTCTGTGTACTAAATATCGGGAATTTGTCAATAAAACAAAAAAATACAAATTATTCATCTAAATTTATTTTATCGCCTTCAAAGTAGGCCCCATCGCTTGCAATACAACATCTCCAACGCTTCACCCAGTCATCCATACATTTTTCATAGGCTATTTGCGGTATGGCCTTTAGCTCATTCAGCGAATTTACTTTTATGACTTCTATCGACTCAAAACGTTTTCCTCGAAGTGGTAATTTTAACTTGGGAAATAAAAAAAAATTAAATAAAAAATTATAACCTCCTTCAAAAAACTCAAAAGTGAAAAATAATATTTTATCACTTCACTTTACATAAGCGAAGTGGAAGTCGGCGCCAAATCCTATGCGTTCGCTTAGTTCATAGTGTTAGCTTTTAAACTATGAACCACGCACGTATGGCAGCATTCTCATAAGTACTATTTTTCTGAATCGCTTAATGGATGTTGGGATTTGGCGCCGACTTCCACTTCGCTTATGTAAAGTAAAGTGATAAAATATTATTTTTCACTTTTGAGTTTTTTGAAGGAGGTTATAATTTTTTATTTCACGATTTTTTAGCTTTAGATTCTGCTAATGTGGTTTTGCTATTTGTATGACCATTTTAGCGATTTAAATTTTGTTTTGTGAAATGGGTATTTAGTGAAATATAATAAACAACACGACGATAGATCGTTGCAGGAAATGACAAGACTACGAAATCTGTCTTCCGATAATGAAGGTAGATAAGTAAGTCAGTAGTACATAAGTAAGTCATAATACACCTTTTATTTACGAGGCAAAATCATCCAATGAGTCCTCCCACCCTGGGTGGAGGGACTGTCAGACTTGTACTGACAGTCATACTACTGTCATACTCATCCACAGTGTTCCTTCCTTAGATTATGTACCTATAGATGTAACCATAGCGTGACCGCACATGAAACAAGAATAGTTTTTTCTGGTGTTGCCTACTATACTGGCAAGTCCCACATATTAGGTAAAAAAATATATTATGGTTTCTACTTGATCGCGAACAGACATTTTAAGTACCTGTATGTAAGTACACGAACTAAAAAGTCTGAATTAGTAGTAGTTCATGATAGTTTTGTGCACAATTTAAATAGTAGCGTTAGAAATCTAATTCTTGTATGTCTTAGTCTTACGAAGTATACTTTAAATAAAACTTTGGTCTAATATTTCGTTGTTACAAAGAGAGCGGGAGTCCGGGAGAGGGGGCATCATGGGGACATCCATCGACTGACACGACACGACTCATACATAACACACACCACACGTTCAATGATGAAATAAAACGAATCTTCATAATCATTTTTTATTTACAAATTAAAAAGGACACATACATATTTTGTTTATTGACCCTTAAACAAGACCAACTTCGTGTGCATGTTTCTTATTCGTTCTTCACTTTGAGAAACTGAGGTCATTATATAATGGATCCTGACTTCTAGGTATCGAAAACTATAGCTTTAATTAATAAAGCTAAATGATTTTCCAAAGGACTTTGATCATTAATATGATTGTTCAATTCTGAAAAGATTTCACTATGAATAATTTTTTTCAAAACACTGCATATCATTTTAGGTAAGGTATCTTTTTTTGAAGAATATGAGTTCCCGTGTATTGAGGTGGTTTGCCTTAGAATTTTTTCGGCAAACGTACAAATTTTAATCACATCTTGTGACGGATAATGCAATCCGCCAACATCCTATTGAGCAATAAAACCAGGAAACTTTTCAAATGCAACTATTGCTCCTAAACACTCATCACATTTTATTATTTTTTTCATATTGCGTATTATATATCCAGCAATGTAAATTGTTGCCTCCTTTGATATCCTCCTTTAATTCTGATAATTCAAAATTTCCTATATAATCATGGCTCTCGGGAAAATCAACAATCTGGTCTTCATCGAGACTTTCGTCATTCATAGCCAATATTCTTTCTCTCCTACTGTTTATTTTACGACAAATCGAATTTGAATTGCATGTTAAAATATTTATATTATCTAATGGTATGCAATTACCTGTCGAAATATTTTTCAATTCGCCATGGATCAGCAGTCGCCTATACGCCGATACGAATTGCAGCGCAGTAGGGTTGTTGTTAAACCCACCTTTAGAGCGTATGGCACTAAAGAAAACCTCCAAGTGGTCTTGGCTCATTTTATAAGTACATAAATATCGAAGAGGAGCATTTTCGACATGTATGTACTTATCAAAAATTATTCTTAATAACGATTAAAAATCCCAGAAACCCCGTTTTTCTTCCTGAATTAATAATTAAACCACCTCCAATGAACCTGAGCGTTTTGAGATACGTTTCTAACTCTTTCAATTTTGCATACATCATTTGGAAGTTTTCTTCACTGATCGGTTTTTTAAAACCGTATGAATATAAACTACGGCTATTCAAAATATCAAACAAATCATTAAAGTGTGTGATAAACTCAATAGTAGCACCCGAGTGTACAAAGTCTTCTATGGCTAGATACTCCTTGCATAATATAAGAGCCTCTGCGACAGATTTGCTGAAAGTTTGCGCAGCGAGTCTTACTTTCATGATTTGTTTCTTATAATTAATATGAGCAGCTCTGAGCTTATTCCCTAAATGCAATTTCTCATGTTTTTGTATAATATGCAATTTTTCAATATAGTCCCAGGATATTTTTTCGTCATTAGCATTAAAAATCTCTTTTTTGTCGGCAAGTGTATTCCTCACGAGTTTTAACATGTGACATGCATCTGGTATTATTACTATGATTTGATCTTCTATAGTAATTGTTAGGTTTATATTGTTAATATCATTAAATTAAGCGCCTAAATTTTTAGTCATGGCGAAATTTGCAGGACATCCATCGAATGTCACAGATACTATTTGTACCCCACATTCTAGTAACAAATGCACACAATTTTGTAATAACGCACTACGTTGATCTCCGTTGACACCACTTGTCAGGAAATACCCAACAGGTATTTTCCAACTGGAGTTCAACGCCGTAACCATGAATACCAAAGCATCCTTAGCTAGCGGCACACTATCAGAATCTATATTATGTCCTACGTTCACGTACCCGACAGTGCGTTTACCATCCCACTGTAGGTGTTGTCGAATTGCCATTTCGTCCAGACTGATGCAGCATAATATTTTTTCATTTGACTTACTAACTAATAATTTAATAGCTTCAAAAGATTCATTTGTGAATCCTGGTTCACAATCCACGCATTTATACCACCTATATAATGTTTTAGGATGGGGCAAGCATGTGTTAAATTGCTTTCTCACAAATGCATAGGCCTTAGGGCTTAAAAAATGCAAACATAAAGCAATTTTTCTTAAAGATGGCGAATATTTTCACGGACAGTTCGTTTTATCAAGGTATCTTTTAAGAAAATCTGCATTATCCGATTCAATATTTGACAGTAAGTCTAATTCTTCAGACTGCATTTGTAATTTGCATTTTAATTCCGTTATAATGTCTTGTAAGTGCGCTGTTTTTTGTAATAATCGTCGTTTAGATTCACGCATAGCATGCAATTTTTTACGACGATTATTAGATTTTATCTTCTCTTTCTGCAGCAGATTTTCAAGTCGTTTTTCCTTCTTATGAGTCGAAATCAAGACTGGCTGGACAAGAGGTACTACGTTATCTTCAGTACTGGGACCGGCCTAAAATGAAATTAAGTAGTTCAATATTTTGTATTTTTTTTTAATATTTGTGGGTGTCTTTTTTTTTTTTTATATGTATTAACATTTTTAGTACAAGTAGTGGCTATTGTTCAGAACAAATTCAGTATTAAAAGTTTAAATCAATAATGACTAAATAATAAACGGTAATTCTTTTTTTTAAGAGCATGTAATAAATGTAGGTAATGATTTTTTACATTCACAAGAGTTTTACAGAGAATTAGTATGTCAGATAAACGTAATTTATTTTTGCACAGGTATGCTTACCACATTTGACTTCTTTGGTTGAATATTTTGCAGTTCTCGTAAAATAACCACCTTTCTTAGTTTATTAGGAGGTGATTCTGATCTATGAAATCTGTCTTTACTCTCCTGACTCGTTGATGGTAATGGAGTATTTTCCTGCTGTGGACACAGATTTGTTGAGACTGGACTCTGTAACATAAAAAATACGTAAACAAGTAAACTATAGTAAAAGAAAGACTTAAATAGTGCATTAACAGAACAAACCATAGTGCGATCAGATTTGCTTGTTGAAGGCTGTATCAACGACACATCGTCGTGGTTACTGGATTGACCTTGGTTGGGGTTAATCTGTAATAATTAATTTATAATAAAATATTCAATACATTTTTTTTACAGAACGCAATGAGTGCAAAATGAAGAAATTAGAACTTAGTTTTTCTAATCCTGGGACTTTATTACATTTTCGCTGACAGAAGATTAAAACGCACACTATCAGTAAGATAGAAAACAATTATTTTTTTTGTGATGGACAGCAGCTGCCAAGGACTGCGCTTCATTGTTGCTACTGATACTTTAGTCATTTATTACTAATCATTCCAATTCGTAATAAGTAGAACACTATGTTTATTACTGCATGCATGTAAAAAACACACTTGTCACACACAGAAGACAGGGTGAGTATAACACCCGAAAAAATGATTCTCATCCCGTCTTTTGGTATGAAAGAAAATAAATAATTAATACTTACATGTATATATTTTGTTGGTACTGAATGTGGTTTTGGTGGAATGAATCATTATCAAAATGAATGGAACAAATTTTTGAATATTTGGTTGGTAGCCAATTTTCCCGTCGTCCCGTTTTATTTCTGTTTTTCAAGATTGAATGGAAACCTGAAATTTATAAAACAGTCTATTCACATGCTGAAAAAGCTTATCTTTATTGAGTAATAAACTAAATAAGCTACAATGGAGTACTTAAATAAATGTAAATAAAAATGTACAGTCGGCTTAAGAATAAATTATCACTTTTATTTTTTATTTTTAGACAGATAATAATTTAATATAGTTATTATTGCTTACTCTAAAATTTCACATGTTATGTGTCAAAACTAAAATATATTGTAGAAGAATTCGTTTTCCCTGAATAAAAATATTATATTATGGGTAAGTACCTACATATTATCAAACACAACAAATACAATATTAATTTAAGCCAAATTTATGATAAGCTAACTCAAAAATCGTTATATGTAGGTACTGACGAAAAAGAAATATGAAATGGGTAAAATTAAATAGCCATAATAGCAACCCTGAATCCTTCATAGTTTTAGGTTATTTTATCAATATCAATATCTTAAATATTGGAAACACATATAACAACTCAATATTTTATGCTAAAATCGTTGAATTCAACACACAACATCATAATCGATGATCATCTTACGTTCTATAACGAAGGAAAAGATAATTACGCATACTTACGTGTGAAAAGTTATTCCTCACTCCGGCTTTTACAGCCCAAAACGCTGCAACCCACCATCGCACTTACACTAATTATTGTATAATAACCAATTCCTAGTCTCAATACAAACTTTTAATCCACAAAATCACGGAAAAATCGAAAACTGCTAAGCTTGTTTGTCACAACCTGTCAAACTCAGATCTTGCCAAACAACAAAAACCGGCCATGGTGACAAAGACAATATATATATATGTTGTCCTGTTTATTTGCATGGGTCTGTCAGTTAGCGATCTCGCTCTTTCGAACAAGGCCATTTCAATGGCTACATCTATAGGTACATAATCTAAGGTTCCTTCAATAGCCCTTTACGTTCCAGGGTCACGGTTACCCAGGGATAGTACCGCGATCACGGATCAGCTTACGTAATTAGGACGCATGAAATTTGAAGAGTTTTGTTCATATAACCGAATATCTCATCAGAACAAACATCTAATTATTTTTCAGTATTGCGTTTTTTTTTGTAAAACGTTGTAAGTGACCTTGAACATATTTTTTTTCGGACTTGTTTTTATAACCTTTCTAGTGAGTACAGGCGTGATATTATGTTGTGTGATGGCGTAAACAATGCTTAGATATGCTATAGCAACAATCGCGGTTACTCTGCTGTTATTTATTGAAGAGTTCCCCCGATTTCTACAAGATCCCATCATCAGGTATTGAAATGGTGACATTGGGACCACACGGGAAGCACCAGTTTTCAAATAAAAAAAGAATCATGAAAATCGGTTCACCCAGTCGCAAGTTATGAGGTAACAAACATAAAAATAAATAAAAATACAGTCGAATTGATAACCTCCTCCTTTTTTTGAAGTCGGTTAAAAAAGTCAGACGGAGCCATACCAGGTGAATACGGTGCTTCGTCGAGAACTTTTGTTGAATTTTTCGCTAAAAACTCTTTCACTATAATGGCTGTGTGTGATGGTGCAGCATCCATGAGTTGTGTTGCCACAAATCTGGACGTTTTCGGCGGATACTCTCACGCAAACGCTTCATGACGCCTAAATAATATTCTTTATTCACTGTTTCTCCCTCTGGAAGGAATTCGGAGAGAACCACACAACGGTAGTAAAAAAAAACTGTCAGCATCACCTTGATTTTGGAGCGACTTTGCCGCGGTTTTTTGGGTGTCGGCTCATTTTCGAGACGCCATTCTGAAGACTGTTGGCTTGTTTGCATGTCGTACTCATAAGCCCATGTCTCGTCGCCAGTTATTATACGTTTCATAAAGGTCGGATCCGTAGAAGCTCGGGAAACCATGTCTTCAGCGACATGCTTTCGCTGCGCTTTTTGAACAAAATTGAGCTCTTTTGGAACTAGTCGAGCGGCGACGCGTTTCATGCCTAAAATGTCAATGAGAATGTTGTGGACGGACTTAAAAGATATGTTCACCTCACTAGCCAACTCTCTCAGACTCATACGTCGATTTTTGAGCACTAGCTTCTTGATTCTGTCGATGTTTTCTTTGGTCGTAGCGGTTGAAGGTCTACCAGAACGAGGCAAGTCTACTACTACTTCTCGGCCTTCTTTAAAAGCCTTATACCATTCATAAGCCCTTGTTTTCGATATACACGATTCGCCGTAGGTATTTCGCAACATTTTTAGGGATTCACCACATGAAATATCATTCGAAACACAAAATTTAAGGCACACTCTTTGTTCAACAATATTATTTTCTATTGTAAAAATCACAACAATGACCAACAAAAAGTGTAGTTTAAAACAAATTAAATGACAGATCCCGCTCAAACTTTGCGCGCTAAATCAGTACAGTGCTACCAACATGCAGTAAAAAAATTAGAACGACCTCTTTTACGCGGGTCTTTTTATTGACATATTCCCGATACTTTTTACACAGAGTAGTACTTATCTCTGAAAGTCTCTCTTCAGTCAAATCTAAAGCTATTTCCTTAAAATACTATATAATAATTATATTTTAGTAATCAAACGCCTAAATATTGTATCTGTTTCCATAACAGTCTGAGTAATAACAGAGGGTGCCAGGCGCATTTACGAAAAGCCATTACGGCCATACACCTGACGAACATATCAGGTAGCAAATTAGCAATGGACAATAATTAAAATAATATTCAGCCATACAGGGGATTCATTAGCGAGGGTGATCCCCCTCATGTGCAATCATCACATAATAATACCTTGGTATATACTGACTGGACTGTACAACCTAATTATGTGCGCCAATTAGTACAGTGATTGGTATGAAACATAATACTATTACAGTACCAATATACGCCCATATCTACTCACATAAACTTGGCCCAAGTTATAAAATGTATAACACTTAAACTATAAGTACCAGTAAACATTGATACATTTACTAAAACAATAATTAAAATGGCTTTAAAGCATTTTTTCAATCTATTTACATGAAATTACCTTAGGTATCCCCTTGGATGATAGAATTGCACCATAAATAACAACTCAAAACAATTTATAAATTTTTCGTCTGTATATATGTATATAACGGCTGGACCGAGTAGTCGGGAATTAGTATCAAAAATCAAAAACACAAAGTACTATACTCATAATCGCTAAATCTTATTAATTGTGAACGGAGGTGACCGGTATACCAAAAACACACCTGCGAGGGGTGCAGATCTGTTGCCTGGCAACCATTGCGAATCTTTAGCGCGTAGTACACGATTACCTCACGAGTATCATACGCAGTTGATATCGAGGCTTTATTTGTGCCGCGAGATTTTAGGGGCGGTCAGAGGGTCCAATTAAATAAGGATTATATGTACTAACGATCAGAATGACTCATCGGATAAAATCATGAGGAACAAACATTTAGTACTTAAACTACCTATGTATTTCGACGTAACGTCTTGTGGTATATTGACAAAGAAGAGACTGTAATTTTATGCGTTGCTGCGTAAAAGTAAACTGTCACTATATTCTATGAGTATTATGTATACTATATACCTATTAGTATAAAAATACAGATAAGAATTTCTATAATTGTTAATGTTAATAACTATTTTAATAGATTATTCCCTATAATATCCTTAAATAAATTGTTATCGTTATCACAAGTTAAAAAAATTAAAAGAAAAAATATGTGTAATCTAAAAGTTAAAAAAAATTCTAGTAAATATTTGGTGTGTACAGGTGTATAGGTACAGTCAACATCAAAAGTAGCTTAACATGATAAGAATCCTTATGTCAAATAATTAAAGAAACAACATCAATTCAAGTTATCAAAATATTTTTTAATAAACATAACATAACATCACGCCTGTATTCCCCGAAGGGGTAGGCAGAGGTGAGGCAAGCAAACATATAGTACACCCACATTTCGCCAGTTATGTTGTAAGTCCCAATGTAATAGGCGGCGAGCCTATTGCCATCAACCGGGCACCAATCTAGACTCCGTGCTGCTACTGAGAATTACCTAATGGAAAACTCAGTAACACATTTGCCCGACCCGGGATTTGAACCAAGACCTCTTACTCAGCAGTCGCGCTTAGCGACCACTAGACCAACGAGACAGTATTTTTTAATTTTTAGTATTTTAGTGTGCCTTGGATGTTGCCTTCTCTCGAAGTATACTCCGTGCCGTTTTGTGGAAATAAACTACTATAAATAAGTGTACATATATTCAACGAGTATTATGGTGTAATATGCAATTTGCTCAGAGAATGGGTTAAATACGAAAATGCATATAATCCGGTCTTTAATAATAAGGTAATAAAATACACCATACTCATGCAACTAACACTGAACCCCTAAAGTCAATTTGTTTACAGACACAGGCAGAATGGTTTGGCTTGCTGTCATAGATAAAGATAAAACTACGAGACCGCTACAAAACACCATGCTATTGCTTTATTGTGTTCGTTAGTGTCTGGAGAAGAGATTTTTTTTCAGTTCGGTAAGGATTACATTCGTTTAAAATTATTTCTAATAATTACGTCATCAAATCATTAATATAACGTAAAAATACATTTAAAACTCGGCCACAATTGCAATAATAGTACGGCTGTCCAGCTACCCTACATTATAAGTGTATGACGCATCGGTTTAAAAAGATGGCCTTGATGCGCCCTCCGAAGGGTTGTCCACTCGAGGGGAGCTTAACAAAGAGCACAACTACTTATTTCGCAACGACGTACGCCGCCTATAATTAGGGGTCCACTTAAAAAAATTATACCGTTCATGAATATAATTGTTAACAGAAATGTGTTCAAGCGGAAATCTTTTATACTAAATAGCTCACACGAAGATCTGTGGCAGCTGCCGGTCATTCATGCTGTTAAGATCAATCAAACAAAGTAAAAACATGTTTGAATTCTCATAAAAGAGATTTTTTCTAGAGATAGCTGTCATAGTATTTGTGATGAACGCATTTTGTGTTAAGGGGCACGCCGCACGTGAGTGTAGTAACACATGTATTGTTGGGTACACACTACACCAGCCCCTTAGACAAGTGGCAAACCGCTTGACGAATAGAATAAAAAAATATATGAGGTTGACATAATTATGTCATCGATAACATAGTCGAAAAATATTATAATTACTGTTAATATTGTGTATCTTTTTGTGTTTGAGTAGTTTGTTTATAATTCTCCAATAATCTAAAACATAGCATTCCATCCATTTATTTATAAGGCCTTTAATTGTACTACACCTGTTTTACAAATAAATATCTGATTCTGATTCTGAAAAAATCCTTTCCAATGATATATCGCATATTGTTATTGGTTCGTCGGCCAGTCTCCATTTTATGTATACCCGTCCTTTAGTCTGTAGCCGCGACAGACTAGCAGAGCCATCTAGTAACGTTGCGCGCAAACATGGCGTCATTGATTTCCGCCATGTTTTGGCCAAACGGATAATAAGCTACTTGACTCATTTTATACAATAAATTAATTTTTCCTACTTCATATTTGGCTTAGGAATCTAAAACATATCGATTGTAATCAGTAAAAGTAAATGATTGCTTTATACTAACGATTTTAATAGTTATTATTCTTACTTTTATTTTGACAAGCTTAAAACGCTATCGGTCATGTCGTTGCCGTCATGTCGTACCATCGTAGTTTTATTTGAATAAACCCTTAATCTACGTGAATTGTAAACTTGTTTTCCTATAAATTGATATAATCAGTCATAAACATTAATTTCGTAAAAGCAGAAACCTTGAATTTGCTGAGAATCGACACGTCTATTTATGAAAAGTACATTTTATTATAAGATCTTGGTTTCCTAGGTCTCAAAAAAATAAAAATATAGACCAGTAATTACTATCAAGACTAACTTTAAAAAACAGCAAACTAGCCTATTTACAATATTGTTAGAGTTGACATATAAACCGTTTTCATGTTTTATTTGAATTATTATTAATATTCGCACTATTAAAAGTATGCAATAGAAAATAGTTAAACTAAAACCTGGATGTTGTTTTAAAATTGGTGTAAATAATTGTGTGTTTATATTATAAATAAACGTTAAAGAAAAAAACAAAGATAGACAGGCAAAGCTTGGCACTAATAATACAAGCACAAATATGCACACATTCAGTTTAATTGCTATAGTAATAGATAAAAATTTTAATTCTGGAGGAATTAGTCAGAAACTCTTATTTGACCACAATAATAATACTATTACAAATATAAATTCTAACCTAATTTACCAAAATCTAGTTCAGAGATAACCTATATTGATAATAAGTGAGAATTTGTTTAACTGTTAAATACACAGCGGCAAAATTTGTCTCAATATCTCTAGTTTTATTATTCAGTTTCATAGAGACATTATAATATGTAAAATAGAATATCAATTACAAAAGGATCATCACAAAGTGAAGAGCAGATGTATTTTCAATACACTCTGTATCATAAGCTCTGAAACTGGTTCGCAAGCTGTGCCTGGGCTACCAATCGCAGAGCAGCGCACTAAAAATCAATACATTGTACCGGGACGCTACAGAGGGAGACTGTTATGAATTGAGAGAATTAACTAAAGGCGATAGAGCCCCTGTATTCATTTGAAACCCAGCAAGGGTATTATAGCACACAGATTTGCTTAAAATGTTTCGCTATAGCACGGGTGAACTGAATACACACATTATTTAATAGAATACAACATCTTGGATGTGAAAAACGATTGATAATCAAGCTATCAAGTGTATAAACATCACAAAGAACTTTACATAAAAGGTTTATACCATTGACTCACAAATTAACATGGGGCACCTTGAAGAAATGGTTTGACCCTACCCAAATATCATACAAATTATGTAAAAGATGGGTTGAAGGATATGTTAATTCCGTGAATATAACGTACTGAGCGTTCAAAGGGGTTATTGGTACTAATCCTACAACATTTGAATAATGTTTAACATGAATTCAAAACTTTTATATACTGTACTGGGTCATGTTCATCCCGGTCCAGCATTTGCTGAGCCCACTTCCATTTGCTACAATGGAAGTGTTTTATTTATGTTAATTTTCATATGTGTTTCGTTTTTTAGTAGTAATAAATTACTTTTTATTTTATAAAATCTTAACATGTGGCGCGTCTATTTACACACAAACACAAAATAAGCAAAGTGTATACAGTAACAGTGAAAGCACAAAATATAGCAGTCTAGATCAGGCAGCCTTAGCATTTAACCACATCAATACCAAACATCAAGCTTCCAACAAAGCAACTTGAGAGTAACTAAAAAAATGGTATCAATTGTAAAAGCTAGGTTATAACATGGCAAAAAAAAAAAAGTTTACACATTCATATGCAAACAAAAATACGCAATATATATATATATATAAGACGCAAACAATATCATATAAAATGAGTAAACTATGTACATGTTTTAATTACTTATTTTATGTATTGGCTTATTTATTTATTTATTTCAATAAATACAAGGTGCCAATAACTGGTAATAGTTTGGTAATAACTGGTAATACAGATACTAGTTAATTAATTAATTAATTGTTAAAAAGTGAAAAAAAGTTTATTTTAGTAACCCCCTGGTAGCAACACAAAATGGCAGGAGCTTCTAAAATACACGGTTTGCAGTTGCAACTCTAATAATATCGCATTTATTAGAACAGATGCTAATAGAAGTCAATAAACATTGCAAGATTAATACTCACGGCCTCATCTTCATGTTCTTCTTGATGTTGGGGTATGGCGTCTCAGCGAACTGATACAAAAAAACACGAATATCAATAACGACCGTAGCAAAACAATGGAACACAACGAAAGATATATATTCAAGTATTACATTGAATTCTTTGGACATACTTACCTCATAAATCAATCAGCATCGGTTCACAACAAGACTACCATATACCAAACACTTAAGTCGGTTGATAAAATGTCACTAACAACCTCATCCTCAAGGACAAGAAGGCAGAATTCAAATCAATCGATATTACCAGTCTGTGGCTGGTGTAGCGAGGGCAAAAAAATCATCCTGATGTTACCAGTTCTACAGTTGTACCTGTATTACAAAACGAGCTTTTAATTTATTTCTTTATGAAATCATGAATCATGGTTTAATATTTGAAATATTCAGTATTGTATAACAGTGATAATTATGTTAAAACATTGTTTAATCTCTTTCAAAGTTTCAACCATGGTTTGTAAAGAAACAGGTTTGGTACTGGATTTCCTTATTTAATAGCAAATTTTTGGGTTATTTTTTGTGTTTAAAGTCGGCATGCTTTTGTAAATGTATTAAAAAGTAATAACTGGTGACATAGCATCACGCCTGTATTTCCCGAAAAGTAAGCAGAGGTGCAATGGGGGCTACCGTTTTTGTCTTCACCAGTTGGCGCCACTGTCGAGTTAGGTCCTAGCTGATAAAAACGAAATTATTTTAAGGGCATGTCGCTAGAGCCACTAAATATTCATTCATCTTCAGATTAGAGCAATTTCTTTTTTAAATTGCAGCAAACTCAGTAGTTCCCTAATTGTAAACCTTTCAAAACTAAGTTATAAAATTCACTATATCATGCAAAATAATTCACAACTTTATTGTATTTAGAAATAAACCCGCGTAATCCACGCACATTTTTTGGGTTAGGGCGGAGATGGATAGATTGTAGCGTTCAGCTGCCATGTTGTTGTTGTGTAATGTTCTATCACGTGGACCTCGGACGCTGTGCTTTCTCTCTCGCACCTATCAAATAGCTCCAATTCTAAAACTTTATAGCTTGGCAATAATATTTCATGAACGATTTTTTATACGATTGGTTTTGTTATTAAAATATCTTACTTATGATATCAATTTTGATTGGTTAACAGATCGGTGTAGTTACTTATATTGACTTACCTGTTCACATCTGTTTGCCAGGTTTGACATGCACAGAAATAAGTAGGCAAGCCTACCAAGGCAAATTCTATGTGTAAACAACTATCACTTGAGATGAAATTCATTTGGTTATGAAAACAGTGAAGGCGATGAAAGAAAATTGATTAAAATTAATTCAATTAAAAATAGCTATGTATATTTTTTCGATAGGCCAGTAATTATAGGCATGTTTGTTTAAATATATATTATTATATTTGATAATAAATTGTCTCATCAAGTTATCTGATGGGTGAAGGCCGCTCTCCCACCGGCTCTAAGACTACCTTTTGAGTGTAAAAAGAGGGGTTGACAGACAACCAGGCACACAGACAAATGGACAAGGCAAAAAAGGGATAAAATAAGGGAAGTATTAAGTTCCTTTTACCTTTTGATGTACGGAACCCTAAAATGTGTTATTTAATATCTATTATTTGACTTAAATGCTACTTGTATTCTCATTTTAGGTATACTGTGTAGCTCATTATTGTCTCATACTTTAAATGATGGTTAATTATATCTACGATATATTTTTAAAATAGTAATCAAGGACATTTAAGGAGTATGGAGTTTCTTGCCGGTTCTTCTCCATAAAAACGACATTTTGAAACCGAGCAACCAGATTAGACGTTCTGTAAGTGCTTTTTTGAAGCCTATTTGAACCTAAACGAAATAAAAGCACCATGACTATGTCATATAGTCTTTGTTCGTTGGTTGACTAGACTTCATTAGTTTATTCATCTGTCTTTAATTTTATTCTCTTATTTATTTATTACATCATTTATTTATGGGAAACTATAATAAGCTAGCCAACACAATATAAACAGTAACTTATGGGCAAAAATTTGCACTGACTGGGTCCCACAAAATATACGACGTCATCGCGGCAAACCCAGACGACGGTGGCATGATGATCTGCTTGCCTATAGAAGAGACTGGCAAACGACCGAATAAAGTTAAAGAGTGAAAGAGAGGCTTTTGCCCTGCAGTGGGACAGCAGAGACTAAGAAAAAAAAATCAATACATTTAATATTTATTTAATTTTCATGTTATCTCATGTAATTTTTACTTTAACTTATAAGTGACATTCAAACAATATTAATTACTATTAAATACAATAAAAATTGGCCGTGTGGTATCCGGCCTAGAATTGACCACCCCCTTTCCTCCCGTGGGTGTCGTAAGAGGCGACTAAGGGAAAACCCAGAAGATGGGCAGCAGCGTCTTCTGTAACTTGACCACCAACACTGCGATCCCCAAGCCGCTTGCCAAGCGTGGGGATTATGGCAACACCCCCCTTCTAAAAGGAGGAGGCCTTCGTTCAACAGTGGACGCCTTACGGCTGATGATGATGATGACAATAAAAATTATAAAACGTTTACATTATTTTGTAATTTTAATCTTTAAGCGTAAAATTACAGTGAGGAGTTAAATACTTAAAATATCATTGTGTATCATGTATTAGCATAGTATTTAGTAACGTTAGGAAGTCTAAGTCATTTTATATAGTCTATGATCGTTTTACCACGGTACTATTGCGAGCCAGTCAGTCGCAGTGCATATAAAAAAAAAACTTTAGTAGCAATGGCCTGCAATGGTCGCGGTAGAAGGGGAGTGTTTTTAATTTCTAGCGATTTTCAGGTCAGTATAGTTGTAATGTACCACTGTTTGTAAAAATCGTGTTTAATTTTAACAAAACAGTAAGTGCGCCTAATATTCTATGAGTGTAACAATGATTTGGTAACGATGGACAGTTTGTATTTATTTCTAGTTGGATTTTTAGAAATAAAGTGTCGAGCACCATAAACGAATTACTCATTTGAAGACCATATTTGAGGTAAGGAAGTTTTCATTAACTTATCGATGTGGGTGGGAGATCATGATCATTCTTTTGACTGCTTTAGGCAAGCATATTAGTGATAAAGGTGTTTAGTTTTTCTAATTTTACTCTGCTTACGTTCACCTGTCGTATGTATGTAACACTTTCTGAACTCGGTTTCGGTTGTCCTGAATACGAATTTAGATACTTAACACCAATTATTTTCTCCTCAGTAGTGTGTTAGGTTATAAATTGAACTTGGTTTGTGTTTATTTACCATTTATTTTGACAGTTTAAGTCCTATACAACTATAAAATCATATTATATTAGAGATCGATTATAATAATATAATCTATAACACATATTTAAAAGGTCTAGAATACTAATTCCGTATTATAATTAATTACTTCTATGTTAATAAACTTGAAAACATAGTTATTAAGGTTGTACAGGTTGATAACAAAGTGGTTACTCTATGCCTGTGTAAAATAAACAAACCAAAGACAAATTAGAAACTTTGTTGCATCCATTTAAAACTAATTATAATCATTTCATACAGAAAATGTTTTAATTTAATGTTTTGTTAATATTTCCCTTCACTGACATGATGTTATAAAGTGTATTTCCATACATCCACAGCTATAATTCTGGAAGCATAGACAGGTCTGCTCCTTAACAGAAATATATACATTATATTATACAAACTTTTCTTAATTATACATTTGCCAGCTCATAGTCATCAAGCAATAGGTCACCTTTTAAAGGTGCCCCGAATAATAAAGTATTAAAAAAGACCACAGATCACTAATCGATTTGAGAGAAACAATGTACAACATAGCAGACTTCAGAAGTCCCTTTGTTTAAAACTCAGAAGTATTATATTATATAAAATGCAATGTGCACCTATAGCCAATTGTCACAAGCAATAAATAATGCTGTTAATATGTAATTATAATCAAAGTTGGTAAACTGTTTACTTTCTTGGTTTTAGATTAAAAAAGAAAATCAATTTATTTGTCTGAAGAAATGTTCTGCAAATAAAGAAGTTTGAAACCCCCTTTTTATGCAATGAATATAAATTAGAAACCTTACAGAAGTAAATTGAGGATATTGTCAATACCATACAAAAAGAGGTAGAAAAAGACCAAAACATTGTATGATAATAACTTGTGGTGACTTCCTATTGCAATATGTACATGTATATGTAATCATTCTACTATGTCTTAAGTGTATCATTATGTACAATTTAGTTATAATTAGTTAAAACAATAACAGAACATTTAGATAAAAAAAATCCAATAGTATCAATATTCCTTGATATGTCTAAAGCTTTCGACTTTGTATCACACAATTTACTCTTACAAAAGCTTGATAATTATGGAATAAGAGGTAACACCCTAGATTGGATAAAAAGCTACCTCCCAGATCGCTTTCAATGCATTGAAATACCTTGTTTATCAGGACATAAATACATACTTATTATTAAAGGTTGTTAGTGATCTCAAACTTTATTTAAATTTAATGTTATGCTTATTACTTGTTATGCTGTACTAATTCAGTCATTCCTCCTATAATTATAGGACTGAAATTGCTGAATTAAGTTGTAAGACATATATAAATAAAAATTACAATTTATAATATTGTGATCCGCGGATCCGCGCTTTAGGTCTTGCGGGACCCCGTGGGTCAAAAAAATTGCGGAATCCCGCGGGATTGCGGGATCCTACTTTGTTGTATTGCAATCTCTAACTGTAATGCATATTGCAGACAGACAGACAAAGAAATGTGCTTATAGGAGTACAGAGATACGGAAGTACGCCACTTTCTTGTAGGAGATGCATTGTCATAAGTGTTAAGCTCACTAGAGTGCCGCAAACATGTCGCTCTCAATAACACAAGGGGCTTGGCAGAAAGCCAAGTGTTACCCGCCACAGACCGCGGCGTTGCACACAACTATAATATTTTTGTGATGGTCACTATAGTTCCTATATTCGATGGAGTTCATTGTACGTAAATCTTTCACGTGGGTGTTGGTAGCACGAATGTTTTATTTATTCTTACAAATAAACTGGTGTTGACTGTAAATATTTCTGGATCTCACTTTTAGAATGGAAATTATTAAGCTTTCTGTCCAGCGCTCGACCTCTTTCTGGTCGTGCCGGTTGGCCGTATTATTGGACAAAGGTAATAGAAAGCACGAGAGCTTGTGCACTCTTGTGCAGTGCGTAGTTTGCAGTATCAGATAAGATTTGCTTGATTGAAATTCGACCAAAAAGACATCTTGTACGTGTGTAAGGCGCAGAATATGATTCACAAACAATAAAATCGATCGCTACTCGCTAGGATACTAAGAATAAGGAAGGATTATAATGCAGAACGAACGAAACGAACGAAGGATAAGAGAACGACTAGCATGCATAATCTGGGTAGTTCTTGAGATTATGGTTAACTTAAGTTCCGTGATCGACGTTACCCAGTATTTCGCTGAGTATAATCGAAAAAGAAATTGGAAACTATGTCCTGTTAAAAATAAAACATTGGCGCACTCATTCACTCGTGGCTTTGCCAAACATTTTAAATCTATTCCCGATCCAATCAATGAGATTATACTTTGTGATCACAAGATCAAAATTCAATTTATTTTTATTTCATGTAAACCAATTACAGGCGCTTACGAAACGTTAGGATGTTAGTTGCTCGGTTCCAAAAATGTCATTCCTATGGAGAAGAACCGGTAAGAAACTCAAAAGGTCACTCTTTTAAATAATATGAGGTACAATTTAGTAAGTTTACAAGGAGTTACATAGAAAAACTTAGAATTAAGATTTGCGTATTCTACAACTTGACAAGTCTTGAGGGTATTTTGTTTTTATTATTTGTTACAAATCTTGTTACATACGTATAAGGGTCTAAGGACAGCTGTGAGCCTGTGTGTTGGTAATTGTTTTCTGTGAAACTACATATTGCAATAAATAAATAATTAGGTTAGGCACTAGTTTTCATATTTACTGTGATACGTACTCACTTGCGACTGAATTGCTCAAATAAGAGTATAATCGTTATGTTCCCGGTTTTGGAAAGCTTTAAGTAAATTAATTCAAATTAATATTAGAATTATAATCATTTGTATAGTTCTATAGATATATTGGAATCAATATGCCTACTACTTAGCACATGCATCAATTTCAGTCTAGTAACATGATGTATGTTCATGATAAGCACGATTTATCCTTGGTCGTTAAATCATTGTAATTTATAGTTATTCATCAGAACTTTAGACCATAACTTTTACTAGAATTGCCCGTCTAACATTAATTCACTTTCCAGGGTATTCTCTATTTAATTTTGTTCGAATATTGGCGACCAGCCCTCTCACCATGAACTCTTAAAGCAGGACAGTTTACGATGTGGAAGCGAGACGCTGCTACGTGCAGTGTAATGCGGCGTCCTGCTTTAAGAGTTCATGGTAAGGGGGCTGATTGGCGCAGTGGCTTAGCGATTGGACTGCTGCACTAAGTGTTAGGTTACGGAAATGCACCCACGATACAGGAAAAATTCTATGTGTGACAATGTTTAAAAAGAAGTCTGATATAAATAACAAACACATAAATAAAGCCTCAAATATGTAGTGTTTTTATAACACGAGTTCGATATTTCTATCATGATTCAATAGATAGCTATGAGAATATAACGCTCTGTGTCTGTTTAGTATCGAATATATTATGGTGTTTTCAATGCTGTTGGCTATAGGATCGGCTCAAGGGCGCATATACATAGGACTGAAGGTCACGGTTGTAGTCCATTAGATTCGTAATAGCATGCTGCTTGTTCAGTTTTTAGGTCTGATTTTCATAGATTTTTTACACTTTAGGTTTAGTCGTATTTTCGTTCGCAGGCGTATTCCTTAGGCAGCGTATAGTTATTGATCTGTAAAAATATCTATTTATTTTTATTAATTAAGTTACTCTAGTAAAATTACCTGTGGTTTCAAATAAGGTTCAAACTAAATGATAACTTGCCCATATCATATCATAGGTACTTCCGTGGAAAATAACCAGGTCACAAGCATAGATTGACGGTCTGCCTTAAAAGGAATTTGCACACAGTTACATATTAATCACCTGCAATCACTACCATAATAATTACAGAATTAACATTCATCGACTCTCAAAGCTTTGAAAGGTTGATAGTATGATATTTTTAACTGAGGGTCTTGTTGTTGCATAGCTACCGCGCAGATCAGCCCCCTTACCATGAACTCTTAAAGCAGGACAGTTAACGTTGTAGAAACGAGACGCCGCATTACGTATACGACGACGGTCGATCTGCGTAGATGGATGAACATCACACATTGAAAATCTACAATGCTTCAGAAAACCTGTTAAGCCGACAGTCCTGCGTCTAACTGTCCGGACACGATGGTTTATCGTCTCGAAGCAGTATGAACTAGTCAACTAGAGTTAACCTGCGCTTGATTACACACTTAAACATCTGCGCAGGTAACTAGCCTCTGCTGAGGTTGGCCGCCTAAATTCTGTTGAGAAGACTTTTATTTTAGTAACTATGATATTTTTGCTTCTTTATATACGTGATATCGTTACTAGTATACATTGCATCGGGTGCTGGTACGGTGCAGATTGCATGCTTCCTCCCTATTAAATACTCGAGTCAAGTTAATAAGAAAATTGGCGACTCACTTTATGTGTGAATGCTTTTATTAAATCATTTAAGGCTTGGCCTCCGGGTACCGAGGGGGTTTGAGCGTCTGTTAAGAGAGTAAAACTTAAAATAGGTAGATGTCGAATAATGTCATAATTATTACTTCATGGTGTAATTTCATTTCGGCGCTATTCGTTGTTTTTTTGCTACGAGATGCTGGATTAACAGGTAAAGTCTTGTCTTATCTTGAAAACCTTAGGGTAGCTTTAATGTCTAATATTGTTTAGTTCTAATTGCTGTCTGTAGTTGTATTGAATGGATTTTTTATGATGATTTCTTTAACATCTAATAACTTTTAAATCTTCGAACACAGATTCGGTAGAAACTGTATCAGACATTTGAAAGATTTTAACCTCTAATAATGATAACCTAAAGTGGTCACCTTTAAGGCTGGTGGAAAGAGGGCGTCTATTCATATACGAGAAAATACACGAGCATCGATTACATAATTCACAACAACGAATAACAAATCAAAGCGAATCAAAATCAATTCGATTGGCGCAGTGGCTAAGCAATTGGACTGCTGCGTTTAGGGTTGCGGGTTCGATTCCCGCACGGGACAATAATTTGTGCGATCCGCAGATGTTTGTCCCGAGTCTGGGTGTTTGTGTATGTGATATTTCATGTTTGTGAAACGCATCCACGATACAGGAGAAATTCCTAGTGTGAGGCGACGTTATAAAAAAAAAAAAAGCCCATATAAATGTGACATTTGGGGCATGAAAAATGACTACTGTTACCCCCTTTCCTGATAGGCCTATAAAATATTGTAGCACAAGGATTGACAATAACAAGTTACAAAAAAGATTTGTCTCTCGTTCTATGTAACCTACCGTTAAGCCTCTTACTTGCGTCCAGAAAGTAAGTTAACTTTGGCAGCGCAGAAAGAATATTAATTCCTATACAAAGAAAGTATTTTCGTCCGTCTATTGAAATTCCGTCAGGATCGCGGCATACTTTACTTACTTTCTATGCTCATGGGTTTGGAATCTGCGTCTTCAAACCCTGCAGGCCCGTTATTCATTCATTGCTTCCGCGCCCTCCACGCCATAACTCTTCCAGGAGACAATATCAAATCATAAAATTTGTGTAATGTATTAATAACAAACAATAATTGTAATAAGTAGCCTGTTCAGTGTCCCACTGCTGGGCAAAGGCCTTCCCATTATTTTTCTACAAAACCTTTCAAAAAATTCCTATTCCAAAGTGAACCACTGAACAGGCTACTTCAAAAAATTATAATAAATGATACGATTAGATATTCTCTTCTAATTAAATCGTGGTGCGGAGGTCACGAAAACGTTTGTTTTCCATAGACAATTGGCGCTCAAAAGGTTAAATTACTTAATATGCTCTCCACCAAACTTACATTATTTAAGTTGAGATCAAAGCAAGCACATGTATAGTATAGTGGTCAATGTGGTCATATTATAATCTCATTAAACTGACACAACAAGTTTGAGTTGGAGATCAAACATGTGTTGTATAAAAATAATTTGCTTCACCACACACTGCCTCGTAACCTATATCTCTTGATTGAAGCTTTAACCCGCGGTTAAAAGTAACCCACTCGATACGATTATGATGCTAGTTGATTGTTTGGCTCGCTCCGTGCCCTAATTGGCGAGTCGCAATGGTGACGACTCATCTTACTCCTAGCTGGATTAATCACTATTCAAATGCATCGAATTGTGCAATTGTTTAGTAGGCATTGTATTCTTGTCATAATTAGGTATATCAAAAAACAAATAATAAGATAAACTAAACACTGCCCTGCCCTAGATTTCGCTCTTTCTGCGCCATAGGTTAAGAATGGCATGATGTAACACACAATGCAGCGTTAGTTTTACTTTCTTGCCTTTTCTGCTACACCCATCATTTACTTAGACCATAAACAAGCAATAAAGTTGTGAATACCACATTATATTTGCCCATTCAAGAGAAAACTCGATAAAAACTGACTCAAAGGCTCATTAAAACGAGTCGTTAACACATCAACGCTGTTCGTGTCTTTGCAAAAACCTTGATAGCGTATATGTAACGTGACGCTGCGGCGGTGAAGGGCTAGCCACTAGCCAGTGGTATTGTCTTACATTCACTGTTTACCAATAATTGATTTAAGACTATAATGAGCGATGTTTAATAGTATTATCTAAGATGTCGTATATAATTCTATTTAAGACTAGGTATCCGTGATAAAATAAATATTTTCATGATTAGAGAAATCATTATCAGATAAGTAATTTGACCCAAGATTATAGCTAATTTTGTTAGTCCGTTTTTTACTGTTAATTTATAATGTTGTATAATAACATAAAAACAAATTCTATCAAAAGAAATGCAAATGTTAGTATCGATTGTTATAAGTAATGTTTAAAACCTTAATAAGCTGCTACTATTCCGGTTACCCCGATCAAAGATAATTTCGATACGGAAGAACGATTTATTCGATCAGATAGGTGTTAATATTAGCCTGTCGAACATCGCCAATAGAGGAAGTTTCGCAACTGCACCGTATAATTAATATGTACATTCCCAGCTTATAACACGAGAGTCTGGTTGCATAATGTGGAAATATAGGGGATTCTTCAAGTACACCGGCACCGTCGTCGCCGCGCGCGAGCGTCAACGTGAGACGATTTTTCAACTGACGCGCGCTTGAGCTGTGCCACTGGCTTTACTAACCAAGTTTAAAGGTTTTCAACCACGTGCGACCTTTACAGTCTTTGAATTTCGGGACTTCTTTGTATACTTGAACGAAGTTTACAACAAAGGTCGCGTGCCGAACTTGGCATAAACGTGACGTCGACTTCTATTTACACAGGTACCTAAATGTTAAATTGTTCTTTTTAACCGACATACTCTTATTTTATAGGATGACGTCAAGGATATACGACGCCTAAAAAGATAAATAGTATAATTGGATATAGTTTATGGGCTAAAAAGTATACTAAACCAATTCATCGTCAAAATAAACATGGTGTTCTCGCACCGAGACTCACACGAACACGAGAGCACTCGCACGAACTTGCACAGTCGAGAGGTTAATTAAAAATTAGCTTTAGGCCATTATAATACGTTTAATAATAGTAATTAAGGTCACGTAACCCAACCTATATTGCTAGTGTATTAATTGTTATGTACTCGAATGCCTACTATTTTAGGTTAAAGAAAGATACGAGAAACAAGAATTTATTTGCAACGACTTTTTTTCTTAATTTATTTTTAAGGGTCGGATGACTTGTCACAAGCTCAGTTATTAGCAATGATATTTCAAAGTACAGCCAAAATGTTACTAACGCGCTCATTTAGAAGACTCGAAAAGGGGACAATTGTCTTCTTGGTTATCATAATTTTTGTCTGATTTAAGGAAAAACTAGTGCAGTTCGGAGTCCAGAGTTCGGAACACTTTTCTCGTTCGTTTTGTTAAAATATGACGTATCTATAGTCTTTGACATATCATTGGTAATAGTAGTTTAGTAATAGTTTGGTCGCATCAATCTTTATGTAGTATACATACTGTGTGGGTGTGTGGTTTTCTAAAACTTTGTAATGACTAATATTTTTGATGGATCATATCATGATTGATGTGCCAAGTTTGTAATAAAAGACTTCACTAATGTTTCTAACTACAAAGAAATGATTTTATAGGAAGAAAGTTTTTAAGTAACCCCATCTTTGACACTTTTGGTAATTATAGCTTCAATCGTGAATTACGTTTTATTTTTGAAGTTTTATTGTGTCTTCAACTCGACTACATAGCGCAATTTTATGCTCGTAGCTAAATAGTGAACTGTAAAGCTCGGTTCCCACCGCGAAAGGATAATGTATGGGAAATGGTTAGGAGTAACGGACTCCTTTTTATTTAATAAATAGGTTTACATTCCCACCAACAAAGAGTCTGTTGATTTCCACATCATCATCATCAGCCGGAAGACGTCCACTGTTGGACATAGGCCTCTTCCTTAATGGGGGGGTTGCCATAATCCCCACGCTTGGCAAGCGGCTTGGGGATCGCAGTATTGGTAGTCAAGTTACACAAGACGCTGCTGCCCATCTTCTGGTTATTTTCCCTTAGTCGCCTCTTACGACACCCACGGGAGGAAAGGTCAATTCTAGGCCGGACACCACACGACACGATTTCCACTGCAAAAGGAAAATATATTGTTATTTAATGTTTATTTTAGTAAGTGTCTTTGATGTAGCTATAAATGTCTTTTTTTTCGCATGCAGTATGCTCTTTACTTTTGCTAGTTATAAGAAGTCCTTAATGAGTCCGTTCCGCTCACGGTGGAAATCAGGCCCTCCATTTTGAAATAAACCAAATTAATGGGAAGTAAACGCTTAAACGGGGAGGCCTATGTTGAACAGTGGACGTCTTTTGGCTGATGATGATGATGATGAAACGGTTGCCGTATCTGATTAATAGTTGACAATATCTTATTTTAATTAACCTGCTTTATGTCCCAGTTAAGGACAAGCACTGAAAATTGTAGCTATATCGCAATTAAATGATTCACGTAGGTTTTCAGAGTGGTGTGAAAATTGCGTGAATCATTTTTACACTCGCGTTCGTAGAGTTTATTTTGAGATAGTGAAATAGAAATGTTTATACGTAGCTCACACAATTATATATTGTGTCTATGATTTTCAATTGGATATTTTTATTTATACTGTCACTAGTTTTTTTTGTAGAGTACGTTTACACCGTTTTTTGTAATTTATTTGTGTTGGGGATCGTCCATTAGTCACGTGAGGCTTGATAGGGGGGGAGGGGGTGCGGAAAAAATCACGAAACATCACGAGGTTGTAGTGAGATATCACGTGCATTATTTTTTCGAGAAACGCGTGACGTTGAAAAAAAAAATGAGCTCTTTCACTTCATTGAAAATTACTTTGTAGGAAAAAAAATATTCATGTAGTTTTGATTGGATGGAAGGTTAGTCTAAAACCTCACTAAGTATCACCAAAGGGGATTTTTTTCGCAACGTTTAAGCCCCCTCGGCTTAAAAATTTGCTAAAAATCATCTCGTGATGAATGGACGACCCCTTGTTAGAATTATTCCAAATTTTTGGTACGGTGATTCATTAGCTTTGCGATGTCATTCATCTGTCGTCTTAACCAGAACCAATGGAATCAATAGAAATATTTAATTAGCAAGCATTTAAAAATCTTGTCTGACAATGCTTTGTAATTATTACGATACGAAACAACAAACAAAAATATAGATTCCCCTGTCTCTAATAATAAAAGTTTTAGCCACAGTTCACTTTTGCAGAATATGCTACCATATTTTTACTGCACTATAAAGTCTTATTAGAAATAGTAATTCTATTTGAGCAATATTTAGGCTATCGTACTTTAAAACACACACGTGTGTAATCCTGTTAGCTTATAAATAAATGAATGACCCCACGCGACTATCTGCGTAAAATTCTACGTAACAATTCGGAAATTATTTGACTTTGAACTACGTTGCCGTTTATTTATACGGGATTTCTTCGATTTGAAGTAATTAATAGGACCTCGAAACGATGTACCTATAGGTGTTATTTAAGGTAATAATGTCCTCCTGACCGAATTTCGGTCACGGTGGCCTCAGCTGAGACTAGCCAACTACAGAGGAGATATTATAGGGCACAAGTATGCGCGCAGACACAGGTGCACTCCCTACTCCCTCACTCTCATACTCCGATGGGACGGTAGACCAACACGACCGGGAAGAGATCAGGCGCAGGTCCAATGGCTTATCGTGCCTTTCGAAGTACGGAAATGATTACACGTATTCGATCAGAGTTAGAACATGAAGAAATAATGAAATATTTAAAGACGTCGACGATTTTAATGAATGCAATCGTATTCTGCTATTTCTTCGCACTATCAATTAAGGTTAATAAAGGGTAGTATTGTGGTCAGTGAAGCAACATATTAACCTCCTTAAAACAATATTTAAGCAAGCAAAAATGAACTCTTGAAGCAGGACAGTTTACGTTGTGAGAGCCAGACGCCGCATTACACTGCACGTAGCGGCGTCTTGCTTCCACATTATAGACTGTCGTGTTTTAAGAGTTCATGGAAAGGGGGATGGTAACTCTTTTCAATAGCAAAGATTAAAAACTATTAAGCCTCTATATCGGAAACAGTTCTAATTAGTCAGTCGCAGGACAACTCACGATGTGGAAGCGAGACGTGCAGACTGCAGTGTAATGCGCCGTCTCTCTTTCTCAATGTAAACTGTCCTGAGTTAATGGTGAGGTAGGGGCAGAAAAGAATATTCTTCTAGTTTTATTTACGTTTTGTTAAATTAAGACTAGCCTGCGGTAACCAAAACAGTGAGTCAACATTTTTATCACTTTAATTTGCGTTAATTAGAAACTTAGATAGAAAGTAATCACTATTTAAATGAGTAATTCACAAAGCGTCACTTGCCGTAATCAGTTTAAAGGAGCGAGACGGAAAAAGATGCAATCTGTTTTTTAATTAACTTATTAATTGCCTTAATTAACGAAAATCTGCGATGCAAATATAAGGGCTCATAATTATATGATTACTAGCAGCCCCGCTGTGTTACCTGCTACATTTCGGGATAAAAAATTAGCAATCTAAAGTGTCAGCAACCTCCGCACCAAATTTTATCAAAATTGGTCCAGCCGTATGCATGAAGAACTGACAAACATACAAAAACATTCACAAACTTTTGCCTTTATAATATTCGTGTGAAGTGTGATTGCTAGTAATTATATGCATAATTTTATTTCTTCTAAGAATATCGATAAACCCATTATGTAATATTTCCCTTTACATCAATAGCCACTCGATAATGATGCATATCTCATTAATGAAATAGCATTTTGTTTATTTCGTAGATTGATTGTATCCTCATTATTTAAGCGCATGCGTCATGGATGACTCATTTTGAAGTGTATTGCTGCACTGTTCATCGAAGGTGTCGATAAGGCTACGAACTCAAATGAAACGACTTCATTTAACTCATAATGATGAAACTGTACTAGAATTTACAGGTACAGGTTAAAATATAGTAGTGTTGATTCAGATTGATTCAGAGTTTAGTCAGACAGGATCTATGTTCAAAAAGAAGGCCTACTAGCACGTGTTAGCTAGCATTTACATTCCGATGCAATATATTTTAGATCACTACTTGATCTCAATAAAACAATTGCGCCCATATAGGTAGATTCGCTTCATCAGCGTCATGGTACGAAATCTGAGGATCATCTCATATTGCGATCGCCAGGTATGATCTAAGATGATGGTTTAAAACCTAAAGAAGTGCAAATATTACTATTTCAAAGTTTTATCAACGTTTTAAGGTACATTAAACCTTTGACCGCCACAGTCATGTATAAAAGACAAACGTTTCCGTGCTCTTATCGCCACAACTTTGAATAGAAGACTACCCAATCGTAACATTTGTGTAATGTAATAACAAACAATAATCGTAATGTATGTTACGATTAGATGTTGTCTTCTAAATATCTATGCAAGCTAATTTATGCAAGTCCGTGGCGGCCAAAATGTTAAACTGACTTATTATTTTGCCTGCCGAATATAACTGTTTGGACAAATGTAGGTGTGGAATAGCAAATCTATTGGTATTTTGTTTTTAAAAATAAAAACTTGGCTACTAAACAACTAACTAAACTGTATCGTTGGTGCGTTTCACAAACATGAAATATCACATACACAGACTTCAGACCCAAGACAAGCCTCTGCGGATTGCACAATTTTTTGTCCCGTGCAAGAATCGAAACCGTAACCCTTAGCGCAGCAGTCCAATCGCTTAGCGTCTGCGCCTATCCCTTTGGAGAATACAATCGTGATTGTATTCAGCGATAAATCTGTTTTGCCGACATAGCGTTTAAATTTCCCGTCAGTATAACCGCACACACAACACGCGCCGTGTGTTTCCACGGTAATCCAATCACCCGCTGAAAAGTAAAACGTGTGAATAATCGCCTGAAAAACATTACCCATCATTTCGCTGTGCAGTCGGGTAAAAAGTAACAAGTGTACTTTCTATTTGTAATGGTGTCATAATAGTTTGTTATCGGTCATCATTTGTGGTTATTTGCTAGTGTAGTGATACTCTTCTGTGACGTTTGATAATTGTTTTTTTTAAACATACCTCGTTATATTATCTGGATAAGCTTGGGTTTCTTTTGCTCAACTACGACGGTAGCTAATGTTTTTGGAAAAATAGGTGAAAAAGAAAATATAATATTTAAAAAGTTAATTTTTTTTAAACTTATTTGCTTTTAAATAAAACTATTTGTTGACGTTGTTTACGGATTTTATCGCGGGATATTTTATGGAGCTTATATACTACCTGAAATGAATTTAAGTTAAACTCCAGTCGGACACTAACGGCTGGTGTCAACAAATTCCCGAGATATGACATCTATGATACATAAGCGCGTCACACATATGACGCGGCTCCTAACCCACTCAATTGCCTTCCTAGGCCACCTGAAATGAGTCGTGCTTCCATTAATAGTCAACTGCAGTGTTGAGATATTATATGCTGACTCAGTCGTCCGGCACATGTTATATGCACTCAGAAATGTCAAGTGTTTATGTACCACTGTGTTGGATTTAAGGACGATTTGCTTTTTTATAAGGCATGTACCTATTTTGTAAAAAAAGATTTAAAAATCGAAATTTTGACTTCCGCGCAAATAAACGAGTTTTCTTCCCTTTTTTCATTCTTTCAAAAACCCAACTGCTAAAAAACTGAGAAGAAAAGCAAGTGCCATAGTCTAGAATTTGTACAGTAATAACAGCGACTTTAACAATCCGGAGCTATTTCTACGAATATTTGAGCCGGTCGAGATTTTTAATACCTATAATATAGCAATAAGATATTGTGAGACGTACCTAAGAATCATCAAAATTGGTCGATGAATTTGTTTTACGGTTCAAACAAAAATACATACAAACGTAAACAGGTTTCTTTGCTTTGCAGTCGGGTAAAAAGTCCTTGACAATCAAAATGGCTGCTTTACGGGACGTAATCGAATTCAGACTAAAAATGTCATATACGGAGAATTTAATGGATTAAAATTATAATGAGATTAAGATAGTGGCCACGTACGACAGAAAATCAGTCTTGAAAATGTTTTATTAAATTGGCGCCGTGGCTAAGCGATTAGATTGCTGTGCTGAGGGTTGCGGGTTCGACTCCCGCACGGGGCAAAAATTTGTGCGATCCACATTCTATTGTCCCGAGTCTGGGTGTTTGTGTATGTGATATTTCATGTTTGTGAAACGCACCTACGATACAGGAGAAATTCATAGTGTGGGGCGACGTATTTTTAAAAAAAAAGTTGTGAAAAATTCCTGTTTCTGTTCTTTATTTTGATTTGAACAAATATAATATTACATGCTATAAACTTACACTACATATACCATTTCCAATCAGTCGTTAAGTATCTTGAGAACTTACAAAGACCAGAAACGTTGGCCCAATAAAATACTTACGAGACATAGTACGAGATATTTGTGTACAAAGTCGTGGGAGGTGGCAAGTACCTACTGTAATTATTTTTATCTCAACGATCTGTATTGGTGCTTGTTAGGTGCGATGCATAAATATTGTCCGATCCGACTCTATCATCAAGATCAAGATCGTGTGATTAATGATGTGATTATTTTTATCGGTGATCTGTATTAATCAGCGTGTCTAGAGGGATCACTCCTACGCAGCTGACACTCATAGTTCGCTTCTCAGCCCTAGACTTGGCGTCTCCGCGTTAGATTGGGATCACTGCAACCGTTCGACTATTAGTGATCTTAGAGTTCCAATTGGTTGTTTTGTTACTAATTGTGGCGTACACCGGATGGACGGTGTAAACGATCAGTGTTAGTACAGTGATTTATTGAAGCTTGGTGTTCAACATAAACTTATGTTAAGTGTGACTGTAAACAAAACGGGTAGGAGAAGTTTTGGTGGCTGTTATTTGTTAACTGTTAGACGATCCGTCAGAGTTACGAAGTTAAATTACGACGATTTTACTGCGATGATTAATAGGCGCCATTCATGTATCACTGTATCATCAACACTGACCACAATTAAACGACTTCTTCTTCTTATCGTATGGTTGATGAACAACCTGGTGTCAGAGTTTAAACCGCCTGTAGGCCTCTGACATGGCTTTACACGCTGTTGAAAAATCTCTCAGGTGTGCCGTGCCGGTTTCCTCACGATGTTTTCCTTCACCGTTTTTTGCAACCGATAACTAATTTTTAGTACGCACATGAATTCGAAAAGACATTGGTGCGTGCCGGGATTTGAACTTGTGACTTAGCGTTTGACTTAGCAGTCCAACGGTCATACCACTCGGCTATCAGTGCTAACGACGTAATCGAAGATGCGACAGTTTTATTGTTGTCTCGATTGTAAAGTCATGATGCAAAAACGTTATGCGCTTGCGCTGCTTGTATAACGAATCACTCAGTTTACTTGATGACGTGCTTGGGATAATAAATCGATGATACATTTTCTTGTTATTTTTTAAATTATTTAAATCCAGATGAGCGTTCGTCTCGATTCAATCGGACGATTGACGACTGTTTATGGAGAACGCTATTCCGAACGTGTATTTTCTTTATAAGCAAATGAAAGTTAATTTAGTCAGTTATGTCGTCTCATAAACGTAGTGGATTACTGAATGATTTTCATCGTGTTTTTAATACGCTGTCTCAAAGTTTATGATATTCTTCTTATCGTATGGTTGATGAACAACCTGGTGTCAGAGTTTAAGCCGCCTGTAGGCCTCTGACATGGCTTTACACACCGTTGAAAAATCTCTCAGGTGTGCCGGTTTCCTCACGATGTTTTCCTTCACCGTTATTAGCAACTGATAACTAATATATAATACGCACATGAATTCGAAAAGACAGTGGTGCGTGCCAGGGTTTGAACTTGCGACCTTTGACTTGGCAGTCCACCGGTCATACCACTCGGCTATCAGTGCTATGAAAAAGTTTATGATGCAAACGTATTATCAACTATAATCTAATAATAAGAGCGTGTTTATGCGGTATAGACTTTTCTTACACCCAATTATTATTTACATATTCTAAGGCATTTAAAAAACATTGTAAAATTCTTAAGTATGCTTATTAATATTGGCGATCGGATCTGCAGAGATTTTCATCAGTAAGGAATTTCGATTACCTGCTTCATGGACGGAAAATTCAAAATTAACACGCTCGCGCTTCGGCGATCGGTGCTTCCGATAGTTGATCTTACCTCAAAAATTCGTGGTTTTCTTACAAAACTTTCATCAAATTAACTCTCGGCAGTAATATCAGAACATGTTAATTTTATTCAGAGCATTCTAATTAGAAGATTTTGAACGCAAGCAGCGCATTGCACCTTACATCGACCATGGCGGACTAAAAGAGATTTATTTCGTAAGTCGTAAGGTTCATTTTTGTTTGGGTTTTTATTGTCTTTCGCTTAACAAGCCTGGTGTAACGGTCGGCGCACATTATGCGGTTAATTAATGAACAGGTAGTGCGTTTTGCATAATCGTATTAATATAATGATTCAGTTTCTCTAACTTTACAGCATATTTTCTGTATAATTGTAAGATATACGGTATCTGTAAGTTTATAACATAATCTTGTATACTGTAGTCTCATAAAGGGCTAGGCACACTCGCATTTCGCTAGATAGTATCAGTTTTATGGAGTTGGGAGCGAGCCTTTTGCCATTCACCAGGCGCAATACTAGTCAGCCCCCTTACCATGAACTCTTAAAGCAGGACAGTTTACGTTGTGGAAGCGAGACGCCACATTAAACCGCACGTAGCGGCGTCTCGCTTTCACATAGCGAAATATCCTGCTTTACGAGTTTATGGTAAAGTGGACTAGTGTCATAGAATAGCTGAAAATAGTACATGATATTCGTACTTGCTATGATTTGTACTTACGTCATTTTACTTCTACTTACTGCTAGTAGGTACTACTAGGCGTGCTTCATTCATACATAAGCACTATGTTAACACTGTTATCTCAGTGTGTAAAGTCGACATAAATCATCCATTCAAGTCTATACGCATGTGGCAGTTACGTGTTAGATGTATGTTATACAAATTGCACCGTGTTGTTAATGATTCGTCTTATGTACATATGTATACTTGTATAGTCTGCACGATAAGCGTGTCGATATCTTTGAGTCGTGGACTCCTGGTAGTCAAGATTGTCACAAAGAATTTACTATATCAACCACACGTATACTAAATGACCTTTTAAAATGTACGAATCCCTATAACGTAATTTTGTCCGAACTGAGCACAACGTTTCTATTGCAACTAAACGAATCTTAACCCCAATAGCGCCATCCTCTTCTCTCACTATATCAGCTGTTAAACACAGTACCAACGACTTAGGGCGGGTTGCTTCAGCTTCACTTGACGCACACGTAAATGTTAAAAATGGCGATACTCATTTAGATTTCGTCTATAAGCCTTAATAACGAAAACGTTTGTTTGTTTTGCAGCCATATATCGTTGATAGCCGGGTTATTTATGTGAAACAACGTTTCATATTATACGTACGTTAAAAATCTACAATCGTTATTTTTGACGTATTTATTTATTAAACTCTTTATTGTACACCAAAAATACAAGTAGACAACATAATCAAAGTTATGGTATAGACTAAATAATCCACAATGGGCGGCCTTATCGCGCACGTATGTATGTAACGTAAACAGACTTTGAAGCAACCCGCCCTTAACGGGGTCTCCGTGGTACGCGGGGCTCGGAAAACGGGCACTCAACAAGATTGATCGTAATCAAGACTTCCTAACCGCACTGATCTATATAAACAATAACTATATTG